>OX451735.1:546142022-546884251 GCA_948472305.1 Vicia faba
AAGGAAGTAAAATATATTGATTAAATAGAAGAAATTCAAAAATAAATGAATAAATATTAATTTTTAGATTAAAAATAATAAAAGAATAGAATTTAATAATATATATATATATTATATATATATATATATATATAAATATATATATATATATATATATATATATATATATATATATATATATATATAATATATATATATATATATATATATATATATATATTATATATATATATATATATATATAGATAGGAGAATTAAATATTAACTATTATATTTGATATATTTATAGAGATTTCTTCGTGTTTCTGTTAATATGTAATTTCTTTGAAAACAAATATAAAATCTCTTATTTTCTAATTTTTTTTCTTTTCTTAAATGTTTAAAAACAAATATATTAACCTAGTTAAAAATATTTTTAACATAATTAAAAATAATGTGTTATTCTAGGACGCAATACCTATACTTTGTATTAAAGTTCTCTTTGCCAAGTCATTATTTGGCCTTAAGGCTATAACTTATAAGCTCATATTGCAATAAAAGACCTATTTAATAATAGGATTTTCATCTAGTTTAATTTTTTAGACGTTATTTTAAATAATATTTTTGTTTATAAACTTATAATGTTTCATTTTTTCTTCAATTTTTCACTAGTTATTTTAATTAAAATTCATTACTGTCTTTTATAATTTATTTTTATTTATATATAAAAAATTATATATTTAATGTCTTTTATGTCATTTTTATTTATCATTTTAATTTATCATTTTTATTTATCAGTTAGTTTAAAATAACTTATAGCCTCTCATTTAATGTATTTATGTCATTTAAAAAAAAACTATTATATATTGAATACTTTATGTCATTTTTATTTTAGTCAATAGCTATAAGTCATCACCTATCAATTATAAGTTATAAGCTATCAATTATCTTTTCAGTCAACATTTATTTTTATCAAACAGATCCTAAGAATTTTATTTAGGTGAAGACATATTTTAGAATTAAGAATTTGTTTGGGAATTTGTAGGTGGAGGGAGGGAAGGGTTTTGAAAATAGAGAATGTTGAGGCTTATACTCTGGCCTATATGACAATTTATTGAGGGACTTATGACTTGATGGTACCACATGCATTTTGCATCAGAGTCAGTTGTATTGCATTTGTCGAATTGTTAAATTGTGGACTTATTGAGATGATGTGACTAATAATTGGTCAAACTTGAATTCTTGCATGATATATCTGGTGTTTACTTATAATTATATAACTTATTAAATTGTTATGATATCTCACCCTTATTGTTTGAATGTTGTCTCCACGTGGGTAACGTGCAGATAGCCAGGAGAAGTGTGAAGTCGTGGAGTCTAGAAGAGGTTGCTTTCTCTTATTGAGTGGGTGTCATTACTCTGATATGTAACTCCAGTGGGATGAACGCTCGATTGTTTTAATTAATTGATGTCTTTTTGAGGATTTTGGGAGTGTTTGTAGACGCTCTTTTTAATTGATTTCATTGTTGATTTTATAATGGCTGGAGAATTTAGAATAATTATAAAATTCTTTCCGCTGCGTTAATAAAGTTGAAGTTTGAAGATTATGTTGAAATATTATCGGTTCATCCGAAAATACGTATTATGTATTTGTCTTATTCTTAACTTAGAAAATTTGAAATTGTTGAATGATGTGACATCCTATTTTGGAGTTTTATTTTACTCTAATTTTTACTAAATTTATTGTTAGGGAAATAGGGTGTTACAGATAGCCTATAAGTGGAAATTGTTTTTAATAAAAAAACTACTTTTTTCTAGCACATGTCCACTTATGTGTCACGAAATTGAAAGTCCTCTGACCTTTGTGTCCTTAACTATCAGCCAAAATCTCATATTGTATAGCCTATGGTTGTTAAATATGAGATTATGGGATATGTTTCCTCTGAACCAGTTAGTCCTCTGTAGTGAGAAGGTTTTCTGGTTCAAAAGGTCTTCTGGGAATTTTTCTGTCCTCTGGACTCTGTGCTATATTGATGGATTTATCCCTTGGGATTTATTTTATTGGGTAAAAATAAAATCATGTCCTGATGCCCCCTCTTGGTCATCATTTTAAAATGTTTTTGTGTTTAAAATTTGTTAAAAACTCACTCTTTCCATACACCGCCTAAAATGGTTTAAAAAATTCTCTATTAAACTATGGTGACTCACTCAAAGGATGTTAGTGGCAAGAGATTCAAAAACAAAAGTAATGAGAAAAGGATTTACTATTATTATTAATAGAGTAAACTAGTACATATTCAAAATCATTCTCAAGATAATAGATGCATTACAATAAAATCTTAAAACCTTCAGTATTTGTCGTTATTCCAACCACTTGATCTGAGGACGGTTACCAAGTCCTCATCAGCAGCTAAGTCAAATTCAAATTCTTCAGCTGAATTCTTTTTCTTCTCTAGTTTCTTTATCCATGAAACCAGGTCCTTCCACCTTTGATGATCCGGAAGATGTGCTTGCACCTTCAGAGAAAGTGATCATGTCATCTTTCTTGGAGAATCCCTTTTATAGGCATTGGTCTTAATAGCCTTGCTGACTTCTTTGGAGGAGCCTTTCTTAGAGTTCTCTGAAGAATTGCTCATTTTGTCTGATATGAAAAGATTTTGATGGAAGAAAGAGGAATGTGATCTTGCTAGTAATGAAACTCTTCTTATATAGAGAGAGTTTGGGATAAAGCATAATCAGTGTTGGTTGTTGTGCACCAATGGACAATGGAGATATATATATATATATATATATATATATATATATATATATATATATATATAATATATATATATATATATATATATATATATATTCTTGGTCTTCAAGCACATCTCCCTAACTTTGCTTGCTTTGTTTCTCTCAAATGTAATGTTGTCATAACTAGACTTGCCATCTCATAAATTGGTAAAGTTATTCACAACCTATCTAGCCAACTTTCAACCATTTTCCTTAATTTTTTTAATTTGGTTACTAATGACAAAAGGGGGGGGGGGGGGGGGGGGGGGGGGGGGGGGTAAAAAAACGTGGTTTTGATTCATTTTGATCAGATTTAATAAATTCCCAAATATTTAATCTATTTTGTTCATAATCTTTTTGTATTTTCCTTCTCTTTTTGTTGATGACAAAAGGGGGAATAGGATGATAAGTATTTAAGCTACTAAACTGACAGTTTAATTCTTTCTTAAATTTTGATTTATTATTATATTGTCTTTAAATGATCAAATTAATTAACATGGATAGAACTTAGGGGGAGCTTACAAACCTCATCCTTTGGACTATCAGACTCAGGGGGAGCTTACAAACTTCAAACCCTGGAGTCAACTTTTTAATTAAATCAACAACCATTGTTCTTAAGTACTTGTATTTGTCATCATCAAAAAAGGGGTTATTGTTGGAACAAAATTGGTTTGAACCACATCCCTAAGGTTTTTATGATAACAAATAATTTAAAGAAAAATTTGGTATACTAATGTTTGTTCAAGTGTGCAGGACCATAAACTAAGATTTATAATGCAAGTTAAGTTCTTACATCTAGATTGAACATTAAAGTGAAGTTGAAAAAAACAGAATCTCAAGGATCAAAACCTGAAGATCGGACTCTAAAGAGGCTAGCTTCTGAAGACCAGAGTTTGAATAAAGTCAACCTATGAAGACCCAAAATCTAAAGAGTTTAACTTGTGAAGATCATACTCTGAAGAAATTCAACCTCTAAGATCCAGATTCTGAAAACTCAGACTCTGAAGTCATTCATAGCTCAAGGATCAAGAAAATCTAATAGGTCACTATCAAAATCAGAGAGAAATATGTCTTCTTCTGGTCACATGATTATTCAAGTTCAAAGACAACAGAGGTGGAATAGATAATTCCTTTTGCAACAAAGGAATTTCAAATGAATTTTGCGAAGTATTAACCATTTGAAGAAACATTCAAATATCTATGATCAAGCTTCTCCAAGACACTCTTGTGAAATTTTTTCAATGGCTCTTTCAATTTCTATATATAAGGAGCTGAAGACTTGAATAATGAAAAAGAATCATTGACAAACAAAGAGTTGTTACTCCCGTCAAAACAAAATCACAAGTTTAACTTAGAATTTATTAACACTTATATATTCTAGTAATTCCTAAGTCTTAGATTCTTTTTGTATGGTATTCTATTTACGCCTATAATTGTATTTCAAGTTTAATACTCAAACAATCTCCCTTTCTAAGTTAGATTGCAGAAGTATCTTGCTTGTATGCTTGAGCATTTGAAGTCTTTTGCTTGTGAGCTTGAGCATATGAAGTATCTTGCTTGTATGCTTAAGTATTAGAAGTCTCTTACCTGTGTATTTGAGAAAAGGAAGTCTCTTACTTGTATGCTTGAGAAAATTGTAATCATAAGTGATTATACCAAAAACCTCTTATAGTACAAGGGGACTGGACTACTCTTGATTTATAGGAGGAACCAAGATAACTTCTTGTGTGTCTCTCTTACTCTCTACTCTTATATTGTTTAATCCACTGCAAACAAATTACCCTAAATCATATTTTACACTTTATGGTAAAAATTTGATAAAAGAGTTTGAAAAGGAAAGAAAAAACAAACACAATTCAATCCCCCTTCCTGTGTTTTTCTCACCTACAAATATTTAATTTATGCAAACTTATAAGGTCAATTCAATTATATAAGACATCAATTGAAACATTCTTCTTAGCTTATACATTTTACCTTGTTGTAGACATTTTTAAGATTAACTTGTTATTTGATAATACTACCACTAATAAACTCGTTTGTGTTAGAATTAAATCTAAATTAATTCTAACACCATCCCTTAATTTAGATTTAATTAGATATTAGTTTATATTTATGAATATCTTTTAGATTGTTTATATCTTTGTTAGAAGATATATATCTTAAGGTATTTGGTTCTGTATGTTACAAACATGTCCCAGAAGCCAAAAGACAGAAGCTGGATAATAGAAGTAAAGTGATGTTGCTGATGGAGTATCACAATACAGGTTCATACAAACTTTATTGTCCAGAAACTAACAAAGTTGAGTCCAGCAGAGACGTCATTGTAGAGGAATCAGAAGTTTGGAATTGGTAAAAAATATCGTCCTGACTCTGATAACAGAACTTCTGAAGAAATGTCAGAAATACATGTTTCTGAAGTTAGTAAAGACTTTGAAGAAGATAAAAGGCAAAAGGAATATTTACTGATAGCTTCAAAAATAAGGATTTACAATGAATTACAATAATCTACTCCACTAGGCTATTTATACACACAAATTAAATCTAAAATATATCTTCTACAAAGATATAAGAAGATCTAAGATATATATCTTCTAAAAAAGATATAAACAATCTAAAAGATATTCCTAAATATAAACTAATATCTAATTAAATCTAAATTAATTCTAACAGTTTGAACAAGATTGAAAATGGTGGTTCATCTTGTAAAGATGCCTAAAAATATATCAAGAGGGATCCCGTTGAACATTCTTGGACAAATTTCAATTTTCATCCCTACATACAACATGCTAAGTCATTAGTGCTTGGAAGCTAATGCATAATGTTATTGTAATAGGAGGAAACCTATTTCAAAGGTGAATTAATATGCTTTCAAGGTTATCTCTACAATCATAATATGGAAATTACATAGCACTTATTTCTTAGATGTATGTGCACCTTCTTAGAAGCGATTGTTTGGCACAAACATCGATAGAACTAGTTATGACATCTTATTCAAACTTGTTAGTAGAAGTTGGAGCTCTCAGATTTAAATTTTGATCATTACTCCATTTATAACAATTATTTGAAAAACTTGGCGCAACATAAATGATATCATGTTTTAAAATGGTAGACTTGACTTTGATAGAGACGTTATTCACTTTAAACATTTGGTCTATATGGCATATACTTCTTTCAAGGAACACATGTACTATTTGATTCACAAGTTTATAACTATTGAGTGCTTTGAAATTAAATGTCGATCTCCTCCTACACTTAGAATCATACAAGTCAATTGGTGTTTTTCTACCCATAATTGGATTAACTGCAACACAAATAGAGCTTCAAGAAGAAATTATGGATACTAACTTGTGGTATCATATTTAGGGATAATTTAAGAATATTCTTGAGAGCTTACTCGTCTAAAATTGGAGTTTGCACCTCATTTCAAGATGAATTGCACGAAACCATGCTTGCTATCAAATATGCTAACAGGGGAATTAGAGAAAGCTTTAGCTTGAAACTAAATTAATGTTTGTCATCTGTGTATTTTTTAATGTGAATGTTATCTCTTGGGATCTTTTAATTAAATGGAAACAAATGTGAGTTATGTTGAGAAATAAGTATAAGTTATAAGTCCCGCATTGCTTAGAAAAGTGAAGGTTGCACACATTATAAGTGAGAGAATGCATACACATATCACCTTAAGGTTTTGGATGAATATACAGTGTCTCTTTCACTTGTTTGGATGAGTCTTTGATCTTTAGATAAGTGTTTGACCTAATGTGAATGCTTCCCTCTCATGATAACTTATTAGTGGTATCAGAGCCCAAATTGAGTAAGAGACTGACTCCTTGTATCAAAAATCTTTCTGACACGGTGGTGGTAAAATGGCGTGTTCCGATGTAGTTCCCATGACGAGAAAGGATGTATGTAAATAGTGGTACAAGCATATGGATGAAAGAACTTCCGCTTGACAGAGAGCATATATAGTGGATGGACTCACACTTGAGTTTTATTGAGAAATAACTGAGTTCTAAGTGCCACATTGCTTAGAAAAGTAAAAGTTGAGCATGTAATAAAGGAAAGAACCCATAAACCTATCATCTTAAGGTTTTTAGTGAATATGTGGTGTTTCTCACTTGTTTGGGCGAGTCTTTGATCTTTAGGTGAGTATTTGACTGAATGTTAAAACTTCCCTCTCATGATAACTTATCAGTCCCTTGAGATCTTTTAATTAAATGAAAGAATACTTGACACACTATATATTCTTTTAGATTCAAGATATCTTACATTTTCAGAGAGAGATGCATATGCAAATAGATTAGTCAGTGGATGTTTATTTGTTGAATATGTGACTTGATGAAATTCAATTCATATTTATTGTTTAGAATGTTTTTTTGGAATAAGTTGAAAATGTCAATTGTCATTTTTATACCTATTTGATGGGTTAGATTTTATATCTTTATCTTTTTTTTGTGTTTTCTTTTTTTGTTTAGTATTTTTCATTTAAAAAATTAATATTTTAAAAATATGTTTTTTTTTATAAAATTTAGTTCCATTCTTACATTACGGTTTTAATAGGGGTGTTCGCAATGTGATTTAGACGATGTTTATTCTAAAAGTTATTTAAATTGCAAGAGAAAAACACGTGCGGTTTGATTTAATTTGATTGATTTTTAAAAATAAAACTAAATCAAACCAAATCAATGTGCTTTAGATTGATTTAGTTGGTTCAACTATTTTATAATATAAAAAAAATGATTGAGCCAACACATATAGAGGACAACATGATTCCGTGTTTATTCATTTATACATTATCATAAAATAAGTTTACAATTTTCAAAATAAATTTTAAACTTGATACATGAATATGAATTGTATCTTTTAACTTTATCTTATGTCTAAAGAATAATATATATTAAATTACATTCTTAAATAAATTTAAAATAATATATTATACATATAAACAAGTGCATGCATGTCACTGTGCTATTCTCATAACAGTATAAAATCTTTTTTATTATCAATATTTTATATATAAAAAAATTAAAAATTAATGTAAATAAATATTTTCTTTTAATTTTATTCTTATCAACATAAACAACTTAAAAATAAAAACAAAAATAAATATATATTAATTTCATTTCAAATAAAAATAATATTAATTTTATAAATAAATAATATTTTGTTTTTTATTAATAAGTAAATTAAAATAAATATGATACATAGAATACGATAAAGTATACGCATAATATTTATTGATTTCTCTAAAGAATTACAAATATATAACTGTTTGTAAGATTTTGTAATGTAATGTAATTTGCCTAGATTTAAATCGGTTTTTAAAATACAAATTGAAAATCGAATCGAATCGTACGATTTTATTAAAAAAAAATCTAAACAAATCTGACCCAAATACAATTTATTATGGTTTTTGATTTGATTTAATTTACGATTTTTTATTTGATCGGTTCAATTTTAAACACCCCTTAAATTTAAATATGCAAGGGATCCTTCTATTTAATTTTGTTTATTTAGTTTGGTCCTAGCAAATACATTTTATTGTACTTTTATCTTTGTTATTTTATTTTTAACTCGTATGAAATTTAAATTTTATTTTTTAAGATTTTAAAGTTAAAATTTAAAACTTATTTGTTTTTATCCTCTGCATACGTGTTCTTATCCACAAGGAGAGTATGGCAATTATATTAAGTTATCTGAATTTATATAAAATCATAATATAGTTCTCATAATATGGGTGTTCAAACTAATTTGTTTTATTTAAATTCATTAGTGTAAACTTTTCATCTATAGTTCAATTAGTAATGTTATTATTTTTTATATTTATTTATATTAATATAAATAAATTGTTGATATTTATAAATTAATTTTTTTAATTATATAATTATATAATATTTAATGCATGTAACTCTGATATAGTACATTATAATTATATTTAATATTTTCTAATTTATTGTCACGTTTTAAAATTTATGGTTTATTAGGAAAATTCAAAATATTTTTGGGTATAGTTTAAGGATAATTATTTATTTATATTATCATGATTTTTCATTATTAAAAATATTCTCCAATATTTTTTTTATATTGATATTTATAAATAAATTTTTTTTAAAAATTATATAATCCAAATAATATTTAATGTATGTAAATCATAGATAATAGATCATAATTATATTTAATATTTAATAAGTTACTTACACATTTCAATATTTATTGTTTATTAAGAAAATTCAAAATAATTTTTGGGGTATAATTTAAGCGTTATTTATTTATTTATTTATTTATATTATGTTAATCTTCAACTGTTAAATAAAGTATTTTCTATTTTTTAAAAGTACTGTGGATTTATAAATATTAAATTTACATTAATGAATAAATGTAAATAAATGAAACCGATTAATGAATAAATATTATCGTCAGTAATCGAATACTAGATCATCCTATTACACTCATATAACTTAACACATATCCGTTGAACTACTTCATATATCTTTTAAAGAAAATATTCCCATATAATATACTTTAAATATAAAAATAAAAATAAAAAGAGATTATTTGAACTTGACTCATTTCATTTTTTATATTTTTATTTGAGTTAATTCCCCAGCCTTCTTATAAATATCTTCTAGCAAGGCAATGCTTATCACACTTTCAAAATGACTACTAGCATCAATATGTTAGCAGTTTTTTTCATTGTTTTGGTCATGATCTCAGGTAATAAATTACTTCTATAATTCAATTTTATTTTAAAAGATTATAGAATTTTAGATTTTTTTTTATTCTTCTATTGCTTCTAATTGTTCATTTGATTTGCACAGGAGGAACAAGTTTTGAAGCCCATGATAAATATTGCACTATCAAAGGTCCATGTCCAGACGATCCAGCTTGTTTCAAATTTTGTACGGATAAAAACTATTATTTAGGTGGAATTTGTATCAGAGATCAATGTTGCTGTGACGCAAAAAGTAGATAACTACACTCATTCTCAAATAACGTATTTGTATCATCTTGTCTAAAGATACAAGTTTATGATTCTCAATAATGAATAAATTGATATCAGTTTGAACAATAGTTTTACATTCATTCATTTTACATTAAGGAATAAAAAAATGTATAGTCAAAATTGTTTGTGTTAACTATTTACCATTTTAAAAAGTTGGAATATACTTTTTTTTTCAATTAAAGTGTGACCTTTTCGTTTTTTTAACAATACTTAAACAATTGAATCTGGAGTAAACTAATATGAAGGAGTTTATATATACAATGAAAAAACCTTCATTATGAACATCCTAACTTTCAAACTCAACTCTAATCATAGTAAAAATGCTTATATTTATTTGTAAAAAAAAATTAAGATGGTGGAAAAAATGGTATTAATTTAAAGTAAATCCAATCTCAAAATTTTTTTATTTAAATATCTAAAATTAAAAAAAAAAATATTATTTTTTTGAAAAGTCAAATGATTATATTTAATTTGTTTATTTCAACTCACAAAAAATGTAAGAATACCACTTAACAAAATAATGAATAAAAAAATCAATTTTTGTTGGTTCAGTGATAATTGACATTTGATTTGGTAGGAAAGACTACGGTTTAATTCTCCGCAATTGTGATCGAAAGAAGACTGAAACTCCTTGATGTCAGAACTGACCCCAATCGAACTTTACGGATGATGAAAACTGAAGAAAAAAATGAATAAAAACAAAAAACATAAATAAAGAAGAAAATAACAATCTTAAGAAAATTATTTATTCAGAAAACATAAAATAAAGTGTTGAAACGTGTTTGGATAACCTCCCGAAAATCAATCTAGTGAGGCTGCAATTGTTTAGTGTATTTATGTGTTGTATCTTGTTGATACGTGATGTATGCTTATCTTTCCTTCAAGGGAAGATCCCTTTTTATACTTATGTCCTTGTGACCCGCTCTTATTTAGGTGGTTTCCCACATCCCTTCATAAATGAAGTTTTAACCCTCGTTGATGTAATCAAGAGGCATAACGCCTTATATAACATTCATGTGACCTTTCAGACTTCTGTAACAGTCGAATCGAGATGATATCCCGACCATCAGGCCTGGTATATGCTCAACTCCTCTGACTTATATGCCTAGTCTCATCGACGTAATCAAGAGGCATAACATCTTATATAACGTTTATGTGACCTTTCAAACTTCTGTAACAGTCGAATCAAGATGATATCCCGACCATCTGGCCTGGTATGTGCTCAACTCTTATGACTTATATGCCTAGTCTTCCGAGTAGGGACCTCCTTAGCGTGGTCCGATCTTAAATCACGGCCTTTACAGTGAACATAAGTTATCTTATCCATAGCCTATTTATGACACATAACTTGAAGGTCGGCTCAAGGATTTTTAACATGTACATAAGATCCTAATCTCAAGGCCCAACAGGACAAAGTGTTCGGAAAAGAAGACTGTTAAAATTCTTCAAGCGACTTGGATAGTCAATTATACGATGATCCAATGGCCATTTAGAGGCTAGCGTGTATCAGTGGACTTTCAAAAGCTTTCTCTTGGAGTCAGAGTTTCCTACCTCAACTGCTTACTCTCGCCTTCCTCAATCCTAGGTAATTCTATTTTCCATTTACTTCTGCCTTGTTTTATTTCTAGATCATGGTGCTTATACGAGAGTGCGATGATTTAGGAAAGTACATGTTCCCCAAAATTTCAAAGTGAGAAGTGAGCTTTGGGTGTAATGTATGTGAGATTGTAAGGATCATTTGGGATGAGCCGAATTTGACTAAATCATTAGAGAGGTTTATGGGGACATTTATTTGTCTCTCAGTGATTCTGACTCAGAATCCAACTCATCAGGTTCTGTAGAAGTTTTAATGGAGACAAATGACTCTTACATTGACTTAGAAGTTATGGGCTATAAGCATAACTTATTTGATTATAGTGACATTGGTAAGCATCATTCTGTCATGATTCTTTCATCTACTGGAAACAAAGAAGATGTAATTTTGGAAACCTGTAAGGAGAGTGAGGGTATTTTCCTTTATCTTCCAAGAGGCGCGGACGAGGAATACTTCTATTTTCACATCGGAGTACTCGAGGAATTCAAGATCCAGATCCTCTTCTCTGATTTTGAGGCCGATCTACTCACCACTTTGAATGTGGCTCCAGTTTAGCTACGCTCTAATGGTTGGGATTTTATCAAGGCAATGGAGATCATATGTGAAGTTCTAAATATTGAACCAACTTTGGGACTATTTTTCTCTTTTTTCGAGCCGAGAGGTGTAAATAAGGGTAGTTAGATCTCTATCAATGGGTCACCTGGTAGGAGTTTCCTTCGGGCCTTTACTTCCAATTACAAAGCCTTTAAGGATTGATTTTCGTCATTAGAGGAGAAAATAGGTGCCCTAGGTATATGTACGCGATGGATGGAAGTTGGCCCTTTCCGTTTTATTGGACGGAGAATCCAATACCAATTATTGGTTTTGATTATGAAGAGTTGAAAACAGAGGAGGTTCAAGCTCTAGCAATTTTAGATTCCTTCAAAATTCTGAAGGTTAAAGACATAATGAACATGGACGGTGACCAAGAGAAAATTTTGAAATATTGGGTAAGGCTTATAATCCCTAAATCATATGAAGTTATTTTGTTATTTTTAATTCTCTATTTTTATGATTAGCATTATTTTGGTAACACTAATTTAGAAGCAACATGTTAAATATGATGTTCTAGTCTTGCTGAGGGAATATGTTGGACACAATGTCCTATCCATTTTATCTGACATCTTGTTTGTTCCAGCTGCTAACTTGGATTTATTTTGATTTAATAGTTCCTAAATGTTCTGGGAATATTAGGATATTATTTGTGTTTTCCAAGATGCAAGTTTAAGAGATTCCTTCTGTATTTAGAAGATTATTTTGTTTCATTAAATGTTTAGACATTTTAGGAAACAAATCTTAAAATCCTACTTTTATGCAGAAGTTTCTGCTGAATTTTTACAACAGATTAGCTGGGGTTTTTAAGCCCATATCTAGTTCACTCAAGGTTATAAACGGAAGGCTACAACACAATTACAAGTGAGGAACAAATTGTATCTTTTAGAAAGTTTTAGGGTTTTTGTTCTTGTGATTTATGAGCCCCTCTTGTATCGTTTGATACATGAGTTGGGCTATTAGTATAGTTGTTTTGTATTGATCATTCATAAGCTTTTAAGCATTGAATGATTGTATGTCTTTAAAGTGTGTCTTCTAAAAAGTATTCTAAAGTGTTTAGAGTTGTTCAATCATTATTGTGATTTAAATGTATTTGAGAAGGGTCTCATACCTAGGTAAGTCTTAGGTAGAAGTTAAGCACGCGTAGTGATTAAGTGAGTAGATTTTAAACTAGTGAGAGTTTGAAGTGGGTCTACAAATTGACACTATTTAGTTGACTTCCTCCCTGCTTGGTAACCCCCATAGTAGGGGTTGTTGTACACCGAACTGGGTTAACAATTCGGTGTGTTCCTTTATTTTTTGCACTGTTTAAATTGTTTTACCTTGTCATTATGGTTTTATTTCAGAGATCAGTATCTTAACATCTCTTAGGACATCTAAGATCTGAATATCACAATTTCAATTGGTATCAGAGAAGGAATCCTGCTCTGACTCTAGGTGAGATTTAGGGAAGATACTTTCTAGTACAATGGACAAAGAAGGAGGATTTATGAAGAAATCACCCATTCTTGATGGAACCAATTGTGATTATTGAAAGCTCTTATGGTGGCTTTCATCTAGTCCATGGACAATAAGGCTTAGAAATTTATGGTCAAGGGATGGGATCCACCAAAGGTTGTAGGTTAGGATGGAAAGGTTACTGATGTAGAAAAGGTTGAAGAAGACTAGAATGATGAAGATGAAAAATTATCTCAAGGAAACTCCAAAGCCTTGAATGATATGTTTAATGGAGTGGATAAAAACATCTTCAGACTGATAAGCAATTGCATTGTTGCTAAAGAAGCTTGGGAGATATTGAAGACGACTCATGAAGGAGTCTCTAAGGTGAAGATGTTTAGGCTCCAAATTCTGACCACCAAGTTTGAGAACCTAAAAATGGAGGAGGATGAGAGTATTCATAACTTTTACACGAATATCATTGAGATAGCCAATGCCTTAAGTGCCCTAGGGGAGAGGATGTCTGAAGCTAAGTTTGTGAGAAAAATTCTCAGATATCTTCCGAAGAGGTTTGACATGAAAGTGACTGCCATTGAAGAAGCTCAAGATATAAACAATACGAAGGCTGGTGAGCTTATGGGATCTCTACACACCTTTGAAATAGGGATCAATGAAAAGTTTGAAAAGAAGAAGAGCATTGCCTTTATCTCTAATACTGATAACCTAGAATATGAGTGTGACTTGAATACAAAAGAAGAGATATCCATGTTATTGTGTTACTTGAAAGACAATTTAACAAAGTGATGAAGAAGGTGGACTGGAAGTCAAGTTCAAATGTCAAGAACAAGTTATTCGACATCAACAAAAATCAGGATTTTGGGAGAAGGCCCGATACTGAAAAAGAGACAACCAAGGAAAATGAGTCCAATGTCATGAATGTGAAGGCTTTTGGACACATAAGAGCTGAGTGTCCCACTTATATCAAGAACAGAAAAAAGGTCTATCTTTGTCATGGTTAGAAGATGATTCTGAAAGTGATCATGAAGAGAAATCTGCCAAACAGTTTATTGCCTTGACTGGACTTTGTGATTCTGATGAAGAAACAAATTGTGAATAACTAAACTTTGAAGAACTTGTTGCTTCTTATAAGGATTTGTGTGTCATAAGTGAAAAGGTGTGCTAATTAGGGGAAAAACAAAAGAAAACTATTGCTCATCTACATACTGAAAAAGTGGAACATTTGTCTATCATCTCTGATCTAGTGGCTGAAAAAGTTAAGCACCTGTACACCATCTCTAGTCTGAAGGGTGAAGTAATTTTGCTCAAATCTCAAATTGACAATATGACTAATTTTGTGAGAATGCTTAATAACAGCTCTGATGTGCTGGATGATATTTTTTAAACTGGTAAGAATGTTGGAAATGTCAGAGGTATTGGGTATGATAATCAAGTTGTGAAGAACAAAGGAAAAGATCCTGAAATAAGGTTTGTCAAAGAAAAAGGGAAGCAGGAGCAAAATATGTCAAATCAATTTCTCCAACATCAACATAGACATAAGAAAAATAACTCAGGAAACAAGACTCAATGTTGGAGATGTCATTACTATGGACAATTTGGTCACGTAAAACCCTACCGTTACAGATTATATGGCTATCATAAACCTGTTGCTCAACCCAGAAGAGAACAAACCTTTGTTAAAGCTAAGAAGGAGAAGATTCCTAAAAATGGCACTTCTATACTCATAGCTCACCCCTCTCTCAGAGCCTCTTCCAAAGAAGATTGGTACTTTAATAGTGGTTGTTCTAGACACATGACTGGTGTCAAGAAATTCTTAGTGGACATTAAACCATATTCCTCTAGCCATGTCTCTTTTGGAGATGGATCAAAAGGTAAAATAAAGGGTGTTGGAAAGTTGGGCTATACATGACTGCCTACTCTTTATGATGTGTTGTTTATTAAAGGGATGACTGCTAATTTGATAAGTATTAGTCAACTATGTTACCAAGGTCTCAAAGTTAACTTTACTGAATTTGAATGTACGGTAATAAATGAGAAGAATGGAGTGGTTATGAAGTGAGCTAGATCAAAAAACAATTGTTACCTATGGTATCCTCAAGAAACAAACCTTTCCCCAAACTATCTAATGTCTAAATATGAGGAAGTAAATATGTGCCATCAAAAGTTGGGATATTTGAATCTGAAGAATATGAAGAATAATCTTTCAAATAAAGTTGTCGGAGGTATTCACGAGTTAAAGACTAAAGAAATAAATGAGGGCATTGATAAAATCCTAGGTGTCAAAAAGAAAAATGGAAAGCTCGGGAGTTTTGATGACTCTGTGTTTGGTGAGACGTTAGAAGAAATGGTACAACATTTTGATGAACAAATGCTAACTGAATATAATGTTACGCAAGACATCTTGACATCATTGTGTGATAACTTGAGCGTTGATGTTAACATTCTAAACGTTCAAATGAACATATCAGTACTAAGCACATTAGACGTCATTCCATTAGAGAGCTTGTTGAAGACAAAGTCATAACTCTTGCACATGTTAGCACTAAAAATCAGCTTACTGATACTTTTACTAAGGACTTGGATGACGTAAAATTTAAAAATTTAGGAGGAATTCTTGGTATTGGTATTTATGAGAATTTATAGCAATTACTGCTATTTATGTGGGTCAAGCAAAATCTCAAATTTTTATGATACCCACTCTCACACTTTCCCAAGCCCTTTAAGTCAAAGTGTGGCTAAAACATGCTACCTTTACAAAACCCTTTGCTCCAACATTCTTCTCGTCTTCTCGTTCAAAAGTTTACGGTCATGTTTTCTCTCATGTGCTCCAACATCTCATCAGCTCAAAACAAGGTCAAAGATGTCTCAACATCCATCATCTGACCACATGCATGCATCATCTAAAGACCAATGGTCATCTCCGTCAAATGTTATGGCTGAAGAATATTTTCAAATGATCAATCTCTCTGATCTTGTGTTAGATGTTATGCCTTTATCCACTGCTCATGCTTCATCCCATAATGAAGGAAGGTCTTTTGCTTCTAATAATGTCAAGACTTCTGGTAAGTCATATGCTTCTCACATTATGTCTGAAGGGAACCTAGGTTAAATAAGTTTGATAGGATGAATCCATCTAGATCCTCTACTGTTAATGAGAATATGCCTAAACCTAGAAAGAATGTTGCTGTCAAGGAACTTAGGAAGTTTGTTGCAACTATGTTGGAGGAAGTTGGTTCAGATGTTGAGGCTGATGTTCAAACATCTTTGCCAAAAGATGCTAGCCCTAATAGAAGTACTAAAGGAAAGACTGTTGATGTTGGGTATGATCATGTGACTCGTGAGAGAAGGAGCGAGAAGAAAGCATATGTGGTTATCAATGTTAATGAACTAACATCTGATGAGGAACCCATCATAAAAAACATGGCACCTAAAATAGACAAGACACTTCAGAGAAGAAGAGGAAAGGGTGTGATGTTTGAAAGTTCTCCTACTAATGAGATCAAAATGAAATTTGGTGATAAGAAAAGCACTCCCTTTGGAAGTGTCAAAGCCAAAATCATGTTGGTCCCTCAAAATCATGGAGTAAAGTTGTTGTTCCCTCTAGGAAGAGCAAAGTTGTGAGTTCAAGTGATTCTGACTTTGATGTTGAAGAGGATGTCCAACACATTGTATCTGTCAAAAGGCCTATTTCTAAAAAGAATTATGCAAATACTCATAAGATTTCTGTTGATAAGGTGATTTTTCACTCTATGGAGAATGCTGATAAATGGTAGTATGTTGTGAAAAGAAGGTTGGCCTTGGAAAGGGAACTGGGCAAGGACATTCAAAAATGTAAGGATGTTGTGAATCTTATAGATGGTTGGCCTGATGAAAACTATCTCAAATTATAATTTTTTTGGTGGTGAACATGTCCCAGACTTGCAGGGAGCTATATGAAACCATCTAGACTAACAATGCTAGGAAAATTAAGCTTGAACAATTGATGAAGGCCTTGATGGAGGAAGAAGACAAGACATATGGATCGCTACTACTGCTGCTGATGATGATAATGATGGTGAGGAAGTTGAAGATGAAAATACTGTTGAGAAGACTACTTCTAATGGTGATGGTGTTGATGGTGATCAAAGTGCATATGAGAATGATAAGACTAGTGGTAGTGTGTTTGGTGGTGATGCTGATGAAGAAGGAGATGCATATGAGACTGATGATGTGGATGTAGATGTGGATGCAGATGCTTGACTGATTCTCTTCTTCTTTTGATATTTTGTTTTGTTTGTGTATTCTTGGTTTATATCTCTGTAAGGGTTAAAATGCCCAGACTTATTTTGTGCTCCTTGTATGCTTTTTAAGATTATGTGCTATAGTGGATTGGTCTTTTTGGGATGTTATACCTTTGTCATATTATGGATAAAAAGGGGGAGTAGTATAACCACACCACTAACTGTGCTAATTGTGCTTTCAAGGGGGGAATTGTGCATCTCTGTTGATTCTTTACAGTTTGACTTGAGGGGGAGAATTTTGAATACATTGTGTTGCTTCCATCTATGGTTTGAACTGACTTGAAGACGTGTCAGACAAGATATCCTGACATGAATCTGACTGATTGAGAATTTATTTTTCTCAATGTTGCCTTGTTTATAGATTCCACTAACTTTTTTATGCTACTGTGTCTCTGATGTGGGTGTTTGATTTATTTTCAAACTTGTGTTTCTTTTCTTCTGAAATCTGAACTGTGGATTGTTAATTTGTTTTAGCCAAAATTTTCCAAAGTGGGAGATTGTTAATTCTATATTTTATGATTGGCATTAATTTTGGTAAAACTAATTTAGAAGCAACATGTTAAATATGATGTTCTAATCTTGTTGAGGGAACATGTTGGACACGATGTCCTATCCAATTTATCTGACATCTTGTTTGTTCCCGCTGTTAACTTAGATTTATTCTGTTTTAATAGTTCCTGAATATTTTGGGAATATTAGGATATTATTTGTGTTGTCAAAGATTGAGGTTTCAGAGATTCCTTCTGTATTTAGAAGATTATTATTTTTCATTAAATGTTGATACATTTTAGGAAACAAATCTTTAAAGTCCTATTTTTATGCAAAAGTTTCTGCTGATTTTCTTCAACAGG
The DNA here is from genome assembly GCA_948472305.1 of Vicia faba. NCBI lineage: Eukaryota > Viridiplantae > Streptophyta > Magnoliopsida > Fabales > Fabaceae > Vicia > Vicia faba. The sequence continues at coordinate 546,160,554 of OX451735.1, forward strand.
TAAATTGCATTTTTTTGAAGACCGTATCCAGTTCACTCAAGGTTATAAAAAGAAGGCTTCAACCCTAATACAAGTGGGGAATGGAATGTATCTTTTAGAAAGTTTTAGGGTTTGTGCTCGTGTGATTTGTGAGCCACTCTTGTATTGTTTGATACCTTAGTTGGACTGTTAGTAGAGTTGTTTTTTTGTTGATCATTCATAAGCTTTTTAGCATTGAATGATTGTTTGTATTTGAAGTGTGTCTTCTAAAAAGTATTCTAAAGTGTTTAGAGTTGGTTAATCACTTTTGTGATTGAAAGGGGTTTGATAAGGTTCTCATACCTATGTGAGTCTTAGGTAGAACTTAAGCACGTAAGTGATTAAGTGAGTAGATTACAAACTAGTGATAGTTTGTTGTGGATCTATAAATTGATACTATTTAGTTGACTTCGTCCCTGACTTGGTAGCCCCTAGAGTAGGTATCATTGTACACCGATTTGGGTTAACAATTTTGTGTGTTCCTTTATTTTCTGCACTGTTTAAACTATTTTACCTTGTTATTGTGGGCTTGTTTCAAAGATCACTGTCTCGGCATCTCTTAGGACATCTGAAAATTGAATACCGAAATTCCAGTTTTAATTTCATGACCTTGTTTATCACTTATTTGCAGTGAAAATGTCGTATGTTGATATCAAGGAGCAAAGAAAATGGATGGTCGAGGCTAGAGCCAAGCAATCTGATAAGTCTTCTCTGAAATTCGACTTGCCAGGAATATATACCCAGATTATCAAGAATAGAAAATAAGATATGGAAAGAGGGTTAAACCTTTGATGGGCGACCCTACGAGCAAAGCCGATATGGCTATGACTGTTATGATTCAGGAGACTGATGGAAGCAACCAACAGTTAAGGCCTTCTCCTGAGTTTAAATTTTGGTCCAACAACTTGGATGGTATGAAATTTCTTTAAAATCTTTTAAACTCTTATAAAGACGTAAATAAAGTGAAGTTTATTGGTGCTCAACAATTAATTCAGAATTTGAGTTCATACTTCATACAGAGTGCCATTCTGGCCTGGGCTTTGTTTGAAGTTGGAGATGCCTCCGATCAAACTGAAGCACGACTGACCTAGGAGGTGACTAAGCTAAAAGATAATCTCAAGGCCCAAACCAAAAAAGTGTAGGAATTGACCAAGAAATTGACCAAGATGACCAAGAAGAAGGAGGACACTGATACCAACATATCCAGCCAGATCTATGATGTTGAGAAATCTTGGGAGTCTAACGAGAAGCTGAAGTAATCCTTGAAGGATGCCCGAGTAGATCTTATAGAAGCTGGTGATGAAGCTTTTTAAATAGAAAAAGCTCAAGTTTTGGGCCCCCAATATGGCCTAAACGTATATGAGATAGACTGCTTTAAAATTGTGGTGGATGAACGCTTAGTGGAGATGGACACGAATACCCCTGAGGATAAAGTTGTCAACAAAGGTGAAGCCGAGAAAGAACAGCACGACCGTATTCAAGATGAAAATCAACCAGTTGTTTAAATTATGTTTGTTTACTTGTTAGTTATCCATGTGGGGGTGCACTTTTGTAATCTGTTGGATAATATTTTGTTAAGCCCCTTACGAAACCACACAATCTTTTAAGACATACTTTGAGACTTTTGTTTTATGAATGCATTTTCCTTTTCGTACTATGAGTACCATGAGTTAAAAATATTTTTGCAGGTTTTTTCTTTTAATTGGGATGCCTATGAGACCTCCCCAAGCACGATGCATGTGCAACTGGGTTAAACGCTTTGAGTAAAAGCATCTTATTTGAACTATTTCAAGAATATTTTCTTATCCCGAGTATTATTATAAATGAATTCGCTTTAATTTAGCTTGGGAGTTACTTAACCCGACAACCCAACTTATTCTACTCAAAAGTCGAGGAGTGTCAACTTGATCTGGAGGCCGGATAGTGCAGCCGGCTGAGACTTAACTTAGGTTCAATAAAGTACTCGACTCCCTGAAGAGGAGTGTCAACTCAATCCGGAGGCCAGAGAGTGTATTCGGCTGAGACTTAACTTAAATTCAGTAAAGTACATGACTCCTAGAGGAGGAGTGCCAACTCAATCTAGATGATGGAGAGTGCAGCCGACTAAGACTTAACTCAGATCTGGTAAAGTACTCGACTCCTAAAGGAGGAATGTCAACTCAATCTGGAGGTGGGAGAGTGCAACCGGCTGAGACATAAATCAGATCCTATAAAGTACTTGACTCCCGGAGGAGGAGTATCAACTCAATTTGGAGGCAGGAGAGTGCAGTCGGCTGGGACTTAACTCAAATTCGATAAAGTACTTCATGCACCCTACTTCTTTCCCCTGCAATATGGAATGACACACATATAAAAAAAATTAGGTGTGCCTCATGAAAAACCCTTGCCCTTGCAATGGAAAATAGTGTTATCCCCTAATTCTTATTTATTATTAAAAATCATTACAAGTTTCAACTATAATAAAACTTTAAATTTGCTACATTCCAAGCCCTAGGCAGCTCGACCCCATCAAAATTCTCGAGTTTGTAAGCTCAGTTGTTTAGTATATCCCTAATCATGTATGATCCTTCCTAGTTAGGAGCCAACTTTTATGTTTTCTTTCTGTCTGTGATCCTTTTCAAGACTTAGTCGCCTTCGTGAAAACTTCTCGATCGAACTATTAAATTAAATCATCGTGATATTCTTTGTTTCTCCGTATTCTCTTTGACACGGGACATTACTCTGACTTCCTCCAACAATATGGTTGTGCTTTCCAAACCTTTGTGATTAAGTTCTACATTAAAATTGGACAGGTGCCATGTCAACAAATTGATTTCAACCGGTATCATTGCATCATCTCCATAAACCATTCGTAAAGGAGTTTCATTTGTGGTTGAATGTGAGGTGGTATGGTATGAACATAGTAATTAATGAAGATATTCGACCCACAATTCCTTGGCTTCGTCCAACTTCGTCTTCATACCTAAGAGAATTATTTTATTTGCTGCTTGTGCTTGCCCATTATTTGAGGTGCCTACAAAATTCAACAACGGACGATCTTACAAACTAGGTGTCGTTATTAGATACAATAATGACAGGTAAATCAAAGCGACATATAATGTTTCTCTAATAAAAACGTCTCACTCTTTCTGCTGTAATCCAGAGTACTGCCTCTGTTTCAACTCACTTGGTGAAATAATGCATTGCCACTATAAAAAATTTAAGATGACCCATTACTAATAGAAAAGGACTGAGGTTATCAGACCCTATTGATAGAACAGCCATGGCGAGATCACTGAATGTAACTGCTTAGCGGGTGAATATATGAATGGAGCATATATTTGTGACTTTAACTCAGCTTTGCTGTTCAAGTGGGGGTGAAGGATATTATTACAGGGGGAAGATGCTCTTTGGATGAAAGTTCTGTCGGCTCGTTACGGCGATGTTAGATTTCATATATTGTAGGATTTTCCAATAGAAATCGTGTTTCCAAATTTGCTTGGTGGAGTGTTATTTTAGGGCTGGAGAATTTTCCAATAGAAATCAATGTAAATAATCTTGGTAGATTTAATGTATTTGTTAGTTTTTTAGCATTTTATGTTCAGATGTTGCAGCATAAAGCAGACTCAAATCAGAAGAATCAAAGAAAGCTCAGTGTTTGGGTTTGGACTACATCGCTCGCCGATGAGGTGGTGATGAGAAGCAGAGTCGCCCGACGAGGAAGGAGTAATGAGCCTGGCATGGATTGATGAAAGTTGAGAAATCAACTGGAGTGCGTCGCGCCTTGGAGCGCTTGGAGATGTAGAAGCGAGAAGGCATCGCCTGACGATAAAAGCTGAGCATCGGGCGATGGTAGATATTTTTGTTGACTTCGTGCACTGGTTTGTGTCACATGAGCTTGATCATGGGTGTCGCTCGGCGATGTTGTTGGAGCGCCCGACGATGTTGAGTGGACATGCCATGCTTATAAGCTACGTTTTAGATATTTTGTAAGCAATCTTTCATTTTTTACACATTCTTGCAACCTAGAAACACTTGTGTGTGAGAGATAAACACATTTTCTTCATTTCTACTCAAAATCAAAGCTTTCTAACATCAATCTTTGAGACTTCAAGTTTGATGTTCATAAAAAATTGTTGTTTACTTGTTGATCAAGCTACCATGTAGATGTGTGGCTAAATCCCTCTTTGTGTCAAGATTAGAGGTATATAATTTTCACTTTTTCATGTATTTATCTTGATATTTTGTATGTGAACAAGTTAATGATGAATATATGTTGAAAACTCATTTTTTATGGTTTATATTTGAAATGATCATTATTGAGAAATATGTTCAACTCTTGACCTAGATTTTCATCTATCAACAATCAATTTCTAGACATATTTTTGTGAGTTGATATTCACCTATATCAAGCTTTTAAATATATCATATTGATAGTTAGGTTGAGAGATCATCTAAGGATCAAAATTTGTCATATCCCCATGTCCTTTCAAGAAGGACAATGCTATATAACAAATGCCTATGTATGCGAAGTTCATTATTCCATTTTCTAAAGCTATAAAACAAATGCCTATGTATGCAAAGTTCATGAAAGACATCCTTACAAAGTAGAGAAGATCAAAGGACCAATAAATAATCACTCTTGATGCAAGTTGTAGTGCGATTATTCAAAGGTCTCTCCCAAAGAAGGAAAATGATCTGGGAAGGGTTACTTTATCGGTAACAATTGGAGATGTCTATATTGGGAAGGGTTCTAGCATAAATTTGATCCATTTATCTATTGTGAAGAGGTCGGGAAACATCGAGATGAAGTCAACAAAGATGACACTTCAACTCACCGAAAAATGCATTACCCGTCCTTATGGTGTAACTCAAGATGCGTTATTGAAGGATGATAAAATTTTCTTCCCAATTGATTTTGTTGTGATAGAAATGGAGGAGGATGATGATGCCCATTTGATTCTTGGCCGTTCATTCATGAAGACCACAAGAATGATGATTGACATCTAAGATGGTTTAATGAAGGTATGTGTTCAAGATGAAGAAGTGAGTTTTAATCTCTTTGAAGCAATGAAGAAATCAAATGATAAAGGAGCTTGCTTTAGAGTTGATGCTATAGAAGAATCTATTTGGGATGTTACTAGTGAAATTCATCTTTCAACACCGCTTGATAATGCACTTCAAGTACTAAGGTATCCACCCCCGCACCCATACCCTCTTATTTTAATTGGGAATTACTTGTGTTTGTGTCCATACTCATTTTTCTGAGTTTTTACCCTACGTGTTGTGGGTAATTTTTACAAGTACCCATTTAATATGGATACAATTATCATTCCTACTCTAGTCTTATTTAATTGATTAAGCGATGCATAAATGAATCAATCTCTTCTTTTGTATGAAAGTCATGTAAATATTTTTCTAACTTTGATCCGTTCTTGACAACTTGAATTCATTGAGCCTCTTTCAACACATACCATTTTAAATGTAATCCCTAACTCAATGCTTAAGTTCGTGTTGACTTGCACTTTATACATACAACTCCTTGACTTTATTGTATCAAAAGACAATTGAACCCACTCTTTGCACAAACCATGATTATTGCCTTTTAACCAAAAAATCTTGGATTGAATTAGTGAAAGATAGAATCATAGAATGTGATGCCACCATCCCGTACATTTCGAGCCTCGACTGATTAGAGAATATGCCGAAAACCTTAGCTTGATGAATAAATGAATTATATCCAGTTAATAGCAAGCCTCTTGACATCAATCTTAATCAATCGTAAGAGGGTGCAACATGATTCACTTCTCTAGAAAATCCTTAGATGAAAACTAAGCTTTAGAAACGTTGAATGAATGAGACTCAATCTTGATGAAGCACTAAGCACCACAAATGAAAACCCTAATACACTTTTCTCAGGAGGAATATTTAATGAAAACAGAAGTCCACAATAACCGTGAACACACAACCTAGCTTCAAACCATTGATTGTTGAATAAACCAGTTGATTCCACCTGAATGAAGATGAGAGCTTAAAAGTACAAAGAAACCCTAACTCTTCAATACCCTTGATCCCATGCTAAATTTACTGATTTATGATGTATGATATGTTAAATGACCTAATGGAGGGTATGCAGATGAAATGAGAAGCGCAAAATGCATAAGCCAGATAAAAGTGAAAGGGTAGGACAATTTTGGAGTATTACAGCAGGGCATGATTCTGTCCAGCGTTAGTCTTCTTATATGTAGGATCTTATCATATCCTTATAGGGTGAGATGTGCCATTTTTTTTGTCCTTGTCGATTAATATGATCATTTTTCTTTCTCGTATGGGTATGTGTCTCCTTTTTGGTAAAGAGTTTTTAAGTGGGTGCATAGAGTGGTAGTTATTCCAAACTCGGTTTCTAGTATGTTTGAGAGTATTGATGGTTTTGCTTGGAGTAAGGTTCTTTGGAGAGGCCTGCTTTTGATCTGACATGCAGTGATTTGGAACATCTAGAGTGTTCTTAATAACATTATACTTTGTAAGAAAAGCTCGAATATCAATCACGAGGTTAGTATGATTGTGTGTCTTTCTTAAAAGTGGGTGTCAGGCTCATTTTAAAATTCCCCCACTCTTTTGGCACGTGAGCATGAATATTTATTGTGCTTAAGCGAATATGGGTGCATAGGGTGGTCAAATGGCATCTCTAGAGTAGGAATGGAAATGGGTAGGGTATGGGTAAGGCGTTATAGTACTCGTCTCCATAGCTGCAATTTGAAAAAATCTTCGGACCCGAGCCCATACCCGCGTGGGCATCAATCTTCATACCCATACCCGTACCGTGTGGGTACCTAATTAACTTTATCCGTACCCGTTATCCACAGTTTTAGTAAAAATAAATCTATCAGTTGAATAATATCATATCATTTTCGTTTTTTAACAAAATTAACCAAAAATCAAAGATTTACTATTGATTTGTGAAATAAAGGAACAAATATATAAAAATTTATAGTAGTTTAATAAATTGTATTTTTTAAGATATAAACATATATTTTTTATATGAGAAAATAAATTAAAATATACAAATATATATTGTACGGGTATAGGGTGGGGTAGATACTAAGGTACCCGTCCCCTCACTCATACCCGCTTATTTGAGTTTTTTCTCTGCCCATTATATGTAAATATGTGTACTATTGCTATCTCTACACTAGAGAGATTTTATGTACTCCTCCTTCTAATTTGTTTCTTTTGTACATTGGACGAATTGTTTTAAAGGTTTTTAGAGTGGTTTGATGGTCGTGATTGTGGATAGTTTGTTTAATTCTAACCAACACCAGCGATGATATTTGGTGGTTTTTGTATATATTTTTCTTTTAATATTTTATTCCTAATTTTCTCTTAAGAGTGTTTATATTTGTCCAAAAATATGTTTTGTGATATTATTGTTTTGTGTGAGCTTAAGACATCTATAGAGTTTTGTTAATAATATTTTTGTTTGACTGATTTAAAGAAATTATATAAAACAAAGAAAATGATACCGTGAAAAATAGAGGAAATGATTTAGCAAAAAATATAACAAAAATAGTTAAAATAGAACTAAATGAATTTATTTTAATGTATATGATATATTAAAGACATCATATACATGTTTTTTTAAGAAGACAATACAACTATCTATCACAACAACATTGCTTTACAATACACTTTCCACCTTTTGGAAACTTATTTGTTAAACAATAATTATTACAATCTTGATCTTTATTTGGACATGGACCTTGGCCAATACAATAAATCCATGGAGCAGCTGCTTCTCCTGTAATAAATAGAAATTAAACTCATTGTTAGAAATGTAAGAGATCAACAACATCAATTTATATGTAATAGCTAATTGTTATTATTATATTTACGCCCTCGATAAAAATTAAGCTCTCTACCAGCTTCAACTCCTTTTACTTCTTAAATCAGTTAGTTCAAAAACTCAAAACACATTTTTCATAAAACTCTTCTCTATTCTTGTCAATTATATTAGAAATTGAAATTTTTTAAAAAGTAAATATGATACCTTGTGATACAACAGATGTAATGCATAACAACGCAATGAAAAAATGCACACGGTTGATGCTAATAGCCATATTTTCTTCTTCTGCAATATGGAGAAGGAATACCTCTTGGGGCTATTTATAATGATTAATAGAATTTCTTCAATAAATTATTTTAAGTTAAAAAGGGAAAAACATATTTTATGCACTTGATTATTCTAAAAATAAAGTTATTTTCTAGACGTTTTATTTTTGAAAATTTTCGTTTAATCTAGAAAATATTTATACTTTAGATAGTTTTAATTTTAAATAAAAATACTAAATACATTTGAATTATATTTTAAATATATATCCTAATTATATATTAAGTATATTTATGATAAATATTTTAACAATAATTTAATCATCAGATAAAAATATTTTTGATAAGAATCTCTCTTTATGGATTTTTTAGATATTCAAAGTAATAGAAAAAATTCAGTAAGATTTTTTTTATATAGAATTTTTAAACCATAATCATTAATTAAATTTAATGATTGATTCGATAATTCTTGTCTCTCGAAATAGATATCAAATAGATATCAGTTATATATATATATATATATATATATATATATATATATATATATATATATATATATATATATATATATATATATATATATATATATATATATATATATATATATATATATATATATATATATATATATAATATATATATATATATATATATATATAATATATATAAATATGATCGGTTGGAATCAAATATAAGTCTAAAGTCTTACACTAAATTTTAACTGATAATAAAAATGAATCATGTGGTCATTTCTTTTTCTTAAATAATAGGCAACTCTCTAAAGAAAGATTATATTTTTTTTGAATTTTTTTATTTAATTTAATATGTTGTTTGATTAATTTTTATATTAGAAAAGAAAGTAAAATATATTGATTAAATAGAAGAAATTCAAAAATAAACGAATAAATATTAATTTTTAGATTAAAAATAATAAAAGAATAGAATTTAGTATATATATATATATATATATATATATATATATATATATATATATATATATATATATATATATATATATATATATATATATATATATATATATATATATATATATATATATATATATATATATATATATATATATATATATATATATATATATATATATATATATATATATATATTATATATATATATATATATATATATATATATATATATATATATATATATATATATATATATATATATATATATAGGAAGACTTTTAAAATAAGAGATAGGAGAATTAAATATTAACTATTAGATTTGATATATTTATAGAGATTTCTACATGTTTCTTTAATATGTAATTTCTTTGAAAACAAATATAAAATCTCTTATTTTCTAATTTTTTTTTTCTTTTCTTAAATGTTAAAAACAAATATATTAACCTAGTTAAAAATATTTTAACATAATTAAAATAATGTGTTATTCTAGGATGCAATACCTATACTTTGTATTAAAGTTCTCTTTGCCAAGTCATTATTTGACCTTAAGGCTATAACTTATAATCTCATATTGCAATAAATGACTTATTTGATAATAAGATTTTTATCTAGTTTATTTTTTAGACGTTATTTTAAATAGTATTTTTGTTTATAACTTATAATGTTTCATTTTTCTTTTATTTTTCACTAATTATTTTAACTAAAATTCACTACTGTCCTTTATAATTTATTTTTATTTATATATAAAAAATTATATATTTAATGTCTTTTATGTCATTTATATTTATCATTTTAATTTATCAGTTAGTTTAAAATAACGTATAGCCTCTCATTTAATGTATTTATGTCATTTTAAAAAAAAACAATTAAATATTGAATACTTTATGTCATTTTTATTTTAGTCAATAGCTATAAGTCATCACCTATCAATTATAAGTTATAAGTTATCAATTACCTTTCCAGTCAACATTTATTTTTATCAAGCAGATCCTAAGAATTTTATTTAGGTGAAGACATATTTTAGAATTAAGGATTTGTTTGGGAATTTTTAGGTGAAGGGAGGGAAGGGTTTTGAAAATAGAGAATGTCGAGGCTTATACCATGGCCTATATGGCAATTTGTTGACGGCTTATGATTTGATGGTACCACATGCATTTTGTATCAGAGTCAGTTGCACTGCATTTGTTGAATTGTTGAATTGTGGACTTTATTGAGATGAGGTGACTAATAATTGTCAAACTTGAATTCTTGCATGATATATCTGGTGTTTACTTATAATTATATAACTTATTATATTGTTATGATATCTCACTCTTATTGTTTGAATGTTGCCTCCACGTGGATAACATACAGATAGTCAGCAGAAGTACGAAGTCGTAGAGTCTAGAAGAGGTTGCTTTCTCTTATTGAGTGGGTGTCATTACTCTGATACGTAATACCAGGGGGATGAACACTCAATTGTTTTAATTAATTGCTATCTTTTTGAGGATTTTGGGGGTGTTGTAGACTCTCTTTTTAATTGATTTCATTGTTGATTTTATAATGGTTGAAGAATTTAGAATAATTATGAAATTCTTTCCGCTGCGTTAATAAAGTTGAAGTTTGAAGATTATGTTGAAATATTGTCGGTTCATCCGAAATACGTGTTATGTATCTGTCTTATCTTAACTTAGCAAATTTGAAATTGTTGAATGATGTGACATCCTATTTTAGAGTTTTATTTTACTCTAATTTTTATTAAATTTATTATTGGGGAAATAGGGTGTTACAAATAGTCTATAAGTGGAAATTGCTTTTAATAAAAAAAAAAAAACCTTTTCTAGCACATGTCCACTTACGTGTCACGAATTTGAAAGTCCTTTAACCTTGTGTCCTTAACTATCAAGCCCAAAATCTCATATTGTATAGCATATGGTTGTTAAATATGAGATTCTGGGATATGTTTCCTCTGAACCAGTTAGTCCTCTGTAGTGAGAAGGTTTTCTGGTTCAGAAGGTCTTCTGGGAATTTTTTTGTCCTCTGGACTCTGTGCTATATTGATGGATTTATTCCTTGGGAGTTATTTTATTGGATAAAATAAAATCATGTTCTGGTGCCCCTCTTGGTCATCATTTTAAAATGTTTTTGTGTTTAAAATTTGTTTAAAACTCACTCTTTCCACACACCACTAAAATGGTTAAAAAACTTCTCTATTAAACTATGGTGACTCACTCAAAGGATGTTAGTGGCAAGAGATTCAAAATCAAAAGTAATGAGAAAATGATTGAATATTATTATTAATAGAGGAAACTAGTACATATTCAAAATCATTCTCAATATAACAGATGCATTACAACAAAATCTTACAACCTTCAGTATTGGTTGTTATTCCAACCACTTGGTTTGAGGACGGTTACCAAGTCCTCATCAGTAGCTAAGTCAAATTCAAATTCTTCAGCTGGATTCTTTTTATTCTCTAGTTTCTTCATCCCTGACACTGAGGTCCTTCCACCTTTGATGCTCTGGAAGATGTGCTTGCACATTTAGAGGAAGTGATCATGTCATCTTTCTTGGAGAATCCCGTTTTAGAGGCATTGGTCTTAATGGCCTTGCTGACTTCTTTGGAGGAGCCTTTCTTAGAATTCTCTGAAGACTTGCTCATTTTGTCTGATATGAAAAGAGCTTGATGGAAGAAAGAGGGATGTGATCTTGCTAATAATGAAACTCTTCTTATATAGAGAGAGTTTGGGATAAAGCATAATCAGTGTTGGTTGTTGTGCACCAATGGACAATGGATATATATATATATATATATATATATATATATATATATATATATATATATATATATATATATATATATATATATATATATATATATATATATATATATATATATATATATATATATATATATATATATATATATATATATATATTCTTGGTCTTCAAGCACATCTTCTCAACTTTCCTTGCTTTATTTCTCTCAAATGTTATGTTGTCATAACTAGACTTGGCCATCTCATAAATTGATAAGTTATTCACAACCTATCTAGCCAACTTTCAGCCACTTTCCTTAATTTTTTTAATTTGGTTACTAATGACAAAAGGGGGTAACAAACGTGGTTTTGCTTCATTTTTATCTAGATTTAATAAATACATAAATATTTAATCTATTATGTTCATAATATTTTCGCATTTCCCTTCTCTTTTTGTTGATGACAAAAGGGGGAGTAGGATGATAAGTATTTAAGCTACTAAATTGATAGTTTAATTCTTTCTTAAATTTTGATTTATTATTATATTGTCTTTAAATGATCAAATTAATTAACATGGATATAACTTAGGGGGAGCTTACAAACCTCATCCTTTGGACTATCAGACTCAAGGGGAGCTTACAAACTTCAAACCCTGGAGTCAACTTTTTAATTAAATCAACAACCATTGTTCTTAAGTACCTGTCTTTGTCATCATCAAAAAGGGGGTTATTGTTGGAACAAAATTGGTTTGAACCATATCCCTAAGGTTTTGATGATAACAAAGAATTTAAAGAAAAATTTAGTATACTAATGTTTGTTCAAGTATGCAGGATCATAAACTAATATTTGTAATGCAAGTTAAGTTCTTACATATAGATTGAACATTAAAGAGAAGTTGAAAAAAAAACAGAATCTCAAGGATCAAACCTGAAGATCAGACTCTAAAAAGGTTAGCTTCTGAAGACCAGAGTTTGAATAAAGTCAACCTATGAAGACCCAAAATCTAAAGAGGTTAACTTGCGAAGATCATACTCTGAAGAAATTCAACCTCTAAGATCAAGATTCTGAAGACTCAGACTCTGAAGTCAGTCATAGCTCAAGGATCAAGAAACTCTAATAGGTCACTATCAAAATCAGAGAGAAATATGTCTTCTTCTGGTCACATGATTATTCAAATTCAAAGAAAACAGAGATGGAATAGATAATTCCTTTTGCAGCAAAGGAATTTCAAATGAATTTTGCGAAGTATTAACCATTTGAAGAAACATTCAAATATCTATGATCAAGCTTCTCCAAGACACTCTTGTGAAATTTTTTCAATGACTCTTTCAATTTCTATATATAAGAAGCTGAAGACTTGAAGAATGAAAAAGAATCATTGACAAACAAAGAGTTGTTACTCCGTCAAAACAAAATCACAAGTTTAACTTAGAATTTATTAACACTTGCATATTCTATTAATTACTAAGTCTTAGATTATTTTTGTGTTGTATTCTATTTACACCTATAATTTTATATCAAGTTTAATACTCAAACAATCTCTCTTTCTAAGTTAGATTGCAGAAGTATCTTGCTTGTATGTTTTTGCATTTGAAGTCTTTTTCTTGTGAGCTTGAGCATCTGGAGTATCTTGCTTGTGTGCTTAAGTATTATAAGTCTCTTACATGTGTGTTTGAGAAAAGGAAGTCTCTTACTTGTATGCTTGAGAAAATCGTAATTAGAAGTGATTATACTAAAAACCTCTTATAGTACAAGGGGTTTGGACTACTCCTGATTTATAGGAGGAACCAAGATAACTTCTTGTGTGTCTCTCTTACTCTCTACTCTGATATTGTTTAATCCACTGCAAACAGATGACCCTAAATCATATTTTACACTTTATGGTCAAAATTTGATAAAAGAGTTTGAAAAAGAAAGAAAAAACAAACACAATTCAATCCCCCTTCTTGTGTTTTTCTCACCTACAAATATTTAATTTATGCAAACTTATAAGGTTAATTCAATTATATAAGATACCAATTGAAACATTCTTCTTAGCTTATTCATTTTGCCTTGTTGTAGACATTTTTAAGATTAACTTGTTATTTGATAATACTACCGCTAATAAACGCATTTGAAGAAGATGAGAAATGGTGATCCATCTTGTAAAGATGCCTAAAAATATATCAAGAGGGATCCCACTGAACATTCTTGGACAAATTTCATTTTTCATCCCTACATACAACCTGCTAAGTCATTAGTGCTTGGAAGCTAATGCATAATGTTATTGCAATAGGAGGAAACCTATTTCAAAGATGAATTAATATGGTTTCAAGGTTATCTCTACAATCATAATGTGGAAATTACATAACACTTATTTCTTAGATGTATATACACCTTCTTAGAAGCGATTGTTTGGCACAAACATCGATAGAACTAGTTATGACATCTTATTCAAATTTGTTAGTTGAAGTTGGAGCTCTCAAATTTAAATTTTGATCATTACTCCATTTATAACAATTCTTTGAAAAACTTGGTGCAACATAAATGATATCAGGTTTTAAAATGGTAGACTTGACTTTGATAGAGACGTTATTCACTTTAAACATTTGGTCTATATGGCATATACTTCTTTCAAGGGACACATGTACTCTTTGATTCACAAGTTTACAACTATTGAGTTCTTTGAAATTAAATGTCGATCTCCTCCTACACTTAGAATCATACAAGTCAATTGGTGTTTTCCTACCGATAATTGGATTAACTGCAACACAAATAGAGCTTCGAGAAGAAATTATGGATACTAACTTATGGTATCATATTTAGGGATAATTTAGGAATATTCTTGAGAGCTTACTCATCTAAAATTGGAGTTTGCACCTCATTTCAAGATGAATTGCATGAAACCATGCTTGCTATCGAATATGCTAACAGGGGAATTAGAGAAAGCTGTAGCTTGAAACTAAATTAATGTTTGTCATTCGTGTATTTTTTAATGTGAATGTTATCTCTTGGGATCTTTTAATTAAATGGAAACAAATGTGAGTTGTATTGAGAAATAAGTATAAGTTCTAAGTCCCACATTACTTAGAAAAGTGAAGGTTGCACGCTTTATAAGTGAGAGAACCCATACACATATCACCTTAAGGTTTTGGATGAATATATGGTGTCTCTCTCACTTGTTTGGATGAGTCTTTAATCTTTAGGTGAGTGTTTGACCCAATGTGAACGCTTCCCTCTCATGATAACCTATCAGTGGTATCAGAGCCCAAATTGAGTAAGAGATCGACTCCTTGTATCAAAAATATTTCTGACACGGTGGTGGTAAGATGGCGTGTTCCGATGTAGTTCCCATGACGAGAAAGGATGTATGTCAATAGTGGTACAAGTATATGGATGAAAGAACTTCCGCTTGAGAGAGAGCTTAGTGGATGGACTCACACTTGAGTTTTACTGAGAAACAACTATGAGTTCTAAGTCCCACATTGCTTAGAAAAGTGAAAGTTGAGCATTTTATAAAGGAAAGAACCCATAAACCTATCATCTTAAGCTTTTTAGTGAATATGTGGTGTTTCTCACTTGTTTGGGCGAGTCTTTAATCTTTAGGTGAGTGTTTGACCGAATGTTAAAGCTTCCCTCTCATGATAACTTATCGGTCTCTTGAAATCTTTACTTGACACACTATATATTCTTTTAGATTCAAGATATCTTACATTTTCAGAGAAATATATATATGCAAATAGATTAGTCAATGGATGTTTATTTGTTGAATATGGGACTTGATGAAATTCAATTCATATTTATTGTTTAGAAATTTTTTTAAGAATAAGTTGAAAATGTCAATTATCATTTTTATAGCTATTTGATGGGTTAGATTTTATATCCTTTATTTTTTTTTTTGTGTTTTCTTTATTTATTTAGCATTTTTCATTTAAAAAATTAATATTTTAAAAAGCATGTTTTTTTTTAATAAAATTTAGTTCCATTCTTACTTTACGGTTTTAATAGGGGTGTTCGCAATAAGATTTAGACGATTTTTATTCTAAAAGTTATTTAAATTGCAAGAGAAAAAAGCGTGCGGTTTGATTTAGTTTGATTGATTTTTAAAAATAAAACCAAATCAAACCAAATCAATGTACTTTAGATTGGTTTAGTTGGTTCAACTATTTTATAAATAAAACTGATTGAGCTAACACATATAGAGGACAACATGATTTTGTGTTTGTTCATTTATACATTATCATAAAATAACTTTACAATTTTCAAAATAAATTTTAAATTTAATACATAAATATGAATTGTATCTTATAATTTTATCTGATGTCTAAAGAATAATATATATTAAATTACATTCTTAAATAAATTTAAAATAATATATTATACATATAAACAAGTGCATGCATATCACTATGCTATTCTCATAACAGTATAAAATCTTTTTTATTATCAATATTTTATATATAAAAAAATTAAAAATTAATGTAAATAAATATTTTCTTTTAATTTTATTCTTATCAACATCAACAACTAAAAAATAATAACAAAAATAAATATATATCAATTTCATTTCAAATAAAAATAATATTAATTTTATAAATAAATAATATTTTGTTTTTTATTAATAAGTAAATTAAAATAAATATTATACATAGAATACGATAAAGTATACGCATAGTATTTATTGATTTCTTTAAAGAATTACAAATATATAATTGTTTGTAAGATTTTGTGACGTAATGTGATTTGCCTAGATTTAAATCGGTTTTTAAAATATAAATAAAAAATTGAACCGAATTGTACGATTTTATTAAAAAAATTATCTAAACAAATCCGAACCAAATATAATTTATTATGGTTTTTGATTTGATTTAATTTACGATTTTTTATTAGATCGCTTCGATTTTAAACACTCCTTAAATTTAAATATGCAAGGGATCCTTCTATTTAATTTTTTTTATTTAGTTTGGTCCTAGCAAATACATTTTATTGTACTTTTATCTTTGTTATTTAATTTTTAACTCGTATGAAATTTAAATTTTATTTTTTAAGATTTTAAAGTTAAAATTTAAAACTTATTTGTTTTTATCCTCTGCATACGTGTTCTTATCCACAAGGAGAGTATGGCAATTATATTAAGTTATCTGAATTTATATAAAATCATAATATAGTTCTAATATTATGGGTGTTCAAACTAAGTTGTTTTATTTAAATTAAATAAGTGTAAACTTTTCATCAATAGTTCAATTAGTAATGTTATTATTTTTTATATTTATTTATATTAATATAAATAAATTGTTGATATTTATAAATTAATTTTTTTAATTATATAATTATCTAATATTTAATGCATGTAACTCTAATATAGTACATTATAATTATATTTAATATTTTCTAATTTATTGTCACATTTTAAAATTTATGGTTTATTAGGAAAATTCAAAATATTTTTAGGTATAGTTTAAGGATAATTATTTATTTATATTATCATCATTTTTAATTATTAAAAATATTCTCCAATATTTTTTATATTGATATTTATAAATAAAAAAATTAAAAAAATGTTATAATTCAAGTAATATTTAATGTATATAAATCATAGATAATAGATCATAATTATATTTAATATTTAATAAGTTACTTACACATTTCAATATTTATTGTTTATTAAGAAAATTCAAAATAATTTTTTTGGGTATAATTTAAACGTTATTTATTTATTTATTTATTTATATTATGTTAATCTTCAACTGTTAAATAAAGTATTCTCTATTTTTTTAAAAGTACTGTGGATTTATTCATATTAAATTTACATTAATGAATAAATGTAAATAAATAATGAATAAATATTATCGTCATTAATCGAAAACTAGATCATCCTATTACACTCATATAACTCAACACATATCCGTTGAACTACTTCATATCTATTATCTATCTATAAAAATCTATGTCCCTGGAAATTACCACAACACCAAAGCTGATAAAATGCATTCTTGGTCTATTGTATTGGGGTATAATTGGAAACTCAAAAATATCTTGCACCACATTCATTTGAATCTGATGTGGCACTCCCACAATTTTTCACCACATTTTCAATTTTTGTTTTTCAAATAAATCCATGCCAAACCATTATGCCTCTCTTCCTCTTCCCCATGCCAAACCATTATTCCTTGCCATTCAATATGTCTCTCTTCCTCTTCCCCATGCCAAACCATTATGCCTCTCTTAATCAGAATTCAAAATCAAATGGAACTCCAAAAGTTTTTCAGTCTTTCTTCATTGCTACAGACGTTCCAGTCGTTTTCCATTGCTTAACACCTTCCTGTCTCTGCGCTGTTACGAATTGCTGCGTGAGGATGGCGCGCCCAATCGAGTATATCAGTAGCATTGACGATTCAAAGGATTTGTGGAAGGTTGCTGTTAGATGTAAGCATCTGTGGTCTGTTACCAGTTCTCAGAATAGAGAGCACTTAGAGCTTATTCTGTTTGATTCAAAGGTATAATACAATCTAAACGTTTCTGCTTTGCCATTTTGATTTTGTTGTAACAGTACTGGTATATGATACTGATTTCAAGATGTTTGTATTTTCACAGTTGGATTTGATTCAAGCCATTGTGCCATCTTATTTGGTATCAAAATTCAAAACACAGCTTGAAGTTGGTTGTTCCCACATAATGCAGAATTTCAAAGTTTCCAGCAATGATTTCTCCTTCAAATCCACTGATCATAAGTTCAAATTGATTTTCTGTGGTTCAACTTCCGTCAAAAAGGTCCAACTTGCTGACATACCTCTGAACCACCTCAAGTTAATTGGAATAAATGATATTATTGAGGGTAAATACAGAACGAATTTGTTATATGGTGAGTTACCTTTTTACTGTTATAATAGAACGCATTGTATTGTGACTTTTCCGTTATCCATAACTGTCTGTGGTGAACTTTTGTGCAGATATAATTGGTGGGGTTACTGAAATATCCCAAGCCCAGATAATTCCTGATAACAACAAAAGCAAGATTGTGTTTTCATTAACTGATCTGAGGTAGGTGTTTCATTTTGTTTGTTAACATTGATGCTGATAAATATAAAAGTCTAACATGTTCATGTTGTTTGTTTTGAAATTCCTGTCAATCAGCAAACATCATGTGCAATGTACTCTTTGGGGTAAATTAGCTGTGCAACTGAATGAGTATTATACGACTCATAAGGCTGATGGTAGTATTGTTCTCCTACTTATGAATGCAAGGATCAAGGAACCTCAAGGTATGCTATGTGACTATTTCTTATTATATCCAATTATTATATCCAACTTTAAGTGTTGTCATTTATAAATATCTCAATTTTCAGGAAATTATCCTTTAAATGTATCAAATGCTTGGAACGGCACAAAACTGCTCATCAATGATTTGTCTATTGAGGAGGTTAAAAACCTTAAAGAGAAGTAAGTGATTTTATTATGAAGTTATGAATTAGCAACCTATGATTTCTAACAGCCTGTTTTCATTCTGATCTATGATCATCAGACTTAAAGATGATCTGCTGACGCTCTCATCCTCGAGCATGCAAATGGAAACCACAAATACCTCTGTTTTTTCTGATTTGGACAAATTTGTATGGAAAGCTGAAGTGTTGAGTCTGTCTGATATTGCATATCTGCAGACAGTAAGTTGCTCTTTAATACATGACTGTCTTAGATTGAGGAATTACACAGACTGGGTTCTAATCCATTTTTTGAGACATCATCCCATCTTTCTGTTTCAGGAAACTACATGTGTGACTGTTGCGACTTTGGAGAAGTTTGAATGTGGGCAGTCAGGATGATATTATGATGGATGTAGTGAATGTACCAAAAGTGTGACTTTGAAGGATGGAAAATTCATGTGTTATTCCAAACACATCAGTTCTGAGCCAGTCCCAAGGTAACTTCTAAGTATTGCATATCAATGATTATCATCATATAACCAAACGCTTCATTACTGACAATTTCTTATTTTGATCACGCATGGTACAGGTTTAAGCTTGAAGTGCTTGCCTCCGATGGAAAGTTAAAATACAAGTTCGTATTTTGGGATGTAGATTGTGTAAAGTTGATTGGGAAGTCCTCCCTTCAGATGAAGTTGGATTTGATGGAGGTATTTTCCATTTGGCTAATATGTAAGTTAGATAATTACCACATAAATAACATATATTGTTTTAATCATTTAGACTGGAGATTTTGATCCCCTTGAATTCCCTTATGAACTTGATGTGATGCTGAAGAAGGAGTTGGCTATAAGAGCAGTGTTTCAACCAAACAAGGCCAGTCTTTCTGTAATCGGATTTAAGGCAGATGAAGTGCTACGTACCAAAATAAAGGAGAGGTTTAAATGTGAAGAGGTACTGTTGTACTCATGTTTTACTGTTGTTAAAATCAGTATCATGTGCATTGGATTTTTTTAACAATTGTTTAAAACTTGCAGCACACTTCAAAGATTGTCGTCTCAACAGATGACACTCGGGATGATATGCATACAGCATCGGTATGTTTTAAATAGGAATGACCTATTACTCTTGCCATCACATTTTGAACAATTGTCTAACGTTTATTTCTTGCGTTTTTTAACTTGCAGTGTACTCCGACCATCAGCACCTCGAAAAAACAGTCTCATGCTGATCCACAAACAGTTTCAGTGCGTCTTTTTTTAGCTTTCAACATTAACAAATTAGCCTATTAAACAATGTCTTACTTCCTTTTTTATGCTACTGATTTTGTAATGACTCTTTAATGGCAGGATCCGTTATCAATCACCGCAGATTATGACCCTTCAGTTGCCAACTCTGCACTTACACCGTCAAAAAGATCTATTCCTGAGACAGTTGAAGAACTCGACAGTGCCCAACTATCGTCCACCAAGATAATAAGGGACATCCAGCTGGAGAAATGATGCAGTCAATTTTCGTCGACGATTTATTTTTACTTTAAGCTGTTTTGGACAACATTGCCCACCTAATTTTGATTGATGTAATGAAATATTTCTGGTTTACATTTTGTTTATTCTGGTTTATGAGGATTTGATTTGTCATTATTGCTTTTTGTTTGATCCTTTTGACATTGTATATGAAAGAATGATATGATTTTAGTCATTTAAGCTGCAAAAAACTATGCATAATTTACACTACAAAAAGCAATATGATGTTGGTAATTCCTTATTTTGTTTAATTTAATAAACTTATTATGGACAAAAATGTTTCTCTTTATGTCTTGATGCTGGACAATCCATATTGTTTTGCATACTTTATGCATAATACACGGTAGTATATCAGCATACTGTACATTAATCTATAAAACTGATACATGAATAACAGATTATGCATGGCAGAAATCCATGACACTTGATTAATATAAATTGTTACCGGATAATACCGGAAACGATATGCAATCATCTCATCAACGCAATATATGGAACTAATTTCGTATCATTCCATTTAACATATCATAAGCAGTTTAAGCAGTTTTGGACAACATTGCACACCTAATTTTGATTGATGTAATGAAATATTTCTGGTTTACATTTTGTTTATTCTGGTTTATGAGGATTTGATTTGTCATTCTTGCTTTTTGTTTGATCCTTTTGACATTGTATATGAAAGAATGATATGATTTTAGTCATTTAAGCTCCAAAAAACTATGCATAATTTACACTACAAAAAGCAATATGATGTTGGTAATTCCTTATTTTGTTTAATATAATAAACTTATTATGGAAAAAAATGTTTCTCTTTATGTCTTGATGTTGGACAATCCATATTGTTTTGCATACTTTATGCATAATACACGGTAGTATATCAGCATACTGTACATTAATCTATAAAACTGATACATGAATAACAGATTATGCATGGCAGAAATCCATGACACTTGATTAATATAAATTGTTACCGGATAATACCGGAAACGATATACAATTATCTCATCAACGCAATATATGGAACTAATTTCGTATCATTCCATTTAACATATCATAAGCAGTTTAAGCAGTTTTGGACAACATTGCACACCTAATTTTGATTGATGTAATGAAATATTTCTGGTTTACATTTTGTTTATTCTGGTTTATGAGGATTTGATTTGTCATTCTTGCTTTTTGTTTGATCCTTTTGACATTGTATATGAAAGAATGATATGATTTTAGTCATTTAAGCTCCAAAAAACTATGCATAATTTACACTACAAAAAGCAATATGATGTTGGTAATTCCTTATTTTGTTTAATATAATAAACTTATTATGGACAAAAATGTTTCTCTTTATGTCTTGATGCTGGACAATCCATATTGTTTTGCATACTTTATGCATAATACACGGTAGTATATCAGCATATTGTACATTAATCTATAAAACTGATACATGAATAACAGATTATGCATGGCAGAAATCCATGACACTTGATTAATATAAATTGTTACCGGATAATACCGGAAACGATATGCAATTATCTCATCAACGCAATATATGGAACTAATTTCGTATCATTCCATTTAACATATCATAAGCAGATTGTACATTGAGCCGTAGCCTAACAATATCATATAACAAAACTAATAACAAAGACAAATGGGCATCAAATAGATTTTCAAAACAAATAGTTATGCATTTCCGCCCATACAAAAATAATCCCTCCTTTTTGCCATGATGCTTCCCATGTAATCCAATCAACAACTCCTTTCAATGCTGCCCTCTCTCAACTTTGACCAATATACGTTCCACAGGAGGATGCTCTACACTGAATAAGAGAACGTCACCTTTCGACAGCTCTTTCTCCTTTGCAAATTTTAACCAGCCCCATGACAGAAACTTCTCCATCATGTTCTCCCTGGATTTGAAAACACATTGGTACGTAATACCCGAGTCTGTGTCATGAAGATCAATATATGATCTTGGTTCCATGAAGATTTCCTTGATGACTGCTGCTGGAAAGTGCTGCAACATTAAAACTTTATTAGCTATGTCTATTCATTCAATGTTATGCATCCTTACGAACTGTAACAGCAAACAGATCAAGAGCTTACAAGAACTTGATTTTTTATCTGGCTGCTGCTCTTAACAACTTTCTGCCATCTGCAAACAAGTTTCTCTTGCATGGCAGGAGGTTGTACAACATCAGCAGTATCAGTAGTGTTGTTCTCCTCGCTGCATTAACAAACACGATTATTTAAACTACTAATTTGCAAAGTCAAATATTCAAATGTATATATGTAACCTAAAAGCCCTTGCCTGTCCAACACATCGCCCGCTGATTCCATTGCTTCATCAGTGGAATTCTGTTCAGGCTCATCGTCTGATATGTCAACAAGCCATCCCTCCTCTCTGGCTATTTCAAAGTACTTTTCCCATAATAGACAGCTTCTCACCTTTCCTGTTCTCAGTTCGTACGATTCCTCTCTTTCGACATACTCATAGTATTTGTCCATAAGTTCAGCACGTGTAATTTTTTGGCAACTCCTGCTGCTTAATCAAAAAAACAACAAACATCATGCATTCAGTTTTTTGTTTTTTTCACTATCCAGATTACTGTTTTACCTTGAAGAACTTTCAGCTTCCTCTTTCCTCCTCTTAGCCTCTGCATGCAACTTTCTCCATTCTTCTGCTCTGTCCCGCTTATCCTCAGATTGCTTCCAAACCTTTTGGATAGCCAGATTTTTCCATTTAGGATTAGGAGTCGTGGTTGTGTGACTTCTACCAACAAATCCCCTACATATAAATTCATCCATGCCCATCATGCACACAGACATCTTTGTATAAACCCTAAATGATCTCATTGCAAGTTTAGAAACATGTGTGTCAAAACGGAAGAACTTACCCGCGGGAACACCAACGTAGATCCTCTTTCTTCATCGTATTGGTTGGTCGGCGCTGTCTGGAGCAAAACTCTGTTTCTAAGGTGTACCGTCTTCTTGGAATGTTGTTTCTGATGGAAAACCGAAGAGACAGGGAGATGGAGTAAAACAGACGTTAGACAATATCTTTTGTTGGCCCAACAAGCAAGCATTAGTTACATAAGACACTATACATGACATGTAGAATACAAACAGTTTCTGATCATTCCATTTTATATCCCTTGGAAAATGTATATTTTTGGAAGTACTTTTAATTTTTCACATTTACATCAAACCATGGTTACATGTTACAAAAAAAAATAAAATGAATATATTATAGAATACAATAGGAATAACCTTTGGTTTCCAATGGCAATTTTGTGTTTCCAACATAACAGTATTTAATGTCATATTATAATATTTGGTGTTCTAATAATTGTTTAAAGTTTGGCCAACATATGGTATTCATGTGACATTAAATTTTTTAACCTCTACCCATAATTGTTAAGCTTTGGTAGCATATACTGTACCCTATCTCATATCCAATGTACAAATAGAGTATCTGAGTACACTTAAAAATTATAATACAAATGTTATGAACTGCAAAACCAAAAAATTCCATATAGGTTTGTTACTCTTACATTCATTATGTTATACTTATGAAGAGTTGTAAGTTATCAACCATATTCTCTTTCAACTATGAATAACCATTTTGTAGATAGGAAATACTCTGCATCACTTGCAAGACAAAAGAGGAAGCATGTTCTTGATGAAACAAGATTTCAGAAGAATAGAGTTAATGAAAATTCAACTGAGCACAACCATGACCTAAATAATTCAAGTTATGTAAGCAGACATCATACAAGACAGCCACTGTCTGATATCAGTTCTGTTTTTTTCAATGGCCATGGAGATGTTTCTGCACGAACAGGGTGCGTAATGCTTAATTCCCAACAAAGGAGAAGGAGTGTTGGTTTTAACCAGTGCACAACCCCAACACCTGCATCTCCCCCCAGCTTCTCATGCATTTCTACTGATACAATTTCTCCCAAACAAATTTCTGCTTCAGCACGTCAAAGAAGGAGGTCAATAATGAAGCGTAAGAGTCCCCAAAACAACAGCCATCGTGGTCATCTGCAGATCAAACTCGCTGATAGAATGCCCTTTTGTTCCCCTTTATCGTTTGATGCTAACACACCTCTGAGTGGCGTTACCTCCTCATCAAGTATTAAATGCAAAAATAATTCATATGGACTACCGAATTCCTATGCATCTTCATCCAACAAACATCTTGATCCAAATCTAATTCGTTCAACGACTACGAATCTATTAAAAACCTTTTCAAGTGTTACAGAAACGATGTCAACTTCCCTTAATACCAATCTGTTCAGAAGTGCTGACTCAGTGAACCCAGTTCAACAATCAGTTGCAGACTATTCATCCGATGAATCTTTAACCGATAGTTCGTGTGAATTCATAAATGAAGATCCGGATTATGATACAAGTTCAAGTCTGGACAACGACGAAGATCATTCTGCAAATGTCCCAACAATTGATTGCACAAATGCTGGTATGTATTGCTGGAATTATTATTAATAGCAAACCATAACTTAAATTCACTGTCATCCAGTTTGGTGTCTATGAATATACTGATGTGTATAAGATATATGATGTTTTGTTCTATCTGATAAATACAGGATATTCAGATATTGGTGATCCTTCCATTGAATGCACTCAGTGTGGAGCACAAATGTGGTATCAGGAGAAGGTTGTCAAGAGAAAACATAGTGCAATGCCTAAGTTCCAATTATGTTGTGGAAAGGGTAAAGTTGTGTTGCCACTTCTGAGAACACCACCACCGTTTCTTAAACATCTTCTGTCGAATGAAAACGATGAACTGTGTAGAAATTATCAGCAGAATTGCAGAATGTACAACATAATGTTTGCATTTACGTCTCCTGGAATGAAAATTGACAATAGATTCAATAATGGAAATGGACCACCTAACATGAGAATTCAAGGGCAGGCTTGCCATAGAATTGGTAGCATGATGCCTGTGCATGGCGAAAAACCGAAATTCGCTCAGCTTTATATATACGACACTGACAATGAGATTCATCATAGGATGCAAGGAATATGGTTATGTTTCTTAAGCCAACTGAGATGCCTACTTTATATTACCTTTGTTATTATCGTGCATGACATGTGTCTAATTTTTTAATGCAGCAACAACCAGAATATTATTGAAGAAACTGTTAGCCGAATACAGAACATGCTTGACGAATTCAACACACATGCTAAATCTTTTAGAATGGCATCAGCTAGACTAAAGGATTGTCCTGTACCTGGCCTCAAGTTGAAGTTAATATCTGATAGATTAAAGGACGGACGAATTTACAACCAACCCACCGTGTCTGAGGTTGCAGCCCTCATTGTTGGTGATGTTGATACAGGCTCAAAAAGGGATATTATCCTTGAAAGACAAAGCGGTAGACTAAAAAGAATAAGTGTGTTTCATCCGAGCTATCTTGCATTACAATATCCACTTCTGTTTCCGTACGGGGAAGATGGATTTAGACTTGGTGTTCTACACAGAGAGACAGTTCCCAAAAAAAAAGGAAAGATGAACAAACTTACTATTAGAGAATGGCTGGCCTTTCGCATTCAGACCAGACAACATGAAGCTCACACACTGCTCAGGTCAAGGAGATTGTTTCAGCAATTTTTGGTTGATGGATTCACTATGATGGAGTCACAGCGACTCAATTACATACGTAAGCATAAAAAAAAATTACGAGTATCCAAATACTCCAATTTGTCAGGAGTACACCAACAATCTTCAAATGAAGGAGCCCACAAAGGCAAAAGAGTGGTGTTGCCGTCAACATACGTTGGAAGTCGCAGATACATGGAACAATTATACTTTGATGGAATGGCAATTTGTAGTCAAATTGGATTTCCCGATCTACTCATTACCTTTACTTGCAATCCATGTTGGCCAGAGATTCAGAGGTTTCTTAACAACATGAATTTACAACCTCAAGATCGTCCTGATATAATCTCAAGGGTTTTTAAAATGAAGTTTGACGAATTACTGTATGATATAACAAAGAAGCATGTCTTGGGCAGAGTTGTTGCATGTGAGCCACATGAAATTAAATATGTAATACTTAATTCTTCCCTATTCTATACCAATGATTTTAAATTAATGTTTTACTGTATTTTAATTTCTTCCAGATATATACACCATTGAGTTCCAAAAGAGGGGTTTGCCCCATGCACACGTTTTACTTTTCATGCATCCCCAGAACAAGTTTCCCACTCCGGATGACATCAACAACATTATTTCAGCAGAAATACCGGTAGAAACGGATGATAAACAATTAAATCATTTGGTAAAGACACATATGATTCATGGTCCATGTGGGTTGGCTAACAGATCTTCCCCTTGCATGAAAAATGGTAAATGCTCTAAATTCTTTCCCAAAAATTGGCAGCCTCAAACCATTGTTGATCAAGATGGCTATCCCGTCTATAGGAGAAGGGATACTGGCATTATTGTTCTGAAAAAAAGTATTGTTCTTGATAATAGGTATGTAGTTCCTTATAATGCATATCTTCTAAAGAAATATCAGGCGCACATTAATATGGAATGGTGTAACCAAGGTACTTCTGTCAAGTACTTATTCAAGTATATTAACAAAGGTTACGATAGAATAACTGCAGCGGCTGTTCGGACCAAATCAGACGGAAGTTCATTTGGTACAGATGTTGATGAAATCAAACAGTACCTTGATTGCAGGTACGTTTCCCCCAGTGAGGCGTGTTGGAGGATTTTTTCATATCCTATCCATGGTAGATCTCCTTCTGTCGAAAGGTTGTATTTTCATCTGGAAGGCGAAAATCCAGTTTACTACACTGACTATGATTTCATAGACAATGTTCTTGAAAAACCAACTGTAAAGGAATCAATGTTTACAGCTTGGATGGAGTCAAACAAAAAATACGAAGATGCAAAGACTTTAACATACACTGCGTTTCTTTCCAAGTTCGTTTACGATAAAAGGTACCGTTTATGGAGACCTCGAAAAAGAGGTCGTACGATTGGACGGTTAATTTGGGTTCCTCCAAGCACTGGTGAGCTCTATTACCTTAGAATGATGTTGACGGTTGTCAAGGGACCGACTTGCTATGACGATATAAAAAAGGTTGGTGGAGTAGTCCGCGACAGTTTTAGAGATGCATGCTTTGAGATGGGATTTCTTAACGACGACAAAGAATATGTTGCAGCCATAAATGAGGCCAAAGATTGGGGTTTCGGTAATTTTTTGAGGAAGCTATTTGTCACGATGCTGTTGTCTGGTACTGTTAATCAACCGCGACATGTTTGGCAACAGACTTGGAAGTTGCTATCTGACGGTATTCTTCATCAACAGAGAATTGTCACTGGAATAAGAGGTACACTTAACAAATACCTAAATACTTCTGTTAAATTTCATACAATTACAAACCGTACGAAACTATTATAATGAGTTTTTCTTCTTATAATACCTTTTAGACTACTTTGGATGCAATAATTTCAATCCTTTTATACTTCCATATATATGTTACATATCATACAGTTCAAACCATACTTAAGTCTTTTGACAGGTTCTCATTGTCGTAATGTAATTTCAACTCATGTAGATAGGGTCTTAACTTAAGAATTTCAATTGTTACCAAACTGGTTCACATCATTTCCATTCAACAGCACCTTTCAATGCTTCCCTTTCAAAGAATCATAAGTTCCAGTAAGCAAGTCCTTTCAATGCTGCTATTTCATCAGTAATAAAAATATCTAATGCAATCTGATATTACTCACCATCAACACAGAACAAAATAATTTTGTGATTTATCTTTTACCTTCAACCACCTTTTGTCACAGCTACTGATCAAAAACATAACATTTATAATGAACCCGAATGTCTGATGCTCTTGCATTATACTGAACTTTTCAATGATACTGCCATTTTAAGGTTAACGATCCTTTTACATGTCTATCTTCATCAACACTGTGATTTCTATTGTACAAAATAGTTATATTTTCTTTTGGTTTGTATTTGTGTTGGAAGACATGCAATTGTCAACTGCAGAACTGACAAACCTCACATTAATTGAGATTGAGAATATGATGCAATCAAATAGAAGAAGCTTGCGTGAATTCAAAGATATGTCGTTTCCAGATTTGTATATAACGCGACATGTCGGCAATAGACTGATTTTTGATGAACGTGATTATGATGCTGATTTAGAGCGACAAAACTTCCTGAATCTATTTTCATCTCTAACAGGTATTTCCTCATTATTCAAATCATCGATGTTTTCATTAAACTACTGTTGTATTGATTCTTTTCATTTGAACGTCAAGATGAGCAACGTGAAATCTTTGAAACCATAATGGACGCCGTCAAGAAACAAAACGGAGGGGTGTTTTTTTTACATGGATACGGCGGAACCGGTAAAACGTTTATGTGGAGGACATTATCAAGTGCACTTCGTTTAGATAAAAAAATTGTTCTGGCTGTTGCTTCAAGTGGCATAGCTTCCTTATTATTTCCAGGTGGTAGAACAGCCCATTCGAAGTTCAAAATTCCCATTCCAACGCTTGACAACTCTACTTGCAATGTTGACAAAGACTCTGAGCATTCACAGTTATTCGAAGCTACTGATGTCATAATATGGGACGAAGCACCCATGGCTCATAAGAATTGTTTTGAGGCCTTGGATAAGACCCTTAAGGATGTCATGAGCGATAAGGGTTTTGCAAATACAATTTTTGGTGGCAAGGTAGTTATATTTGGAGGAGATTTTAGATAGATACTTCCAGTTGTTCCAAGAGCAGGCCGTTCTGATATCGTTCATGCTTCCATTTGTTCTTCTTATGTGTGGGACTATTGCCAAGTCTTAACACTAACCAAAAACATGAGACTAAAGAATGGGAGGGACGTTACAACTTCTGATGAACTTGCAAAATTCTCTAAATGGATATTAAATGTTGGCGACGGTAAAATATGTGAACCTAACGATGGATTAGCTGATATAGAAATTCCTCCGGATTTGTTAATTTCCAATTTTGAGGATCCAATAAGAGCTATAGTTGAAAGCACATACCCAAAATTGCTTGCCGACTTTCAAAATGTAGAATTTCTACAGGAAAAGCAATACTTGCTTCAACCATTGAAGTTGTTGATAAAATTAATCATTACGTGTTAGACATGATACCGGGTAAACTATTTTTTCTTTTGATGTTTATTTTCGTGTAGATGTTTCGTTATTAAATTATTCTTGAAAAAACATTATGGATTGATTCGCGTTTTCCCATTTTTTAGGTGAGGACAAAGAGTATTTGAGTTTTGATTCGATTGATAGAACTGATTCAAGTTACACCGAAGCCTATGAATGTCTTACTCCAGAATTTCTTAGCAAGCTTAGGACTTCAGGTGTCCCAAATCACAAACTCAGATTAAAGGTTGGTACACCAATAATGCTTATGAGGAATTTGGACCAAAATGATGGTTTGTGTAACGGAACTAGACTAATTGTTACAAGGTTGGCAAATCACGTTATTGAGGCAAAGATCATGTCTGGTAAGAATGTTGGTAACATCTTTTACATCCCTCGAATGTCTATGTCACCTTCCGAGTCACCGTGGCCATTTAAGTTGATTAGGAGACAGTTCCCAATTATTGTGTCGTACGCAATGACAATTAATAAGTCTCAAGGCCAATCACTTGATACAGTTGGATTGTATTTGCCTACTCCTGTATTCAGTCATGGCCAGTTGTATGTAGCCATTTCAAGAGTTACAAGCAAAAGTGGTCTAAAGATCTTAATACATGATAGTATGAATGTATCAACATCTATCACTACAAATGTTGTATACAAAGAAGTTTTCCAATCTCTTTGTTGATCGGTAAGTACATAATAACAAATATTTTCTTTAATATAAATTGTTTCCGTAAATGCTGTCTAATTTTTGCATAATTTATTGTGCAGGTCAAAAAGTTGAAAACATCGTTTCCAAGCTGCTTGCGTTGTATCTGAAGACTCGTGATAGTTTCTTATTTTGAAGAGTCATCACAGTTTCTTATTTTGTTACACAATCATGATTTCAGTTTACATTTTTTAATGTCGTCAAATAAGTTTGATACACTAAATTTGGCCGAATTAGATGAACTTTTATTGAATTACATAAAAACGAATTTACTGTTACATGACAACATTAGTTCCACGTTTTATGAATTCTCGACCGGCCCCGTGCGACAGCACGGGTTATAGACTAGTATCTTTTAAAAAAATATTCCCATATAATATACTTTAAATATAAAATAAAAAAAAGATTATTTGAACTCGACTCATTTCATTTTTTATATTTTTATTTGATTTAATTCCCCAGCCTTCTTATAAATATCTTCTAGCAAGGCGATGCTTATTACACTTCCAAAATGACTACTAGCATCAATATGTTAGCAGTTTTTTGCATTTTTTTATTCATGATCTTAGGTAACAAATTACTTCCATAATTCAATTTTATTTTAAAAGATTACAGAATTTTAGATTTTTTTATTTATTTTTTTATTGCTTCTAATTGTTCATTTTATTTGCACAGGAGGAACAAGTTTTGAAGCCCATGATAAATTTTGCACTATCAAAGGTCCATGTCCAGACGATCCAGCTTGTTTCAAATTTTGTATAGATAAAAACTATTATTTAAGTGGAATTTGTATCAAAGATCAATGTTGCTGTGATCGCAAAAAGTAGATAACTATACGTTTATACTCATTCTCAAATAATATATTTGTATCATCGTGTTTTATGATTCCCAATAATGAATACATTGATATCAGTTTGAACAATAGTTTTACATTTATTCATTTTACATTAAGGAATAAAAAAATGTATAGTCAAAATTGTTTGTGTTAACTATTTACCATTTTAAAAAGTTGAAATATACTTTTTCAATTAAAGTGTGACCATTTCATTTTTTTAACAATACTTAAACAATTGAATCTGGAGTAAACTAATATGAAGGAGTTTATATATACAATGAAAAAACCTTCATTATGAACATCCTAACTTTCAAACTCAACTCTAATCATAGTAAAAATGAGTATCTCAAAAATGGTATTAATTTAAAGTAAATCCAATCTCAAAATTTTTTTATTTAAATATTTAAAATTAAAAAATATATTATTTTTTTAAAAAGTCAAATAATTATATTTAATTTGTTTATTTCAACTCACAAAAAATATAAGAATACCACTGAACAAAATAATGAATAAAAAATCAATTATTAATTGGTTCAGTGGTAATTGACATTTGACTTGGTAGAAAAGACTACGATTTTATTCTCCGCAACTGTGATCGGAAGAGGACTGAAACTCCTTGATGTCACAGCTGACCCCAACCAAACTTTACGGATGATGAAAACTGAAGAAAAAAATGAATAAAAACAAAAATATATAAATAAAGAAGAACATAACAATCTTAAGAAAATTATTTATTCATAAAACATAAAATAAAGTGTTGAAACATGTTTGGATAACCTCCCGAAAATCAATCTAGTGAGGCTGCAATTGTTTTGTGTATTTATGTGTTGTATCTTGTTGATACGTGATGTATGCTTATCTTTTCTTCAAGAGAAGATCCCTTTTTATACTTATGTCCTCGTGACCCGCTCTTACTTAAGAGGTGGTTTCCCACATCCCTTCATAAATGAAGTTTTAACCCTCGTCGACGTAATCAAGAGGGATAACGCCTTATATAACGTTCATGTGACCTTTCAGACTTCTGTAACAGTCGAATCGAGATGATATCCCGACCATCTGGCCTAGTATATGCTCAACTCCTCTGACTTATATTCCTAGTCTCGTCGACATAATCAAGAAGCATAACGCCTTATATAACGTTCATGTGACCTTTCAGACTTCTGTAACAGTCAAATTGAGATGATATCCCGACCATCTGGCCTGGTATATGCTCAACTCCTATGACTTATATGCCTAGTCTTCAGAGTAGGGACCTCCTTAGTATGGTCCGATCTTAAATCACGACCTTTACAGTGCACATCAGTTATCTTATCCATAGCCCATTTATGACACATAACTTGAAGGTCGGCTCAAGGATTTTTAACATGTATATAAGATCCCAATCTCAAGGCCCAACTGGCCAAAGTGTTCGGAAAAGAAGACTGTTAAAATTCTTCACGCGACTTGGATAGTCGATTATGCGATGATCCAATGGCCATGTAGAGGCTATCGTGTATCAGTGGACTTTCAAACGCCAGGATAGGCACGAGTCCCATCGAGTATTTTTTCCTTACTTCGTAATGATGATTTTTTATGGGAAGAGTATTATCATCATGACATCCCTTCATCTACTCTTCTGTCTCTTAATAGGCTTTATTAAAACCTCATATCTTCTTCCTGTTGCTCCATCTCGAAAGCTTTCCCTTGGAGTCGGGGTTTCCTTCCTCAACTGCTTACTCCCGCCTTCCTCAATCCTAGGTAATTCTATTTTGCCTTTACTTTCGCCTTGTTTTATTTCTAGATCATGGTGCTTATACGAGAGTGCGACGATTTAGGAATGTACATGTTCCCCAAAATTTTGAAGAGAGAAGTGAGCTTTAGGCGTAATGTATGTGAGATTGTAAGGATCATTTGGGATGAGCCGAATTTGACTAAATCATTAGAGAGGTTTATGGGGACATTTATTTGTCTCTCAGTGATTCTGACTCAGAATCCAACTCATCTGGTTCTGTAGAAGTTTTAATGGAGACAAATGACTCTTACATTGACTTAGAAGTTATGGGATATAAGCATAACTTATTTAATTATAGTGACATTGGTAAGCATCGCTCTGGCATGATTCTTTCATCTACTGGAAACAAAGAAGATGTAATTTTGGAAACCTGTAAGGAGAGTGAGGGTATTTTCCTTTATCGTCAAGAGGCGTGGACGAGGAATACTTCTATTTTCACATCGGAGTACTCGAGGAATTCAAGATCCAGATCCTCTTCTCTGATTTCGAGGCCGATCTACTCACCACTTTGAATGTGGCTCCAGTTCAGCTACGCCCTAATGGTTGGGATTTTATCAAGGCAATTGATATCATATGTGAAGTTCTAAATATTGAACCAACTTTGGGACTATTTTTCTCTTTTTTCGAGCTGAGAGGTGTAAATAAAGGTAGTTAGATCTCTATCAATGGGTCACCTGGTAGGAGTTTCCTTCGGGCCTTTACTTCCAATTACAAAGCCTTTAAGGATTGATTTCTCGTCATTAGGGGAGAAAACAAGTGCCCTAGGTATATGTACGCGATGGGTGGAAGTTGGCCCTTTCCGTTTTATTGGACGGAAAATCCAATACCAAATATTGTTTTTGATTATGAAGAGTTAAAAACGAATGAGGTTCAAGCTCTAGCAATTTTAGGTTCCTTCAAAATTCTGAAGGTTAAAGACATAATGAACATGGACGGTAATTGTGATACGGTGGGAGAACTGACTTGAGGGTTTTGCGTTTTATCACAAATGTTGCGGTTAGCAAGAGCCGCCGCCGACTTTTCTTTTATCCAAAAGGAAAGGTAAAAAAGCACAAGAAAGACCTTTGAGATGTTTTCTTGAGTTCGGGGGGTAGATTATGAAAAGGAAAGGTATTAGCACCCTTTTCATCCATGGTTTTCCATGGGCTCTTAGTTACTTGCTAGATCACTTGCTTTTGTTTGAAATTGTGCTTTGTGTGGTTTTGAAAGTATTTTGTAAAAGAGGCCATTTGTTTAGGCAATCTTTGTAATGATTCTCGTTCGTAAGAATGTATACAAAGACGTTTGTCTTTTTTGAAAATATTTTCAATGATTGTAAGATGTTTGGAAATGTGTGTGTTTTTTTTGAAAATAGCAAGGATATTTGTTTGAAATGAAGCAAGTAATTAAGAGCAAAATACCTACTCAAATATCTTTCTTGTTTATTTTCTATTCCTTTGACATTGTTGTCTTACCATTGATTTGGTAAGCAACCCTATCTTTGGATGTTAACGGGACGGGCGAGGGTCATCGTATAACCATGATTAGTAATGTTGCAAAGTATCTTAGCATTTTTGAGGGACCAAGATCATTTTGTAAGGTAACTTTGAATAACGTCATCGAGGGACTATGATCTTATAATTGTTTATTTTGCCAAGATACTTCACATGCGTAATATGGCTATTTTTGTATAAGGCAACCAAGTGGAGAAACCCTAAGGGTGCTTGTGTACAAGTGTGTTATTTTCATGCTTTGATTTTGTCTTGGATTTAGGGTTTTCTATCTGATTTGTTTTTATCTTGCCATACAAACCCTAATTACTAGCATGGTATATAAAAAGCGGTAAATTGCGTAATTTAAAGATTACTACGCTATTAGAACATTTTTATGGGAGGGGAAATACAAATTATAAATGGGGATTTGCAATAATGTAAATCTAATTAAGCTATTACAACCAAATCGAATTCGTACAAATATTGGAATAAATAAATACAACATTTAAATATGCAATATTATGTATATGCAAGAAAGGGATTTTTGTTTTGTTGTTTTTATATGAAAAAAGAATTTTGACTTAAATCTAATAAACTTAAGAAAAAGAAATTAATTCTTGAAAATAAAGTTAACCCTAATTTCTAATTTAAAAGAAAATAAATTTCTATAGGTATTATTTTTATGTATTTTTTTGTATTAAAAATAATAAACAATATCTTATGAAAATAATTAGTTTTCATATATCAAAAATAAATATTTTATAAGTATGAATAAAAAAAAAGGAATAAAATAGTTAACCTAATTCTATTATATTTACAAGTTTATTTAAGAAAGAAATAATTAAAATATAGTTTAATAAGAATATTTTTTGTGTGAAAATAAAATAAAATAAACAAAATGCAAAATTTATCATGTTTTATATTTTTTTATGATTTTATGTATTAAGGAAAATATTTAATAAAACAAAAAAAAGAAAGTAAAATAAATAAATAAAAGTGGATGAAAATAGTTGGGCCAGGGGGGGTATCCTGAGTAATCAGGTGATATCATGTTAAAGAAAAAAAATGCTTGGCACAAGTATTGAAGCCCATCCTGCAAACAGCCAAAAAAAGATGAAAAAATATGTGAAAATGCAAAAAGGCAGGCACCAAGGCTCGAACCCATGACCTTAGCAATTTCAGTGCGCTGCCTTGCCACTAGGGTGGCTGTACATCCGTTAGTCTAAATGAAATAAAATATACATAACACAAAATCATTCCTAGCCATGTACTTCATCTTCTTCCTCAAGCTAGCCGGACCTCATGTAACTCTTTCATCTCTCAACAAAAATGGAAATTGATAACATGAATGTTATAGCATTTTGTCTCACGATTCTAACCATGTGCATAACTAAAACTATAAGTCCAAGATTAAAGAGAATTTTAATGGCCCTAATTCTTAACCTAATTTTTCCAGGAACTTCAAGTTCAAAATTCTATTAACTCAGGCCAAATAAATGCAAGTTATGGATATGTACAACTTTGTAGCAATTATATCTACATTTTTCTTTCACAAATCGTGGCCAATGGATGCCTGTATGAGGAGATAAAAGTTGAAGTTCTTACCTCTTTCAGCTGAGATCGTGAATGTAGTTTGAGTGAGATTTATGAAGGTCTGATGATTGCTTGAACCTCCCTGAGTGTGTTCCAATCCTTGCCTTACTTTGGAAGTGCCTGAAACTCTCTATCTAAGTCAACCTGCAAGCTTTGAAAACAAAAATGGAAGATGAATAAGGAGGAGTTACAGTGCAGGGATGATGGTCTGGATCACTTAGATATGAAGTAGGTAAAGTGTTTGGATGATCAAAACTTGAAACACACGAGCCAATTTGTGGATTGCTATACTTATGCTCAAACTGCAAGCTTTTGATAGGTTTTTGGTGAGAGGGAGTGTTTGAGTGTTTGAGGCCTTTTTCAATCGTGTCCTCAGTTGTAATGGGTTTGTGTATTAGCATAGAGAAATTTTCAAGTCAGCTCTCCAATAGATTTTTGAGTTGTAGACTTTTTGCACACTTTCTTGCTTTTGCAGCAAAGTGAAGGGACAAGTCTCCACATGCTTGTACTGGCCTGCTTGGAGTTGGTATAAGCTCTATACAAATTGCTTTAGGTCTTTAGGACTTGTGTATGCAGAGAAGACAGGTCCAATGCTCAAGAATTGAAAAGTTGCAAAAGTTAAGCTTTTCCAAAATGGCAATGGCAACTTTGTGCCATTTATGGAATTAAAGCTTGGACAAAGACCTTTGGTCTTGGATTAAGGCTTTGTCAACTGAATAAGAATTAAATTATGAAGTGAGAAACAAGTTTGAGACCTGTAAAGCAAGAATTAGGCAGCATAGGTTCAAATTTGAATTTTGTTCTTCATGAAATGGCTTGAATTCAAAGTGAGAAATTGCCAACTTCATCTCTTCGATTCTCTCTCCTTAAAAATGATCTCAAGGAGTTCTTGGACGTTTTGGGAAGCTTGAAATATGCTCTATAACTCATATTTGAAATGAATTTCAATATTCCTCTTGTAACTAGGTGAAAAATTGTCATGAAGTTAGGTAAAAAACCTGCCTAAATTAGGGCAAAATTTCACTAAGTTATTTAGTTCATGAGCATGTATTCACAAAATTATATCTTGAGATTCAAGCATCTTTAGGGGAAAATGTGTGAATCAAAGTTGTATATTTCATGGAGGTCTATAACTTTCATGTTGGGAACTTTCTTTGAATCATCTTGCATCATGGTGGAAATTTGGCTTAAAGTTGAGAAAAAATAAGAAATTTTCTATACTTAGAAAAATTTCTAAGTTAAGAAAATTTCAAATTTTAAAACCAAATCTTCAATCTTTGATTTCTTGATGAACAAGTTTCACATTTTGACATGTTTTGATGAATTGTGATCCTTGGTACTTGAATTTGACCAAAAAGTCAAAGTTTGACTTTTCAGTATACATTTGACTTTTGATCAGTTGACTGCAAATTTCATTTGTCAATCTAATAAAAATGCAATGTTTTGGACCATGTAATTAGGTCAAGATGACAAAATTGAACCCTTGAAATCATTCTTCAAACCAATTGGTCATTGGCTAGTTCAAAAATCAGAAATTGCCCTTCCTCAGTCAAAATCCTAATTTTGACCATTTTGCCCTTTTGATGACTTGATCAAATTTCTTGAGGAATTATGATCCAAACTTGATCAAATTATATATATGAGTCTAAAATGTTGATATGGATAAAAAATTATGAGGTTTGACTATAAATTTGTCATGGTTGACTTTTCCCCCAATACAGCTGATTTTTAGGTCAACTGTCCAATTGACTGGTCAAAAATGTGATTCAAGGATTGAAACTTGACATGAGTAATCTTAGGGGTCCATGATGATACTTAAAATTCATATGAAGCATTGATAGTCCAAAAATACTATGCAAACTTAAACCCTAATTTTGGGTCATCAGTGCAAGATGAGATGTCTTGAGGTGATCAAACCCTAATCCAGTCTTGAGTCAAAGAGATCTTGTGGGGAAAATCTTGATAAATGAGAGGGCAAATTTTGGGGTACAATAGCTTCCCCTATTAAATCTTCTTAAACTTGAAGAGTTAGATTGGCGAGTTTTGCCATTCGTGACTCGAAGGTGAAAGAATGATAAGACACTAGAGTGCCCAGAAATTTGCACTCGGCGACGCGCGGTTGAGGGAATGGGCTTAAAGATGCCATTTGGAGAAGTGATAGAATCTTGTTGGATATGGTATTGTAGATGCCATCCAAGAGTGTTTGTTGAATTGTAATTTGTAAGCTGAAAGAATGAGTGTCAGAATGGCGTCCGTGCCTGGAGCGTATCCGTACTATATTTGTAAGTTGTGTCTGAAATGAATATCAGAATGGAATCCGTGTCTGGGGCATATTTGTACTGTATCTAAATTTGAAGTCTGAATGAGTATCAGAATGACATCCGTGTCCGGAGCGTATCTGTACTGTATCTGAATTTGAAGTCTGAATGAGTATCAGAATGGCATCCGTGTCTGGAGTGTATCTGAGATGTATCTGAAAGTTGTATCTGAATGAGTATCAGAATGGAATCCATGTCTGGAGTTTATCTAAACTGTATCTGAAAGTTGTATCTGAATGAGTATCAGAATGGCATCCGTGTCTGGAGCGTATCTGAACTGTATCATGATTGTATATCGTCAATGGTAACTGTTTAATCTTATCCTGAAAAAGGGTAAAATGTTAGTTAAAATACAAAGTCATGTTGCATGAAATATATGATGCAATGTATTGAATTTATTAATGTTTATGATATATGGATGCAATGTATGCGTATGTGAGCTGATTTGCTGTATTGTTGTCTGCTTGAGGAAGATAAATCCCTGCATGCTGCTGAGGATGTGTTGAATTTTTATGTCTTGAAGTTGAAGTACTGATAAACTTTTGTTGAGAGAAATAAGTTCTGTTGTGAGGGCAATGCCATGTATTACTTGTAAGATTTTCTCGGGGAATCCTGAGATTTTTGATGACTTTTACTAGGGATTAATAATTTGAAACATTGTTTCGCTGGGGATTGAAATGACGTACTGTAGGGGATTTCTTATGGAATAGCCTAGAGACATTTCCCTACTCTTTCAACCTATCAGTACTTAACTTTCTTATTTTGTTTATTTGTAAACAGTAATCATGTTCAAATGCATATGTTCATTAATGAATCAATGGACGTTTTTGTAAACAAAACACAAGTGTAAAGAAAAAGATAAATAGTTTTTGCACTTTCGAAGGGGCATCTTTGTATTGACTTTGAATAAATATTTTGTACAAAGGAGATAGACATTCTAGTAAGAGAATGCCATCGTAAACAAGAAAAATTTAATACAAAGAAATATAACTATGTGTAATAATCCCATGGGGTTCCCATTCTGCTATAGCCTTCGTATCTCCGAGTATCTTGTCTATTTGCCTTGTCCGTAGATGATTGAACTGATCAGAAACTCTGAGTTTGTCAGCGGAAGCTAAGGGTTGTCTATCAAATGATCCGACGGGACATAGTCGTACGCTTTTTTCCCTAACTTTTGCCTGGACCGCCCTTTTGGGTTTTCAGTCCACCGGGAAACCCTTTTTTTCCCAAGTCGCCCTTTCGGGTTTTCAACTTGACGGGTATACATATTTTTTTATTTTATCCCTAATTTCTGCCCGAATCTTTTGGTTCATCGGGATGCCTTTGTTTTTCCTAGGTATGTCAACCTAGCGGGTCTCTTATGCATAGTATTTTTTGACTATGTCCGTGTTCGCAGGGTGTGGCAGGTCGTCGCCATCCATGGTGGTCAATATCATTGCTCCACCGGAGAAGATGTTTTTGATTACAAATGGTCCTTCATAAGTAGGAGTCCATTTTCCCCTGGGATCACTTTGTGGCAAGATGATACGCTTGATCAGTAGATCCCCAACTTGATATACTTGACGTCTGACTTTCTTGTTGAAGGCATTGATCATCATCTTTTGATACATCTGACCATGGCAAATAGCAGTAAGTCTCTTTTCATCAATTAAATTCAGTTGATCAAGTCGAGTCTGGATCCAATCGTCTTCATTCAACCCTGCATCCTTCATAATCCTCAGAGAGGGGATCTGAACCTCAATAGGCAAGACAACCTCCATGCCGTAAACCAAAGAATAGGGTGTTACCCCGGTTGAGGTGCGAGCCGTGGTACGGTAAATATGGAGAGCGAATGGTAACATCTCATGCCAGTCTTTGTACGTGACTGTCATTTTCTGTATGATCTTCTTAATGTTTTTATTTGCAGCTTCGACAACACCATTCAACTTTGGCCGATAGGGAGAAGAATTATGATGCTGGATCTTGAATTGCTCGCATAAGGCGATGATCATCGTGTTGTTGAGATTTGTACCATTATCAGTGATGATCCTTTCCGAGATACCGTACCGGAAAATAAGGTTTTGCTTAATGAAGCGGGCAACCACATTCTTGGTAACGGAGGCGAAGGAAGCTGCTTCAACCCATTTGGTAAAATATTCAATGGCCACTAGGATGAAGCGGTGTCCATTGGAGGCTGTAGGCTTGATATCTCCAATCATATCAATTCCCCACATAGCAAAGGGCCAAGGATCCGTCAAGATATTCATAGGAACCAGAGGTACATGCATCTTGTCGGTATAAATTTGACACTTATGGCAGGTCCGAGAGTGTTGATAGCAATCTGCCTCCATGGTAGACCAATAATAGCCTGCCCATAGGATTTTCTTCGCCATCGTATGCCCACTGGAGTAGGTGCCAAAAGTACCTTCATGTAAATCAACCATGATCTTTTCAGCTTCAACCTTATCCATACACCGAAGCAAAATGGAGTCATGATTGTGTTTGTACAGGATGTCGTTATTAAGGAAGAACTTAGCAGAGAATCTCCTTAAGAACTTTTTATCATTGATTGAAGCTCCTTCTGGATATTCTTGATCCTTGAGATACCTCTTGACTTCATGAAACCAAGGCTGGTCCACTACTTCTTCAGTATTAATCTCATGACAGTGTGCTGGTTCATCCATTCGTTCGATGGTGATTTGGGAGCCTCGTTATCCTAATTAAGTTTAAATATAGATGACATTGTGGCTAGAGCATCTGCTAGCTGATTTTCTTCTTATGGGAAGTGCTCAAAGGTAATCTTCTCAAAATATGGTAGCAATGTCAAAACATGTTCTTTGTAAGGGATAAGGTTTGGGTGCTTAGTGTCCTACTCCCCTTTGATCTGACTAATGACCAAAGCTGAATCTCCAAACACGTATAAGGATTTGATCCCCAAGTCTATGGCAGCTCTAAGACTGAAGATGCATGCTTCGTACTCTGCCATGTTGTTCGTACAGTTGAAGCAAAGTCTGACAATAAAGGGAGTATGACACCCTTATAGAGATATGAGTACGACACCGATACCATTACCAAGTGCATTGGATTCCCCATCAAAGAACAGGGTCCATCGGGATCCTTGTTCAGGTCCGTCATATGGCCTGATTTCTTCACAGTTGTCTAATGTCATGATGTCTTCATCCGGGAAATCAAACTTCATGGACTGATAGTCTTCTACAGCTTGGTGAGCAAGATGATCAACCAATACACTGCCCTTTATAGCTTTTTGGGTAGTACACTGTATGTCGTATTCTGTTAGGATCATCTGCCTTCTAGCTATTCTCCCAGAAAGAGCAGGCTTATCGAAGATATATTTTATCGGATCCATCTTATATATCAATAAGGTAGTATGAGTCAACATATACTATCTTAGCCAGCGAGCAGCTCATGCCAGAGCGTAGCAAGTTTTCTCGAGCAGTGAATATCTGGTTTCATAGTCGGTAAACTTTTTGCTCAGGTAATAAATAGCGTGCTCTTTTCGGCCAGACTCGTCATGCTGCCCCAATACACACCCCATTGAGTTTTCTAAAACAGTCAGATACATGCTCAACGGTCTTCCCTCAACTGGTGGTATCAACACAGGAGGCTCTTGTAAATATTCTTTGATTTTGTCAAAAGCAACTTGGCATTCATCATTCCATCCGACTACTTGATCTTTCTTCAATAGTTTGAAAATTGGCTCACAAGTAGCTGTTAAGTGAGAAATGAATCTGGAAATATAGGTCAAGCGTCCCAAGAATCTTCTGACTTCCTTCTCAGTACAAGGAGCAGGCATCTCTTGTATTGCTTTAACTTTGGCAGGATCGACCTCAATACCTTTGTTACTGACGACAAAACCTAGGAGTTTACCGGACTGTACTCCAAATGTGCACTTGTTTGGATTCAACCTCAGCTTATACTTCTTCAGTCTCTCAAACAACTTTTGTAAGTGATCAAGGTGTTCTTCTTCAGTTTGCGATCTGGATATCATATCGTCTATGTAGACTTCTATTTCATGATGTATCATATCGTGAAATAAAGCTACCATGGCGAGTTGATAGGTTGCCCCAACATTCTTCAATCCGAACGACATCACTTTGTAGCAGAACGTGTCCCAATGTGTGACAAAAGTAGTTTTCTCCATGTCCTCAGGTGCCATTTTGATTTGGTTATAACCTGAGAATCCGTTCATGAAGGAAAACACTTTGTGTTGTGCGGTATTGTCAACCAGGATATCAATGTGGGGGAGTGGAAAATCATCTTTAGGGCTTGCCCTATTCAAATCTCTATAATCCACACACACTTTGCCATCTTTTTTAGGTACGGGAACAATGTTGGCGACCCATTGAGGATAGGAAGTGACAACCAAAAATCCAGCATTGAATTGCTTCATGACCTCCGCTTTAATATTTTCTGACATATCAGGTCTCATGCGGTGAACCTTTTGCTTTACTGGCGGGCAGTCTTCTCTTGTAGGTAGACGACGTACCACGATGCCTGTATCAAGTCCCGGCATGTCTTTATATGACCAGGCAAAGATCTCAACATAGTCATGTAACAACTAAATCAGGCGCTCTTTGACACTGGGTTCCAGATTGGCACACTTGACCTCTTTTTTATCCTCCTCGGTACCCAAGTTGATTGTATCCACAGGTTCTTCATAAGGCTGAATGGCTCTTTCCTCTTGTTGTAACAGTCTGTCCAGTTCCCCTGGTACCTCACAATCTTCCCCACCTTCTTCTTCGGCTTGGTAGATTAGATCCTCAGAGTTACAAAAGGCCATAGCAGTATCATTACCCATGGGATCCAGAGTGGACGGATACCTGCATTTGTGAGTATGGGTGTGTGTAAGGGTATAGCCATCTTTAAAAGAAAATAAAATGTAAAAGAAAAACAATGAGAACAAAAGTTTGCATGCGAAAAACATCCATGATTCATTGAATGTTATATGAAGATGAAAATAACAACCCTTACAAATGGACCTTTGTGCCTCGGGAAAGACACAAGGTTTTAGGAGTGCGAATTATTTGTGAATATTACAGATCCAACAACAAAAAGAAAAGATAAATTACTGAGGGATGAAAGTTATTGGGACAAAGTCTCTGGCCTCTCAATTGCGAAGTCCTCCATTGATAGTCGGAAAGATCCAATCCTCCAAGATGAAATCCTCTTCACCATCTTCTATCGCGTTGACCTCTCGGTTGCTAATCTTCAAGGGTGGCCCTCTAACACGGGCACGGCGTACAACCTTTTGAGCACTTGAAGTGAAACCTAAGCCAAACTTATCAGACTTATACGGGATGTTTGGAAGTTGCCCCCATATGGTGCATCCTCCCTCCTCTACTACAACTTTGGCATCCTTCAGAGATGACATCCGGAGTGGAGGTCTTGTAATCTTGGGAATCTGGGACACATTCTTGGTCACTGCAATCTCTTGGGGGACCTCTTCGAAGTGTTGAAAAGGAGTTTCAATGAACTCACCGTCCAATTCCACATACCGAAAGGAATTGAGATGGTTAATCATGTATTCTTCCTCTCTGTGGACAGTTATAATCTTTCCTTGAGTCGGATATTTCAACATCTGGTGCAATGTAGAGGTGACATCGCCAGCATTATGGATCCATGGCCGTCCTAGCAGACAGGAGTAAGAGGGGCGGATGTCCATTACATAAAAGGTTTAATTGAAAGTTTGATTTCCAACCTTTATGGGGATATCTACCTCCCCATGTACCATCCTCTTCGAGCCATCAAATGCCCTTACTACTATGTTACTTGGCTTTAACGTCAGTCCTTCGCAGTCAAGTCTGTTAAGAGCTTTCTTCGACAAAACATTCAAAGATGAGCCAGTATCCACCAAGACATGGGCCAGAGTTGTGCCCCTACATTCCACAGAGACATGTAATGCCTCGTTGTTCTTTCTTCCCCTTGGTGTCAGATCAGCATCCGAGAAGCCTAGGCCATTATCC
Organism: Vicia faba; assembly: GCA_948472305.1. Classification (NCBI taxonomy): domain Eukaryota; kingdom Viridiplantae; phylum Streptophyta; class Magnoliopsida; order Fabales; family Fabaceae; genus Vicia; species Vicia faba. The sequence continues at coordinate 546,205,082 of OX451735.1, forward strand.
ACTGTCAGGCTGGCCACACAATCTTGAAATTGGTCAGCAGACGTCTCTTGAGGCACATGTGCTGTTTTAAGGAACTTCACCAAGGCTTTCGCATGTGCCTCGGAACACAATAGTAATGCTAGCATGGAGATTTTTGATGGAGTTTTCCCCAACTGTTCGACTACATCGTAGTCGCTCCTCTTTATAATTTTTAAGATCTCCTCCATTTCTTTATTGGAAGCTTCGGGAATAGTCAGTGATTGAGCCTTCGTCTGGACATGCTCTTCTTGAATACTTTTTCCTCGGGTTTCAGCAGTAGGAGTGTTGGTAGGAATGACAATAGGGGTTGTAATGGCTTCATCAATAGGAGTACTTGCAGAGATGATTATGGGTACGAGAGTAACCTTCGGAGCAGCCACGGGTCCAAAAACTGCCTTTGAGGGGGAAATCTCTGGAGAAAAGATTCTACCGCTTCGGGTAATATTACTAGTTCCGGCAATATTGCTAATGTCGGAATCTTCTTCTTCGAAGTTTATCTCTTCGGCGGCCAACCCATCTTGTTTGATGCCATGGTAGTAAATGTCCCCACTGTAATTCCACGACATAGTCTTGTCTGATTCATATGGGACTGGACCATGCATTATGATTATTAGAGGAGTTGCTTTCAGAACCGATGTAATTCTAACTGGTTTTTTGGAAACCCTGGAAGAATTGGCGAATATGGTAATGATTGAAACATCTTCAACAAAAACAGGTGAAACAGGAGTACTTTCAAACAGAATCTCTTTGTTGTCTATTAAGCGTTGAATGCCTATTTTCAACAAAGGGCAATCAGCTGGTGAGGATAAGCAGAGGTGGCAAACTTCATTACAGCCCGGGAACACATCAACTTTCAACAAATTTATCTTAATGATTGGAAGTGGAGTCACGAGTTCATCAACTATGGTAACAAACAAATCTTCTTCAATAGCATTGGTGTTGTGACCATGTCTGGGCATGGGAGCAGAGATAACATTCGACTTCTCGGGCGCATCAAACTCAATTTCTTTTGCTTCAATGAGATCTTGTATTTTATTTTTCAAGGCCCAACAATTATTGGTATCGTGCCCAGGACTTTCAGAGTGATATGCGCAACGGGCATTGGAGTGATAATGAGTGGATATCGTGTTGGGATTTTTCGGAGCTTCCTTCAGGGTTACCAAATTGGATCTCAAGAGATGCGGTAATACTTGAGACGGATTCATGTTGATTCTGGTGAATCGTCGGATTGGCCTCTACACCCTTGGTTGGTTACTTCTTTGTTGATCAGACGTAGGCTTTGGAATCATAACAGCCCCTACCATTGGTCGGCGCTCGGCTCTCTCTTGGTTTCTTTGTGGATAAACAGCAAATACCTCTTTCTTACTGATAAAAGGCTTCCTCATAGCTGTAGAAGACGACGAATCCTTCTGAATCTTTCCATTTCTTATGCCAGCTTCCACCCTCTCTGCGGTTAGTATTAACTCAGTAAATCCTGCAGATGAGCTTCCAATTAAATGGTTGGAGAAAGGGCCCGATAAAGTGCCTAAGAACATGTCCACCAATTCCCTTTCAGACAGAGGGGGTTGGACTCTCCCCGCCAGATCTCTCCACTTCTGTGCGTAATCCTTGAAACCCTCATCGGAAACCATAGCCATACTCTAAAGTTAAGTACGGGTAAGTGCCAAATCGGCATTATATTGATACTGCTTATAGAAAACTGTGACGAGATCTTCCCAATTGTGGACGTTGGCTCTTTCTAGTTGGTAAAATCAGTCGAGTTGTCTTCCAGATAGACTATCCTGGAAAAAGTGCACCCACAAGTTATTATCAGCGGAGTGTGGTTGGATTTTTCTCACATATGATCGGAGGTGCATCTTAGGGCATGACACTTGTGATACGGTGGGAGAACTGACTTGGGTTTTGCGTTTTTTTTTGCAAATGTTTCGGTTGAGCAAGAGTCGCCACCGACTTTTTATTTTATCCTAAGGAAAGGTTAAAAAGCACAGCAAAAACCTTTGAGATGTTTTTCTTGGGTTAGGGGGGTAGATTATAGAAAGGGAAGGTATTAGCACCCTTTCTATCCATGGTTATCCATGGGCTCTTAGTTACTTGGTTTTAGATCACTTGCCTTTGATTTTTAATTGCTTGAAATTGTGGTGTGTGTGTGTGTGTTTTGAAAATGTTTTGAAAAAGAGGCCTTGTCTAGGCAACCATTGTAATGACTCGTGTTTGAGTATATACAAAGGTGTGTATCTTTTCGAAAAGATGTTTCAAATGTTTTTGGAAGTTTGTTTTGAAAGTGTTTGTGGAGTGTAAATTTTGAAAAGTAGGCAAGTGTGTTTTGCAAGTTTGATCAAGTAACTAAGAGTTTGTCTACCCCTAAATTTACTCAAAGGTTTTTCTCATGTTTTAACCCTTTTAACAATTTTGTTCCACCATTGTAGTTGGTGGGCAATCTTGCGTTAGGATGTTAACAGGACAGGCGCGGGTCATCGTATGGACCATGAATGCAATGGTGCCAAGTGTCTTTGGCAATTTTGCTTGAAGGGACTATGATCATTTGATTAGGCAACTTTCGAAAGCATCATCGAGGGACTATGATCATTTGAACTGTTTTGCCAAAGAAACTCAACGTGCAAGCATGGCCCATTTTGGGAAGGCAACAAGCGGGATTACCCTAGGGGTGCAAGTGTGAATTGTGTATTGATTGTCATGCATTTGTCTTGTATTAGGTTATCTAGCGTTTGATTTTATTTACATACAAACCCTAGGTCTAACCATGGTATATTTGAAAGCGATAAATTGCGGGAATTTAAAGTCTACGCTATTACAAATAAGTATCTGGGAATGGGGGTACAAATATTTACAAATGGGGATGAGACTTATTAGGAGAGTAGTGTCCAAATAATTTACAGCCAAATCGAATTGCGATCTCAAATGTAATATGTATCAATGTATAGGAATAAAGCAATGTAAATGTATCGGTGTATTGGTGTAAGTGTATGAGATTTATTTACAAGTGTGGAATGTTAACTTAATGAGAAAATTAAGTATTGTTTATTTATTTTGTATTTTTTGTAAATATGTACAAACAAGAAAATTTAATAAAAGAAAAGAAAATGTTTTAAGTTCTATTTTTTTATGTATTAATATTAATGTATTTTAATTAGTATTTTTATGTATTAAGTTTTAATTAAGAGAAAAAGAAATGTTTTAAGAAAAATTAATGTTTTATGTATTTTATTGTTTTTATGTACAAAGGGTTTTATTTAACTTAAAATAAAATATTACTATGTATTTTTAATTATACTAATAAAAAAGTATCTTAAGAAGAATTTATATAAAAGAGTTTAACATATTATTTTATTTACAAAATAAATAGTGTTATATAAAAAGAAAATAAACAAAAATATTTAGTTTGAATAAATAGAAAAAATAAATAGAAAGAATGAATTAAAGAGCAAATGGGCCTTAAGGGAGAAAGCTGAGGGCAGGCCCAAAAGGCAAACACTTGATTGAAACAAGGAAAAAGAGGGGTATGCATGGAATTGTATGGGCTTAAGCGCTATCTGGATGGGGCAAGGCCCAAGGGTTTCATAGCGTTTTAGGGTTGCAATTTTTTGTTCATTTGGAAAAGGGTTTGTGAGTTTTACAGAGCGGCGCTCTTCTTTCGTCTTCGCTTCGTTTCCTTCATTCTTTCTCAAGCCATGGATTCTGAATAACATCCTTCGCCCAGGGCCACCAAGCATCACCATTTGTCCATTCTTCCTTCCTTGGTCCAACGAAGCGATATTGTAAGGTGACGGTTTCTATATTTAACGCATTTAGGGTTTCAAACTTTTATATGTTATTGATTTCCATTCCTTGCATGTCCTGATTATTCGTGATTATTGATTTCTTGTGAGGTACTTTAAGGAAAGGAAAGAGTTTTATACCTTTTGGAGACGGCGGCCTTTAGAGACGGAGGAGGGATGGATCGGAGGTGCTTCAGGCGGCTGAAGGTGGAGGCTTGGTGATGCTGGATTTTGCTGGAAAACCTGGTATCTTTATTTTGCTTCTTAGGGTTTTATGATGATAATCTGAGAACCCTTGCTCAACTCTCTTTTCCTCTTCTGTCTATGTGAACCCTTGCCCCTGTATGCTTGTATGATGGCCCTGATATGCTGTTGAATGTTGCTTTTGTTTGTATGCTCTGAGATGATGATGTTTGCTCTGAGTCCCTGTTTTTGTTGGTTACTCGATGATGAACTCTTTGAGTTCTGAGAGCTTGGGCTTCAGTTTGAGGCTTGGCTTATGCTGTTAGTTCAGACTTATGGTTTAGGACAGGTGAAGGCTTTGAATGATTACAGGCTTGGGCTTGAAGCTTGATGCTTGGCTTCTGCAACATTTGCTTTTTGTGTGTTTATTGCTGGCTTATGGTACTGGTTTGGTTGTTTGTTGATACAGTTTGTATGTTTAAGGCTATGGCTTCATGTTTGGTTCAAGGCTTATGCAGGTTGGGTTTGAAGCAGGTTTATGTTACAGTAGGCTTTAGGCTTGACAGGTTGAAAGGCTTGGACAGGTTGATGGCCCTTTGTATGGCTTCTGTTTATGTTTGAATGTTTGACAGGTTACAAGCTTCAAGGTTTGGCTTGTTGTTTGGGTTTTCAAATTTCAGGTTTAATGCAGGTTTTTATGTTTGATAGTTTGTGGTGATCCTGGCAGGTTTAGGCTTTTTTCTGGTTCGTGGCTTTATGCAGGATGTTTTTTGATACATTTTGGAGGCTTGACAGGTTATGTGTTTTTCTTTGTGTTGGAGGCAGGACTATGTTTCAATGTTACAGTTTGTAGCTTTTTTCTTTTGTGATATCTCTGCCTCTTCCTCTGTACCGTGTTGGTATCTTTTCTTTATATCTTAAGCCTAAGCCCTGTAAGCCTTTTCTTTTTTCTCTTCTCTCTCTCTCTTGACAGATTAAACAAAGCAATTTATTGCTTAAATTTGTCCTTTCTGAAAAAGTGTACTGGCCGGAAAATGATGCATTTTTGATGTTGCTTGTATGTTAGTCTTTCCTCTGCATACTTTCCATACTTCTTGCATATTGTGTACTTCTTGATATCTTTCTATATCTCTTTGACACCTTTTGGATAGCCTTTTTGGTGGCTCTTGTACTTTTGACAGGTTGGATAGTTTGACATCTAGTTGACATTGGACTTAGTTTGAAATTGTGACTTGCATTGTTCTTTTGGCACATTCAGTAACTGCTCAGTTTGCCTTTTTGGTTGCCCATTTGGATTTATGCAGGATGTTTGACAAACTTTGAATTTGTGCAATTTGTAAATTTGTGCATTTCATTCTTTAATTGCAAGACATTCCATCCCTCTTTGTGAACCAAGAGAAATCTTGTGATTTGCAGAGAGGGCAAACTGATTCCGGCCAGTCGCTTTTAATGATGAGTCCATTTTTTTCTGTCTGTATTTTATTTCATTTCATCTGCTTTTGACTTTTTCTTTTTCTTTCTTTGTTTTGCAGATAAAAATAATTGAGCAGAGGAGCATCAGATAGAGGGTGAAGACTTAGGAATTTAGGATGTAGTTTTATTTCAATTTAAATTATTTGTAATAATATTAATGTAAATAACTGTAAATAAATTTACAGTATTTAAATAATATCTGTAACAAACAGTTCAAATGAATAAACATCCTTTTTTTGATCAGTTAATTCTTTTTCTTCTTCAACTATTTATTTAATTATTTATAATTCTTAAATTACAATAACTGGAAATAAATCCCAACCATTTTAACTCAGAATAATAAATAACCAATAAACGTCCAGAATTCCGAATAATCAAAGCATTGCACAACTAAACAACAAACGTCCACATGTCCTCTTTTCACTGATTAAATCCAAACACTGCAAATTCTCAATCAACAGTCTCAGTCCATATCTCAGAGTAAATTGAAAAGCACTGATAGAATTAATTCTTTCTGAGAAATATGCGCACAAAACCCTGATTTTTGACTTAACACTGGAGAAACGCCTGTCTGATCAAACTTTGAGCCAAACTCAACCAAAACCTAAGCAATCTGTTTGAAATCCTTCAGAATCCATGAAAACCCTAATTTTGTCTGAATGAGGAGAAAAGTCTGTTTGACCGATTCTTGAGCCAGTCTGAAAAATCAGGAAAAGCCTGTAGCTGTGATTTCTTGTGGAAAAATTGGAGGGCAAATTTTGGGGTACAACAGTTGCCCCTGTTCAATCTTCTTAAACCTGAAGAGTTAGATTGGCAAGTTTGCCTTTCACGACTCGAAGGTAAAAGGAGATTGGACACTAGAGTGCCCAAAAATTTGCACTCGGTGATGTGATGGTAGAGGGAATGGGCTTATAGATGCCATTTAGAAGTGTAATGGATAGTTGTGGAGATGGGCTTAAAGATGCCATCCGGGGTGTCGATCGCGTAAGAGGTTCCTTAGCGAGAACTTGCGTACTTGAGAAAGAAAGATAATTTCCTGGCCTGTTACAGGGGTTGATCTTCAAACTCTTCATGTTGATATGCCCTGGCTGGATACAGGTATCGAATCTACAATTAATTGCTCACAGATATGCCCTGGCTAGATACAGGAATCAAATCTGGAATTGGCCGTCTACAGATATGCCCTGGCTGGATACAGGAATCGAATCTCTAAACTCTTCATGTAGACATGCCCTGGCTGGATACAGGTATCGAATCTACAATCAATCACTCACAAATATGCCTTGGCTAGATACAGGAATCGAATCTGGAATTGGTCGTCTACAGATATGCCCTGGCTGGATACAAGTATCGAATATGGAATTAGTCGTCTACAGATGTGCCCTGGCTGGATACAGGTATCGAATCTGGAACTGCGATAGTTGATAGTAATCATCTTTGGATTGACCTTTTCTTGAAAAGGCAAAAAATTAGTTGTATGCAATGTCATGATGTATGATGTCATGATGTTCTCAAAAATAAATGAGATCGTGTGATATGATGCGTATATGTATGTATCAGGATGTATAAACTGTGAAATGTCTATGAATGTGTTTTCGACTAGGAAAATAAATCCTTGACGAAGGCCGGGAAATCAAATCCTGGGCTGATGTTGAAGAGTAGAGTTCTTCGCTTCCGCCGGGGATGATGGTTGCAAGAATAAACTGGTAGGAGAAGATGACTCCGTTGGGGAATAAACTTGTTGGAGAGATTACTCTGCGGGGAATTACTCTGTGGGAAGAGATACTTCGCTGAGGATAGGAAGAACTTCGCCGAGGATTCCACTGATAAGTTATGTTGGGGAATTTGATGAACTCCGCTGTGGATAGGAAGAACTTCTCCGAGGACGATCTTTCCGTGGTAATTAGCTGAGGATAACCCAATTATAAGCTCTGGTGGGAAATAACCTTTGAATGAAGCCGGGGAGAGTGAATTCTTGACTGCTGCAGGGGAGGGCAAAAATCTTTTGATTGTTGAAAGTGAGAAATCCTGGGACCGCTGTTAGGGAATCTGGAGCTTGGGTTGTATGCCAATCTACTGGGGATTCTTGTCTCGAGGGGATCTTCACTGGAGAATATTCGAATATTCTGTGAGGACCTGAGAATCAGAGTCTTCATTCTGCTCGGGGATTGATAGTTTTGGCTCCACTGGGGATTTTGAAACTTGACTCTGAGGGGAGTTAGCTTCTGGAAAGCTCTCTGGCTGGAGAAGTCGAGAATCTTTTGATCGTTGCAGGTATTGATCAGGTGGGTCAAGGAGATACTGTCCTGGCTTGTTTCAGGTGTTGATCTCTGACCTGAGAAAGAAAGATGGTTCCCTGGCTTGTTACAGGTATTGATCTTCAATCTCTTCATGTAGATAATTTCCTGGCTTGTTACAGGTGTTAATCCACAATCAGTCGTCCACAGATATTTTACTGGCTTGCTACAGGTATTAATCCGGAACTTAAGAAAGGTTGGTCAAGGAGATACTGTCCTGGCTTGTTTCAAGTGTTGATCTCTGACCTGAGAAAGAAAGATAGTTTTCCTGGCTTGTTACAGGTGTTAATCTTCAATCTCTTCATGTAGATAATTTCCTGGCTTGTTACAGGTGTTAATCCACAATCAGTCGTCCACAGATATTTTCCTGGCTTGTTACATGTGTTAATCTGGAACTTAAGAAATGTTGGTCAAGGAGATACTGTCCTGGCTTGTTTCAGGTGTTGATCTCTGACCTGAGAAAGAAAGATGGTTCCCTGGCTTGTTACAGGTATTGATCTTCAATCTTCTAATGTAGATAATTTCCTGGCTTGTTACAGGTGTTAATCCACAATCAGTCGTCCACAGATATTTTCCTGGCTTGCTACAGGTGTTAATCCGGAACTTAAGAAATGTTGGTCGAGGAGATACTGTCCTGGCTTGTTTCAGATGCTGATCTCTGACCTGAGAAAGAAAGATAGTTTTCCTGGCTTGTTACAGGTATTGATCTTCAATCTCTTCATGTAGATAATTTCCTGGCTTGTTACAGGTGTTAATCCATAATCAGTCGTCCACAAATATTTTCCTGGCTTGCTACAGGTGTTGATCTGGAACTTAAGAAATACTCCACTTTGAGAATGAGAATCTTCATTCTGTCGGGAGTCAGAAATTGGGAGTATACCAATCTTCTGAGTTGATGAGAATCTTCATGCTTGAGAGAAACAGATTTTTAGGAGCTTGAATCGTTCGTTATTCTGTTGGTGGTTGTAACTTCCAGCAGGTGATGAAGGAATTGTTGAACACTTTTGACATTCGAATGCCCCAAGTGATGATGAAGGAGTCTTGAATCAGGTTACTCTGCAATTGAGAGGTTTTGTTGAAATCTTGACTGGACTGCCCCAGGTTAACTGAAATTTGAAAGATCTGTTGAAACCTTGACTGGACTGCCCCTTGTTGATAGGAGACTTGTCAATGGAAGTGTCATCCTCCTTGAAGTTATTTTGTTCACTGAGAGAGTTTTCGTTCCTCCGAACATTCGCTGTATGAATTTCTTCGCTGTCAAACAATTAGTCAAATGCAAACAGTGATATTCAAGCAATACAAAGTTTATGTTTGTCTCGAAGTTTTGAAAAATGCGTTTTTTAGCAGAAAACTTTTTATAAGACAAGTCAACACAAGATTTAGAGCAAAGCCTTACAGGAGTCAGGATACCTTTTATAACAGTATGCTTTCGAACTAACCCATGCTTCAATTAGGACTTTTGAAGGGTTGTAACGTGGCTTGGTTCACGGTTTTAAGAAACAAAGGATAAAGGCTCAAAGTATATTTTTACCCACCCGCTCTTCGTGATGTTCTTCAATCCTAAGCTCAGTTAATTTGTGCGCCGAACTCCATTCGAATTTGGAACGACTTTTAGGTGATGGTTCACCAGTTGAATTTTAGGAGGCACTCATCATCTCCTTTTTTCTTTGCAACATTTTTCATGTTGTTGAGGATTTGTAATGACCTCCTTATTTTGATTTTGATTTGTTATCCCTAACTTTTGCCTGACTGTTTCTGTTTTCAGATTACAGTCAGCGGGATGCCCCAGCTTTCTTAAGCCTCCTTTACAGGTTTTGGCTTAGTGGGCTTTTCTCTTTTGAGAGGTTGACTGCCTATGAGATAGGGAACCATCATTGTCTTTTGATTCCATAGGAATGTTTTTCTCTTTTTGATGTCGTTCGTGGTGTTACGAACTGAGAGTTTGCGACTTCAATGCGCCTCTTTTTTTTGAATTAACTGAGATACTACCCTGCCCCAGGTTTAAATCAAAGGTTTCGATTTGTTTAGAACAGAAAACTCCTACTTCTTTGGCTCGAAGGGGTTGACTAGGGATTTTCTTCCTTATAACTCCAGTGTTTGGGAATTGAAAGAAATGCATGTACATCATCAGTAAGGTCTGTTTCAAAAGCATACTGTATGAGATTATGGTATTGTTTTGTCATCCTCCCTCTAAAGGCTGGCAGCTTTTTATCAAGATTTAAATATCATAAAGAAAGCATAAGAGTAGTGAAAACGAATGGATGAATTCAAGACAAACATATGCAATGCATTAATGAAACAGAGTTTAACATCAACAGATAATTGTTTGAATAACAAAAGAAATTACAACTTTGAAAATTCAAATGAAGCAAAAGTCTTTCAGTTTGAGCTTTGTCACTTCAGGTGGAGAAAACCCTTAACGGAAGATTTTCATCTCGCCGTCTGGCATGAACCTCAGTACTCCAATGTCGATCAGATCTTGAATCTTATTCTTCAAGGCCCAACAGTCGTCGGTGTCATGCCCCGGGCTATAGGAGTGGCACACACAAAATGCGTCGGGATGATAGTTAGGAGCGGAGGTATTGGGCTTCCGAATAGGATCCCTCAAAGCAGTCAGATTGACCTCCAACAAGCACTCCAGAATCAGAGATGACGGTATGTCAGTCTCAGTGAACTGTCTTCCCGACGTCTCTTGCTTATGCTGATTACCCCGTTGATGCTGACGAGGTTGTTGATGGGCTTGTGACCCTGAAGCAAGCAAGGGAGCCTTCCCTTTGTCTTCTTGTCTGGAGGGGGGTTGAGTGGTGACTTGCTCTTCAATCTCAGATGTTTGCCCCAGTTGGTTGTCCCGAAGCAGTTGGTTGACGAGAACTCTGAGCCCCTCTTGTCTTTGAGACAAGTCCTGGATGAGAGCCATCTGGCCCACCAGTTTCCCCATCACTTGGATCCTCATTGTTGTCAGCTCAGACTGCAGTGCTTCCAACTGATCACTCCTGGCATTGTTTGAATTCCCCTGGATTATGCCCGTTGTGAGGAGAGCTTTCACTTCTTCTTGTCCCAGAGACAGGTTCAAGAACATCTCTTGAAGCTGAGCATTTTGGTCCTGGATATCCTTGACGGTCCTCTCTAGGGCCATCTCTTACTGAAATAAACAGTAGGAGAGTAAGGAAACCTGAAAAGGAAAAACTGTCATGATGCAATGCATGATATGTGGATGCATGTTTTCAAGGATCTCTTGGGGTAAACACAAGAGAATTTTAGAGGTTGGACTTCGATCTTTGATTGGAGAACTTTGCACCGATGGATGTCTTTCTACGAGAATCAAGCTCACCATGTCAAGTGGGTCATAGCCCCTGATTCAAGTTGTTGCACTTGATCTTTGATGGCATTTGTTTAGAGGAGAAAACTCTTGCCCTTTGGTAGACGTATGATTCAACGTAACCCTGCATCAAAAGAACCCTCGAGATCCTTGAAATGGTTTATTGAAAATGCTATGGTATGATGGTATGATGTTATGTACATGTATGCAAAAATCAAGTGAGTGTATATACAGGTAATCATATTCACACAAAGCAAACAAGTCCTTAGGTTTAGGCTTGCATGGGGTTTGTAGGTAAGTACCCTTTTGAAGTTTTGTTGTTTAAGACATGTCCTATCAAAAGTAACCGGGTTCTAGAGGATCTCAATATCACTGACTACCCTCAATCGGTCATAACTCCAACATCGCAATCTTTTATTGCGGCCAGAACCATCGCGAGAGTTTAGCCTCAATGAGTGTAGCATACTGCTACCGTTCTATGGCCAAGTTGGGTCAATTTAGGGTTCTAAGGTCGGTTGGTGCTTAATGACTCCTCAGAAGACCCATATTCTCCTCGTTGCAACACAAGGGATATCGGTACAGACCAAGGTGTCACACCAACGTAGCCACTGCTTCACCCGTGTCGGTCTATGCCGGACAAGTCCCTCACAACTTATGCTACCTAAAGGGTATTCCCCAGATCCGAGTGTAGGATTTACAACAAACCCAAACAAGGACCCAAAAAGTAAAGCAATCAAAGCAAGTATGTATAGGTGATCTAAACCCTAAGGTAACCCCACTTTTGAATTAACATTCCCCAGCAGAGTTGCCAGTTCTATGATACAGTGGGAGAACTGACTTGGGTTTTGCGTTTGTTTTCGCAAATGTTTCGGTTGAGCAAGAGTCGCCACCGAATTTTTATTTTATCCTAAGGAAAGGTTAAAAAGCACAGCAAAAACCTTTGAGATGTTTTTCTTGGGTTCGGGGGGTAGATTATAGAAAGGGAAGGTATTAGCACCCTTTCTATCCATGGTTATCCATGGGCTCTTAGTTACTTGGTTTTAGATCACTTGCCTTTGATTTTTAATTGCTTGAAATTGTGGTGTGTGTGTGTTTTGAAAATGTTTTGAAAAAGAGGCCTTGTCTAGGCAACTATTGTAATGACTCGTGTTTGAGTATATACAAAGGTGTGTATCTTTTCGAAAAGATGTTTCAAATGTTTTTGGAAGTTTGTTTTGAAAGTGTTTGTGGAGTGTAAATTTTGAAAATTAGGCAAGTGTGTTTTGCAAGTTTGATCAAGTAACTAAGAGTTTGTCTACCCCTAAATTTACTCAAAGGTTTTTCTCATGTTTTAACCCTTTTAACAATTTTGTTCCACCATTGTAGTTGGTGGGCAATCTTGCGTTAGGATGTTAACGGGACAGGCGCGGGTCATCGTATGGACCATGAATGCAATGGTGCCAAGTGTCTTTGGCAATTTTGCTTGAAGGGACTATGATCATTTGATTAGGCAACTTTCGAAAGCGTCAGCGAGGGACTACGATCATTTGAACTGTTTTGCCAAAGAAACTCAACGTGCAAGCATGGCCCATTTTGGGAAGGCAACAAGCGGGATTACCCTAGGGGTGCAAGTGTGAATTGTGTATTGATTGTCATGCATTTGTCTTGTATTAGGTTATCTAGCGTTTGATTTTATTTACATACAAACCCTAGGTTTAACCATGGTATATTTGAAAGCGATAAATTGCGGGAATTTAAAGTCTACGCTATTACAAATAAGTATCCGGGAATGGGGGTACAAATATTTACAAATGGGGATGAGACTTATTAGGAGAGTAGTGTCCAGAGAGTGTAGTCGGCTGAGACTTAACTCAAATTCAGTAAAGTACATAACTCCTAGAGGAGGAGTGTCAACTCAATCTAGATGATGGAGAGTGAAGTCGACTAAGACTTAACTCAGATCTGGTAAAGTACTCGACTCCCAAAGGAGGAGTGTCAACTCAATCTGGAGGCGGGAGAGTGAAACCAGCTGAGGCTTAAATCAGATCTTATAAAGTACTTAACTCCCGGAGAAGGAGTGTCAACTCAATTTAGAGGTAGGAGAATGCAGTCGGCTGGGACTTAACTTAGATTCGATAAAGTACTTCATGCACCCTACTTATTTCCCCTACAATATGGAATGACACACATATAAAAAAAATTAGGAGTGCCTCATGAAAAACTCTTCCCTTGCAATGGAAAAGAGTGTTATCCCCCAATTCTTATTTACTATTAAAAATCATTACAGGTTTCAACTACAAAATTCAACAACGAACGATCTTATAAACTAGGTGTCGTTATTAGATACAATAATGACAGGTAAACCAAAGCGATATATAATGTTTCTCCAATAAAAACGTCTCACTCTTTTTACTTTAATCCAGAGTACTACTTCCGTTTCAACCCACTTGGTGAAATAATGCATTGCCACTATAAAAAATTTAAGATGACCCGTTATTAATAGAAAATGACTGAGGTTATCAGACCCTATTGATAGAATGGCCATGGCGAGATCACTGAATGTAACTGCTTAGCGGGTGAATATATGAATGAATCATATATTTGTGACTTTAACTCGGCTTTGCAGTTCAAGTGGGGGTGAGGGATATTATTACAGGGGGAAGATGCTCTTTAGATAAAAGTTCTGTCGGCTCGTTACGGCGATGTTAGATTTCATATATTGCAGGATTTTCCAATAGAAATCGTGTTTCCAAATTTGCTTGGTGGAGTGTTATTTTAGGGCTGGAGAATTTTTTTTCCAATTTCGGTGTTTACAACAAATTGTAGTTTCAGGAGGGCGGAGGAGATTCTAATCCATTTTAGAGCGACTATTGGCTGCCTGAATCATGTTTAAAGGATATCTTCTTCAATCTGTTCATGCTGAGTTCAAAGAATGATGAAAGTGTGGAGAGGATGGGGAGTTGGCTCGATAATTAGTGGCAATGGGGTGGTTATGGAATAGATGCTTTTGCAGATCAGCAGGTGCATAATAGGATTGAGGAATTATGCTTGGTGCTGCCTGCAATATGGCCTATTTCAGATTTCGCAGATGGTCTTCAAAATCTGGTTACGAATTGTTGGCCCAGGATCGTGGTAATTCATTATTTGGAGGAAAACTTGTATTTTGTATTCGATTTATTGTGGAAAGCAGTGGTTCCTTATAGGATAAAGGCTTTTGCTTGGAGAAGCTTCCTGAACAGGCTGCCGTCGAGAAACTAGTTACTTCGAAGAGGTATAATTTCTTCTCCAAACGATCTTTGTTGTGTGTTTTATTCATTAGAGGAGGAAATTTGAATCACATTTTTCTTAATTGTCCAATTGCGAAGCGAATATGGTTGAAGGTGTCGGTTTGGACAAGATTGAATTTCGATGATAATGTTTGGAATTAAGAGGAATTTTGTCTTTTGGAACACACATAGTAAGTAGAAAAGAGTGAATGTTAAGTGTCAATTTTATGTTATTTTCCATATCATATATAGACACTTTTAAGCTCTTTTCTATGTTTTATTTATGAAAATGACTTATTTTAAGTGATTGTTGTATCAATGTAAATAATCTTGGTAGATTTAATGTATTTGTTAGTTTTTCAGCATTTTATGTTCAGATGTTGCAGCATAAAGCAGATTCAGATCAGAAGAATCAAAGAAAGCTCAGTGTTTGGGTTTGGACTGCATCGCTCGCCGATGAGAAGCAGAGTCGCTCGGCGAGGAAGGAGTAATGAGTCTGGCGTGGATTGATGAAAGTTGAGAAAGCAACTGGAGTGCGTCGCGCCTTGGAGCGCTTGGAGATGTAAAAGCGAGAAGGCATCGCCCGATGAAAGCTGAGCATCGAGCGATGGTAGATATTTTTGTTGGCTTCGTACACTGTTTTGTGTCACATGGGCTTGATCATGGGTTCACTCGACGATGTTGTTGGAGCGCCCGACGATGTTGAGTGGACATGCCATGCTTATAAGCTACGTTTTAGATATTTTGTAAGCAATCTTTCATTTTTCACACATTCTTGCAACCTAGAAACACTTGCGTGTGAGAGATAAACACATTTTCTTCATTTCTACTCAAAATCAAAGCTTTCTAACATCAATCTTTGAGACTTCAAGTTTGATGTTCATAAAACTTTGTTGTTTACTTTTTGATCAAGCTACCATGTAGATGTGTGGCTAAATCCCTCTTTGTGTCAAGATTAGAGGTATATAATCTTCACTTTTTCATGTATTTATCTTGATATTTTGTATGTGAACAAGTTAATGATGAATATATGTTGAAAACTCATTTTTTATGGTTTATATTTGAAATGATCATTATTGAGAAATATGTTCAACTCTTAACCTAGATTTTCATCTATCAACAATCAATTTCTAGACATATTTTTGTGAGTTGATATTCACGTATATCAAGCTTTTAAATTTATCATATTGATAGTTAGGTTGAGAGATCATCTAAGGATCAAAATTTGTCATATCCCCATGTCCTTTCAAGAAGGACAATGCTATATAACAAATTCCTATGTATGCGAAGTTCATTATTCTATTTTCCAAAGCTATAAAACAAATGCCTATGTATGCAAAGTTCATAAAACACATCCTTATAAAGTAGAGAAGATCAACATAACAAGGAATAATCACTCTTGATGCAAGTTGTAGTGCGATTATTCAAAGGTCTCTCCCAAAGAAGGAAAATGATCTAGGAAGGGTTACTTTATCGGTAACAATTGGAGATGTATATGTTGGGAAGGGTTCTAGCATAAATTTGATCCATTTATCTATTGTGAAGAGGTTGAGAAACATCGAAATGAAGTCAACAAAGATGACACTTCAACTTACCGACAAATGCATTACCCGTCCTTATGGTGTAACTCAAGATGTGTTATTGAAGGATGATAAAATTTTCTTCCCAATTGATTTTGTTGTGATAGAAATGGAGGAGGATGATGATGCCCATTTGATTCTTGGCCGTTCATTCATGAAGACCGCAAGAATGATGATTGACATCAAAGATGGTTTAATGAAGGTATGTGTTCAAGATGAAGAAGTGAGTTTTAATCTCTTTGAAGCAATGAAGAAATCAAATGATAAAGGAGCTTGCTTTAGAGTTGATGCTATAGAAGAATCTATTTGGGATGTTACTAGTGAAATTCATCTTTCAACACTGCTTGATAAAAGTTTGACTAATGCCCTTCAAGTTCTTGATAACAATGAGGAAAAATAAATGGAAGAATGTTTAAAGGAACTTGAGACTTTAGAAGAAGTTGAACCTTGGGAGGAAGAAGTTGAAATCTTGAAAAAAGAACCAAATGAAGAGGAGTAAAAAGTTGAGTTGGAGTTGTTACTTTCACATTTGAAATATGTATTCCTTGAAAGAGGTGGCAACAAACCGGTTATCATTAGTGGTTCAATGTCTAGCAAAGAAGAAGAAAAATTGATTATGGTGTTGAAAGAAAATGAAAAGGAAATAGGTTGGGTTCTTTCGGATTTAAAAGGGATTCGTCCAGCTTATTTAATGCACAAAATTATAATGGAAGAGGATTTCAAGCCGGTAGTTGAACCTCAACACCACTTGAATCCTACAATGAAAAGGGTTGTAAGAAAGGAAGTAGTGAAATTATTGGAAGCCGGGATTATTTATCTGATTTCTGATAGTACATGGGTGAGTCAGGTACATGTGGTGACAAAGAAAGGTGGAATGACTGTGATAAGAAATGAGAAGAATGAATTGTTCCAGACAAAGACCGTAACAGGTTGGAGGATGTGTATTGATTACCAGAGGCTTAATCAAGCAACTAGGAAAGATCACTTCCCTCTTCCTTTTATGGATCAAATGCTTGAAAGGCTATCGAGACAATAGTTCTATTGTTTTTTAGATGGATATTCCGGGTTAAACCAAATTACGGTTAATCCAGAAGACCATGAGAAAATAGATTTTACTTTTCCATTTGGAATTTTCGCGTATAGGAGAATGCCCTTTGGTTTGGTAAATGAACCAACCACTTTTCAAAGGTGTGCGCAAGCCGTTATTTCCGATCTTATTAGGAAGACTATGGAAGTCTTCATGGACGACTTCTCCGTTTTTGGGGGTGTATTTTGATCTATATTTGAAAATTTTGGATATCATTTTGAAGAGGTGTGTGTTCACCAACTTAGTTCTTAATTGGGAGAAATGTAACTTCATGGTTACCTAGGGCGTTGTTATTGGCCACAAAGATTTATCCAAGGGACTTGAAGTTGACAAAGTCAAAGTGGAGGTTATTGAAAAGTTGCCACCACCATTGAACGTGAAGGGGATTCGGAGTTTTTTGGGTCATGCGGGCTTCTACGAAGATTTATCAAAGACTTTTCCAAAATTGTAAAGCCTTTGAGAAACTTGCTCAACAAATATAAGTCTTTTATTTTTGTTTGATACTTTTAATGACTTGAAACAAAATTTGATAACCGCACCAATAATTGTAGCACCAAATTGGAAAATTAATTTTGAAGTAATGTGTGAAGCTAGCAATTATGCTATTGGTGCGGTTCTTGGTCAAAGAAAAGGAAAACTTTTCATGCGATACATTATGCTTGCAAGGTTCTTAATGAGGAGAAAATTAATTATGCCACAACTAAAAAAGAATTGTTAGCTATAGTGTATGCATTGGAAAAGTTTAGGTCCTATTTAATTGGTTTAAAAGTTATTTTTTACACTGACCATGCAACTTTGAAGTATTTGCTTACAAAACTAGATTCCAAGCAAAGGCTCATTAGGTGGATCTTGTTGTTGCAAGAGTTCGACCTAGAAATTCGAGACAAAATGCGACAAAATTTTTGGTAGTGGATCACTTGTAAAGGTTGGTGAACAATGAGATAACATGAAAAAAGAAAGAATAGGAAGAGTCATTTCCGGGTGAGCAATTAATGATGGTTCAAGTTAGATTGTGGTTTGCTTATTTTGCAAATCACAAGGCATCCCGATTGATACCAAAAGATATAAGTTGGTACCAAAAGAGGAAATTCTTAGTGGGCGCAAAATTCTATGTTTGGGATGAGCCTTGTCTTCTTAGGCTTGCAAGTGATAATATGTTAAGAAGGTGTGTGACATTGGAGGAGTCCAAAAGTATACTTTGACATTGTCACAATTTTCTATATGGAGGTCATTTTAACGGTTTGTGTACGGCAACAAAAGTCCTTCAATCAGGCTTTTATTGGCCGTCATTATTCAAAGATGCATACTTGCATGCTAAGAATTGTGATAAATGCAAAAGAAGTGGAGGAATTGGAAAACGGGATGAGATTCCCTTGAATAGCATGTTGGAAGTAGAAGTTTTTGATTGTTGGGGCATCGATTTTGTAGGACCATTTCCCCCATCTTTTTCGAATGAGTTTGTTCTTGTTGCGGTTGATTATGTTTCTAAATGGGTGGAAGCGATAGCTTTTCATAGAGTGGATGGCAAAACAATAATTAAATTTCTAAAGAAATTTTTTTCCCGTTTTGGCACCCCGCGCATGTTAATCAATGATGGTGGATCACACTTTTGCAATACACCTCTTGAAAAAGTTTTAGAAAATTATGGTGTAAAGCATAAAGTGGTGACTCTATACCATCCGTGAGAAAATGGTCAAGTAGAAGTTTCAAATAGGGAAGTAAAAATAGTTTTGGAAAAAACCATGTCAAGTTCGCGGAAGTATTGGTCTCTTAATCTAGATGAGGCTTTATGGGCGTATCGTACTACTTACAAGGATTTGATTGGTTTGTTACCGTTTCAAATGGTGTATGGTAAAACCGGTCACCTTCTGGTTGAAGTAAAGCACAAGGCTCTTTCGATTTTTAAAATTTTAAACTTTGATTCTAACTTGGATGGAGAAATGAGAAAAATTCAATTCCAAGGTTTAGATGAAATGCACAATGATTCTTACCATTCCAACAAGATGTATAAGGAAAAGGTCAAATTCTACCATGAAAATAAAATTAGACACAAATATTTCCAAGTTGGCCCAATGGTGCTTCTTTTCAATTTGTGGTTAAAGCTTTTTCTGGGAAAATTGAAGTCCAAATGGTCGTGTCGTTCTTGATTAAGGAGGTGAAAAACTATGGATCAATTGTGTTAGAGGATCTGATCTTAAAAGATATTTGTATAGTGAATAGTCAAAGATTAAAAATCTTTCTTAGAGGTGAAGTCAATCGAGAAACAAGTGTTATTCGTCTTGGTGATCTGTGAAATCGCCATAGACCATCGAACTCTAACGACATTAAACAAAGTGCTTGTTAGGAGGCACCCCAACATTGTAAGTATTTTGTTTTTGTTGTTCTTTTGAATTAAAATTCATGTGGAAAAAGTCAGGTGGAAAATTTCTGCAGTGCTATTGCAACAGAAATTTTTTTCTGCTTCGGGTGTGCATCGTGCCTGCATCGTCGGGCGACGTTGTTTTTATAGCACTTATCTGCTGTGCATTTTACTGTGTGGGTCTTAACTTTTTACCCATTGTATTTATATTCTTTTGACCCATTTGCTATCACTTTCAAACATCTTAACACCAAGAAAACCCTACCAGCCTCATTGCATAATCTTGCTCTCCTAGCTTAAACTCTTTGCAAATTTTCATTTCACATTTCAAAAATTTGAAGGTAAGTACTTTGATTCTATCTATTTTTTCTTGCAAATGTTTTAAATTTTGATCTTAGAGTAAAATTTTAAAATGCATGTGGTTAGGTAGAGTTTTAGAAAACCCCAATGTGTAAACTTAATTTTCCATGTTTGGTTATGATGTTTGGACATGATTAATGGAGAAAAAAATTATGATTCTGAGAAGTCTGTGTTTTCTTCTTTTTTAGCCTCTCGCGTTTGAGTCGCCGGGCAACAGAGAAGCGCTGCATCACGTCTGCGACGCCCAACGATGGGGGGTCGACAGTTAAAAATTCTTCCATGTTCTGCAGTTCTTGTTTTTTATTCTAACAAGATTACTGTTGTTTTTGGTGTGTTATTTTGAGATGCTTTATTTTTCCAACTTTGATCCTAGGGAGATGGAAATTTGCAACTATAACTGGGACATGATGGAAGTCGCTCAGAGGTCCAACCAGTTTCTTCATAAATCCATGGCTAAGTTGTACCTCCATCAGTCAATGCCTTAGGAAGTCACTTCTTTTCCCTCTACTGGGGAGTATGTTTCCTATTGTGATTGGCACCTGGATAGGCGCCCTTTCTTTCCAAATGGGGAAGCACCCGGTGATTTGAGTGTTGATATTGATCAAACGGGGAATTAGTTGAAAGTTGACCAATGGGCGTTAAAGTGAAGAAATTTAATTTTTTCTAATCTAAATTTTATTTTATTGCATTATAACTTAGTTTATTTAAGTTTTTCTTTGTTGGAACAAATTACTTTGGTTTGTTGTATTGGTATTTTGTCGCTCGACAAGTACATTTTTCCTTGGAGGCTTTTGTTAATTTAAATTGCAGTTGGTGTGTTTTACTTTATGTTGTGCAAAGAAATTTTTGTGTTTTTACTTGATTTAGTGTGAATTGTGCTAAAGCACAAGAAGAAAAGTGTGAAGAGTGCTTTGTTAACTCTACTTTGGGGTGGTGATGATAAAAGTCTCGATATTTTGTACGGGAAAGGTATAATTTATCGTTTTATAGAAAAATAACAAGATTGTGAAGTTAGTGCTTTATGCATATTATTATTAATGCATTTTTCTTGTAAACACGTGTTCTTGTTTGAATTATTAGGACAAAACCACAAAAGCGAGAAGTTTTGCATTGTTCACCAAAAATAGAAGATTTCTAGAAATTGTTGTTAACTCGTTTAATTCATGTTTAATCTTGCATTACTTTTTCAAATTATGGAAATTGGGAGTGATCAAGGAATTTTTTGTGTTTACTATGATAAGAACCACCATTCTAAAAGGCTTTAATTCACCTTGTAGTGAGTGTACTTTAGAAACCCTTTTGAGCCTTACAAAAATGTGTGAATCAATCAATCAAAATCTCAACAAATTATTAAGTATACCGCTTAGTAACTTTGTTGTTGATCATAAAGAAATTCGATATTGATTCATTATTTTTTTCTTGTCTATAAACACTTAACCCAATTGTGCTTTAACCTTGAATGAAGAGCAATTTTTGTCTAATTAGATAGAAATGTTGAAAGTTGGGGAGAGGGTTTATTTGAGAAAGTAAAAAGAATTGGTGGTACAACGTATCCTTTAAAAAATACACAAAGAAAGAAAGAAAAGAAAAAGGACACAAAAAGAAAGAAAAAAAAGAGAAAAACAAAATCAATCTTGAAAAAAGAAAGGATAGGATATATTGTAAGGAAAGAAATAAATGATGGAAAAAAATTGAGGGGTTGTACAAAAATAAAATGCTCTTCATGATTTTACCTTTTTTGTTTCATTGGTCGTGTATACATTATCCTTTGTTTTTAACCCTATCCAAGCTACAACCATAAAAGCCCTTAGTGATATTGTTTCATAATTTTATTTTAGTTTGTTTAGATGAACACATGAATTATTTCGGATGTGCCATGATTACTAGAGAGAGTGTTTTGTCCCTTGTAAATTTGTGTACATAATGTTCATGAAATTGTTGATGAGTGAAGTAGGTGATTCAATTATGAACTTGTGGTTACTTGAGTTTTCATTGTGTGATGTTTGTGTTTAGAACTTAAGTCATAATCATGTTTTGATTCTACCAAAGTGAGCAAGAATGCCTTATGCTTGTGATTTTCGACTTTGAACTATCCTTGTTTCTGGTTGATGTTGTGTTTGGAATATCTTCTTGTTGTTTTTGGAATTTTAACTTTGATTTGGGGACTAACAAAGATGCAAGTTGGGCAGAGTTGTTGAGTGTCAATTTTAATTTATTTTCCATATCATGTATTAAAACTTTTAAGCTCTTTTCTATGCTTTGATTATGAAAATGACTTATTTTAAGTGATTTTTGCATTAATATAAATAATATTGGTATATTTAATATATTTGTTAGTTTTTCATCATTTTATGTTTAGATATTGCGACTTAAAGCGGGCTAAGACCAGAAGAATCAAAGAAAGATCAATGTCTGTGTTTGGACTGCATCTCCCGATAACGTGTTGGCGATGAGAATCAATGTTTCCCGGTGACAAAGGAGCGATGAACCTGGCATGGATTGATGAAAGTTGAGAAAGCTACTAAACTGCATCGCGCCTTGGGGTGCCTGGCGATGTAGAAGCAATAAGGCATCACCCGACGATGCATATTAAGTGTCGGGTGATGGTAGATATTTTTGTTAGCTTCGTGCACTGTTTTATGTCACGTGGGCTTGATCGTAGGGGTCGCCCGATGATTCCTTTGGAGCGCCTGGCGATGTTGAGTGGACAAACCATGCTTATAAGCTACTTTTTAGATATTTTGTAAACAATCTCTCATTTTTCACACATTCTTGTAACCTGGAAACACTTGTGTGTGAGATAAAAACACATTTTCTTCATTTCTACTCAAAATCAAAGCTTTCTAACATCAATCTTTGAGACTTCAAGTTTGATGTTCATAAAGTTTTATTGTTTACTTGTTGATCAAGCTAACATAGTGATGGGTAGCTAAATCCCTCTTTGTGTCAAGATTAGAGGTAGATAATCTCCACTTTTGTATGTATTTATCTTGATATTTTGTATGTGAACAAGTTAATGATGAATATATGGTGAAAACTCCTTGTTTTATGGTTTATATTTTAAATGATCATTATTGAGAAATATGTTCAACTCTTGACCTAGATTTTCATCTATCAACAATCAATTTCTAGACATTTTTTTGTAAGTTGATATTCACATATATCAAGCTTTTAAAGTTATCATATTGATAGTTAGGTTGAGAGATCATCTAAGAATCAATATGATAAAACTCACAATTTTTTTATACATGAAACATGTTGAGAGGATATGTGATTATATTGATTGTTAATGAGTTCACATGCTTTATTAGTGCCAAAACTCACAATTTCTTTACATGCTTTTACCAATCGTTTAAAACCAAAACTCTCTTTTACCGATACTTGATACTTTTCATGAAATCAAAACTTTTCGTTACTAAAAGCAAAAGCAAAACCTTTTTTAAACCTTATGCTTAAAATAATTTCAACTGTAGAACGAAGGTAATATCACCCAATCTTTGAGGATACGATAGAGAAAATACTTACCCTGTAAAAGTGTATTCAACAATGATGCTCGATAATGAACGCATGATTTGGTTGGCAGAAATGTGGAGCATCTGGAATCTAAGGTTTAAGTTCTCTAGTTTTAAGGATTGACATTAATTTTTGTAAAACAAATAATACAAAAATATGTTAGATAGGATGTATTAACTTGCTAACATGAACAAATTGAGCAAGAAGTCCTATCTTACGTTATGACATGTTAACTTAAAGAGTTTCAACATCGTGAAAAACATGTCGGATAAGATGTCCTATGGAGGAGTATACAACATCGCGCCTGAGCTGAAGTCGACAGTTAGATTCTCTTATGAATTAACTAATGTAGAATATTTTGGAAATATTATGCAATGTTATAGGGCTCTAATTTAAAGGTTAAGAAGAATCAATCTGAATATTGAAGAATATATAGTTTCTAAATTTGGAGATAATTTAGGAAGATTTGATTGAAGACCTTGTTTGTAGCAGAAGTTACTTCTAGCTTGTAACAACTGACATGTAGTGTTTTGAAGGCCTAAATCCAGTTGGATACACTACAAGAAAATCACCATTTTGCTGCAATTATTTAGCGTCGGTCTCGACGCAGACACTTATAGCGTCGCCATTACAGCGGCGTAAGCCGACGCTAACTGAATAAAACCATTTGTTTTATTTTTTATTAGGTCGTTGATCATAGTGTCGACCGCAGCCGACGCCAAAACTTGCTCTTTGTAATTTCCTTTCCCCGTCAATTTCGTTTGCCTCCTTATTATTTATTATATTAAATAATATTTTCATTTTTAATTGTAGCGACGGTTTGGACCGAGGCTAGTATTAGTGCCAAATTTTCGTTTGCCTCCTTATTAACTATTGTGTTTGCCTCCTTATTAAGTACTATGTTAAATAAATATTTATTTTAATAGTAGCATCGGGTTTGGCCGATGCTAATATTGGTGCTAAATAATTCATTTCCCTCCACCAATTTTGTTTGCCTCCTTTTTATTTATTGCATTAAATAATTATTAATTTTTAATATTAGCGACGCTTTCGGCCGACGCTAATATTAGTGCCAAATACTTTCATTTCCCTCCACCAATTTCGTTTGCCTCCTTTTTATTTATTGTATAAAATAATTATTAATGTTTAATATTAGCGACACTTTGGGACGACGCTAATATTAGTGCCAAATAATTTCATTTCCCTCCACCAATTTGATTTATTTTTTATTGTTTTAAACTATTTGTTAGTAGATTATTTTTAACTATAAAATAAAAAGCCAATATATTAAACTAACTAAAATTAAATTTATAAAATAAAATGAATATTATAAATTAGTAAGTTAAAATAAAACTAACTAAAATTAAATTTATAAAACAAAGTATAAATTTTATAAAATGAAATCAAAAGTATATTAAACTCAAATTTATAAAATAAAATCAATATTATAAATTAGTAAATTAAAATTAAATTACTAAAATTTAACTAAAGTTTAACTTATAAAATAAAATCAAAACTATGTATTAACAAAATAATGAAATAAAAGGAAAAATGAATTAAAATCTATTTAGTAAAATAAAATTAAAATAAAATAAGTAAAATATTATTAATTAGTAATTAAAAGAAAAACATTTCAGGTTGTAAAGATATAATAAGTAAAATATTTAAATTAGTAATTAAAAGAAAAACATTTCAGGTTGTAAAGATAAAATAAGTAAAATATTGTAAAGAAAAAACAAAATAAAGAAAATCTTTTTAGCTTCTCAGAGAAGCAGAAATCATCTCAGAGAATCAAAATCGTCTCAGAGAAGCGGAAATCGCCATTTCAGCATTTATCAATCATTTAGGTTGAAGTATTTCATTTCATCATTTCATCTTCAGATTGCAATCGCGTCTCAAGATCATTTCATCGTTTTAGGTTGCAAGGAATCGCTTCTCAAAATCGCTCCAGGTTGCAATCGCTTCTCAAAATAGTTTCAGGTTGAAATCTTTTCATCATATTTCTTTTCAAAATCGTGTTTTTTATTCTTCGTTTCAATTCTTCATTTCGATTCGTCTGTTAGATACTGATTGCTCCGATTTTGATTTTGTGTTTTGCAATGATCACTTTTTTCTGAATTGCTCTGTTGTTCTGCTGTGAATTTGTGAATTTAGATTCAGTAGTTAAATAGCCATACTTCCTAACCTAATTCCTAACCTAATCTATTTTTTCTGTTAATTTTTCTTTTAACTCAGTAGTGAATTTAGATCCAGTAGTTAATTCTGTAAATTTTTGAATTAACTCGCTTGAAAAATGGTTTGTGTGAATTGAGTTTTACAATCTGTTTGTGTAAAATGGTATCAAATTTGAATTGAATTTAGCTGGTTTGGCAATTGGTGATGGATTAACAGACCTTGTAACACAAGTTGTTACTCATGCTGCTAATGTTTATTACGTTGGTTTCATCAATGAGAAGCAAAAGAATGAGTTGGAAAAAGCACAACTTGAAGTTGTTAGATTGGTTGAAAGAGGGAATTAGGGTGAGGCAACTGATGCTAGAAAAAATGCATTGAGTTTATTGCGTAGCATGACTGGGTTGGATACTTTGTTTGATTATTCAAGAAAAATTCCTTATGAAGATGATTTGGTTGAAAAGTTGTTGAACATTGCTGAAGTGAAGAAGGCTTTAGGAGTGAATGTCGACGAATCATTTGTTTACGAGATATGCAGTGATGCTGTTGGTGATTTATTACATGATGATGTGATGAAAAGTGTTAAGTTTATGGTGGAGAAGTTATTGAAAGAGCGTACTAAAGTGTTATTGTATCAAGGAAAATGTGATTTTCAAGATGGTGTGGTTCAAGTTGAGGCTTGGGTGAAGACAATGGAATGGGAAGGGATTGTTGAGTATTTAAATGCTGAGAGAGATTTGGAAGGTGAAAGGAGATTTAGCTGGTTATGTGCAGAAATGGAAGACTGTTGTACCCCAAAATTTGCCCTCTCATTTCTCAGGAAATCACCTGGGATTCTCAAAGTTTTCTCTTAAACAAATCCAAGCCTTGAATTATCATTTATTTCCAAGAAAGCCATTTACAAGGGAAAAATGGTCATTTGCATGTTGAAAAGTCAAACTTTGGTTTTTGGATCAAAATCAAAACACAAAAATCATATTTCGTCAAGACATGTTGGAATATGAAGTTTGTTTCATCAAGAAGCTCAAAAGTCAAATTTTACCTTGGAAAAGTTAAATTCTAAATACTTAGAATTTTTCTAAAGTATTTAAGAAAAATGACACTTCAGAACTTCTGAGCCAGCCTCTAGGCAGGAGCAATCAGAAGGTGTAAGTGTGGTTCAACACATAATCTTTAGTCAGAACTTGGATTTTCAGCATCTACGCAAGTTCAGTCAGAGTTTGCTAGAGTAATGCAAAGAAGGCAATAAAATATAGTACGAAGCCTGAAAGCTCCTTCAGAACATGCTGGAACCAGAAGGTAAGAGGGTCAGAAGATTGGGTGGTGCACTGAAGCAGAATCTCTAAGTTCAGAGTTTTCAGAGGCAAATCAAAGAAATTTACTAGAAAGCCTGAGGATCCTTCAGAGCTTGCTGAGGCAGCAGGATGCAAAGTGAGAAGATCAGAAGTTGGATGTTTGTCCTAAATAGGAATTTCTGACTCAGATTAAAGTAATGATGCAAATCTCATATTACAAGATTTCTGATTTTGACAAATCTCATCACCATTTAATGCTCATTAATGCTCACAACCACTTTTGAGTCTTTGTCCAAAGGGTCACTCCACGTGTAGCATAAAAAAAACTTTGTACAGATTTAGGTATGGGTTCATGCGCTACTTTTCTCTCATGGGTGTCACTTTTCCTTAATCCTTGCTTACTAACCCAGCCTAGGCTAAAAGTTGTCAATCATCACAACCCTTTTTGAACATTCTTCAAGAGTAAGTCATCATCTAGTGCATGATATTGGCGCCACTTGACATTTTAAAACCCACAAAGCTTAGCCTATAAATAGAATACCATTGATCACTGAGAAAGGGGCCAGACTGAAAAATTTGGGAAAGAAATCAAAATTTTAAGAAAGAAAAGTCTTGAACCTCTGCCCAAAATTCCTAGAGTTTCAAAAAATGTAAACACAACATACAAACCATTAACTTTGGATCCCTTGCGTTCAAACTCCATTTGTTCTCAAAATATTTCTTGACTAAAAAAAAACACCCATACAGTTTCTGATCCACACGTTAGAAACTGCCATAACTTCTGTATCCATACTACTATATAACCTCCATCCATCCATTCAAAGAAGCTATTCAGAACATCATCAGAGTTAAGGCTAACTCCAGTTCACATAACTTCTTCTAGCTGCAAGGTAAGCACTTGCTGACCCTCACCATATTGCTTAAGCATCACCAGATTTGCATGCTCATAAACACAATGTAGATATCATGCTTCTGATGTTATACATGTTTTGAGATTTTCACGCATTTGTA
Source organism: Vicia faba (assembly GCA_948472305.1). NCBI lineage: Eukaryota > Viridiplantae > Streptophyta > Magnoliopsida > Fabales > Fabaceae > Vicia > Vicia faba. The sequence continues at coordinate 546,232,770 of OX451735.1, forward strand.
TACTTAAGTAGATAATGAATCAGTTCAGAACTTGCCTCTGATTTTTGGTTCTGATATCTGAAACACCATGACACTTGCTGAAACTGTCCTAGGCATGTCTTCTGTTTTATGGAGAAATAACAAAATTGCAGATATTTTGACTAGCATAGGGAGAGACCAAGTTCTGACATTGGCACCAGCGCTTCTGGATCCTGTTTTGTTATCAGTAATATCAGAACTTTTGAAAATTACTGGGTTCCCAGCAGGGTAAGAACCTCTGACCTTATACATTTTCACTAACAGATTTATGTTTTGCGGCGTGCCAGGGTCAGAACCTCTAATCGATACATTTTCACTAACAAGTTTCTATTCTGCAGCACGCCAGGGTCAGAACCTCTGACTTCCTTTCAGCAGCACGCTGATCCTCTTTTCTTCTTCCCCTTGTTATTTTATTTTTCTTTATTTTTCTCGCTGGCACTCTCCATTTTCATTAATCAGCAAAACACCAAAAATATTTTCATTCACACTTTATTTTATTCCTTAAAACAAAAAGACAAAAAAATATTTTCTTAAAACAAAACAAGTTCATTTAATATTTTCTTGTATGTATTTCAATATGGTTATAATAGTAATTTAGGGCTTCATTTTTATTTACAATCCCCATTCATAAATTTGTACCCCCACCCCCTAAATGTTGTAATAGCGTAGGACTTTACATTTATGCAATTTATCGCTTTCAAATGTAAATGCAAGATAAAATCAATAAATAGACCACCAAAAAAATCAAAGACAAAAGCATGCAATCAAGCACAGTTTGCACACAAACACCCTTAGGGTTTCACCACTTGGTTGCCTTATACAAAAATAGCCATATTAGGCATGCAAAGTATCTTGGTAAAATAAACAAAATCAAAATATCATAGTCCCTCGATAACACTATTCAAAGTTGCCTTATAAAATGATCTTAGTCCCTAAAAAATGCTAAGATACTCTGCAACATTGCTAATCATGGTTATACGATGACCCGCGGCCGTCCCATTTACATCCAAAGATAGGGTTGTTTACCAAATCAATGGTAAGACAACAATGTCAAAGGAATAGAGAATGCACAAGAAATACATTTGAGTAGGTAAATTACTCCTAGTTACTTGCTCTATTTTCAAACAAATATCCTTGCTATTTTCAAAACAAACACACACATTTCCAAACAAACATTGAAAACATTTTCAAAAAGACAAACATCTTTGTATACATTCTTACGAACGAGAATAATTACAAAGATTGCCTAATAAAAGGGCCTCTTTTACAAAATACTTTCAAAAACCACACAAAGCACAATTTCAAAACAAAAAGCAAGTAATCTAGCAAGTAACAAAGAGCCCATGGTAAACCATGGATGAAAATGGTGCTAACACCTTCCCTTTTCATAATCTACCCTCGGAACTCAAGAAACAATCTCAAAGGTCTTTCCTGTGCTTTTTCACCTTTCCTTTTGGATAAAAGAAAAGTCGGTGGCGACTCTTGCTAACCGCAACATTTGCGAACACAAATGCAAAACCTCAAGTCAGTTCTCCCACCGCATCACAGAACTGGCGACTCTGCTGGGGAATATTGAAAAAAAAAAGTAGGGTTACCTTAGGGCTAGATCACATTTACTTGCTTACATTGTTTGATTTGTTTGCTTTACATTACGGTTCTTTGTTTGGGTTTAAATCCTCTACCCGGATTTGGGGATACATTATAGGTAAATAGCGATACGTTGTGGAAACTGTGTGGGGTATACCGACATGGTCTAAGGAATAACTATGTTAGTGTGACATATATGTGGGTATCGGTAGCCTTTGAGTTAATCAAAGAGAATACGAGGCTGCTGAGTAATGTCATGAAGCATTAACGAACTTTTAGAATCTTTACTTGACCAACTTGGCCTTTAGGGCGTAGTGAGATGATCGGCTTTGGTGCAGTCCGAAGTTGGTAGATACTAGATACTACACTTATTGAGGGTTGGTTTCTTGGAATATTTTGGTCGCCATTAAAGAGGATTGAGCTGAAACAATGAACAAGGAAACAATCTGGTGATATTGAGCTCCTTAGAACCCAGTTACTATTACTAGGACAGGTTGAGCCAACTAAACTTCAAGAGGGTACTTACCTATAAAACCCCATGCAAGCCTAAACTAAGAGCTTGTTTGTTTTGCTTGTATATACATACTTGTACATAACATCATGGACATCATGGACATCATATGCATCCACTAACCATTTCAAGGATTTTTGGAGATTCATCTTTGTTCTTGTTTTGTAGGATATGGATTTACTTCACAGGAAAACTATCCAAGTTAACCTTGTAAGAATTCCTCCACAACTTAGGGAGCTGACTTCAAGGATCCCTGAAATCTCTCCTTTCACTGAGAGGCATGATCGTCTACTCAACTTGGTCACCTCTAACACAAAGGAGGATATGATGAAGGTGCTCTTTCAGTTCTTTGATCCTTTGCACCATTGCTTCACATTTCCCGATTACCAGCTTGTGCCTACTTTGGAAGAATTCTCTAAACTCTTGAGGATTCCCATTCTTAATCAACTACCTTTCAACGGTACAGAAAGAGACCCAAATCCAGAAGAGATTGCTCAAGCTCTGCACTCGCACTCATATGATATCACAACTTATTGGGAAACTAGAAGTGGTGTCAAAGGCTTCTTAGCAAAGTTTCTGTTTGAGAAAGCCCAAATCTGTTGGAATTCCTTAGACTTGCAAGCTTTGAAGAAATTGTGGCCCTTCTTATCTATGGGATGGTTTTGTTCCCCAATCCTGACCAACTCATAGATATCAGTGCCGTCAAAATCTTCATGTCTGTAATCTGGTGCCTACATTGCTAGGGGATATCCTCCACTCTTTTAACACTCGTACAATGAGGAAAAGAGGTGTCCTTATGTGTTGCACTCCCCTACTGGCAAGATGGTTTATTTCTCATCTTCCCCAATCAGTCTTAAAGAATGAGCAAGGATTAAGGTGGTCATAAAGGTTAATGACGCTCAAACATTCAGATATTCATTGGTGCTCTCGATTCAAGGAGAATGTTATCATTATTGACCATTGTGGGGAATTCCCTAATGTCCCTCTACTTGGCGTTAGGGGAGGCATCACCTACAACCCATGCTTAGCTATAAGACAGTTTGGTTTTTCCCGAAGGGATGGCCCGTATAAGATGCTGATTCAAGGCTTGATTTTCGACAACGGCAATGACAATCAAGGTCTTCTCCAGAGATTCATCCGAGCATGGATGATGTGAAACAAGGTGGATAGCAAGACTTTGTGACACAATAATTCCATCCCTCTTGAGCCTTGCCTCAAGTGGGTACGAACCCGCGCTCAAAGTCTTATGATGCCGTATCCTTCCGTTCTCCCGGTAATCATTGAGCCTGTTAAGAAAGGAGAAGTTCCATACACTATCCTACATCCTGACATGTCCACATCTCTTGAAGACCTACAAAGGGATTGGATATAGCTCAAAGGAGAGCGAGATACTTTTGAAGCCCGATCCTACACAAGCGAGAAGAAGGTTTTGGAACTCACTAGGCTACTTCATGAGGAGCAGACTCTAAATGCCTACATTGCACCAAAGAGGATGCACAATACTTTTTTATCTTAGAGTTTTGTATTATTTTTGCCCAAGGGGCATTGATGTACTCAAACTCTATCTTATTAATATAACGTGTGTTCCTTTTTGTCTAAAACGAACTTGAATCTTTAAAAATCCTTGAAAACATTACATATGCACATATCATTCATCATAACATAAACATGTCTTTTGAAACAAGTTCCCTCATCTCTCTGCTGTTTATTTCAGTAAGATAGATCTCGAACAGACAGTCAAAGATCTTCAAGTTCAAAATACGCAGTTTTAACAGTTACTCACAACCCTGGCCAAAGGACAAGAGGAGTTGAAGACTCTGTTGGCCAAAGAAAAGAAGAAGAAAGAGAAAAAACCAACCGGTGTTGTAATCATGGGGAGAAGGTTTCAGGGACAGACTAGAAGAACCTTGAATTTCGCAACAACCTCTGATGAAGGAAAAGTAAAGGAAACACCGGTTCCGTCAGAATCTGAAGAAGAGGAAGAAGAGGAAGACTACTCCGAGGAATAGTATCCGCCAGCTGATGATAAGTACATACGTCTTGAGGAACACTTGAACGCTATGGAAATACAAAGGATACCAGGTCTAGACTTTAAAGAATTGGGACTAGTTTCAGGAATTGTGATCCCACCGAAGTTCAAAGTGCCGTTGTTTGCAAAGTATGATGGGGTGTCTTGTCCTAAGATGCACCTCCGATCATATGTAAGAAAGATCCAGCCGCACTTCGTCGATAAAGATCTATGGGTGCATTTTTTCCAAGATAGCCTATCTGGAACACAAATCGATTGGTTTTACCAATTGGAAAGGGCCGACGTCCACAACTGGGAAGATCTTGCCACAACTTTCTATAGGCAATACCAGTATAATGCAGATTTGGAGCCTACCCGTACTCAATTCAGAGTATGGCTATGGTTTCAAACGAGGGTTTCAAAGATTACGCGCAGAAATGGAGAGATCTAGCTGGGAGAGTTCAACCCCCTCTGTCTGAAAGGGAATTGGTGGACATGTTCTTAGGCACTTTATCAGGCCCTTTCTTCAAGCATCTGATTGGAAGCTCATCTGTTGGATTTACTGATTTAATACTAACCGGAGAGAGAGTGGAAGCTGGCATAAAAAGTTGAAGGATTCAGAAGGATTCATCTGCCTCTACATCTGTGAGAAAGCCTTTCACTGGGAAGAAAGAGGTATCTGTTGTTTACCCACAAAGGAAACAAAGGAGAGCTGAACGCCGACCAATGGTAGGAGCTGTTATGATCCCAAAGCCTACATCTGATCAACCAAGAGGTAATCAACCGAGGGTGGAAAGGCCAGTCCGACAATTCACCAAAATCAATATGACTCTAGCCTAGGTGTTACCGCATATTTTGAAATCTAATTTGACAACTTTGAAGGAAGCTCCAAAGAACCCCAACACTGCGTCCCCTTATTATCACCCAAATGCCCGCTGCGCATATCATTCCGAAAGTCCGGGTCATGATACCAACAACTGCTGGGCCCTGAAAAACAAGATTCAAGATCTTATAGAGGCAAAAGAGATTGAGTTTGATGCACCAGAGAAACCAAACGACATTTCTGCGCCCATGCCTAGACATGGTCACAACACCAATGTTATCGAAGAAGATTTGTTTGTTACTACGGTTGATGAACTCTTGACTCCGCTCCCAATCATTAAGATAAACTTGTTGAAAGCCGGTGTATTCTCGGGTTGTAATGAAGACTGCCATCTTTGCTTATCCTTACCAACTGCTTGCCCTTTGTTGAAGACAAGCATTCAACGCTTGATAGACAACAAAGAGATTCTGTTTGAAAGTACTCACGTTTCACCTGTTCCTGTTGAAGACGTTTCAATCATAACCATCTCTGCCAATTCTTCCAGGGTCCCCAAAAGACCCGTTAGGATTACATCGGTTCCAAAAACCACTCCTCTTATAATCACAATGCCTGGACCGGTCCCGTATGAATCAGACAAAACAGTACCGTGGAATTACGGTGGAGACATCTACTACCATGGTATCAAACAAGATGGGCTGGTCACCGAAGAATCGAACTCCGAAGAAGAAGACTCCGACATCAACAATATTTCTGGAACCAGTAAGATTACCTGAAGCGGTAGAATCTTCTCTCCATAAATTGCCCCCCCAAAGGCAGTTTTTGGACCCGTAGCTGCTCCAAAGGTTACCTCCGTACCAATAAACATACCTGCAAGTACTCCTACTGACAAAGACGACACAACCCCTGCTCTTATCCCTACCAACACCCCTACTTCTGAAATTCGAGGAAAAAGTATTCAAGAAGAGCCTGTCCGGACGAAGACTCAACCACTAACTATCCCCAAAACCTCCAAAAAGGAAATGGAGGAGATCCTGAGAATAATAAAGAAGAGTGACTATGACATAGTTGAATAGTTGGGGCAAACTCCCTCCAAAATCTCCATGTTAGCATTGCTACTATGCTCAGAGGCACATGCGAAAGCCCTGGTGAAGTTTCTGAAGACAACCCATGTGCCTCAAGAGACGTATGCTGACCAATTTCAAGATTGTGTGGCCAGTTTGACGGTGGACAACGGCCTAGGCTTCTCGGATGCTGATCTGACACCGAAGGGAAGAAAGCACAATGAGGCATTGCATGTCTGTGTGGAATGTAGAGGAACAACTCTGGCCCATGTCTTGGTGGACACAGGCTCATCTTTGAACGTTTTACCGAAAAAAGATCTCGACATATTGGACTGCGAAGGACTGACGTTGAAACCCAGTAACATAGTCGTAAGAGAATTTGATGGCTCAAAGAGGATGGTTCACGGGGAGGTGGACATCCCCATAAAGGTTGAGACTCATACTTTCAACTCAAATTTCTATATAATGGACATCCGCCCCTCTTACTCCCGTCTGCTGGGACGATCGTGGATCCATAATGCCGGTGCTGTCACCTCTACACTACACCAGATGCTGAAATATTCGATCCATGGAAAGATTATCACTGTCCATGGAGAGGAAGAGTATATGATTAGTCACCTCAATTCCTTCGGGTATTTGGAATTGGATGGCGAGTTCATTGAAACTCCTTTTCAACATTTCGAAGAAGTCTCTCAAGAGGTAGCAGTAACTAAGGCGGTGTCCCAGATTCCCAAGATCATAAGACCTCAACTCCGGATGTCATCTCTGAAGGACGCCAAAGCTGTAGTTGAGTAAGGAGGATGCACCATCCGGGGGAAACTTCCAGACATTCCATATAAATCTGACAAGTTTGGCTTAGGGTTTACTTCAAGTGCTCAGAAGGCTATGCGCCATGCCCAATCGGAGGCCCACCCTTGGAGATTAGCAACCGAGTGGTCAATGCAGTGGAAGAAGGTGAAGAGGATTACAACTTGGAGGATTGGATCTTTCCTACTGCCAACGGAGGACTTCGCAATTGAGAAGCCAGAGACTTTGTTCCGATAACTTTCGTCCCTCAGTAATTTATCTTATACATTTCTGTTGGACTTGTAATATTCACAAACAATTCGCACATTTTAAACCTTGTGTCTTGCCCGAGGCACAATGGTCCATTTGTAAGGGTTGTCATTTCATCTTCATATGACATTCAATGAATCACGGACGTTTTGAATACAAGATTTTTGTGCATTATTTTTCTTTTACATTTTCTTGTTTAAAGATGGCTATACCCTTACACACACCCACACTCACAAATGTAGATACCCCTCCATCCCGGATCCCATGGGTAACGATACTGCTATGGCCTTTAGTGACTCTAAAGATCTAATCTACCAAGCCGAAGATGAAGGTGAGGAAGATTATGAAGTACCAGGGGAACTGGACAGGCTACTACAACAAGAGGAAAGAGCTATTCAACCTCATGAGGAATCGGTGGATACAATCAACTTTGGTACCGAGGGAAATAGAAAATAGGTCAAGGTGGGTGCCAATCTAGATCCTAGTGTCAAGGAGCGTATGATTCAGCTGCTACGTGATTATGTTGAGATCTTTTCCTGGTCATATGAAGACATGCCAGGACTTGATACATACATCGTGGTACATCGCCTGCCAACAAGAGAAGACTGTCCACCAGTAAAACAAAAAGTCCGCCATATGAGACCTGGCATGTTAGAGAAGATCAAAGCGGAAGTCATGAAACAATTCAATGCTAGATTCTTGGTTGTCACTTCCTATCCCCAATGGGTTGCTAACATTGTTCCTGTTCCTAAAAAGGACGGCAAAGTACGGATGTGCATGGACTATAGAGATTTGAATAGGGCAAGCCCTAAAGATGATTTTCCCCTTCCCCACATAGATATCTTGGTTGACAATACAACCCAACACAAGGTGTTTTCCTTCATGGACGGATTCTCAGGTTACAATCAAATAAGAATGGCACCTGAGGACATGGAGAAAACTACATTTGTCACACAGTGAGGGACATTCTGCTACAAAGTGATGCCATTCAGACTGAAGAATGCTGGGGCCACCTATCAACGTGCCATGGTAGCTTTGTTTCATGATATGATACACCATGAAATAGAGGTCTACATAGACGATATGATAGCCTGATCACAAACTGAAGAAGAGCACCAAGATCACTTGCAAAAGTTATTTGAGAGATTGAAGAAGTATAAGCTAAGGTTGAATCCAAACAAGTGCACATTTGGAGTACGATCCGGTGAACTCCTAGGTTTTATCGTCAGTAACAAAGGTATCGAGGTTGATCCTGCCAAAGTTAAAGCGATACAAGAAATGTCTTCTCCTCGTACTGAGAAGGAAGTCAGAGGATTCTTGGGACGCCTGAACTATATTTCCAGATTCATTTCTCACCTAACAGCTACTTGTGAGCCAATCTTCAAACTAATGAAGAAAGATCAAGTAGTCAAGTGGAATGATGAATGCCAGACTGCTTTCGACAAAATCAAAGAGTACTTATAAGAGCCTCCTATTTTGATGCACCAGTCGAGGGAAGACCATTGATCATGTATCTGACTGTTTTAGAAAACTCAATGGGGTGTGTATTGGGGCAGCATGATGAGTCTGGCCGAAAAGAGCACGCTATTTACTACCTAAGCAAAAAGTTTACCGACTGTGAAACCAGATACTCACTGCTCGAGAAAACTTGCTGCGCTCTGGCATGGGCTGCTCGCCGACTAAGACATTATTTGCTGACTCATACTACCTTGTTGATATCTAAGATGGATCCGATAAAATACATCTTCGAAAAGCCTGCTCTGTCTGGGAGAATAGCTAGATGGCAGATGATCCTAACAGAATATGACATACAATACACTACCCATAAGGCTATAAAGGGAAGTGTGCTAGCTGATCATCTTGCTCATCAAGCTGTAGAAGATTATTAGTCCATGAAGTTTGAATTCCCGGATGAAGACATCATGACATTAGATGTTTGTGAAGAAAACAGACCATATGACGGACCTGAACAAGGATCCCGATGGACCCTATTCTTTGATGGGGCCTCCAATGCACTTGGTAATGGTATCGACGCTGTACTCATATCTCCGAAAGGGTGTCATACTCCCTTTACTGCCATACTTTGCTTCAATTGTACAAACAACATGGCAGAGTACGAAGCATGCATCTTGGGCCTCAAGGCTGCCATAAATTTGGAAATCAAATCTTTGGATGTGTTTGGAGATTTAGCTTTGGTCATCAGTCAGATCAAAGGGGAATGGGACACTAAGCACCCAAACCTTATCCCTTACAAAGAACATGTTTTGACATTGCTACCACACTTTGAGGAGATTGCCTTCGAGCACTACCCGCGAGAAGAAAATCAGCTAGTAGATGCTCTAGCCACAATATCATCTATGTTTAAACTTAATTGGGATAACGAGGTTCCCCAGATCACCATCGAACGAATGGATGAACCAGCTGTTGTACCCCAAAATTTGCCCTCCCATATTCTTCAAGATTTGCAAAAAACATGCTTCAAAATCTCCCAAAGGTTTCACAATCCAATGGCTTCCTAACAGTCAAAACTAGGGTTTTGGTTCTGGCAAAGAAATTGAAGTTTCCAAGGGTCCAATCAAGTCCCATATGCCTATATACATTTTCAAGCATCCATATGTCAAGGTTCAAGACTCACAGCATCAAATTGCACAGTCAAAAACCCTAATTGCCCTACAGTCAACTGCAGGGGCAAAATGGTCATTTGATAGTCAAAAGTCCAAATTTTTGGTCAACATCTTATTTTGAATCCACAAACATCATTTGATCAATTCTTGATCATGATTCTCAAGGCATGGCTCAAAAAGTCTCAAGATGCCAAAGTTTCCATATTTGGACAGTTGAAAAAGTCAACTGTAACTTGACCAGGGCATAACTTCCACACGGTTCATCAGAAAAATTCCATCCAAAGCTCATTTTGAAGAGAATGACATTTCCTACAACTCCTCTTAACACTTCAAGTCCAAGAAATGCTCTCACAAAAAGATATCAATCTCAACATTATAAGTCATTTTCAAAAGTCAACAAAAAGGGACTTTAAGTCAAAGACCATAACTTGAGATTGGTAAATCAAAATGACATGGGACAAAAGGTATTGGTTAGAGGACTTCAAGACCTTTCCAAAATGTCTAAGAACATGATCAAAGCTTAAAAATTGAGCAAGATATGCCTTATGGAAGTTGGGAAATTTTTGGGAATTTTGAAAAGTCAACTTTGCTTCAAATACCTCAAAATTGCTAATGGGCCTCAATTTCTTCCAAGAATCATCACCCAAAAGCTATGCACGACCCATTGACTTTAAGGGGAGTTATTTCATCATTTTTTATTATTTATTTGAATTTTTATCACCATTAATTCATTTAATTAAAATAAAATATGACAAAAATAGCAAAGCATGTGTTTTAAATCTTTTTGCAGCATATTCTCTCATCTACTCACTCAAGATTTCGTGCACACCCCAAAAAGGCAAGAATCTCCATTGATTGGCATAAGAATGGTATGAAAAAGATTGAAAAAGATACCATTAAAATCAAATATTGAAACATTGATTGCAAAGGTTTTTGGACTTGGATTTCTACCCTAATTAATTCCATATACATACACAAACCTAAACCTAAGCACAAGGACTCAGAAGCTGCGCTCAGAATCAAAAACAAACTTTGCACTTTTCACCAAAATTTTCAAAACTGAAAAATGTATTGCAGGGTGTTTCAAGGCAAAAAAACGATCCCACAAGCTTGCCAAGGTTACCAGGGATCTATTCCAATCAAAACCACAGTCTCTAACCTTAAGAATCGGTAGAATGAGGCCGCCCTGTTCTTGATATTTTTCATATTCGTACTTTGATTTATATGCATATTTCATACATTTTAGATGCTGATTTGTACTAATATGGACTCACTGAAGCTTTTGGTGTATGTTAATTGAACTAATATTGCTTGTAGCGAAAGATACCATTGAAATGTTCTAGGGTTGCAGAAGCTTCCATTTGGGGCTTTGAATATCTGGAAAAATTAAGCCATAAGACCAGGACCATTGGATTCGTGACCTTCATATGAACTAATTCCATACATCGCGCTCAATTTATGATCAACGATACTCTAATCGCTATTTTTGTGTTCTTCATTTAGTGGGGGTTTAAAACCCCCGCTATCTCTTTTCTGTTTACAGGCACAACAAGGACGAAGCCTGCGTGTCCTATCATGGTTGGATCATTTAAATTTTCAGCGCGCTTTTTTGTGTTGATATCATTAGCGTGACTTATTGTTTATAATGTTTGTTTTTCATGATACATACAAACGCGTTGAATGGTGTGGTGGTTGGGAACCTGATTGGCAAGCCTTGGGACCTGGGTTCGATTCCCAGGTCCCCTCCCTTCCTCAATATTATTTTGTTTAACGTATTTCCCTGCAGCGCTTCAGCTAAGGTCCACCAAATGCCTTGCCAGCTTGATTGCCACATGCCCCTGAAGAATAATCCATTGACCATCATATGAAGTCCACCATGGACACCAGTCAATACTTCCTCATACGAGCCAGAAAAGTCAACCAGGCCTGATTCAATGGGCCAAAATTGCTTGGAAAATACCTCCAAAAGGGACAACCACCCCCCATGTTTGCATCTCCTTCTTCCTTTCTTTTCTTTTATTTATTATTTTTTAATTATATTATTTGTTTCACTTAATTCCATAAAATTAGTTTTATAATATAAAAATATAATCAGAAACTATAAAAAATAAAAATATGTTCATTTATGTTTTAACCAACATTTTGTAAATAAATTTTGTTAACTAATTTAGTTGTAATTTTAGGTTTAATTTCAATGTTTTTTTTAATAAACTAAAAAATATAGAGATTAGGGTTTTAATGCTTTTATTCTTTTTCTTTTCTTTTTACCATTATTAAGTATTAATTATTTTTATAAATAAATATGCTATGTAACTTATAATTAAATTAGGTTAAACTTCAACTTTTTTTTAATAAATTAATAAACAATTTAGAACTAGGTTTTATTTAACTTTTAATTCCAATTAATTCTTTTAAATTCCATAAATACAAAAACTCCAAAAAAATGAGTTCTTTCTTTTATTTAATTTAATTAATTTTATAATTTCAATTTAATTTCCTCAAAGGGTCCAACGCCCTCGCACCTTCGAATATAATTTTTTCTTCGCGCGTTTATTTTATTTTTCTTTGTGAAATTTATGTACTTGCCCCAAAGCCCTGTAATAAATTAAGTAGGACATTTATTTTCCGCATTTTATTTTATTCAAATCGGGTCTTGGTTTAATTTGGCATTGTAGACCCGCGCCTTTGTAATAGCGTAGAACTTTTTATCTTCCCGCACCTTTTAACTGTTAATAACCACATGAAAGAATGAATGTCAAAAATAAAAATAAAGCGTAGATCACCAATGCATGACAAGATAAACATAATTGAAAATGACACACAATTCACACACCACTCCTAGGGTACGCCTCACTGTTGCCTTGCCCCTCGAAACGTGGTCGTCGAGTAGAGGACGTCTTAGTAAGTCCTCATGTCCATAAACATGGCATGGGGGTAGCTTCTAAGGTGTCTTCCTATTGCTCTGGTGACCACACTGTCCCTAACCCTCGAATTGACCCGAACACCTCCAACGGTGGTGCTACCTACCTCTCAATGGTGGGATGGCACTACCTTAAGGACATTTACACAGACTAATTCCTTAGGGTAGGTAGATGACTCGTAGATACTTGCTCTAATTTCAAAAAAAATCAAAAACTTCTTTTCACACCGACACTTTTCAAAAAGCTTTCAAAACAACTTTTTAAACACTCTTGAGGACCAATACAAGAGTCGAACTGAAATTTTAAACGAAACTTTTTCAAACCCACTCTGAAAAGCAAACAAACAATTTTGAAAACACAAATGAGCAAGTATCTAAGAGCCCATGGATAACCATGGATAGAAAGGGTGCTAACACCTTCCCTTTCTATAAATCTACCTCCCGAACCGAGAACTAATCTCAATAAGGAATTTTTCTGTGCTTTTGTCCTTTCCATTTGGAGAAAATAAAAGACGGTGGCGACTCTTGCTTCCGCGACATTTCGCGAACCAGCGTTAAACAGTCTGTTCCAGATCCACCGATCACAGAACTGGCGACTCTGCTGGGGATAAACTTAAAGTGAGGTGTACCTTAGGATAGTTCATAACTGCGTTTTCAATTATTTTGACTTGTTTGCTTTAAATTGTGGGTTGCATGGGAGTTACATAGATCCTAACCCGGATCTGGGGATACCCTGTTTAGGTAGCATAAGCTGTGAGGGACCTGTCCGGCGTAGACCGACATGGGTGAAGCAGTGGCTACGTTGGTGTGGCACCTTGGTCTGTACCGATATCCCTTGTGTTGCAACAAGGAGAATATGGGTCTTCTGAGGAGTCATTAAGCACCAACAGACCTTAGAACCTTAAATGACACAACTTGGCCATTAGAATAGTAGCAGTATGCTACGCCCATTGAGGCTAAACTCTCATGATGGTTCTGGCCGCAAGAAAATATTGCGATGCTGGAGTTATGAACGATTGAGGGTAGTCGATGATATTGGGATCCTCTAAGAACTCGGTTACTTTTGATAGGACAGGTATGAACCAACAAACTGAAAGAGGGTAATACCTAGACCTCATGCTGGCCTAAACTTTAAGGGCTTGTCTTGTGTGACTTGTGTGCCTTACATGTGTGCCTTTGTAAATATTTATGGTGTGCTTTATCATAACATCATAACATCATGAGCATTGCATGCATCCTGCATAGGGACTGACTATTTCAAAGACAAGAGGGTTTCACCTTTGCTCTGTTTTGTAGGACATCATGATGCCTGTGCGAAGGAATACTATCCGGTTCAACTTTGTTCACCCACCTGAGTTGCTTGAAGAGTTGGTTAGCAGGATTCCAAATACCACTTCCTTCATCCAGAGGCATGGTTCTCTTCTCAGTTTAGTCACTGCAAAGCGGGATAAACAGTTGATGAGTGTCCTGACCAATTCTATGACCCTCTGTACCAGTGCTTCACCTTTCAAGACTTCCAGCTGGTCCCTACCCTGGAAGAGTTCTCTGATTTGCTTGGCATCCCTATCTTGGATCAGATTCCTTACACTGGTTGGGAAAAGACCCTCAGGCTTGAGGAGGTTGCTTCAGCTCTTCCCTTGACACATCAAGAAGTAATGGACAACTGGGTGACTAGAAGCGGAGTTAAGGGTTTCTTGGCCAAGTTTCTGATTGGTAAAGCTAACAGTTTCTGGAATGACTTGGACTTTAGGGAATATGAAGACATCTTGGCTCTCTTAATCTATGGGCTAGTCTTGTTTCCTAATCCTGACAACTTCATCAATATCACTGCCATAAGGATCTTTATGTCTCAGAACCCTGTGCCCACTCTCTTGGGTGACATACTGCAACAACTCTATGCTCGTACTGCCCGAAGACGAGGAACCCTGTGGTGTTGTATCCCTTTGTTGGTGAGGTGGTTTATTTCGCACCTCCCTAAGTCCGTGCTGAAGAACCAAGAAGGAAGAGGCTGGGCTCATAGGTTAATGTCTCTCACTGATAAAGACATCATTTGGACTTTCAGAGGTTTGGATGAGATAGCTGTTATTGATCGTTGCGGAGAATACCCTAATGTTCCTTTGATTGGTATCCAAGGAGGAATCTCTTACAATCCATGTCTAGCTCTCCGTCAGTTTGGAAGGGCCAGAAGAGCAGGGCCTCATGAGATGTTGGTGCCTCACATCAGTTTTGAGTTTCAGGTGGATAGTGACGAGCTGCGTCGTAGGTTCATCAAAGCTTGGGACAGAGTTCATAAGGATGACCCACAAGAGTTGGGGCCAAAGACTTCTCTACCTATGGAAGCCTACTACAAATGGGTTCGCATCCGTGCTCAGAAGTTAGGTATGCCGTACGAAGCTGTCAGACCCATCATTCTTGAGTATCCTGAAAAAGAGGGGGCTCCTCCAACTGTCCTCCCTCCTCAGATACCTACTAATTATGAGACATTAAAGAGGTCTTGGTCGCAACTGCGAGAAGAACGGGATTCTTATCGGGAAAATTTCAACGAGCAGGAATTGAAGATCCAAAAGCTGACAAAGCAGTTGGAAAATGAGCGAGCTCTGAATGACTACATCCGTACTAAGAAGAGGAGACCCTGGGATCAATAAGGAGCTCTGGATGTTCTTTTACAATTTTATTTCCCTTTTCAGTATTTCCCTTTTATGTAACGCCTAAGGGAAATCTGTTGAACAATTTAAGTTTCAAAGTTGAATCTAATGAAGTGTGTTCCTTTTTGTTTACAAAGTTGATTCCCGATTGTCTTTGAAAACATAAATCATACGCATTCCATTCATCATGTGCATAGCAAGTATTCTTCTTTTCAGGTTGCTTACTGTTCTTCGCTGTTTATTTCAGCATCATGAACCCTGACTCATCATCAACCGAGATGTCTATCAAGGCCCTTCAGGCGCAGAACGCGCAATTTCAGGAGCTGATCATGGGTTTGGCTCAAGGCCAAGAAGAGCTGAAGGCTTTACTCCTGAAGAAGGGGAAGAAGAAGAAGAGAACTGTTCTTTTCAACTCGGGCCAGAGGTTTGGTAACGCTCTGCAGAATGAAGAAGCTGGTTCTTCTATAGGCAAAGACAGTCCCCAGGGGGGAAAAGCTCTAAGTACAGTAGTATCTGACAATGAGACTGACTTTAATGAGGAACAGTATCCTCCTGCTGAAGACAGATACAAGCAGTTGGAAGACAGACTGAATGCAATGGAGATCCAACAAGTGCCTGGGCTGGATTTTGGAGACTTGGGCTTATCTACTGGTGTGATCATTCCTCACAAGTTTAAAGCACCATCTTTCACCAAGTATGACGGGGCGTCTTGTCCCAAGCTACACCTCAGATCTTATGTGCGGAAGATTCAACTGTACACAGTGGACAAGAACTTGTGGATCCACTTCTTCCAGGAGAGTCTTTCAAGGACTCATCTCGAATGGTTCTATCAGCTGGATGGGACCAAGGTTCGTAACTGGGAGGAGTTGGCTACTGCTTTTTACAAGCAGTATCAATATAATGCCGACCTTGCTCCTACACGTACCCAACTCCAGGGTATATCGCTAGGATCAAGTGAAGGTTTTAAAGAGTATGCACAGAAGTGGAGGGATCTGGCTGGCAGGGTGCAGCCTCTGTTAACTGATCGTGAGCTGGTAGATATGTTCTTGGGGACCCTCTCTGGGCCATTATTCAATCATCTTATCGGTAACTCGTCTGCAGGGTTCACTGATCTTATTCTGACTGGAGAGAGAATAGAGGCTGGAATGAAGTCCGGAAAAATCCAGAAGGGTGCATCGTCAAGTTCTGAGAAGAAACCCTTTAAAAAGGAGGCCAGTGTTGTGTATGGGCCTAGGAGGCAAGAGAAACCAGAACGCCGCCAATCTGTCAACGCGGTGGTTATTGCTAAACCTGCTGCCGCTCCTCGGCAAACCAATCCACAAAGGGCTGAAAGACCCAGAAGATAGTTTACTCGGTTGAGTATGACCCTATCTCAAATCTTGCTGCAGTTGCTATCCACCAATTGGGTGACTGTTAGAGAGGCCCCGAAGGTTGTGAATACTGCCTCTCCCAAGTACAATCCAAATGCCCGCTGTGCTTATCACCCCGATAGCCCGGGGCATTCTACTGATGACTGCTGGGCCTTAAGGAATAAGGTGCAAGACCTTATTGATGCGAAGGAGATACAATTTGAGGCGCCTGAGAGGCCAAATGTGGTGACTGCTCCTATGCCCCAACATGGAGTGAATGTCGTTGATGAAGATGTGTATGCCGTTTCTGTGAATGATGTAGCTACTCCTCTGATGACTGTTAAGAGGAACCTACTGCTGGCCGGTTTATTTCCGGGTTGTAGCGAAGGTTGCCTTTTCTGTGCTGTTTTTCTTTCGGGTTGTCCTTTGCTGAAGTTGGGCATCCAAAGCCTGATGGACAGCAAAGAGATTCTGTTCAAGAAGACCGTTGTTCCGTTTGTTCCTGTGGAAGATGTATCTGTTGTTACCATTTTCAATAATCCAATCAAGGCTCCCCCGAGGAAGCCAGTTAAAATCATGACTGTCGCACCCATTGTTATTACTGTTCTGGGGCCTCTCCTCTATGAATCTAATAAGGCTGTCCCATGGCACTATAGGGCAGATGTATATGTACATGGTATAAAGCAAGAGTTCAACACTGGCACCAGCATCAGCAATATCACTGGTCCAGCCAAAGTTACCCGCAGCGGCAGGCTCTTCTCGCCTGACATTGCGCCACCTACTATTCGAAGACCTCTCATTATAACACCTGCAAGTGCACCTGTTCCCATTTCCGATCAAGTTGTTTCCCCTGCTGCTGAGTCATCTAATGCTCGGGGCAAAGGGATTGAAGATGAGCCTGCCCGGAGGGAGGCGCCAAAGTCTGTGAATGTTGAAGCCTCCCAGCAAGAGATGGAGGAAATTCTTAAGATAATCAAGAAGAGCAATTTTAATGTTGTTGAACAGCTGGGGCATACCCCCTCCAAGATCTTTATGCTCTCCTTGCTGCTGTGCTCAGAGGCCCATGCTAAGGCGTTGATTTCATTTCTAAAGATGGCCCATGTGCCACGGGAGACATCTGCAGTCCAGTTTACTAATTGTGTAGCCAATTTGACAGCCGACAATGGTTTGGGTTTCTCGGATGCTGACCTTACTGCTAAGGGAAAGAACCACAACGATGCCCTGCATGTCTCTATAGAATGCAGGGGCACTACTCTTGCGCATGTGCTGGTGGACACCGGTTCTTCCCTGAATGTGCTACCCAAAAAGGCCTTAGACCAGTTGGATTGTAAGGGCCTGGAGCTGAAACCTAGCAACATCATTATCAGAGCCTTTGACGGTTCTAAAAGGATGGTTCACGGAGAGGTAGACATTCCTATTCGTGTGGGTTCTCAAGTATTCGACTCAACTTTCTATGTGATGGATATCCGTCCATCTTATTCCTGTTTACTGGGTCGACCTTGGATTCACAAAGCTGGGGAAGTGACTTCTACCCTACACCAAAAGCTCAAGTACCCTGTCAGAGGGAAGATTGTCACTGTGCAGGGAGAGGAGGAGTATATGGTTAGTCACTTGAATTCCTTCCGATATATTGAGATGGACGGGGAGTTTATTGAAACCCCCTTTCAGCATTTTGAAGAGGTACCTCCAACATTGGCAGCGGCAGAAACAGTGGTTGAAGAGGATGTTCCTTTGAAGATGGCTTCCCTGAAGGATGCCCGGGCCGTAATCAAGAAAGGTGAATGTGCTAACTGGGGCAGGCTCCCTGATTTCATTCTTAAAACTGACAAGTTTGGACTGGGTTTTACTGCAGAGGCTCAGAGGGCTGTGCGTAATGCAAGGACCAGAAAACCTCCTGTGCTCATTACCAACCCTGGAGTGAATGCTGTTGGGGATGAAGATGAAGTGGAAGAGTCAGAGTTCGATAGCTGGATTTACCCGACGACTGATGGTGGATTGACCAATTGGACTGCTAAGGATCATACTCCTGTTACTTTTGTTATGCAGTAATAAACTCCTTTGTTTTTGTTATTTGTAATAAACAATGAATTAAAACTCTATGGCCCGGTGTCTTACCCGGGGCACCGTGGCTTCATTTGTGAGGGTATATTAATTGTCATTTCATATATCATGAATAAAGACCTTGGACGTTTTCTCGCATTTCAAATCTTATGCTCCTTTTCTTTCTTTCCTTTCTTTATATATTGCAAAACAACTGTATTTACACACACTCACTCATACAGGTTTCAATCCACTTTGGATCTCACTGGTAACGACTCTGCTACTGCCAGTTATGACTTCGAAAATCCGATCAACTTATCCGAAGACGAAGGTGAAGATGATTGCGAAGTGCCTGGCAAGCTTGCAAGACTGTTACTCCAGGAGGAGAGGGCAATTCAACCACATGAAGAGCCGGTGGAAACGATAAATCTGGGGACTGAGACATATAGAAAGGAGGTTAAGATTGGTGCCAACCTAGAGCTCAGCGTGAAGCAACGGTTGACTCAGATGTTACATGATTATGTGGAGATCTTTGCCTGGTCCTACGAAGACATGCACGGGTTGGATACCGACATTGTGGTCCATCACTTGCCTACCAAGGAAGACTGCCCTCCGGTCAAGCAAAAGGTCCGCCGTATGCGTCCAGAGATGTCTGAGAAGATCAAAGCCGAGGTTATGAAACAGTTTGATGCCGGGTTCCTTGCAGTGACTTCTTATCCTCAGTGGGTTGCTAATGTGGTGCCGGTACCAAAGAAAGACGGTAAGGTCAGAATGTGCGTTGATTACAGGGATCTGAATAGGGCCAGCCCCAAGGATGACTTCCCCTACCTCACATTGATGTCCTTGTTGACAATACTGCTCAGCATAAGGTGTTTTCTTTCATGGATGGTTTCTCAGGTTAAAATCAGATCAAGATGGCTCCTGAAGACATGGAAAAGACTACCTTTGTTACTCAGTGGGGCACCTTCTGCTACAAGGTCATGCCATTCAGGTTGAAAAATTCTGGGGCAACCTACCAACGTGCCATGGTTGCTTTATTTCATGACATGATCCATCATGAGATAGAAGTGTATGTTGACGACATGATTGCAAGGTCCCAAACTGAGGAAGAACACCTGGATCATCTGCAGAAATTGTTTGACCGTCTGAAGTTGTACAAGCTGAGGTTGAACCCGAACAAGTGCACCTTCGGGGTTAGATCTGGAAAGTTGCTAGGCTTCGTTATAAGTGACAAGGGTATTCAAGTGGACCCTGCCAAGGTTAAGGCCATTCAAGAGATGCCAGTTCCTAAGACAGAGAAAGAAGTCAGAGGCTTTCTAGGACGCCTGAATTACATTGCTCGATTCATCTCACACCTAACTGCTACTTGTGAACCAATCTTCAAGCTGCTGAAGAAAGATCAGGTAGTACGTTGGAATGATGAATGTCAGGCCGCTTTTGACAGAATCAAAGAGTATCTCCAAGAACCACCCATCCTTATGCCACCGGTTGAAGGGAGGCCTCTGATACTATACCTGACAGTACTTGACAACTCAATGGGGTGTGTGCTGGGGCAGCATGACGAGTCTGGCCGAAAAGAGCACGCCATTTATTACCTTAGCAAAAAGTTTACCGACTGTGAGACCCGATACTCACTGCTTGAGAAAACTTGCTGCGCTTTGGTATGGGCTGCTCGCCGGCTGAGACAGTATATGCTGACTCACACTACCTTGTTGATCTCAAAGATGGATCCAATAAAGTACATATTTGAAAAGCCTGCTCTGTCTGGGAGAATAGCAAGATGGCAAATGATCTTGACGGAATACGACATCCAGTACACAACCCAGAAAGCCATCAAGGGAAGTGTTTTGGCAGACCACTTGGCACATCAGGCAGTAGACGACTATCAGTCAATGAACTTTGAGTTTCCAGACGAGAGTATCATGATAGTGACTGATTGTGAAGTACCTGGACCGGATGAAGGACCTGAGGAAGGATCCCGATGGTCTATGCACTTTGACGGAGCCTCCAATGCTTTGGGTAACGGTATCGGCGCAATGATAATATCCCCTCAAGGCACTCATACTCCACTCACTGCCCGGCTATGTTTCAACTGCACCAATAACATGGCGGAGTATAAGGCATGCATCATGGGTCTCCAAGCTGCGATCGACTTCAGGATCAAGTTTCTGAGTGTCTTCGGAGATTCCTCTCTCGTGATCAATCAGATCAAAGGGGATTGGGATACGAAACATCCGAATCTTATTCCTTATAGAGAATGTGTATTGACATTGATCCCCCACTCCACAGAGATAACCTTTGAACACTTTCCGAGAGAGGAGAATCAGCTGGCGGACGCGTTAGCTACGATGTCTTCCATGTTCAAAGTCAAATGGGACAATGAGGCTCCCCGGATCATCATCTGGAAACTGGACGAACCGGCATACTGTTGTGATCTCGAGACTGAATTGGTGATTGAGAAGCCTTGGTACCA
Source organism: Vicia faba (assembly GCA_948472305.1). Lineage (NCBI taxonomy): Eukaryota > Viridiplantae > Streptophyta > Magnoliopsida > Fabales > Fabaceae > Vicia > Vicia faba. The sequence continues at coordinate 546,253,885 of OX451735.1, forward strand.
TGAGGTGAAGAGATACTTGGAAGCTCAGGAATACCCTGAAGGTGCATCTGTCAACGATAAGAAGTTTCTGAGAAGGTTCGCAGCGAAATTCTTCCTTAGCAACGGCATCCTGTACAAGCGAAACCATGATTCGACCTTACTGCGTTGTGTGGATAAGACTGAAGCAGAAAGGATCATGGCAGAGCTGCATGAGGGTACCTTCGGAACACATTCCAGTGGACACACTATGGCAAAGAAAATCCTTCGGGCAGGGTATTTCTGGTCCACTATGGAAGCCGACTGTTACCAACACTCTTGGACATGTCATAAGTGCCATATTTACGCAGACAAGGTGCACGTTCCTCCGGTTCCTCTGAACGTCCTGACTGCACCTTGGCCTTTTGCAATGTGGGGCATAGACATGATCGGCGAGATTAAACCTACGGCATCCAACGGACATCGCTTCATCCTGGTAGCGATTGATTACTTCACGAAGTGAGTTGAAGCAGCTTCTTACGCTACAGTAACCAAGAACGTTGTGGCACGGTTCATTCGGCATAACCTGATCTGTCGATACGGCGTCCCTGAAAGGATCATTACAGACAACGGTACCAATCTCAATAACAAGATGATCACTGAGCTCTGCGAGCAGTTTAAGATACAGCACCATAACTCTTCTCCTTACCGGCCGAAGATGAATGGGGCTGTAGAAGCAGCGAATAAGAATATCAAGAAAATTGTGCAGAAGATGACAGTGACTTATAAAGATTGGCACGAGATGTTACCGTTTGCTCTACATGGGTACCGTACCTCAGCCAGGACGTCAACCGGGGCAACTCCTTTTTCCTTGGTCTACGGTATGGAGGCAGTCTTACCGATCGAAGTACAAATACCCTCTCTCCGGATAATGAAGGATGCAGATCTGAGCGAAGATGATTGGATCCAGACACGACTTGATCAATTAAACTTAATCGACGAAAAGAGACTTGCCGCTATCTGTCATGGTCAGACGTATCAGAAACGGATGATCAGGGCATTTAACAAAAAGGTCAGACCACAAGAATATCAAGTTGGGGATCTGGTAATCAAACGCATCATCCTTCCTCAGAGTGATCCAAGGGGCAAATGGACCCCTACGTATGAAGGGCCATTTGTGGTTAAACATGTGTTCTCAGGAGGAGCCATGATTCTAACTACCATGGATGGTGACGACCTTCCTCACCCCGCCAATGCAGACATAGTAAAAAGATACTACGCATAAAAAAGACCCGCTAGGTTGACATACCTAGGCAAAAATTAGGGCTTCCCGGCGAACCAAAAGGGTTCGGGCAAAATGAAGGGATGAAATGAAAAAATCTGTACACCCGGCAAGTCGAAAACCTGAAAAGGCGGCTTGGGAAAAAATGGGTATCCCGGTGGACTGAAAACCCGAAAGGGCGGTCCAGGCAAAAGTTAGGGATAAAGCGTAATACTATGTCTCATTGGATCACCTTTCATCCAGAATACGGTATCAATACCAAGTTCAGACGGCATCGATCAATCAGCTTCATCTTCAGCTAGGTCATCAAGTGATGAGACGCTCGAAGATATAAAGGCGATAGCAGAGTTGGAACCCAGTGAGATTATTCTTTTCACACAGCTGTTTTATTTTCCCTTTGTACAAATTGTATAAACTCTTTTGTTCGGCGGCATTCTCTTACTAGGACGTCAGCCTCTTGTACATGAACGCCTATTTACAGGCAAATTCAAAAATCAATATAAATTCACTTTTCAGTTAAAAATTGCCAATTGTTTTCCTTTTCTGTTTTGTTTTGCGAAGAACTTCCAAGGTTCAATTTGTGATATATGCATTTGACACTAACTGCTAAACTCATAAATATTTGCATACGAAACAAAGGATTAATTATAGGTGACATTAGAAACAGGGGCAATAATGAGTTGTCTAAGCGATCTAATTGCTCTATCCACCAAGGTGCCAAGGTGAGTTCGGCTGAAGAACATAACCAGTATATCTTAATTCCCCAGAGAGTGAGTCAGCAAGTCAAATGCACTCTCCCCAAGTAAAGCTATTATCAGCCTTAAGGAAGTTGGGTATCCCCCGCAGATCTCAACATTCCTCAGCACAATATACGAACATTCTTAGCAAGCATCCCCGACAGTCTTGGTCTAAGACTGTTCCCCGACGGTATACCAGACATTCAGTGGAGTTACTTCCAGTACATCTCAAAATTTTCCCAGGAGAGTCCAATCAAGATTTCCCCAGGAAAGTTTGAATCCATCTCCCCAACAGGAAGCTTATCCCCAGTAGATTCTGGAAGCTTTTCCCTCGCAGCGCACGAACGCGTCCCCCGGCTTTATTCAAAGATTATTCCCCTACCAAGATATAACTGGGTTATCCTCAGCCAAAAGCCACGGAAAGATCGTCCTCGGCGGAGTCTTCCCATCCCCAGCGAAGTCTATTAACACTTCCAACATAACAACGGTATCCCCAGCGAAGTTACCATTAACATCTCAACAGCGTACCTCTCTTCCCACAGAGTATTGCTCCCCAGCAAGATCGCTAGAGTAATTTTCTCCCCGCAGAGTGTTCTATTCGCCAAGTTTATTCCCCAACGGAGGTATCTTCTCCTACCGGTATTCTTACAACCATCACTCCCCAGTGGAAACAGAAGCTCTACATCAGCCCAGGATTTAACTTCCCGACACCCGTCAAGGATTTGTTTTCCTAAGACGAAAATATACATTCAAAAACACCACATACATCATGATACATGCATAAACGCATCATACCTTACAATCTCATTTATGTTGAGAACATCCTTGCTTGATCCATATCATGCATTGCATATGACTGACCTTTACCTTTCAAGAAAGATCCAATTAAGTTCTCAGCTATTTTCAAGACTTTAGCCTGGTTCAGTTAAATCGGCCCTAAGATTTTCCTGATTCTTATCCAGTCAAAGGCCTTCTCTGGTTCAGTCAGATCGACCCTAAGATCTCCCTAATTCTTATCCAGTTGAAGATATTCCAAGACCTTGTCCAGTTCAGTTAAATCGACCCTAAGATTTTCCTGATTCTTATCCAGTCAAAGGCCTTCTCTGGTTCAGTCAGATCGACCCTAAGATCTCCCTGATTCTTATCCAGTTGAAGATATTCCAAGACCTTGTCCGGTTCAGTTAAATCGACCCTAAGATTTTCCTGATTCTTATCCAGTCAAAGGCCTTCTCTGGTTCAGTCAGATCGACCCTAAGATCTCCCTGATTCTTATCCAGTTGAAGATATTCCAAGACCTTGTCCGGTTCAGTTAAATCGACCCTAAGATTTTCCTGATTCTTATCCAGTCAAAGGCCTTCTCCGGTTCAGTCAGATCGACCCTAAGATCTCCCTGATTCTTATCCCAGTAGAAGACATCCAAGATTCTCTCAGCGTTCCTGTTGAGGTAGTAATCGCCCAAGGTTCTCTCAGCGTTCCGGTTGAGGTAGTAATCGCCCAAGATTCTCTCAGTGTTCCTGTTGAGGTAGTAATCGCCCAAGATTCTCTCAGCGTTCCTGTTGAGGTAGTAATCGCCCAAGATTCTCTCAGCGTTCCTGTTGAAGTAGTAATATCCCCAAGGTTCTCTCAGCGTTCCTGTTGAGGTAGTAGTCGTCCAAGGTTCTCTCACCGTCCTGTTGAGGTAGTAACCATCCTTGATTCATTCATCACCTTTTGAAGCTCCAGACTCGATTTCTGTATCTCGCCAGGGCACGTCTGAAGAGTTCAAAAATCCGATTCCTGTAACCAACCAGGATGCGTCTATACAAAGAGTCTGAAGACCAGCTCCTGTAACAGGCCATGTAATCATTTTCTTTTTTCAGGTACGCAAGTTCTCGCTAAGGAATCTCTTATGCGATCGACATCCAGATGGCATCTATAAGCCCATACACCTATCCATCACCTCTCAGCACGGCATCTATAAGCCCATCATCCTATCCATCAATCTCCAAATGGCATCTATAAGCCCATTCCCACCATCACACTACTATGTGAGCGCAAATTTCCGGGCACTCTAGTGTTCAATCATCTTCTACCTTCGGACTACGAAAGGCACGACAGCCAATCTACATCCTCAGGTCTAAGAAGATTGAACAGGGGCAACTGTTGTACCCCAAAATTTTCCCTCCCATATTCTTCAAGATTTGCAAAAAGCATGCTTCAAAATCTCCCAAAGGTTGCACAATCCAATGGCCTCCTAACAGTCAAAACTAGGGTTTTGGTTCTGGCAAAGAAATTGAAGTTTCCAAGGGTCCAATCAAGTCCCATATGCCTATATACATTTTCAAGCATCCATATGTCAAGGTTCAAGACTCACAGCATCAAATTGCACAGTCAAAAACCCTAATTGCCCTACAGTCAACTGCAGGGGCAAAATGGTCATTTGACAGTCAAAAGTCCAAATTTTTGGTCAACATCTTATTTTGAAGCCACAAACATCATTTTATCAATTCTTGATCATGATTCTCAAGGCATGGCTCAAAAAGTCTCAAGATGCCAAAGTTTCCATATTTGGACAGTTGAAAAAGTCAACTGTAACTTGACCAGGGCATAACTTCCACATGGTTCATCAGAAAAATTCCATCCAAATCTCATTTTGAATAGAATGACATTTCCTACAACTCCTCTTCACACTTAAAGTCCAAGAAATGCTCTCACAAAAAGATATCAATCTCAACATTATAGGTCATTTTCAAAAGTCAACAAAAAGGGACTTTAAGTCAAAGACCATAACTTGATATTGGTAAATCAAAATGACATGGGACCAAAGGCATTGGTTAGAGGACTTCAAGACCTTTCCAAAATGGCCAAGAACATGATCAAAGCTTAAAAATTGAGCAAGATATGCCTTGTGGAAGTTGGGAAATTTTTGGGAATTTTGAAAAGTCAACTTTGCTTCAAATACCTCAAAATTGCTAATGGGCCTCAATTTCTTCCAAGAATCATCACCCAAAAGCTATGCACGACACATTGACTTTAAGGGGAGTTATTTCATCATTTTTTATTATTTATTTGAATTTTTATCACCATTAATTCATTTAATTAAAATAAAATATGACAAAAATAGCAAAGCATGTGTTTTAAATCTTTTTGCAGCATATTCTCTCATCTACTCACTCAAGATTTCGTGCACACCCCAAAAAGGCAAGAATCTCCATTGATTGGCATAACAATGGTATGAAAAAGATTGAAAAAGATACCATTAAAATCAAATATTGAAACATTGATTGCAAAGGTTTTTGGACTTGGATTTCTACCCTAATTCATTCCATATACATACACAAACCTAAACCTAAGCACAAGGACTCAGAAGCTGCGCTCAGAATCAAAAACAAACTTTGCACTTTTCACCAAAATTTTCAAAACTGAAAACTGTATTGCAGGGTGTTTCAAGGCAAAAAAACGATCCCACAAGCTTGCCAAGGTTACCAGGGATCTATTCCAATCAAAACCACAGTCTCTAACCTCAAGAATTGGTAGAATGAGGCCGCCCTGTTCTTGATATTTTTCATATTCGTACTTTGATTTATATGCATATTTCATACATTTTAGATGCTGATTTGTACTAATATGGACTCACTGAAGCTTTTGGTGTATGTTAATTGAACTAATCTTGCTTGTAGCAAAAGATACCATTGAAATGTTCTAGGGTTGCAGAAGCTTCCATTTGGGGCTTTGAATATCTGGAAAAATTAAGCCATAAGACCAGGACCATTGGATTCGTGACCTTCATACGAACTAATTCCATACATCGCGCTCAATTTATGATCAACGATACTCTAATCGCTATTTTTGTGTTCTTCATTTAGTGGGGGTTTAAAACCCCCGCTATCTCTTTTCTGTTTACAGGCACAACGAGGACGAAGCCTGCGTGTCCTATCATGGTTGGATCATTTAAATTTTCAGCGCGCTTTTTTGTGTTGATATCATTAGCGTGACTTATTGTTTATAATGTTTGTTTTTCATGATACATACAAACGCGTTGAATGGTGTGGTGGTTGGGAACCTGATTGGCAAGCCTTGGGACCTGGGTTCGATTCCCAGGTCCCCTCCCTTCCTCAATATTATTTTGTTTAACGTATTTCCCTGCAGCGCTTCAGCTAAGGTCCACCAAATGCCTTGCCAGCTTGATTGCCACATGCCCCTGAAGATTAATCCATTGACCATCATATGAAGTCCACCATGGACACCAGTCAATACTTCCTCATACGAGCCAGAAAAGTCAACCAGGCCTGATTCAGTGGGCCAAAATTGCTTGGAAAATACCTCCAAAAGGGACAACCACCCCCCATGTTTGCATCTCCTTCTTCCTTTCTTTTCTTTTATTTATTCTTTTTTAATTATATTATTTGTTTCACTTAATTCCACAAAATTAGTTTTATAATATAAAAATATAAAAAAATCAGAAACTATAAAAAATAAAAATATGTTCATTTATGTTTTAACCAACATTTTGTAAATAAATTTTGTTAACTAATTTAGTTGTAATTTTAGGTTTAATTTCAATGTTTTTTTTAATAAACTAAAAAATATAGAGATTAGGGTTTTAATGCTTTTATTCTTTTTCTTTTCTTTTTACCATTATTAAGTATTAATTATTTTTATAAATAAATATGCTATGTAACTTATAATTAAATTAGGTTAAACTTCAACTTTTTTTTAATAAATTAATAAACAATTTAGGACTAGGTTTTATTTAACTTTTAATTCCAATTAATTCTTTTAAATTCCATAAATACAAAAACTCCAAAAAAAATGAGTTCTTTCTTTTATTTAATTTAATTAATTTTATAATTTCAATTTAATTTCCTCAAAGGGTCCAACGCCCTCGCACCTTCGAATATAATTTTCTCTTCGCGCGTTTATTTTATTTTTCTTTGTGAAATTTATGTACTTGCCCCAAAGCCTTGTAATAAATTAAGTAGGACATTTATTTTCCGCATTTTATTTTATTCAAATCGGGTCTTAGTTTAATTTGGCGTTGTAGACTCGCGCCTTTGTAATAGCGTAGAACTTTTTATCTTCCCGCACCTTTTAACTGTTAATAACCACATGAAAGAATGAATGCCAAAAATAAAAACAAAGCGTAGATCACCAATGCATGACAAGATAAACATAATTGAAAATGACACACAATTCACACACCACTCCTAGGGTACGCCTCACTGTTGCCCTGCCCCTCGAAACGTGGTCGTCGAGTAGAGGACGTCTTAGTAAGTCCTCATGTCCATAAACATGGCATGGGGGTAGCTTCTAAGGTGTCTTTCTATTGCTCTGGTGACCACACTGTCCCTAACCCTCGAATTGACCCGAACACCTCCAACGGTGGTGCTACCTACCTCTCAATGGTGGGATGGCACTACCTTAAGGACATTTACACAGACAAATTCCTTAGGGTAGGTAGATGACTCGTAGATACTTGCTCTAATTTCAAAACAAATCAAAAACTTCTTTTCACACCGACACTTTTCAAAAAGCTTTCAAAACAACTTTTCAAACACTCTTGAGGACCGATACAAGAGTCAAACTGAAATTTTAAACGAAAATTTTTCAAACCCACTCTGAAAAGCAAACAAACAATTCTGAAAACACAAATGAGTAAGTATCTAAGATCCCATGGATAACCATGGATAGAAAGGGTGCTAACACCTTCCCTTTCTATAAATCTACCTCCCGAACCGAGAACTAATCTCAATAAGGAATTTTTCTGTGCTTTTGTCCTTTCCATTTGGAGAAAATAAAAGACGGTGGCGACTCTTGCTTCCGCGACATTTCGCGAACCAGCGTTAAACAGTCAGTTCCAGATCCACCGATCACACCAGCACACTATCACGAGATTAATACTGAAGAAGTAGTGGACCAGCCTTGGTTTCAGGAAGTTAAGAGGTATCTCGAGGCTCAAGAATATCCATAAGGAGCCTTAATCAATGATAAGAAGTTCTTAAGGAGATTCTCTGCTAAATTCTTCCTTAGTAATGGTATCCTGTACAAACTCAACCATGACTCCATTTTTCTTCGGTGTGTGGATAAGGTTGAAGCTGAAAATATTATGGCTGAATTACACGAAGGTACTTTTGGCACCCACTCCAGTGGGCATACAATGGCAAAGAAAATCCTACAGGAAGGATTTTATTGGTCTACCATGGAAGCAGATTGCTATTGTGATACGGTGGGAGAACTGACTTGAGGTTTTGCGTTTGTATTCGCAAATGTTGCGGTTAGCAAGAGTCGCCACCGACTTTTTATTTTATCCTAAGGAAAGGTTAAAAAGCACAGCAAAAACCTTTTGAGATGTTTTCTTGGGTTCGGGGAGTAGATTATAGAAAGGGAAGGTATTAGCACCCTTTCTATCCATGGTTATCCATGGGCTCTTAGTTACTTGCTTAGATCACTTGCCTTTTGTTTTCAATTGTTTTAAATGGTGCTTGAGTGTGTGGGTTTTGAAAATGTTTTGAAAAGATGCCAATGTGGTGGCAACCTTTGTAATGATCCATGTGGGGATGTATACAAAGATGTATGTCTTTTGAAAAGGTTTTCATTTGTTTTTGAAAGTTGTTTTGAAAGTGTAGTGAGGTGTGGTTTTGAAATTAGGCAAGTGTTTTGTTTTGCAAGTTTGATTCAAGTAACTAAGAGGTTCTCTACTCCTAAATTTCTCAAAAGATTATTGCGATGTTTTAACCCTTTTAACAAGTTTATTCCACCATTGTATTTGGTGGACAATCTTGTGTTAGGATGTGAGAGGGAAAGGCGCGGGTCATCGTTTAGGCCATAATTGCAACGGCGTTAAATGTCTTTGGGCAATTTTCTTTAAGGGACTTGATCATTTGTTTTTGTTTGTTTTGAAAAGTTTTGTCGAGGGACTATGATCATTCAAACTGTTTGGTTTGCCCAAAGAAGTTCAACATGCAATATGGCCCATTTATTTGAAGGCAACAAGTGGAAAACCCTAGGGGGTGCAAGTGTGATTTGTGTGTCCATTTTCATGCTTGTTTATCTTGAGATTAGGTCATAACTATTTTTTATCGTTTTTTCGCATACAAACCCTAATTCTAACATGTTATCATTAGAAAGTAATAAAGTGCAAAATTAAATTTACTAAGCTATTACAAAACCAAATATGGGAAGGGGGGTACAAATGTTCAAATGGGGATATTGACAAGAATTTAAATCTACATTATTACATCATTTTGAATATTTGCAATTTAAATAATGTACAAAAAATAAAATAAGAATGCAAGATGCAAAAGAAATGTTTTGTATATGTATGAAAAAATATTATTTATGTAAAAGAGAAAAGAAAATAAAAATGTAATATTTTTTGGAGTATTTTGAATTTAGGGCAAAAACCCTAATTTTTTTAAAAGAAAATGCATTATTATCTAATTCAATACAACTATTTATTTATTATTTATGAAAATAAAATAATAATGAAGTATATTATGAAAAAGTATTTTTGTATCAAATATTAATAAAAATGAAAAAATTCAAGTATTTTTATATTTTTATCTTAAATATATTAATAAACATATATATATATATATATATATATATATATATATATATATATATATATATATATATATATATATATATATATATATATATATATATATATATATATATATATATATATATATATATATATATATATATATATATATATATATATATATATATATATATATATATATATATATATATATATATTAAATCTTAAATATGTATTATACACAACATACATATTTATTTAATATTTTAATAAAAATAATAAAAAAGTATTTTTTGTGTGAAATATTTTCAGAAGGTAAATAAAAATAAAAATGTATTTACACTATTTTTCTATTTATTCTAATAATAGTATATATATATTTTATGTATAAACAAAGAAATAAATCAAATAAATATGCCATATATTCAAAAAATGATGGAAAAAATATTTTTAATTTTTAAATGCCATGAGAAAAAATAAACAAAGTCAACCAAAAAAGAAAAAGTCAAAAAGAGTCAAAAATGAAGCAAATGGGCTCAGGGGGTGTAAACATGGAAATAGGGTGTGAAAAGAAAAGCACAAGACAAGCCCAGCCCAATGATCATTGTCTTCAACCTCCAGCACAAACATTTGAAAAACGCGCGCCCCTGTTCTTCAATGTCTAACTCCTGATTCTTGGCTTTTCAGCAAAAACTCATAACACAAGAAATGTTCAGCATGAAGAGACGGTTCTAACCATGTATGGAACTTGACCTAACTCTCTAAGACGAGGGAGAATTTCTCCTCCCCCAAATCCTAACCTAATTTTTCTACCATTTTCAAACTCCAAATTCTCTCTACTCAGGCAAAAGAAATGAAATGTAAAGATATGTACATGTTCAGGGCTATGAGTAGGACCTTGTTTCTTCACAAACTTAAGACTAAAGATGCATGATAAGAGAGATACGAGTTCAAAGTTTTACCTGTGCAGTTGAACTTCTATGTGGAGAATGAGGGACTCTCAGTGCAATGTAATGATTGGAAAAGCTTCCTTGAGGTCCAGGGGTGCTTTTTCAATGCTTACTTTGTCTTGAACCTTCTTGTATCAAGCTGTAGAACTTCAACTGCAAAAGGAGAAATTAAAAATGGTGGAAACTGTTAGAGTGATTACAGGTCAGGTTTTAGGCCATGGTTAGTTTGCATATGTTGTATGGAAGGTGTATGAATTGATTTTGGTGAGAATGCTCGAGAGAAATCGGAGTTTGCACTCAAACTGCAGAGGCAACTCTGTTTTTGCAGTTTGAGGATGATTCTGAGATGGAGGGTGTTTTGGAGGGCAAGGGCTCGTGTGTTAGCTTGGATATGGTCTATGGAATGTGTTTGATAACTTCTCTCTTGTGTTTCTAAGCTGAGATGAGATATGGCACAAGTTATGCAATGTTACTTGAAAATGAAGCAAGCAAAGGTCACTTTGTGTTTTAGGTCAGTAGGGGCCTCTAATCCTGCTGCATAAGCCTCTCTTGATCAGAGCAATTTGCCCATAATCTTGTGCCCATGAGATTTTGCTTGTACTTGCTTGATTTGCAATTGGACATAAAGTTAACCTTTTCAAAAATGGAAAGTTCACTTTATCTAGTTTAGGATCAATCCATTATGCAATGTTAGAACACAAAGAACATGGCCTTGGCACAATGAATAAGCATTAAATTATTGATTATGGAATGTTTCAAGGACCTGTAATCAAGCATAAAGCAAGCTAAACTCAGATTTGCAAATTTATGAACATGTTTTGATGAAGAACAAAAGTGAATTTTTGCCAACTTGTGAAATTCGAATCTCTCAAGTTATGAGGTTGTTTGATGAGTTCTTGGACATTTTGGAAAGCTTGGAATGTGTACTACAATCCATCTTTGAAATGCAAATCAAAATTCCAAGTGGAAGGGTATGAAAAGTGGCCTTGAAGTGGGGTAGAAAACCTTGTCAAAATAGGTTAAATTTCACTAAGTTAAAAATGGTTTAGTGCCCTTATTCAAAAAATTATAACTTGAGATACAAGCTTCAAATGAGAAAACTTTGTGTATCAAAGTTGTAGATTATGCAACAAGCTACAACTTTCATGTTTTGACTTTTGTTTGAATCCAAATGGATCTTGGTGAAAAGATGGGGCAAAGTTGGAAAAAATTAGGGTTTTTCATAACTTAGAAAAATTCTAAGTTATGAAAAATTCCATTTTCAAACCCTAATTTGCATTTTGTGATTTCTTGGTGAACAAGTTTCATGATTTGGCAAGTTTTGATGAAAAATGAATCTTGACTCTTGATTTTGAACAAAAAGTCAAAGTTTGACTTTTCAGTATACAGTCAAAATTGATCAATTGACTGGGAAATTCAACTGTCAATCTTGTGTACTTGGGATCTTTTGAGCTTGATGATCATGTCAAGATAATTCCATGGGGTCCTTGAGTCCATATGTGAGCTTGGTTTGCCATTGGTTAGGTCAAACAGTCAAAACCCTAAAAATGACCATTTTGCCCTTTTGGTGGTCTGATCAAATTTCTTGTGGAATTGTGATCCAAACTTGATCAAATGGTCCATATGAGTTCATAATGTTGATGTGGGTCAAATTTCATGAGGTTTGACTGTCAATTGGCCACAATTGACTTTTTCCCAATACAGCTGGTTTCTAGGTCAACTGTCCAATTGACTGGGCAAAACTTGGAATCAAGACTTGAAACTTGGTATGGGTAAACTTGGGAGTCCAATATGAAGCATGAAAGTCATCTTAGGCATTTTAGGTCAAAACATCCTTAGGCAAACACAAACCCTAATTTTGAGTCCACAATGCAAGGAGAAGTCTTGAGCAGAGGAAACCCTAATTGGATCTTGATCTTCAAGGGTCTTGTGATGAGAAAATGTTGAGGAAATGGGAGGGAAAATTTTGGGGTACAACAGTTGCCCCTGTTCAATCTTCTTGAACCTGAAGAGTTAGATTGGCAAGTTTGCCTTTCGTGACTCGAGGGTAAAAGGAGATTGGACACTAGAGTGCCCGGAAATTTGCACTCGCATGCTGGAGTCTCAACAATGTGGTGTCGGGAATGGGCTTATAGATGCCATTTGGAGAGATGGTGGATAGGGAGATGGGCTTATAGATGCCATTTGGGAGTGTCGATCGCATAAGAGATTCCTTAGCGAGAACTTGTGTATTTGAGAAAGACGGATGTTTTCCTGGCTTGTTACAGGTGTTTGATCTTCAATCTCCTCATGCAGATATGCCCTGGCTAGATACAGGTGTCGAATCTACAATCGGTTGCTCACAGATGTGCCCTGGCTGGATACAGGAGTCGAATCTGGAAATAGTTGTCAATAGATGTGCCCTGGCTGGATACAGGAATCGAATCTTCGGACTCTTCAGACGTGCCCTGGCTAGATACAGGAATCGAATCTGGAGACGTTGTAGTTGATAGATGTGCCCTGGATGGATACAGGAATCGAATCTTCGGACTCTTCAGACGTGCCCTGGCTAGATACAGGAATCGAGTCTGGAAACTGATCACCCTCAGATGTGCCCTGGCTAGATACAGGTATCGAATCTGGAATTGTGACAGTTGAAGGTAGTTGTCTTTGGGATTGTTTTTTTTTCCCTGAAAAGGCAAAAACATAAGTTGTATGCAATGTCATGATGTATGATATGCATGATGTCATGATGTTCAACATGAGACAGTGTTGTATGCGCTTTATCATGTATGTAAGCAAGATGTATGAAAATGTGAAATGTTTATGGATGTAATTTCGCCTTAGGAAAATAAATCCTTGACGATTGGCCGGAGAATTGCTCTATAGAAGAGATACTCGGCCGAAATCTTGATGCGAGGCCTGTTGAGGACTCTAATGATAGATTCCGCTGGGGATAATGATGATAAACTCCGCTGGGGATCACCAAAGATAAACTCCGCCGGGGATTTGAAGGAACTTTGCTGAGGGCGGTCGTCCGTGCTTTTTAGCTGAGGATAACCCAGTTATAAGTCCTTGTGAGGAAATAACTCTAAATAAAACTCGGGAGAGACGTCCGTATTCCGCAGGGGATAAGCTTCCAGAATCTACTGGGGATGAGCTTTAAGACCTGCCGGGGAATATTGTGTCCGTTCAGGATCGACGGGGAATCAACTCCGCTTGGGGAAAGTATTGCTGAATCTTGTTTTACTCTGCGGGGAGTTGAGATGATTTGGCCACATTCTTCAGTCGAACCTACCTTGGTACCTTGGCGGACAAAACAACCAGACGGCATTAGACAACTTTAATTGCCCCTGTCTCTGATGTCACTTGTAATCGATCTCTCGTTTCATATGCAAATATTTATGAATTAGCAATTTAATGTCAAATGCAGATATCAAAAATGAACATTGGACGTTCTTCGCAAGACCAAAACAGAAAAAAAAAGAAAAAAAAAGAAAAAGGAAAACAATGGTAATTTGTATGGGCAAGTGAATTTGTATTGATTTAAACTTTGCCTGTGAATAGGCGTTTTTTGTACAAGAGACTGACATCTTAGTAAGAGGATGCCGCCAAATAACATAGAGTTTACAATTTGAAAAAAGAAACAAAACAGCTATGTGAACAATCCCACTGGGTTCCAACTCTGCTATCGCCTTTTATGTCTTCGACCATCTCATCGCTTCGCTGCCTAGTTGAAGATGAAGCTGATTGGTCGATGCCGAAACCTGGAGCCAGATAGTTGATGCCGAATTCCAGATGCGGAGTGATCCAATGAGACATAGTGTTACTCTTTCATCCCTAACTTTTGCCTGGACCGCCCTTTCGGGTTTTCAGTCCACCGGGATACCCATTTTTGCCCAAGCCGCTCTTTCAGGTTTTCGACTTGCCGGGTGTACAGATTTTTATTCATTTCATCCCTTATTTTGCCCGAACCCTTTTGGTTCGCCGGGAAGCCCTTATTTTTGCCTAGGTATGTCAACCTAGCGGGTCTTTTATTTATGCGTAGTATTTTTTCACTATGTCTGCATTGGCGGGGTGGGGAAGGTCGTCACCATCCATGGTGGTTAGGATCATGGCTCCTCCTGAGAACACACGTTTAACCACAAATGGCCCTTCGTATGTAGGGGTCCATTTGCCCCGGGGATCACTTTGAGGAAGGATGATGCGTTTGATTACCAGGTCCCCAACTTGATACTCTTGCGGTCTGACTTTCTTGTTAAATGCCCTGATCATCCGTTTCTGATACGTTTGACCATGACAGATAGCAGTGAGCCTCTTTTCGTCAATCAAATTTAATTGATCAAGTCGAGTCTGGATCCAATCATCTTCATTCAAGTCTGCATCCTTCATTATCCGGAGAGAGGGTATCTGGATTTCAATTGGCAAGACTGCCTCCATGCCATAGACCAAGGAGAAGGGGGTTGCCCCGGTTGACGTCCTTGCTGAGGTGCGGTACCCATGAAGAGCGAATGGTAACATCTCGTGCCAATCTTTATAGGTCACTGTCATCTTCTGCACAATTTTCTTGATATTTTTATTGGCTGCCTCTACAGCCCCATTCATCTTCGGCCGGTAGGGAGAAGAATTGTGGTGCTGTATCTTGAATTGTTCACAGAGTTCAGTGATCATTTTGTTATTGATATTGGTACCATTGTCCGTAATGATTCTTTCCGGGACGCCGTACCGACAGATCAGATTATGCCGGATGAAACGTGCCACGACGCTCTTGGTTACTGTGGCATAGGAAGCTGCCTCAACCCATTTCGTGAAGTAATCGATCACCACTAAGATGAAGCGATGCCCATTGGATGCCGTCGGCCGGATCTCACCGATCATATCGATGCCCCACATTGCGAAAGGCCAAGGTGCCATCAGGACATTCAAAGGAACCGGAGGGATATGCACCTTGTCAGCATAGATCTGGCATTTATGACAAGTTCGGGAGTGTTGGTAACAATCGGCTTCCATTGTGGACCAGAAATATCCTGCCCGAAGGATTTTCTTAGCCATGGTGTGTCCACTGGAATGTGTTCCAAATGTACCCTCATGTAGTTCTATCATGATTTTCTCTGCTTCGGCCTTATCCACACAACGCAGCAGAGTTGAATCATGATTCCGTTTGTAGAGAATGCCGTTGCTGAGGAAGAATTTTGCAGCAAACCTCCTCATGAACTTCTTATCATTGACAGATGCACCTTCAGGGTATTCCTGAGCTTCCAAGTACCTCTTCACCTCATGGTACCAGGGTTTTTCGGTCACCTTCTCAGCCTCGAGCTCGCAACAGTATGCCGGTTCATCCAACTTCCAGATAATGATTCGGGGAGCCTCATTGTCCCATTTAACTTTGAACATCGAAGACATCGTAGCTAGGGCGTCCGCTAGCTGATTCTCCTCTCTAGGGAAGTGTTCGAAAGTTATCTCTTCAAAGTGGGGAAGCAAGGTCGACACATAATCCTTGTAAGGAATAAGATTCGGGTGTTTCGTATCCCACTCGCCTTTGATCTGATTGATCACGAGAGCGGAATCTCCGAAGACACTTAGAAATTTTATCCTTAGGTCGATTGCAGCTTGTAAACCCATGATACATGCTTCATATTCTGCCATGTTGTTGGTGCAGCTGAAACATAATCGGGCGGTGAGGGGAGTATGAGTTCCTTTGGGAGATATGATTACAGCGCCGACGCCGTTACCCAAAGCATTGGAGGCTCCATCAAAATGCATAGACCATCGGGATCCTTCCTCAGGTCCTTCATCCGGTCCAGGTACTTCACAGTCAGTTACCACCATGATGTCTTCGTCCGGAAAATCAAAGTTCAATGATTGGTAATCGTCCACAGGTTGGTGTGCCAAATGATCCGCCAGTACACTTCCCTTAATTGCTTTCTGAGTTGTATACTGGATATCATATTCTGTTAAGATCATTTGCCATCTCGCTATTCTTCCAGACAGAGCGGGCTTTTCAAATATGTACTTGATGGGATCCATCTTTGAAATCAATAAAGTAGTGTGAGTCAGCATATACTGTCTCAGCCGGCGAGTAGCCCATACAAGAGCGCAGCAAGTTTTCTCAAGCAGTGAGTAACGAGACTCACAGTCGGTAAACTTTTTGCTCAAGTAATAAATAGTGTGCTCTTTTCGGCCAGACTCGTCATGCTGCCCCAGCACACACCCCATTGAATTGTCAAGTACTGTCAAGTATAGTATCAGAGGTCTTCCTTCCACTGGTGGCATAAGAATGGGTGGCTCTTGGAGATATTCCTTTATCTTTTCAAAGGCGGCCTGACATTCATCATTCCAGCGTACTACTTGATCTTTCTTCAGTAATTTGAAGATTGGCTCACAAGTAGCAGTCAGATGTGAGATGAATCGGGCAATGTAATTCAGTCGTCCCAGGAAACCTCTGACTTCTTTCTCTGTTTTTGGAGTCGGCATCTCTTGTATGGCTTTTACCTTGGCAGGGTCCACCTGAATACCTTTATCACTTACAATGAAACCTAGCAACTTTCCGGATCTTACCCCAAAGGTGCATTTGTTGGGATTCAACCTCAGTTTGTATAACTTGAGTCGGTCAAACAACTTCCTCAGATGGTCAAGGTGCTCCTCCTCAGTTTGAGACCTCGCAATCATGTCATCAACGTATACCTCAATCTCATGATTGATCATATCATGAAATAAAGCAACCATGGCACGTTGATAGGTTGCCCCAGCATTTTTCAATCCGAATGGCATGACCTTATAACAGAAGGTGCCCCACTGAGTCACAAAGGTAGTCTTCTCCATATCCTCTGGAGCCATCTTGATTTGATTATACCCTGAAAAACCATCCATGAAGGAGAACACCTTGTGTTGAGCTGTATTGTCAACAAGGACATCAATGTGAGGTAGGGGGAAGTCATCCTTGGGGCTGGCCCTGTTCAGATCCCTGTAGTCAACACACATTCTGACCTTACCGTCCTTCTTTGGTACCGGCACCACGTTGGCAACCCACTGAGGATAAGAAGTCACTGCAAGGAACCCGACATCGAACTGCTTCATAACCTCGGCCTTGATCTTTTCAGACATCTCTGGACGCATCCGTCGGACTTTTTGCTTTACCGGAGGGCAATCTTCCTTGGTTGGCAGGTGATGAACTACAATGTCGGCATCCAAACCAGGCATATCTTCATAGGACCAAGCAAAAATTTCCATGTAGTCTTGTAGCATCTGGATCAATCGTTGCTTCACGCTGAGCTCTAGATTGGCACCAATCTTGACCTCTTTCCTATCTGTCTCAGTACCCAGGTTAATTGTCTCCACCGGCTCTTCATGTGGTTGAATAGCCCTCTCTTCCTGGAGTAGCAGTCTTGCGAGTTCAACAGGCACTTCGCAATCATCTTCACCTTCGTCCTCGACCAAGTTGATCGGATTTTCGAAGTCATAACTGGCGGTAGCAGAGCTGTTACCAGTAAGATCCAGAGTGGATTGCAACCTGTATAAGTGAGTGTGTGTAAATATAGCTGTTTTGCAATATGTATAACACAGAAAGAAAAAAAAGAGCACAAGATTTGAAATGCAACAAACGTCCAATGTTTTGATTGATGATATATGAAAATGTCATACAAAAAGCCCTCACAAATGGAGCTACGATGCCCCGGGTAGGACACCGAGCCAACAAAGTTTTAACATATTGTTTGTTACAAATTTGGAAATCAAAAGAAATCAATTACTGCGTGACAAATGTGATAGGGGTAAAATTCTTTGCCGTCCAGTTGCTTGGTCCGTTGCTGGTAGTCGGGTAGATCCAACTGTCAAATTCTACTTCCTCTACATCCTCTTCGATAACATTCACCCTTGAGCTGGAAATAAACACTGGAGCCTTTCTGATTTTCTCTTTGCGCACAGCCTTCTGAGCCTCCGCAGTAAAGCCTAGCCCAAACTTGTCGTTTTTCTGAGTGAAGTCAGGAAGCTGACCCCAGTTCGCACAATTGCCTTTCTGAACCACAGCCCGGGCATCCCTTAGGGAAGCCATCTTCAAGGAAACATTCTCTTCAACTGTTGTTTCTGCTGCTGCTGAAATTGGATGTACCTCCTCGAAATGCTGAAAGGGGGTTTCAATAAACTCCCCGTCCATCTCAATGTATCTGAAGGAATTCAAATGGCTCACCATGTACTCCTCTTCTCCTTGCACAGTGATGATCTTCCCCCTGGCGGGATACTTCAGCTTCTGGTGCAAGGTGGAGGTCACTGCCCCAGCTTTATGGATCCAAGGTCGACCCAGTAGACAAGAGTACGATGGACGTATATCCATCACATAAAAAGTAGAGTCAAACACTTGAGAGCCCACACGAATAGGGATGTTAACCTCTCCATGAACCATCCTTTTGGAACCGTCGAAGGCCCTGACGATGATATTGCTGGGTTTCAACTCCAGGCCCTCATAATCCAGACGATCTAAAGCCTTTTTTGGTAGGACATTCAAGGAAGAACCAGTATCCACCAATACATGTGCCAGAGTAGTGCACCTGCATTCGATAGAGACATGCAGGGCATCATTGTGGTCTCT
The DNA here is from genome assembly GCA_948472305.1 of Vicia faba. Classification (NCBI taxonomy): domain Eukaryota; kingdom Viridiplantae; phylum Streptophyta; class Magnoliopsida; order Fabales; family Fabaceae; genus Vicia; species Vicia faba. The sequence continues at coordinate 546,272,897 of OX451735.1, forward strand.
TCCCTTCGCAGTCAGGTCAGCATCTGAAAAACCCAAGCCATTGTCTGCTGTCAGATTTGCTATGCAATCAGTGAACTGGACTGCAGACGTCTCCTGCGGCACATGGGCCGTCTTGAGAAATGAGATCAAGGCCTTAGCATGGGCCTCGGAGCATAGCAATAAGGAGAGCAGGGAGATCTTGGAGGGTGTATGCCCCAACTGCTCGACAACATTGAAATCACTTTTCTTTATTATTTTCAGAATCTCCTCCATTTCTTGTCGGGAGGCCTCAGCATTTACGGGTATTGGTGCCTCCATCCGGGAAGGCTCTTCTTCAATCCCTTTGCCCCGAGCATTTGATGACTCGGCAGCAGGGGACACAACTTGATCGGCAACAGGAACGGGTATACTTGTAGGTTTTATAAGGAGGGGTCTTCGAATAGCGGGCGGTGCAATGTCAGGCGAGAAGAGTCTGCCACTGCGGGTAACTTTGGCTGGACCAGTGATATCGCAGATACTGGCGCCAGCGTCGAATTCTTATTTGATTCCATTCACATACACGTCTGCCCCATAATGCCAGGGGACAGCTTTATCAGATACGTAGGGGAGAGGCCCCGGAACAGTAATAATCACAGGTGCAACAGTCATGATTTGAACGGGCTTCTTCGGGAGAGCCTTGATTGGATTTTTGAAGATGGTAATCACAGAAACTTCTTTCATCGGAACCAATTGAACAGCAGTCTTTTTGAATAGAATCTCCTTGCTATCCATTAGGCCTTGGATGCCTAACCTCAGCAAGGGACAATCAGATAGGGAAATAGCACAGAACAGGAAACCTTCACCGCAACCCGGAAATAAACCGGCCCGCAGTAGGTTCTTCTTAACAGTCTTCAGAGGGGTGACAACTTCATTTACCGAAACAGCGTACATTTCTTCTTCGATGGCATTTACTCTATGCTGGGGCATAGGAGCAGTTACAACATTTGGTCTTTCCGGTGCTTCAAACTGAATTTCCTTTGCGTCGATCAGATCTTGCACTTTGTTTCTCAAGGCCCAGCAATCATCAGTAGTGTGCCCGGGACTATCAGAATGATAAGCACACCGGGCATTTGGGTTATACTTAGGAGACGCAGTGTTGACGACCTTAGGAGCTTCTTTGAGGGTCACCAGGTTGGTGGATAACAGTTGGGGTAAAATTTGAGATAAGTTCATACTCAGCCGAGTATACTGCCTCTTGGGCCTTTCGCTTCTTTGTTGATTGTACTGCTGAGGAGCAGCAACAGGTTTCGAGATGACCAAAGCATTGACGGCTTGGCGATTTTCGGGCTTGACTTGTCTTCTAGGACCATAGACGGCACTTGCTTCTTTCTTAAACGGCCTCTTCTCAGCACTTGTAGAGGCAGCCTTTTGTATCTTGCCTGACCTGATGCCAGCTTCAATTCTTTCTCCCGTCAATATCAAATCTGTAAACCCAGCGGAGGAGTTACCAACCAAATGATTGAAAAACGGACCAGACAAAGTCCCAAGGAACATATCAACTAGCTCTCGATCAGTTAATGGAGGCTGCACCCTGCCAGCCAAATATCTCCATTTTTGAGCGTACTCTTTGAACCCTTCACCCGTTCCTAGAGACATACCCTGAAGTTGGGTACGCGTGGGAGCGAGATCAGAATTGTATTGGTATTGTCTGTAGAATGCGGTTGCCAAATCTTCCCAGTGTCGGATGCTAGCTCCATCCAATTGGTAGAACCATTCAAGCTGTGACCCCGAGAGGCTATCTTGGAAGAAGTGAATCCAGAGGTTCTTATCTTCCGTGTAAGGTTGGATTTTCCTTACGTACGACCTTAGATGTAGCTTTGGACAGGAGACCCCATCATACTTGGCGAAGGCAGGCGCCTTAAACTTGTGTGGAATTACTACCCCAGAAGATAACCCCAAATCTCCGAAATCCAGTCCCGGCACATTCTGAATTTCCATGGCGCTCAAGCTGTCCTCCAATTGCTTGTATCTGTCAGCAGCAGGTGGGTATTGTTCGTCATTATAGTCCATCTCGTTGTCGGAGACTGCGGGACTAGGAGCTCCTCCCCCTTGGGGACTGTTTTTCTCAGCAGAAGAAGTAGTTGGATCAGCTTCATTATGGAGTGTGTTCCCAAATCTGCGACCGGTGTTGAACAATGCAGTCCTCTTTTTCTTCTTCTTCTTCTTCATGAGTAGAGTCTTCAACTCTTGCTAACCTTGGGCTAGGCTTAGGACCATCTCTTGAAACTGTGCACTTTGGGCCTGAAGGGCCTTGATTGCCTGCTCACTGGATGAGTCTGGATTCATGATGACTGTGCACACAAACAGCGAAGAAAATTAAGCAACCTGTGAAATAGGGTACCTGCTATGCATATGGTGCAATGGAATATGTATGCTTTATGTTTTCAAAGACAAACAAGATTCAACTTCGTAGACAAAAAAGAGAAACACATTTCATTAGATTAAAATTTTCAATTGCTCAACAATTTGCCCTTAGGCATTACAGGAATGAAAAATACTGGAAAGGAAATAAACTACAAAAGGAAACAATCAAAGCTCATCAATGCTCCCATGGCCTCCTCTTTTCAGTGCTGATGTAGTTATTCAGGACCCGTTCTTCTTCCAATTGCTTAGTCAGCCTCTGAATCTTCCGTTCCTGCTCGTTGAACTTCTCTCGATAGAAATCCCGTTCTTCCTTTAGCTGCGCCCAAGATCTCTTCATGGTGTCAAAATCAGTAGGTATCTGAGGAGGGAGGACAGTTGGAGGAACCCCATCTTCATCAGGAGATTCAAGAGTGAGAGGTCTAACAGCTTCGTAGGGCATGCCTAACTTCTGAGCACGGATGCGGACCCATTTGCAATAGGGCTTCAATGGCAGGGAAGTCTTTGGTCCCAATTCATGTGGGTCAGCTTTGTGAATTCTGTCCCAAGCTTTAATGAATCCCTGGCGTAGTTTGTCACTGTCTGCCTGAAACTCAAAATGGAAGTGAGGAACCAGCATTTCATGAGGCCCATCTCCTATGGCTCTTCCAAACTGACGGAGAGCTAAGCATGGATTGTAAGAGATTCCTCCTTGGATACCAATCAACGGAACATTGGGGTATTCCCCGCATCTATCAATAACAGCTATCTCATCCAAACCTCTGAGAGTCCAAGTAATGTCACTATCAGTGAGAGACATTAACCTCCGAGCCCAACCTTTTCCTTCTTCATTCTTCAGCACGAACTTAGGAAGGTGCGAAATAAACCACCTTACTAGCAAAGGAGCACAACACCACGGAGTTCCCCGTTTTCGAGCAGTACGAGCATAGAGTTGTTGTAGAATATCACCCAAAAGAGTGGGTACCGGATTCTGAGACATGAAGATTCTTATGACATGGATACTGATAAAGGTGTCAGGGTTGGGAAACAGTACCAGACCATAGATCAAAAGAGCTAGAACATCCTCATATGCCTTGAAGTCCAAGTCATTCCAGAAATCGTTAGCCTTGCTAACCAGAAATTTGACCAAAAAGCCCTTGATCCCATTTCTAGTTTCCCAGTTAGACAATACCTCTTCTTTGGTCAAGGGGAGAATTGCAGCAATCTCTTCAGGCCTAGGAGTCCTTTCCAAACCAGTGAATGGGGTTTGCTCCAAGACAGGAATCCCAAGCAAATAAGAAAATTCTTCCAGGGTAGGAACCAGCTGGAAGTCTTGAAAGGTGAAACAATGGTACAGTGGGTCATAAAACTGGGTCAGAACACTTATCAGTTATTGGTCCCATTTTGCAGTAACCAAGCCGAGGAGAGAACCATGTCTGTTGATGAAGGAAGAAGTGTTTGGAATCCTTCCAACCAAATCCTTGAGTAAAACTGGTGGTTGAACAAAGTTGAGCCGAACAGTATTTCTACGCACGGGTATCATGATGTCCTACAAAACAGAGCAAAGATGAAACCTTTTTGTCTTTGAAATGGGTTAGTCCTTTATACAGGATGCATGCAATGGTATGATGGCATGATGCTATGATGAAACACACCACAAGTATTCATATAGGCAAATAAGGCATACAAGTCACACAAGACACCCTTAGGTTTCAGGCCAGCATGAGTTTCAGGTATTACCCTCTTTTGGTTTTGTTGGTTAAAACCTGTCCTATCAGAAGTAACCGGGTTCTAGAGGATCTCAAATCATTGGCTACCCTCAATCGGTCATAACTCCAGCATCGCAATCTTTTCTCGCGGCCAGAACCATCTCGAGAGTTTAGCCTCAATGAGTGTAGCATACTACTACTGTCCTAATAGCCAAGTTGGTCAATTTAGGGTTCTAAGGTTGGTTGATGTTTAATGACCCCTTAGAAGACCTATATTCTCCCCGTTACAACACAAGGGATATAGGTACAGACTAAGATGCCACACCAATGTAGCCACTGCTTCACCCATGTCGGTCTACGCCGGACAGGTCCCTCACAGATTATGCTACCTAAAAAGGTATATCCCAGATCCGGGTCAGGATCTAGGAACTCCGATGCAAAGCCCACAAATATAAAAGCAAACAAAGCAAACAATTGAAAACAAAGGTGATCTAAGCCCTAAGGTTACTCCACTTTTAAAAGATATTCCCCAGCAGAGTCGCCAGTTCTGTGATACGGTGGGAGAACTGACTTGAGGTTTTGCGTTTGTATTCGCAAATGTTGCGGTTAGCAAGAGTCGCCACCGACTTTTTATTTTATCCTAAGGAAAGGTTAAAAAGCACAGCAAAAACCTTTTGAGATGTTTTCTTGGGTTCGGGGAGTAGATTATAGAAAGGGAAGGTATTAGCACCCTTTCTATCCATGGTTATCCATGGGCTCTTAGTTACTTGTTTAGATCACTTGCCTTTTGTTTTCAATTGTTTTAAATGGTGCTTGAGTGTGTGGGTTTTGAAAATGTTTTGAAAAGATGCCAATGTGGTGGCAACCTTTGTAATGATCCATGTGGGGATGTATACAAAGATGTATGTCTTTTGAAAAGGTTTTCATTTGTTTTTGAAAGTTGTTTTGAAAGTGTAGTGAGGTGTGGTTTTGAAATTAGGCAAGTGTTTTGTTTTGCAAGTTTGATTCAAGTAACTAAGAGGTTCTCTACTCCTAAATTTCTCAAAAGATTATTGCGATGTTTTAACCCTTTTAACAAGTTTATTCCACCATTGTATTTGGTGGACAATCTCGTGTTAGGATGTGAGAGGGAAAGGCGCGGGTCATCGTTTAGGCCATAATTGCAACGGCGTTAAATGTCTTTGGGCAATTTTCTTTAAGGGACTTGATCATTTGTTTTTGTTTGTTTTGAAAAGTTTTGTCGAGGGACTATGATCATTCAAACTGTTTGGTTTGCCCAAAGAAGTTCAACATGCAATATGGCCCATTTATTTGAAGGCAACAAGTGGAAAACCCTAGGGGGTGCAAGTGTGATTTGTGTGTCCATTTTCATGCTTGTTTATCTTGAGATTAGGTCATAACTATTTTTTATCGTTTTTTCGCATACAAACCCTAATTCTAACATGTTATCATTAGAAAGCAATAAAGTGCGAAACTAAATTTACTAAGCTATTACAAAACCAAATATGGGAAGGGGGGTACAAATGTTCAAATGGGGATATTGACAAGAATTTAAATCTACATTATTACATCATTTTGAATATTTGCAATTTAAATAATGTACAAAAAATAAAATAAGAATGCAAGATGCAAAAGAAATGTTTTGTATATGTATGAAAAAATATTATTTATGTAAAAGAGAAAAGAAAATAAAAATGTAATATTTTTTGGAGTATTTTGAATTTAGGGCAAAAACCCTAATTTTTTTAAAAGAAAATGCATTATTATCTAATTCAATACAACTATTTATTTATTATTTATGAAAATAAAATAATAATGAAGTATATTATGAAAAAGTATTTTTGTATCAAATATTAATAAAAATGAAAAAATTCAAGTATTTTTATATTTTTATCTTAAATATATTAATAAACATATATATATATATATATATATTAAATCTTAAATATGTATTATACACAACATACATATTTATTTAATATTTTAATAAAAATAATAAAAAAGTATTTTTTGTGTGAAATATTTTCAGAAGGTAAATAAAAATAAAAATGTATTTACACTATTTTTCTATTTATTCTAATAATAGTATATATATATTTTATGTATAAACAAAGAAATAAATCAAATAAATATGCCATATATTCAAAAAATGATGGAAAAAATATTTTTAATTTTTAAATGCCATGAGAAAAAATAAACAAAGTCAACCAAAAAAGAAAAAGTCAAAAAGAGTCAAAAATGAAGCAAATGGGCTCAGGGGGTGTAAACATGGAAATAGGGTGTGAAAAGAAAAGCACAAGACAAGCCCAGCCCAATGATCATTGTCTTCAACCTCCAGCACAAACATTTGAAAAACGCGCGCCCCTGTTCTTCAATGTCTAACTCCTGATTCTTGGCTTTTCAGCAAAAACTCATAACACAAGAAATGTTCAGCATGAAGAGACGGTTCTAACCATGTATGGAACTTGACCTAACTCTCTAAGACGAGGGAGAATTTCTCCTCCCCCAAATCCTAACCTAATTTTTCTACCATTTTCAAACTCCAAATTCTCTCTACTCAGGCAAAAGAAATGAAATGTAAAGATATGTACATGTTCAGGGCTATGAGTAGGACCTTGTTTCTTCACAAACTTAAGACTAAAGATGCATGATAAGAGAGATACGAGTTCAAAGTTTTACCTGTGCAGTTGAACTTCTATGTGGAGAATGAGGGACTCTCAGTGCAATGTAATGATTGGAAAAGCTTCCTTGAGGTCCAGGGGTGCTTTTTCAATGCTTACTTTGTCTTGAACCTTCTTGTATCAAGCTGTAGAACTTCAACTGCAAAAGGAGAAATTAAAAATGGTGGAAACTGTTAGAGTGATTACAGGTCAGGTTTTAGGCCATGGTTAGTTTGCATATGTTGTATGGAAGGTGTATGAATTGATTTTGGTGAGAATGCTCGAGGGAAATGGGAGTTTGCACTCAAACTGCAGAGGCAACTCTGTTTTTGCAGTTTGAGGATGATTCTGAGATGGAGGGTGTTTTGGAGGGCAAGGGCTCGTGTGTTAGCTTGGATATGGTCTATGGAATGTGTTTGATAACTTCTCTCTTGTGTTTCTAAGCTGAGATGAGATATGGCACAAGTTATGCAATGTTACTTGAAAATGAAGCAAGCAAAGGTCACTTTGTGTTTTAGGTCAGTAGGGGCCTCTAATCCTGCTGCATAAGCCTCTCTTGATCAGAGCAATTTGCCCATAATCTTGTGCCCGTGAGATTTTGCTTGTACTTGCTTGATTTGCAATTGGACATAAAGTTAACCTTTTCAAAAATGGAAAGTTCACTTTATCTAGTTTAGGATCAATCCATTATGCAATGTTAGAACACAAAGAACATGGCCTTGGCACAATGAATAAGCATTAAATTATTGAGTATGGAATGGTTCAAGGACCTGTAATCAAGCATAAAGCAAGCTAAACTCAGATTTGCAAATTTATGAACATGTTTTGATGAAGAACAAAAGTGAATTTTTGCCAACTTGTGAAATTCGAATCTCTCAAGTTATGAGGTTGTTTGATGAGTTCTTGGACATTTTGGAAAGATTGGAATGTGTACTACAATCCATCTTTGAAATGCAAATCAAAATTCCAAGTGGAAGGGTATGAAAAGTGGCCTTGAAGTGGGGTAGAAAACCTTGTCAAAATAGGTTAAATTTCACTAAGTTAAAAATGGTTTAGTGCCCTTATTCAAAAAATTATAACTTGAGATACAAGCTTCAAATGAGAAAACTTTGTGAATCAAAGTTGTAGATTATGCAACAAGCTACAACTTTCATGTTTTGACTTTTGTTTGAATCCAAATGGATCTTGGTGAAAAGATGGGGCAAAGTTGGGAAAAAATTAGGGTTTTTCATAACTTAGAAAAATTCTAAGTTATGAAAAATTCCATTTTTAAACCCTAATTTGCATTTTGTGATTTCTTGGTGAACAAGTTTCATGATTTGGCAAGTTTTGATGAAAAATGAATCTTGACTCTTGATTTTGACCAAAAAGTCAAAGTTTGACTTTTCAGTATACAGTCAAAATTGATCAATTGACTGGGAAATTCAACTGTCAATCTTGTGTACTTGGGATCTTTTGAGCTTGATGATCATGTCAAGATAATTCCATGGGGTCCTTGAGTCCATATGTGAGCTTGGTTTGCCATTGGTTAGGTCAAACAGTCAAAAATTGCCTTTGTGCAGTCAAAACCCTAAAAATGACCATTTTGCCCTTTTGGTGGTCTGATCAAATTTCTTGTGGAATTGTGATCCAAACTTGATCAAATGGTCCATATGAGTTCATAATGTTGATGTGGGTCAAATTTCATGAGGTTTGACTGTCAATTGGCCACAGTTGACTTTTTCCCCAATACAGCTGGTTTCTAGGTCAACTGTCCAATTGACTGGGCAAAACTTGGAATCAAGACTTGAAACTTGGTATGGGTAAACTTGGGAGTCCAATATGAAGCATGAAAGTCATCTTAGGCATTTTAGGTCAAAACATCCTTAGGCAAACACAAACCCTAATTTTGAGTTCACAGTGCAAGGAGAAGTCTTGAGCAGAGGAAACCCTAATTGGATCTTGATCTTCAAGGGTCTTGTGATGAGAAAATGTTGAGGAAATGGGAGGGAAATTTTTGGGGTACAACAGTTGCCCCTGTTCAATCTTCTTGAACCTGAAGAGTTAGATTGGCAAGTTTGCCTTTCGTGACTCGAGGGTAAAAGGAGATTGGACACTAGAGTGCCCGGAAATTTGCACTCGCATGCTGGAGTCTCAACAATGTGGTGTCGGGAATGGGATTATAGATGCCATTTGGAGAGATGGTGGATAGGGAGATGGGCTTATAGATGCCATTTGGGAGTGTCGATCGCATAAGAGATTCCTTAGCGAGAACTTGTGTATTTGAGAAAGACGGATGTTTTCCTGGCTTGTTACAGGTGTTTGATCTTCAATCTCCTCATGCAGATATGCCCTGGCTAGATACAAGTGTCGAATCTACAATCGGTTGCTCACAGATGTGCCCTGGCTGGATACAGGAGTCGAATCTGGAAATAGTTGTCAATAGATGTGCCCTGGCTGGATACAGGAATCGAATCTTCGGACTCTTCAGACGTGCCCTGGCTAGATACAGGAATCGAATCTGGAGACGTTGTAGTTGATAGATGTGCCCTGGATGGATACAGGAATCGAATCTTCGGACTCTTCAGACGTGCCCTGGCTAGATACAGGAATCGAGTCTGGAAACTGATCACCCTCAGATGTGCCCTGGCTAGATACAGGTATCGAATCTGGAATTGTGACAGTTGAAGGTAGTTGTCTTTGGGATTGTTTTTTTTCCCTGAAAAGGCAAAAACATAAGTTGTATGCAATGTCATGATGTATGATATGCATGATGTCATGATGTTCAACATGAGACAGTGTTGTATGCGCTTTATCATGTATGTAAGCAAGATGTATGAAAATGTGAAATGTTTATGGATGTAATTTCGCCTTAGGAAAATAAATCCTTGACGATTGGCCGGAGAATTGCTCTATAGAAGAGATACTCGGCCGAAATCTTGATGCGAGGCCTGTTGAGGACTCTAATGATAGATTCCGCTGGGGATAATGATGATAAACTCTGCTGGGGATCACCAAAGATAAACTCCGCCGGGGATTTGAAGGAACTTTGCCGAGGGCGGTCGTCCGTGCTTTTTAGCTGAGGATAACCCAGTTATAAGTCCTTGTGAGGAAATAACTCTAAATAAAACTCGGGAGAGACGTCCGTATTACGCAGGGGATAAGCTTCCAGAATCTACTGGGGATGAGCTTTAAGACCTGCCGGGGAATATTGTGTCCGTTCAGGATCGACGGGGAATCAACTCCGCTTGGGGAAAGTATTGCTGAATCTTGTTTTACTCTGCGGGGAGTTGAGATGATTTGGCCACATTCTTCAGTCGAACCTACCTTGGTACCTTGGCGGACAAAACAACCAGACGGCATTAGACAACTTTAATTGCCCCTGTCTCTGATGTCACTTGTAATCGATCTCTCGTTTCATATGCAAATATTTATGAATTAGCAATTTAATGTCAAATGCAGATATCAAAAATGAACATTGGACGTTCTTCGCAAGACCAAAACAGAAAAAAAAAGAAAAAAAAAGAAAAAGGAAAACAATGGTAATTTGTATGGGCAAGTGAATTTGTATTGATTTAAACTTTGCCTGTGAATAGGCGTTTTTTGTACAAGAGACTGACATCTTAGTAAGAGGATGCCGCCAAATAACATAGAGTTTACAATTTGAAAAAAGAAACAAAACAGCTATGTGAACAATCCCACTGGGTTCCAACTCTGCTATCGCCTTTTATGTCTTCGACCATCTCATCGCTTCGCTGCCTAGTTGAAGATGAAGCTGATTGGTCGATGCCGAAACCTGGAGCCAGATAGTTGATGCCGAATTCCGGATGCGGAGTGATCCAATGAGACATAGTGTTACTCTTTCATCCCTAACTTTTGCCTGGACCGCCCTTTCGGGTTTTCAGTCCACCGGGATACCCATTTTTGCCCAAGCCGCTCTTTCAGGTTTTCGACTTGCCGGGTGTACAGATTTTTATTCATTTCATCCCTTATTTTGCCCGAACCCTTTTGGTTCGCCGGGAAGCCCTTATTTTTGCCTAGGTATGTCAACCTAGCGGGTCTTTTATTTATGCGTAGTATTTTTTCACTATGTCTGCATTGGCGGGGTGGGGAAGGTCGTCACCATCCATGGTGGTTAGGATCATGGCTCCTCCTGAGAACACACGTTTAACCACAAATGGCCCTTCGTATGTAGGGGTCCATTTGCCCCGGGGATCACTTTGAGGAAGGATGATGCGTTTGATTACCAGGTCCCCAACTTGATACTCTTGCGGTCTGACTTTCTTGTTAAATGCCCTGATCATCCGTTTCTGATACGTTTGACCATGACAGATAGCAGTGAGCCTCTTTTCGTCAATCAAATTTAATTGATCAAGTCGAGTCTGGATCCAATCATCTTCATTCAAGTCTGCATCCTTCATTATCCGGAGAGAGGGTATCTGGATTTCAATTGGCAAGACTGCCTCCATGCCATAGACCAAGGAGAAGGGGGTTGCCCCGGTTGACGTCCTTGCTGAGGTGCGGTACCCATGAAGAGCGAATGGTAACATCTCGTGCCAATCTTTATAGGTCACTGTCATCTTCTGCACAATTTTCTTGATATTTTTATTGGCTGCCTCTACAGCCCCATTCATCTTCGGCCGGTAGGGAGAAGAATTGTGGTGCTGTATCTTGAATTGTTCACAGAGTTCAGTGATCATTTTGTTATGGACACCGCTTCATCCTAGTGGCCATTGACTACTTTACCAAATGGGTCGAAGCAGCTTCCCTCGCTTCCGTTAATAAGAATGTTGTTGCCCGCTTCATCAAGCAAAATCTCATCTGCCGGTACGGTATCCAAGAAAGGATCATCACTGATAATGGTACAAATGTTAACAACACTATGATCACCGCCTTGTGCGAGAAATTCAAAATGCAGCATCACAATTCTTCTCCCTACCGACCAAAGATGAATGGTGCTATCGAAGCTGAAAATAAAAACATTAAAAAGATCATACAGAAAATGACAGTCACGTACAAGGTATGGCATGAGATGCTACCATTTGCTCTCCACGGATATCGTACCACGACTCGCACCTCAACCGGGGAAACACCCTATTCTTTGGTATAGGGAATGGAAGTTGTTTTACCTATTGAGGTTCAGATCCATGCAGGTTTGAATGAAGACGATTGGATCCAAACTCGACTTGATCAACTGAACTTAATTGATGAAAAAAGACTTGCCGCTGTCTGCCATGGTCAAGTGTATCAAAAACGGATGATCAAGGCTTTCAACAAGAAAGTCAGATGTCAAGTATATCAAGTTGGGGATCTAGTGATCAAACGTATCATCCTTCCACAAAGTGATCACAGGGGCAAATGGACTCCTACCTATGAAGGAACGTTTGTAATTGAAAACATATTCTCTGATGGGGCAATGATCTTAACCACCATGGACGGTGATGACCTGCCACACCCTACAAACGAGGACATAGTCAAAAGATACTACGCATAAGAGACCCGCTAGGTTGACACACCTAGACAAAACAAGGGCATCTCGGCGAACCAAAAGGTTCGAGAAAAAATTAGGGATAAAATTAAAAAAAATTTGTACACCGGCAAGTTGAAAACCCGAAAGGGCGACTTGGGTAAAAAAGGTTTTCTCGGTGGACTGAAAACCCGAAAGGGAGGTCCAGGCAAAAGTTAGGGAATAAAAGCGTATGACTATGTCCCGTAGGATCACTTAACAGACCACATTTGACTTCCACTGACAAACTCGGAGTTTCTGATCAATCCAATCATCTTCGGACAAAGCAACAAATAGACAGGATGCTCAGGGATACGAAGGCTATAACAGAATGGGAACCCCATGGGACTATCACACATAGCTGTCTTTCTTTGTATAAAATTTTCCTTGTTTTATGGCACCATTCTCTTACTAGAATGTTTGTCTCCTTTGTACAAAATACTTACTCGAAGTCAATACAAAGATATCCCTTTGAAAGTGCAAAAACTATTTGTCTTTTCTTTACAATTGTGTTTTGTTTGCAAAACGTACAATGATTCATTAATGAACATATGCATTTGAACATGATTACTGTTTACAAATAAACAAGATGAGAAAGACAATTACTGATAGGTCGAAAGGATAGGAAAATATCTCGAGGCCATTCCATAAACATTCTCCCCACTGAGTTTTCAATAATCCCCAGCGGAACAAAACTCCTAGCTACCCAGCAAAACGAAGCTTCTAGTTTATCAATTCCTGGTAGAAATCTCCCAATTTCTCCAAATTCCCCAGCAGGTTGTTGTGAAGCCCGGAATCCGACTAGATAACAGCTAACTTTTGATTCTCTCCAGCCAAGGATAATTCCCCAGTAAAGAAACGGAAAACCGAGACTCCCGAATTCTTTTCCCCAAGCAGGAACAAAACTTTTTCCCCACAGAGTTTTCAATACTCCCCAACGAAACAAAGACTCCCATTGGTTAAGCCCCAGTAGAAGTCGTCAATATTCTCAGGTTTCCTCAAGCAGATCTTACGAACAATACATGGCATTTCCCTTACAACAAGAGTTTATTCCTCTCAGCAGAAATTTGTCAACACTTCGACTTCAAGACATGAAGACTTACATATCCTCAACAGCAGTCAGGGATTTATTTTTCCCCAAACCGACAACAATACAACAAATCAGCTCACATGCGCATACATTGCATCCATATATCATAAACATCAAATAAAACCAATACATTGCATCATACATTTCATGCAACATAACTTGGTGTTTCAGCTAACATTTTACGCTTTTCAGGATAAGATTAACAACTACCGTTAACAATATGCAAACACCTGATATAGTGCGGATACGCTCCACACACAGAAGCCATTCTGGTACTCATTCAGATTCAGATTCAACTTTTGATACAGTTCAAATACGCTTCAGACCCGGAATCCATTCTGATACTCATTCAAGGACACTACCTGATACAGTGCGGATATGCTCCAGACACGGAAGTCATTTTGGTACTCATTCAGATTCAGATTCAACTATTGATACAGTTCAGATACGCTCCAGACTCGAAAGTCATTCTGATACTCATTCAAGGACACTACCTGAGACAATGTTGATACGCTCCAGACACGGAAGCCATTCTGGTACTCATTCAGATTCAGATTCAACTTTTGATACAGTTCAGATACGCTCCAGACCCGGAAGCCATTCTGATACTCATTCAAAGACGCCTCCTAATACAGTGCGGATATGCTCCAGACACGGAAGCCATTGTGGTACTCATTCAGATTCAGATTCAACTTTTGATACAGTTCAGATACGCTCCATACCCGGAAGCCATTCTGATACTCATTCAAGGACACTACCTGATACAGTGCGAATACACTCCAGACACGGAAGCCATTCTGGTACTCATTCAGATTCAGATTTAACTTTTGATACAGTTCATATATGCTCCAGACCCGGAAGCCATTCTGATACTCATTCAAGGACACTACCGGATACAGTGCGGATACACTCCAGACATGGAAGCCATTCTGGTACTCATTCAGATTCAGATTGAACTTTTGATACAGTTCAGATACGCTCCAGACCCGGAAGCCATTCTGATACTCATTTAAGGACACTAACTGATACAGTGCAGATACGCTCAAGACACGGAAGCCATTCTAGTACTCATTTAGATTTAGATTCAACTTTTGATACAATTCAGATACGCTCCAGACCCGGAAGCCATTTTGATACTCATTCAAAGACGCCTCCTGATACAGTGCGGATACGCTCCAGACACGGAAGCCATTCTGGTACTCATTCAGATTCAGATTCAACTTTTGATACAGTGCGGATACGCTCTAGACACGGAAGTCATTCTGATACTCATTCAAAGACGCCTTCAGGTACGCTCCAGACACGGACGCCATTCTGAGGTTCGACTTACAGTTTACATCTCAACAAGCATTCTTGGATGGCATGTACAAGCCCATCCCCAACAAGATTTTATTACCTCTCCAAATGGCATCTTTAAGCCCATTCCTCCTATCGTCGCTAAGTGCAAATTTCTGGCCACTCTAGTGTTCAATCATCTTTCACCTTCGAGTCGCCAATGGCAAATCTCGCCAATCTAACTCCTCAGGTTAAAGAAGATTGAACAGGGGCAGCTGTTGTACCCCAAAATTTTCCCGCTCATTTCTCAGGAAATCATCCTGGATTCTCAAAGTTTTCTCTTAAACAAATCCAAGCCTTGAATTATCATTTCTTTCCAAGCAAGCCATTTACAAGGGCAAAATGGTCATTTGCACGCTGAAAAGTCAAACTTTGGTTTTTCGATCAAAATAAAAACACAAAAATCATATTTCATCAAGACATGTTGGAATATGAAGTTTGTTTCATCAAGAAGCTCAAAAGTCAAATTTTACCTTGGAAAAGTTAAATTCTAAATACTTAGAATTTTTCTAAAGTATTTAAGAAAAATGACACTTCAGAACTTCTGAGCCAGCCTCCAGGCAGGAGCAGTCAGAAGGTGTAAGCGTGGTTCAACACATAATCTTTAGTCAGAACTTGGCTTTTCAGCATCTACGCAAGTTCAGTCAGAGTTTGCTAGAGTAATGCAAAGAAGGCAATAAAATATAGTACGAAGCCTGAAAGCTCCTTCAGAACATGCTGGAACCAGAAGGTAAGAGGGTCAGAAGATTGGGTGTTGCATTGAAGCAGAATCTCTAAGTTCAGAGTTTTCAGAGGCAAATCAAAGAAATTTACTGGAAAGCCTGAGGATCCTTTAGAGCTTGCTGAGGCAACATGATGCAAAGTGAGAAGATCAGAAGTTAGATGTTTGTCCTAAATGGAATTTCTAACTCAGATTTAAGTAATGATGCAAATCTCATATTACAAGATTTCTGATTTTGACAAATCTCATCACCATTTAATGCTCATTAATGCTCATAACCACTTTTGAGTCTTTGTCCAAAGGGTCTCTCCACGTGTAGCATAAAAAAAACCTTTGTAGAGATTTAGGTATGGGTTCATGCGCTACTTTTCACTCATGGGTGTCACTTTTCCTTAATCCTCGCTTACTAACCCAGCCTAGGCTAAAAGCTGTCAATCATCACAATCCTTTTTGAACTTTCTTCAAGAGTAAGTCAATATCTAGTGCATGATATTGGCGCCACTTGACATTTTAAAACCCACAAAGCTTTGCCTATGAATAGAATACCATTGATCACTGAGAAAGGGGCCAGACAGAAAAATTTGGGAAAGAAATCAAAATTTTGAGAAAGAAAAGTCTCGAACCTCAGCCCAAAATTCCCAGAGTTTCAAAAATTGTAAACACAGCATACAAATCATTAACTTTGGATCCGTTGCATTCAAACTCCATTTGTTCTCAAAATATTTCTTGACTAAAAAAAAACACCCATACAGTTTCTGAACCACACGTTAGAAACTGCCATAACTTCTGTATTCATACTATTATATACCCTCAATCCATCCATTCAAAGAAACCGTTCAGAACATCATCAAAGTTGAGCCTAACTCCAGTTCACAGAACTTCTTCCAGCTATAAGGTAAGCACTTACTGACCCTCACCACATTGGTTAAGCATCACCAGATTTGCATGCTCAAAAACACAATGTAGATATTATGCTTCTGATGTTGTACATGTTCTGAGATTTTCACGCATCTGTATGCTTAAGTAGAGAATGAATCAGTTCAGAACTTGTCTCTGATTTTTGGTTCTGATTTCTGAAACCCTATGACACCTGCTGAAACTATCCTAGGCATGTCTTATGTTTTGTGGAGAAATAACCAAATTGCAAATATTCTGACTAGCATAGGGAGAAACCAAGTTCTGAAATTGGCACCAACGCTTTTGGAGCCTATTTTATTATCAGTAATATCAGAACTTCTGAAAATTACTGTGTTCCCAGCAGGGTCAGAACCTCTGACTTCATACATTTTCACTAACAGGTTTCTCTTTTGCAGCGTGCCAGGGTCAGAACCTCTGATCTATATATTTTCACTAACAGGTTTCTATTCTGCAGCACGCCAGGGTCAGAACCTCTGACTTCTTTTCAGCAGCACGCTGATCCTCTTTTCTTCTTCCCCTTGTTATTTTCTTTTTCTTTATTTTTCTCGCTGGCACTCTCCATTTTCATTAATCAGCAAAACACCAAAAATATTTTCTTTCACACTTTATTTTATTCCTTAAAACAAAAAGACAAAAAAATATTTTCTTAAAACAAAACAAGTTCATTTAATATTTTCTTGTATGTATTTCAATATGGTTGTAATAGTAATTTAGGGCTTCATTTTCATTTACAATCCCCATTCATAAATTTGTACCCCCACCCCCTAAATGTTGTAATAGCGTAGGACTTTACATTTCTGCAATTTATCGCTTTCAAATGTAAATGTAAGATAAAATCAATAAATAGACCACCAAAAAAATAAAAGACAAAAGCATGCAATCAAACACACTTTACACACAAACACCCTTAGGGTTTCTCCACTTGGTTGCCTTATACAAAAATAGTCATATTACGCATGCAAAGTATCTTGGTAAAACAAACAAAATCAAAAGATCATAGTCCCTCGATGACGCTATTCAAAGTTGCCTTACAAAATGATCTTAGTCCCTAAAAAATGCTAAGATACTTTGCAACATTGCTAATCATGGTTATACGATGACCCGCGCCCGTCCCGTTTACATCCAAAGATAGGGTTGTTTACCAAATCAATGGTAAGACAACAATGTCAAAGGAATAGAGAATGCACAAGAAAGACATTTGAGTAGGTAAATTGCTCCTAGTTACTTGCTCTATTTTCAAATAAATATCCTTGCTATTTTCAAAACAAACACACATTTCCAAACAAACATTGAAAACATTTTCAAAAAGACAAACATCTTTGTATGCATTCTTACGAACGAGAATCATTACAAAGATTGCCTAAATAAATGTCCTCTTTTACAAAATACTTTCAAAAACCACACAAATCACAATTTTAAAACAAAAAGCAAGTAACTAAGATCCCATGGAAAACCATGGATGAAAAGGGTGCTAACACCTTACCTTTTCATAATCTACCCCCGAACTCAAAAAACAATCTCAAAGGTCTTTCCTGTGCTTTTTCACCTTTCTTTTTGGATAAAAGAAAAGTCGGTGTTGACTCTTGCTAACCGCAACATTTGCAAACACAAACGCAAAACTTCAAGTTAGTTCTCCCACTGTATCACAAAGACGCTTACTAATGTTGTGGTTTTGGGGGCAGGATATCTTTTACCAACTGATCAACCTTTGAACTCTCAAGCTATGATTGAAGATTGGGTTTTGGAAAAGGGTTTGTTTGGAAGTGTCGTGTATCCAAATGTGTCCACAAATTCTGCACATGATGATGTCTAACTATTTGAGATTAGTCGCGGTGTCCTGTGTTGTTAGTTTTGATGTTGTTGTAGAAATTGTTATGGAACTGATACTTAAATTCTGCACATGAAATGATACTTAAATGCAGTCTTGGGAAACGGAAATGCAATTTTCTACGTACTATTAAATATGATAATGGCAGAGTTCATAATTAGTTAAGAAAAAGACATGAATCGGTAGTATTGATCCAATATGGAAACTAACCCTTTGAAGTTAAACTCAACAACAACAATTTCATCCTTATTACAAAATATAAAACCAAGTCAGACTTCTTATAGCTGTTAAAGGGAAATGATACTTTTTGTTTAAGTGTAACATATGTACGACCATCTCAATTCTCAAAGAAATCATTTGTAATTTTGATCACAATAATTTGTCTTTCCTTTATGCATAAACAAGTAAGTTATATTAGTAGTTACAAGTAAAATCACTACCCTAGCTATTGAACCCATGATGACATACTATAGTAGATATTGTGAAATTAGAATAAATATATTATCACTTTTAAGCGGTAGTATTTTGAAGAAAAAGGTTTAGCATGTTGAAATGTACTTAGGCACATCTTCAATATGTAACAAACCAACAATAATTCTCTCTATGTTTACATGCATTGCAATATGCTCTAGTTTATATTAGAAAAAACAACACCTGCTAACTGGTGGTATACAAATAAAGGTTCTCACTTAAACACTAATGATAGTTAAAGCTTCTCACTGCATAATTATTATGCTTAAGGTTGAATTATGTGTTAGTGTTTTGAATTCCAACATCATATACACCACAGAAAATATTATTCTTAGTTTATACATAAAATTCAATATGCTTATCTACCACAAGTTGACAAATCAAAACAAAATCATTAATCAAATACACAAAAAAAAATGTTTTGTGCTTAAATTTGTAACTTCAGAATCACAAACAACACACTTACAAATACATACATCTGTCCAAATCAAAAAAACAAATCAGAAAATCAAAACTATAAATCAGAAAGAGTCACAAGAATGCAGGTATTGACCAATACATATTAACACAAGAATGCAGTAGAGTGTGTATTCGATTTTGATTAGACATTCCTTGTCATTGTTTAGTTACCATTAAGAATAAATTGTTGATTAATTCTATAGCATTATCTTACTTACCTTAGTTATATATATTCCTTGCCTTTGTTTTGGGCCACTATTCTAATTACTTTCTCTTTATGTTGGTTTTACAATGATTTGAATACTTTGTTTCTTTTATAAATCACCTAAAACAAAGACACACTTATTCAGAAGAAGTGACGTGAGGACAATGAGGATCAGGAGCATTTGAGTTGACTATTGGAAAAATGTAACAATCAAACACACACAAACAAAAATATGTATATTTATATGGAGGAACACCTATTTGAGTTTGATTGTGAATGGCAGACATGCTAATTTAACTCCTCAGGTTTAAGAAGATTGAACAGGGACAACTGTTGTACCCCAAAATTTGCCCTCTCATTTTTCTTCAAGATATCTTCTCATGCTTCAAGGGTTTTCATTTGCTAAAGGTTGCTTAAGATCTGATCAGAAAAATTCTCCTCTTAAGCAATGGACTTACAACTATGATTTCACTTTTCTCAAGGAAGATTGGGTTACTAAGGCCTCAAATGGATTTCATGGTTTCTCATATTTCTCTAAGAATGCTCATGCCAAATTTCTCATATGACTGAGCAAACCAGCGCGAATTAGTAAAACAAAATGGTTCCATTAAACTCGCAGGGTTGATTTATAGGGGGTAGTGTACCCTTGGATTACCAACCATGTCTATTTTGCAGGAACAAGAAAAAGAATCGCCGGAGAAGATGACCGGAGCTAGGGCTCAGGCGCCTCTCTGTTGGCTGAAGATTTTGATAATGTTATTTAGAAGCCAAAAGAGTTAAAAGTTCTGATCGAAATGGAATTAAACGCCATATTTCGAAGTTGCAGAAGCAGTGTTTCGAATAAGTGTGTCAAAGCTTGGAGCTTCGAACGGTAATATGGGAACATATCCAAAGGAGTCTCGAAACAACAGTGATGCTATGTTTGGGAAGAACGCTCGAAATAGAGAGACACCAAAAGCATTTAAAATTCAAATGGAAGCGGGACTTTCAAAGTTTGAAAGTTATGTGTTGGAGCATTTGGGGACACGTGGAAAGATGACAGAAGCATTGTCTTGCATGTTCGAAATGTGGCATAATCCTGTAGCGAGACCGTTAGGGTCGAATTAGTATAAATAGAAGTCTTAGTATTAGGATTTCGGTGTGTCATATCTGTTATACAAAATACTCAATAACATTCAAACTACCACATGGCAAGGGAAACGAATGCAAGAGAAATGTATGTATGATAGCACCATGTATTTCTAACTTAATGAAAGCCTTTTTACCATTTCCAGTATTTTCCTTTTTTCTTTGTGTCAAATAACATTTGCAAGTTTTCCTATTTACAATCTTTTCATTTCGAAGTCTTTTCCTCAAAGTTCTACGTTTTACTGTTTTCTTTATATTTCGAGCACTTTACATTTCAGAGAACTGTCACATTTTCAATACCTTTATTTTCAAGCATTATTCTTCAAGCGCATACTTTTACTTAAAATCATTTACAGATTTCTTGCATTAAACGCTTTCTTCACATTTTAAACTTCTACATTCCAGAAACCTTTTATGTTAAACGTTTTGTAAGTCAAAACCATTTACTTCAATTTTCATGCAGTTTATATGTCTCTACAATCAGCATTACAATTAGCATTTATTCGTATAACTTAGTTTTCATATACATTTTGACCACATTTTTAAACTCTTAGAGAGAGAGATCGAAGTAAGCCAAACACTTATACAATAGCAACCATGAATAATTGTTCGATTGTGAGAGTAACCTTAATATCCAAGGAGTCCTAGGATCAATCTATTCGATCCTGTGAGTTACCAGAGAGATTGAATAACGTAAAGAAAGATTATTCGATAGTTTGGAAGACTAGCGGTTGTTTACCAGAAATCACTGGAAACAAATTGGCGAGACGTAGCCATTACAAAAACGTAGGAACCTAAGAAGTTTGCTGTTTTACGAACCTGAGAAGTGGTAAGATAACCAACAGCAACCAACCTTTATCCAGAAGAAAACGTTTGAACAAAATGTCTAATTCAGACAATCAACAAGGAGACCAAGGTGGCCCACATGCAACAGGCACTAACGCGTCCATTTCGAGCGGAACATCTAATGTAATCCCTTCGAATGCACAGTCTGTTGCATCTTCAACCAGTAACATAGCCACCAATGGAGTAAGTGGCATATCAACTAACAGTTCGATCTTAGGAAATACTGGAACTATGGGCTACCCTGGGGGATTCGTTCCACCACCAGGGACACAATCCCATTTCGCCACACCATTAACTAGACCGCCCGGCTTCGATGGGAATAGAATTAGAAGTTCTTCTTACGGAATGCCAACATCTTTTATGGCAGGTTTACACAATTCCACATCGAATTCATCTCCACAACTAGGATCTGGGTCCGGGGCGAATCAGTTTATGACAAATAACCAAGGGTCAGTGGGTTATAGCACGTTGCCTATCCTAACCACAGATAACCAGTTGGCTTTTAGGCAATTGATGGATGACAGCAACCACAATATGATAGGGGTGTTAGCACAAACCATGCAGGAAATATTTGCCCCAATAGTTCAGAATGTGACTGTGACGAACAGGGAAAACGCTGACAATATGAGTCGAATAGCAGATTTCTTTGCTCCCACAGAAAGGCGTAGGCAGAACCAGGCGGGATTTCGAACAAACATGCCTGTTATAGAACAAATTGCTAACGACCCAATTCATAGGCCACCCAGAGAAGAAGTTAACTTAGGGGCCAGAGCACCAAGGTTAGAAGCCCCAATAATCCCGGGTCCACAAAGGGAAGTTATGGAACCAGGGGCAAGGATCGAAAGGCCAGAAGCCCCAGAATTTCGAGAAGAACAACCTAGGGGAGTTGTTTTGGTTGGTCGAAATCAAGATGCCGATGCCGTCGTTCATAGGATTCGAAACGATAACATCTTGGCAAAAAATAACCTAACCACCATGATAGAGAGGATCATGGCCCAGAATGGCCTCAACATAGGAATGAGGAGGCCAAATTACGCTTCTCCTATACTGGATTGTATAATGCATACTGATTTACCAAGGGGATATAAAGTCCCTAAATTTACAAAGTTCGCTGGGGATACCAATGAGTCAACAGTCGAACACATAGCGAGATATCTAACCGAAGCGGGAGATATAGCCAATAATGAAGATCTCAGGATCAAATACTTCCCAAGTTCCTTGACAAAAAACGCCTTCACTTGGTTTACCACGTTGCCTCCTGGGTCTATTGACACTTGGACTCTTTTAGAGAGATTATTCCATGAACAATTTTACATGGGACAATCGAAAATAAGTTTGAAGGAATTGGCCAGTGTTAAGAGAAAGTTCACTGAACCCATAGATGATTATTTGAATAGATTTAGGCTGTTGAAATCCAGATGTTACACAGTAGTGCCTGAACATGAGTTAGTCGAAATGGCCGCTGGGGGTTTGGATTATTCTATTCGAAAGAAATTAGACACTCAGTATTTGAGGGATATGGCTCAGTTAGCCGATAGGGTTCGACAGGTCGAAAGACTAAAGGCCGAAAAAGCCAGAGTCTTTAAGAATAGTAAGAAAGAAAGGATTTCCTATGTTGGGACTGAGGAAGTAGAAGAATATCCTGAATTCGAATTCGAAGAGGTCGAAATCGACCTCGCTGAATTAAAACAGGCCCCTCCTTACTCCTGCAAAATGTTAGTTCCCACAAAAGGGAAAGATATTGTTGAAAATGAGAAAAGTGACAAGTTTCCAAAGAAGGTTTATACCTTCGACGTCACTAAGTGTGACGAAATTTTTGACTTGCTTGTCAAGGATGGCCAACTAATTGTGCCATCAAATGTCAAAATACCTCCTTTGGATCAGAGGAAGAAGAGAGGATTTTGCAAATATCATAGTTTCCTAGGCCACAAGACCTCACAATGTTTTCTTTTCAGAGACTTGATTCAAAACGCGATCAAAGATGGCAGACTAAAGTTTGCTGATAAGGTGAAGATGAAAGTGGACGAAGATCCTTTGGACGTCGCAGACACCAACTACTCCGAGCCTGCATGCATTGGAGAGGTCAACATGGTGGAAACTGATCGAAGCGACGCCCTAACAGAAGAGAAGGACACTGGAGTCGAAAACTGGGTGATGGTCGAAGTCAGCGAGGAAGTCACTGAAGACATCCAGAATACGCTAGACACTTCGATTGCCGCACTTGTGGTTGTTGCAGGAGAAACCCAGGCTACTGAAGGCCAAGGGAATCAAAACGAAGGATTAACACAAGTCACTGAGGGCTTGAGGCTGGAATTGGAGAAAGTCCAAATTACGCAGCCAATTCCCCTTCAGAAGGAAATATGGGACACTCTAGGGGAACCCAGTGGAAAATTTGACTATCTGGTCAAATATTCTGCCCCAGAGAGTTCGAAGGTCCAGATTGAAGATATAAAGCCCACAGGATGGGGCGATGAAGAAACTAAAGAGGGGGATGTGGAAATAAATATGGTGGATATGGAAAGACCCCGCTCTGAGATGGAGGAAGTGAAAAAATACTTAGAAAAAGAAAAGTACAGAATGGGGGATAATCACACTGGAGATGCTAGTCTCAAAGACTATCTCATGACATGCCACAAGGGAGATCCAGGCATGATATTGTGCCCTAGGTGCAGCATCCTCTGCAACCAAAGAATTGCTGCAAATTTCGAAAGGGTACAGAGGGCTCGAACTGGCAACAATTGGCGCCAGGATAACCAGCTTTTTAGGTGCTATCCCAAGGCTGGAGAGAGTTTGCTGGAGTTTGTTTTTCGCTGCTACAAAGGGGCAACCAAGTGTTTGATTTGCCCAAGGTGTTCTGCTGTGTATGACCAAAGCATGGCCAGGGCCTTCGAAACGATCCCCTTCGCCCCCTGCTGGAACCATCAAGAAACTGCCCAGATGGGCCCGCGTTTCGACAGCAGATATAAACAGCGAAGGCCTGATAGCCCTCACCCCAAAGCTGCTCGAAGAGTGACTTTCAAACTCCCTGCTGAAGTGCCAACCGATAGATGGCTACAAGTCAGAAATGACAAAGGCAAAGACAGATGGAGGAGTGCTGAACGAAATGCACGCCATGCTATGACATACAGGAGGCAATTCAACACACAAAAAAGGGAGGAAGTGAGATTAGAGAATTACAAAGGAAGGAACCCCATGTCAAGATCCCAGTGGCGCAGACAGCAAAGGATTCGAAAGGCTGAGAGAGAAGCTGTGGCAAACAAAGGGGATACTTCAACGAAAATACAAGGTGAATCGAGCACCAACAAACCAAAAAATCAAACTGAAGATAAACCTCCAGTCAATAGGAGGCTTTTTTCTGAAGACCAATGCAACGAACCAAAGGAATACACTCCAGGCCCGGAAGAGGACGAAGATATGATAACAGATAACTTCGAATCAGAGGGGGAGTCGTCATTCAACTTAAACTGTAACGTGGTGTCTGTGCTTCCCTGCGAATTTGGGCAGGAAACCGAAATCAATGAATATGAGGAGGAAGACACCACAGATTTAATGAAACATAGGCCCGTGTGCTACTACGTGATGGACAATGGGGCTGTTGAGGAACAAAATGCGTTCTTCGAACGTCCAGAACCTGCAATGAAGAATCATCTCAAGCCACTTTTCATTCGGGCGAAAGTGGGTGTCCATGGTGTGAACAAAGTTCTAGTGGATGGGGGTGCTGCAGTCAATCTGATACCCCATTTCATGCTAAAAAGGTTAGAGATCCGCGAAGGAGATATCAAGCCCCATAATATGGTTCTGTCCAATTATGAGGGAAAAGTGGGCAAAACACTGGGGGTGGTCCAGTTGGAATTGACAATAGGCTCAAGTTGCAGGCCCACCATGTTTATGGTAATCGAAGCCAAGGCCAACTATAACCTGCTGCTAGGAAGAGAGTGGATCCATGGCGTGGGGGAAGTTCCTTCGTCTATGCATCAACGACTAGTTCTGTGGAGAGATGATGGAATCGTGGAAAACATCGAAGCAGACCAGAGTTACTTTATGTCAACTGTCAATTTAGTTGACAAAAGGGATTATGATAAAAATCTGGCAAAGATTGCTCCATGTGTTCCAAACGATGAGATGAATGAAACTAGAAACGCCCACTACTACATGACACTTCGTCATGATGGCCTTTACTGGGATAGAACAATAATCAGTGAAAGAGAGGAAGTTGAAGGTGCTATACAAAAACGGCCAGCAGGCTGGGACTTCGACAACCTTAACCATGACTGAGTCTACCTTCTTCGAAAGGATTTCGGCCTATATGGCTGAGAATGAATCAAAAGCGGCCTTAGAGGCTGAAATAAATGAATCAACTATAAAGACGAATGAAGTTAGTGGGGGGGGGGGGGGTTCGAAATGCTCACCCATCAAGGAATATGAGATGGATCAAAGGTTGGATGCCATCTATGATAAAGAACCCTTAGGCTTCGAAAGGGACCCCATGAACTCAGGTGTCAAAATGTTGGCACAGGACCCGCTTGAAGAAGTCAACTTAGGGGATGAAAAAACGAAAAGAGTAACTTACGTAAGTACTAAACTTAGCCCAGGCCTCAAGAAGAAAGTGATCGAAGTCCTTAAGGAAAACAAAGATTGTTTCGCATGGGATTATGATGAGATGCCTGGTTTAAAGAGGGAGTTGGTAGAACATAGACTGCCAATCAAAGATGGCAAGAGGCCCATCAAACAAACTCCCAGAAGATTCGCACCAGCGGTTCTCACAAAAATTAAAGCTGAGATCGAAAGGTTGATGCGCTGTAAATTCATCAGAACAACAAGGTACGTTGAATGGTTAGCAAACATAGTACCTGTTATTAAGAAAAATGGTTCTTTAAGAATTTGCATAGATTTTAGGGATTTAAACACTGCAACCCCTAAGGATGAATATTCCATGCCCGTGGCAGAAATGCTAGTAGATTCTGCTGCAGGATTCGAATACCTGAGTATGTTAGATGGATACTCTGGATATAACCAGATTTTCATTGCTGAAGAAGATGTTGCAAAAACAGCATTTCGTTGCCCAGGAGCCTTAGGCACCTACGAATGGGTGGTGATGCCTTTTGGTTTAAAAAATGCTGGGGCAACTTATCAAAGGGCGATGAATTCAATTTTTCATGACTTCATCGAAACCTTCATGCAGGTGTATATTGATGATATAGTCATCAAATCTATATCCGCAGAAGCGCATTTGCATCATTTAAGCCAATCATTCGAACGAATGAGAAAACATGGCTTAAAGATGAATCCCCTTAAATGTGCATTTTTTGTGCAGGCTGGAGATTTTCTTGGTTTTGTGGTCCACAAGAAAGGAATCGAAATCAACCAGAACAAAACCAAAGCCCTAATGGAGACGAAAGCACCTGCGTCAAAAAGGGAGTTGCAATCTTTGCTAGGGAAAATTAACTTCCTCAGAAGATTCATCTCGAACCTGAGTGGAAGAACCCAAGCTTTCTCTCCGTTACTTCGTCTGAAGCAAGGTCAAGCCTTCGAATGGAACGAAGCTCACCAGGAAGCGTTTGACAAAATAAAAGAATATCTTTCTCAGCCCCCTATTTTATCTCCACCATCATGGGGGAAGCCCATGAGATTGTACATATCTGCCTCTGAAGTTAGTATAGGTAGTATGTTAGCACAAGAGGATAACAATGGCGTCGAAAGAGCCATATACTATTTAAGTAGAGTGCTAAATGATGCAGAGACCAGATATAGCAATTTAGAAAAGCTATGTCTCTGTTTGTATTTCTCTTGTATGAAACTCAAGTATTATATAAAACCTGTTGATGTTTATGTTTCATCTCACTTCGATGTCATTAAACATATGCTTTCAAAGCCCATAATGCATAGTAGGGTTGGCAAGTGGGCTTTAGCCTTAACAGAATATTCATTGACTTTCATGCCTTTAAAAGCTATGAAAGGTCAAGTGATTTCTGATTTCATTGTGGATCATTCGTTGGTTGAGCAGACAAGCATGAGTTACGTCGAAATGCAACCATGGAAATTGTACTTTGACGGTTCAACTCACAGGAATGGAAGTGGTGTTGGAGTCCTTCTAATTTCTCCAGAAGGAATTCCAACAAAATTCAAGTATAAATTGGATGGTCCTCGTTGTTCGAACAACGAAGCTGAGTATGAAGCGCTCATTGTTGGACTTGAAGCTTTGTTGGAATTGGGGGCAACCAGAGTCGAAATTAAAGGAGACTCTGAATTGGTGGTCAAACAAATCACAAAGGAATACAAGTGCATAAAGGAAAATTTAATGGTATACTTTGTCATAGTCAATAGGCTATTAAGGAAATTTGAATACATGGATATTCAACACATACCAAGATTAGAGAACCAAGAAGCAAATGACTTAGCGCAGTTGGCTTCAGGTTATAAAGTATCTACCAAGAATTTTAAGGATTTGGTCGAAATAAGGGGAAGAGTTATGGCTACTAGATTCACACCATCGGATCTGGAAAGTATGAGATTGGGATATGCTGAGAAACAGGGATTCAAAATTCTAGCCATAAATACTTTGTCAGATACAGATTGGCGAAGTCCATTAAAGAGTTATTTAGCAGACCCAACTCTAAAGGTGGATAGAAAAACAAAATATAGAGCATTGTCATATCTCCTCATGGGGAACGAATTGTTCAAAAAGACCCAAGAAGGTGTATTATTGAAATGCCTAGGAGAAAGTGAGGCATATTTAGCATTGTCTGAAGTCCATAATGGGGCATGTGGGGCACACCAAGCAGGCCATAAAATGAAGTGGTTGCTATTTCGATATGGTTTGTATTGGCCTAGCATGCTCAAAGATTGCATAGACTTTGCTCAAGGATGTGAGGAATGTCAGAAACATGCAGGAATTCAACATGCCCCTGCAAGTGAGTTGCATTCGATCATCAAACCATGGCCATTCAGAGGATGGGCATTGGATCTGATAGGAGAGATAAATCCTGCTTCGTCCAAAGGACAGAAATATATCTTGGTGGGAGTAGATTATTTTACCAAATGGATCGAAGCTATACCTTTGGTAGTTGCTGATCAAGAGGCAATTATTGAATTTATACAAAAGCACATTATCTATAGGTTTGGATTGCCAGAAAGTATAACTACAGACCAAGGCTCTGTATTTACTGGTAGAAAGATGCAAGGATTTGCCCAAGAAATGGGGTTTAGATTGCTAACATCAACACCATATTATGCTCAAGCAAACGGACAAGTCGAAGCAGCAAATAAAGTAATAATAGGATTAATCAAGAAGCATATTGGCAAGAAGCCAAGAAATTGGCACAAAACTCTGGACCAAGTATTATGGGCTTGTAGAACATCTCCTAAGGAAGCCACTAACACTACACCTTTCCAACTTACATTTGGCCATGATGCAGTGTTACCAGTAGAAATTCATCTGCAATCAGTTCGAATTCAGAAACAAAACGAAATTCCAGCTGCATTATATTGGGAAATGATGATGAATGAATTAGTTGAGTTAGACGAAATTAGATTACATGCGTTGGAAATTTTGATGAGGCAAAAAGAAAGAGTGGCCAGAACATACAATAAAAGGGTGAAGAAAAAAGTATTCGTTATTAATGACTTGGTTTGGAGAGTCATATTGCCTATGGATAAGAAGAACAAAGCATTAGGTAAATGGTCACCTCATTGGGAAGGACCTTTTCGAATATTAAAAGTATTCTCAAACAATGCATACGAAGTCGAAGAACTCTTGGATGATAAACGTGTCCTAAAGGTTAATGGGAAATATTTAAAGAAATATAAGCCAAGCCTGCGGGAGATTCGAATAGTAACAACGTAAACAAAATATTATAAAAAGCCAAGATGGCAAGATAGAATGCCAAAATGGCGTTGTTCGAATATTACATGTAAAAAACCAAAGTTATGGTCAGATAAACATCAAAATCTAGAAATAAACATTATTTTTCAATCGATTAAAGGTGCTTCGAAATGTTTCAAGTTTCTGCTGAGCGAACCGCCTGACACCTTCCAAGGTTGCCACTTCTCCTTTAAGTTGTTCTGCAGTCTCCATTTCTGCAAGCCCCTGGTTGAGAAGCTCTTCGAATTGGTTACCTGCAGGATTAGTTTCGAAGGCTAGTTGTTGTTCCTTAGCCTCCTTAACTTTCTGCTGAAGTTCCAGAATCTGCCTTTCCCAAATAAGAATGGACTCAGCTCGAGCCTCATATTCAGTTTTCGCCTGCTTCAGATGCATAGCTTGATCCTCAGCTTCTTGAGAAAGTTTTGAAGCTTGTTCATAAGCGGCATCCATGGCAATGCGTTTCTCGTGAACCTTCTTGGCAGCAGATTCGTCTTGGAGAAGGTAGCCAGTTACGTTGTCCAGCAAAGTCTGAAGATCAAACAAGAGAGTACTAACTGGCAGGGAGCAGTTGGAAAGATTGACCTTTGTGAGCAGCTCCTTCATAGTATAGCAAGCAGTACTATCTTGCTTAAGCACTTCGAATATATCCACATTGAGAATAGTTCTCCTAATTTTGTTGAGAAGAACAACTCTTTCATCTGTGGGAAGAGGATAGCTGGTTGAACTTGTGCCAGCCCTAGCGAGTGGAACGTCCCTCTGAGCCAACTTTGCCTTCATGTACCCAATGGGGTCATTTCGCCTCAGAAGTGCCAGTTCCTCGTCAGTCATTCGAGACGGAGAGGATTGGGGGAATTCCACGCGTAGGGGAACCACGTTTGTTTCAACCTCTAGAGTTTCGTTGATTGCATCACCATCCCCTTCATTTGCTTCGTGCTCTTGGTCTTCTTCATCCTCGTCCAAATCTACCACTTCGATACCATCCCTTTCGCCGCTATTTGCGTTAGACTCCGTCCCGGCAGTCGAACCATCATTGACGTTTTCCTCGTCATTGGCGTTTTCCTCCTCAGATTCTTCGTCTGCAGATTCTTCGGCTCCTTGCCCAGAATCAGCTTTTTCTTCTTCAGTCTGAGTATCCTTTGGGTCCTCTTGAAGAGTTTCAAGAGGGGACTTTTGAAGAACCCTTTGTGAATCCTCTGCAGACGTTTGAATTATCGTTTCGTTCACCTCTTTCAGAGGAATGGAGGTACCTTGGTCATCTGGCTGTTCAGAAGTTCCAGCCAGAACCGCCACATTGGAAGAATCTTTGTTTTGGACCAAGTTGCTGGAATCTCCTTGAGGAGAGGAGTTAAGCGGAGCAGCAGCTCTGGATGGTGAGGTCGAAATGTTAGAAGTGGGATTCAAAATGTTCTGCAAAGAGCAGCAGAATGTTAAAGAAAAACATTCACCAAGGTAATAAGAAGTTAAACATTTTTAGAA
Source organism: Vicia faba (assembly GCA_948472305.1). NCBI lineage: Eukaryota > Viridiplantae > Streptophyta > Magnoliopsida > Fabales > Fabaceae > Vicia > Vicia faba. The sequence goes on from OX451735.1 coordinate 546,303,447, forward strand.
GAAGTTCGATTTACCTGTGGACCCTCAGAGGAGAGGTTACTAGCTATACGTTCCAACGGTGGGTTGGAGGTCGAAGGTGGATTTTTGGATTTAGGTAAGGGAGCAGCATCCCTGGAATCGAGTCCAGAGACACTAGTCGGAACAGTGTTTTTAGGAGTATCTTTCTTTAGCTTCTTCTTCGAAGCAGTATTCGAGTTTCCTCCAGCTTTGGGGTCTTCCCCAGTAGTGCTTAATTTCCGCTTCTTGGGAGTAGTAGGAGGAAGCTTGTTGGTCTGAAAGAATTTGAACGAAGTCAGATATAAACCACAAAGCTTGAGTGAATTCGAAACATCAAAAACTAAGTGATTACCGTTGGAATTGGGGCACTTGTTGTTGTTGGCGTTATTGTTGTTGTTGTAGTTGCAGCAGTAGTGGTTGTTTCGGGTGGATTAGCTTTTTCGGTAGTTTCGATGGAGGCTTGAGAGGCACTCCCTTCCTTCGATTTCGAGGCAGCTGTCTTTATCCTGATAGCTGAAAATCAAAACAATTAAAGCAAAGGTTAAAGATATGGAAAATAAAAGACATTTGGGATTTTTCCCAAGCATTCGCACCTGTGCCTTGATCAGATTTAATTGACATGGCAGAAAGGTCGTATCGAAGGTGTCCTGGGAAATCATGAAGCCAGTATCGAGCCCATGTCACAGTCTCAGATGGCTTTGGTTTCCTTTGAAGATATTTGAACATCTCTTTGCAAGTAAACCACCATGGATATGGGGGGAACCAAGCCAGAGCCAGTTCTGAGGTAGGTAATCTGGGAAATTTAGGTGGATGCATTTCGAATGCCAACCTATACCTATCCTCAGGTGACAGCCCTGAAGGAAGTTTTAGCTTAGAAACTTTTTGTTTAAATTTTTCCTTCAAGGTCTCAGCTGCTTGATGCACAGTGGAGTCCAAGCGCGTGGGGTCGTAAGTAGTTTCAAAATAATTTTGAAAAGCTTTTATCTCTTTGGCATGAGTAAACATACCTTTCTTTGCTGGTACCTGCACATCGAAGGCATCAATTAGTTTCTGTCGAATTGTAAGTGTATCGAACATACAAGTTTGATAAAACTTAATCCACCACTCCAGAAATCCTTTAGCCGCGAGATGGGTAGGTTCGAAGGCTATCAGTTCAAATTGGGCAAAGCCTTGATATTGTTCTTGCTGGATCTTGGCTTCCCTTGCCTTGAAAGTTCGACCAGAAGTGATGGCGCTCTCAGTTTGGAACAAAGGTTCAGGAATCAGTTGGCATAAGCCAAACTGCCTCGAAACGAAGTTTGGTTGGTAGGCAAAGAGAAGAATTTGGTTCTTGGCTGGGGTTATCCTTGAAGAGATGAGTCTAGGAAGCAAGAAAGCTCTCCATACATCCTGAATCTCCTTGCTCTTGATGGCTTCTGAGAGAGCCATGGTGAACCAAGAAGGTCCATGAGCCCTCGAAGCAAAAGGCGCCATGCTCTCTTCGAACTTGTGCCTTTTGGAGAATATCATGATGTACTTCGAGAATTGAACCTTGAAGTCATCCTTGTCATCATTAGGAGTTAGTCTTCGAAGCCTAGTGCCTTCGACTATCCTATCACTTATTTCAGAATCTTGCTCATCTATGGTGTTGGCGGTTGATAAAGAAGGTTCGAACATGGCATTTAGCCATAGTTGGAGTAACCAAAATGGGCCAGCTAATAGAATGTTTTTGGAGGTATGGGATTTGAGGCTCGAAACGGCTGACCTCAGGCTCTCATAGAGGTCAACTAAGAGTAATTCACTTAGGCACACTTTGCGATTTTCATGTAAATCCCTAGCTAGAGGAATGAACCTACTAGCTACCTGCAGGGATCTACTGCAGAAAACATATCTAGACAGCCACAGGGTTAAGAAAGCAATGTGCTCTATGTCAGACACATTGTCCCCTTCAGCATGATAATGGCTGATAAATTTGGAAAAGCTGGCTAACTTGACTTCGAAGTCAATTATGCTTGAGTGCTCTTCATTGTCAGGAACATAAGTTTCTCCCACTGGCGACAGTCCAGTAATGGCCGCTATATCGAAGAAGGTTGGGGTAATCATTCCACCTGGGAGATGGAAAGTGTTGTAGGTACTATCCCAGAAATAAAGGGACACAAACAGCAGAGGGTGGCTATAGGTGAATCCAGGTTTCGATAGCTTGATGAGGTTATAAATGCCTAATTCTTCCCATTGCTGGGATTTCTTGGCTTCTACTTTTGTGAACAAATTTTGATAAGCAATATCAGAAGTAGGGCAAGATCGAAATGGCTTAAAATTGCTTTTTACATAATCCAAAACAAATGGGTCCTTGGGAGGAACGGTTGGGGTTTCTACGGTATTCGAACTAAGAGATTCTACTGCCCTAGGGGCATCCATTTTGTTGAATAAAGGTTTGAAGCTATAACAGACGGGAAAAATTGTCCTGGTGTCCTTTAATATTTCAAAAACTGTAAGAGGGCCATTTAAAGCTAACCTCTTACCAGCAATATGGGTAGGGATGAATACCTGTGATGCATACATCATTTCTTTTTCTTTGGAAATCATTTGAGGAGCAAGAGCAGATTGGCCTTGAATGGTGATGATTTTACTCTCCATGGTTGCTCCTGTAGTTTTTCCTTTCTTCTTGGAGACTTTCTTGAGTTGGGATGAGGTGGAAGAAGACATTTTTTGTTGTTTGAAAGCTTGGATTGTTTGATGAGAGAAGAAGAGTAAAAATCCAGAGTATGAAAGGTTTAGAGTGTAAAAAAGAAAAAGGAAGATTAAATTGATGTTTTATAATGAGAAGATTAAGCATCCACCGAGTAAAGGTGTGATACGTGGAGATCATGGGTTGGTGTGATGAAGAGGTGGCGTGAAGTTGATATAGGTAATAGGCGTGATTTAAAAATAATCATTACTTATAACTGCACCACGCTGTGAAGTGACTCTGGGCGGTTAAGGAACCCAAAAGGTGCTATGATTGATGTGACTGGAGTCAAATGCATTAAATGTTATGATGATTCGAAAGTCCTATCAAAATCTTGTATAGATGTTTAAAATAGGTATTTCTCAAAGAGATCGAAATACATATTTTAAAGGGGCAATTTGTTGGCTGAAGATTTTGATAATGTTATTTAGAAGCCAAAAGAGTTAAAAGTTCTGATCGAAATGGAATTAAACGCCATATTTCGAAGTTGCAGAAGCAGTGTTTCGAATAAGTGTGTCAAAGCTTGGAGCTTCGAACGGTAATATGGGAACATATCCAAAGGAGTCTCGAAACAACAGTGAGGCTATGTTTGGGAAGAACGCTCGAAATAGAGAGACACCAAAAGCATTTAAAATTCAAATGGAAGCGGGACTTTCAAAGTTTGAAAGTTATGTGTTGGAGCATTTGGGGACAGAAGCATTGTCTTGCATGTTCGAAACATGGCATAATCCTGTAGCGAGACCGTTAGGGTCGAATTAGTATAAATAGAAGTCTTAGTATTAGGATTTCGGTGTGTCATATCTGTTATACAAAATACTCAATAACATTCAAACTACCACATGGCAAGGGAAACGAATGCAAGAGAAATGTATGTATGATAGCACCATGTATTTCTAACTTAATGAAAGCCTTTTTACCATTTCCAGTATTTTCCTTTTTTCTTTGTGTCAAATAACATTTGCAAGTTTTCCTATTTACAATCTTTTCATTTCGAAGTCTTTTCCTCAAAGTTCTACGTTTTACTGTTTTCTTTATATTTCGAGCACTTTACATTTCAGAGAACTGTCACATTTTCAATACCTTTATTTTCAAGCATTATTCTTCAAGCGCATACTTTTACTTAAAATCATTTACAGATTTCTTGCATTAAACACTTTCTTCACATTTTAAACTTCTATATTCCAGAAACCTTTTATGTTAAACGTTTTGTAAGTCAAAACCATTTACTTCAATTTTCATGCAGTTTATATGTCTCTACAATCAGCATTACAATTAGCATTTATTCGTATAACTTAGTTTTCATATACATTTTGACCACATTTTTAAACTCTTAGAGAGAGAGATCGAAGTAAGCCAAACACTTATACAATAGCAACCATGAATAATTGTTCGATTGTGAGAGTAACCTTAATATCCAAGGAGTCCTAGGATCAATCTAGTCGATCCTGTGAGTTACCAGAGAGATTGAATAACGTAAAGAAAGATTATTCGATAGTTTGGAAGACTAACGGTTGTTTACCAGAAATCACTGGAAACACTCTCCAGTCCATAAAATAAGGTTTATAGTATAATTATTTCATTTCAATAATATAAACGAATGTATATCCACCCTAGTGGTAGAATCGTGCGTTAAGGTCTTACTATGCCGGGGCACGAGTTCGATCCCTGCCTTTTGGCATTTTGGATTTGTTTTTTCATATTTTCATGTTTTGCAAATTATATAGTGTAACTAAGGTTTCAAGAATTCACGAGCTCGGTGCCCTAACAATGGCACTTTGTCATTCTGGAATTAGATCTCACATGTTATGCGTCCAATCTGTTCTAATGATGGATATAAATACATTCAAACACACCAAGTTAATTAACAATGCATAAATCATAAGTGTTGAACTTGAAAAATTATAGCAAACCGGTGAGGATGGAAAGCGACCTTCCTGTGTGCTTCTGGATTCAAAGAGGGCATGGATGATTTCCTAGAACCTTCAGGGAGATGATTGGATCGTTGTAATTTCATGACAAGGGTTGGAGATGAGAGTTTGACTTTGCCCTAATTCTTTGAAAATTTTGAGAATTTGCTAGGGGTTTTTGAGGAAGCTTGCACGTGTGTTTTTGCTCTGAATGTAATGTGTATTTATAGGACAATGATTTAGGTCAAGAAAATAGGATCATATCTGTTGTACCCCAAAATTTTCCCTCTCATATTTCTCAAAACATGGCAAGAAAAATCTCCAAGTGGCTCAAGATTGTTCAAGAGTTGGACAGTCAAGCTATCTCCTAAGGCAGTCAACCTCAATTAGGGTTTTGTGTTGCATCAAGGTCCTTGCATCCAAATGACTTAAAGTGCTCCCCAATGTCCTAATATGTTCTCAAGATCATCCATGTCAAATTTCAAGCCTTGCAGAGGAAGTTTGCTCAGTCAATTGCTCAAAGGGTCCAAAATAGACTATGCTAGGGCAAAAGTCAATTGTGCTTGGGCAAAAGTCAACTGTGATCCAAATACAGTCAAACTTCAAGATTTTTTGTCAACATTCTCATTTTAAAGGAAATTTCATCATTTGATCAAGGGTTGATCATGATTCATCAAGGATTGCTCAAAATTCATCAAGACTCAAAAGTTGCTAAATTAGGGTTTTATAGGAAAAGTCAACTCAACTTTGACCAAGCATAACTTTCTCATACTTTATGAGAAATGACCCATCTAAAACTCATTTTGAATAGGATGCAATTTCTTACAATCCATCTTCATACCCCAAGATTAGAAAATGCACTCACAAAAAGTTACAAATTTGGACATTATAGGTCATTTTTGAAAGTCAACAAAAACACTTTTTTTTTCCAAAGCTTATAACTTGAGCATGGAATATCAAAATGAGATGAGACCAAAAGGGTTGGTTGGAGGACATCTCAAGATTTCTAAAAAGTCCAAGAACACTTCCAAAAGTTCAAAATTGAAGAAGTTATGCATTGTTGAAGTTGGGCATTTTTCCAAAATTGCCAAAAGTCAACTATCTCAAAAACTTCAAAATTTGTCAAATGGGCCCATTCCTTTCCACTTGATTTGATTTTTTCACACTCCACATGTGTCCTAGCTTCAGTCTTGTGTCCATTTATTAGTTTTTCCATTTTATTTGATTTGTTATTGAATTAATTCATTTTAAATCAATTTAAATCAAGTAAAATCTAAATATTGATTACTTAGGATCTTTTTGGTTGTTATAGGTCTTAATTATCATCATGATCATGATCAAATCCGTATCAAGCTTTTCATGTGCAAAAATATTGGATTTTGGACAAAAGAAGAAAGTTATCAAAGGAGGATCAAATCAAATCCTAAAACATCAATGTGCAAAGATTCAAGACCCAATTGTTGACCTAATCTAATGCCGCATACATATACAATACAAAGGCACAAGTTTGAGAGGCTAGAGGCTGCAAAATCACAAAAAGCAAACTTGAAAAAATTGTCAAAAAGCTTGAAACTGAAATCGTGCATAGAGGCCAATTCAGAACCAAATCTCCACGCTAATCAATTGCTGGACCATCCTTGAAGCGAAACCAATCCAGAACCAGTCTCCATACGCGCCCAGAAGCTTTGTAAGTGTCTAAAAAATCACCTTTCAGTTGAATTCGTATATCATTGTTCTTGCACTTTTCTTGCAAAATCTTTATATATTCGTGCTTATCGTTCAATTTAGAAGCTTTCTGCATTATTTGATTGCATTTATATAGCCTGTAACCCCCTCCGAATCTAGGGTTCTTGGTTCGTGTTTTTTGGGCGTTTCGTTTGCAAGTGAAATTGATGCCATTGATGGACATAGGCGTGATCAGGAGGGAGAGACGAGCATGACTATGGTCTTGGATTGAGTTTCCATGGCTTAGAATTAGTTTTAGGGTTGACCTAGGGATTCAGTTGCGGATATAAATCCGCAGGAAATATTCCAGGTTTCAACGAAGAAGATGAAGACGTGCCCCCCTCGTATTGGATAGTTCAAATTTCGCGCTTTATAATTTATATTTCTGGCATATTAATTGTTTTTTCATATAATAATTATTGTCCATTATAATAACGAATGAAGCGTAGTGGTGCAGTGGCAAAGGCGAGCGTTTAATACCAATAGGACTTGGGTTCGAATCCCAGGTCCCCCATATGCATATTATTTTTTTTTCCAGGTATTCCAGTGCATTTCAGGAGTTGTTGTTCACCATACACCATCATCCAATCATCTTCCAGATGTCCCTAGGCCAAATCTGGTGGTCCAGAATGAAGGCCTATGGTGGGGTCAAGTCAAAGGGCGCGTGGAAAATCAACAAAGTCAAGCGAGGCTTGCACACATGGGCCACAATATTGCCACTCCAACCTCCAATCTGGGCCCAAACCCCCTGAGTTTTGTTTTCTATTTCATTCTTTTTCTTATTTATTTAATTGTTTTTGTTTTATTATTTAATCATTAACCAATTAAATTTTTTCCTCATAAAATCAAAAACCCAAAAAATATATTTTATTCATTAAATTAATTTTCAGTATTTTATTTTTGTTAATAAATTTAATTTAATTAATTTAGTTTTATTAGGAATAACTTTGATATCTTTTTGCTATAATTAAAATTAACTTAGATAATTAGGTTTTTATTAACTTTGATTAATTTATTTTTTATTTCTTTAAATACTTGAAAACTCCAAAATATTTTTATTAATTAATTAGTTTATTAATTTAATAATTAACTTAGATCTAATTTTTTTTAATTCAAAAAAATCAAAAAATACTTTCTTTCAAAAAAGGGGTCAAAACCCTAGAATGCGCCCGATTTAATTTTCCGCAGCGATCCATTTATCATATTGTATCTGTTTCCCAGAATGTAATAGTTTAATAGGACTTTAAATATTTTTATCGCTTTATTTATTTTCCGCATTTTAATTTCAAGGGTTGCTTTTGGCGATGTAAATACCCGACGCCTTGTAATAGTTAGTTTTAATTTCCACAATTTAATTTCCGCAACTTATAAACTGTTAGATGTTTGATAATAGGGAATGCATGACAAGATCGAATGTTTAATTTAAAATCAACATAGATAATCATTGACATGTACAAAGACAAATTAACTGAAAAATAACACATTCGCACATGCGCACTCTTAGGGTACACCTCACTTGGTTGCCTTCGAACGTGGTCATTAAGTATAGGAAGTTTTAGAGGTCGCCCTCTTGTCCAAAGATCATAGTTGCCTCGAAACGGTTGCCTCGAAAAAATGATCTAAGACATTAGGGTTACCGCTAAGGCGTCCTAACGTTGCTTTAGTGACCACACGTCCCTTATTCGAATTGACCCTTAAATTCCAACGACGAGGCTACATACTCATTCATAGTGGGATAGCCCTGTCTAAAGGTCGTTAGCACAAATTGATTCCTTTTTCGAGTAGGTAGATGGTTCTTAAGTACTTGCTCTTTCTAAAACAAAATAAAACTTTTCGCACTTACACCTTTCAAACAAAAACTCTTTTCAAACCCACAAACACAAAGAAAAGCAATTTTGAAAACACTTTGAGCAAGTACCTAAGAGCCCGTGGATAACCACGGATTGAAAGGGTGCTAACACCTTCCCTTTCTATAACCTACCCCCCGGACCCGAGAAACATCTCAAAAAAGGAATTTTTTTGTGCTTTTTTTCCTTTCCTTGTTGGATAAAATAAAAGACGGTGGCGACTCTTGCTTACCGCGACATTTTGCAAAAACAAACGCAAAACGCAAACCAGCACACCAAAAATAGTCAGTTCTCTCCCATCGTATCACAGAACTGGCAACTCTGCTGAGGAGTATTCTAATAAGTGGGGTGTACCTTAGGATTAGATCATTGTGTTTTCAATTGTTTGCTTTGTATGCTTTATATTTGTAGGCTTGTATCGGAGTTACTATAGATCCTAACCCGGATCTGGGGGATACCCTTTAGGTAAGTAGCAATAAACTGTGAGGGAACTGTACGGCGTAGACCGATACGGTTGAAGTAGTAGCTACGTTGGTGTGGCACTTTAGTCTGTACCGATATCCCTTGTGTTGGAACGAGAAGAATATGGGTCTTCTAAGGGGTCATTAAGCACCAACTGACCTTAGAACCTTTAAATTGACCAACTTGGCCATAGAACAGTAGTAGTATGCTACACTCATTGAGACTAAACTCTCGCGATGATTCCGGCCGCAAGAAAAGGTTGCTAAACTGGAATTATGACCGATTGAGGGTAGTCAGTGATATTGAGATCCTCTAGAACCCGGTTACTATTTTTAGGACAGGTTTAAACCAACTGAACATAAAGAGGGTAGTACCCAAGCTCCTTGCCAGCCTGAAATCTAAGGGCTCTCTATGTGACTTGTGTGCCTTTACCATGTTTGCTATTTTTGGATACTTGTGGTGTGCTTACTATCATGACATCATGACATCATAACATTGCATACATCTTGCATTGGACTAACCTATTTCAAAGACAGGAGGGATTCATCTTTGTTCTGTTTTGTAGGTCATGATGCCTATGTGTAGGAATACCATCCGGATCAACTTTGTTCAGGTTCCCACCATGCTTAAAGAGTTGGTTGCCAGGATTCCTGATACTACTTCATTCATCAGGAGACATGGTTACCTTTTGGGTTTGGTCACTTCCAAATTGGACGAGCAGATGATGAGTGTCCTAGTCCAATTCTATGACCCACTGTACCATTGCTTTACTTTTCAGGACTACCAGTTTGTCCCCACCTTAGAAGAGTTCTCTGAGCTGCTCGGTATCTCTATCCTGGAGCAGACCCCATTTACTGGTTGGGAGAAGACTCTTAGGCCAGAAGAGATTGCTGCAACCCTTCATATGACCAAGGATGAGGTAATGGCTAATTGGGAGACTAGAAGTGGAGAAAAGGGCTTTCTGACTAAGTTCTTGGTTGGTAAGGCTAATTATTTCTGGGATAGTCTAGACTTCAAGGCATTCAAGGATATTATGGCTCTTCTGATATATGGCTTGGTATTGTTTCCAAATCCTGACTCCTTTATTGATGTGAATGCGGTGAAAATCTTCATCTCTCGTAATCCTGTACCCACTCTTTTGGGTGACATTCTTCATCAGCTTTATACCCGTACTGTCCAAAAACGGGGAACCTTGATGTGATGTGCTCCATTATTGTCGAGGTGGTTTATTTCACACCTCCCCAAATCAGTGCTGAAGAACAAAGAAGGCATGGGCTGGGCCTATAGGGTTATGTCTCTCTCGTATAATGACATTATCTGGACTATCAAGGGTATGGACGAGGTGGCTATTATTGATCGATGTGGGGAGTACCCCAATGTTCCACTGATAGTAACCTGTGGGGGAATTTCTTACAATCCGTGCTTGGCCTTACGTCAGTTTGGGATAGCCAAAAGAGAAGGACCACATGAGCTGTTAATGCATAGCATCATCTTTGATTTTCAAGGGGATAGCGACGAGCAGCGTCGCAGATTCATAAGGGCTTGGGATAGAGTTCACATATCTGATCCACACGAGCTGGGCCCAAAGACTTCTCTTCCAATGGAGCCATATCTCAGATGGGTCCGTATCCGTGCCCAAAAGTTGGGTATGCCATATGAAGCAGTCATGCCTATCATTGTTGAAGTTGCTAATGAAGAAGGGGTTCTTCCGACCATCCTCCATCCTCATATGCCCACTGACATTAGGGCACTGAAAAGGTCTTGGATTCAGCGGAGAGAGGAACGGGATTCTTACCGGGAAAAGTTCAACGAGCAAGAGCAGAAGATCCAGAAGTTGACTAGGCAGCTGGAGAACAAGCAAATTCTTAATGGCTATGTCCGCACCGACAAGAAGTGACCATGGGAGCACTGATTGTCCTTTGATGATTTCCTTTCCAGTTTTTACTTACTTTTCAGTATTTCCCTTCTTGTAACGCCTTAATGGCATCAGTTGAACAATTTGAATTTCAAAGTTTATCTAATAAAGTGTGTTTCATTTCTTGTTTACAAATTTGAATCTCCCGATTGTCTTTGAAATCATGTCATACGCATTTCATTCCATGCACTTCATAAACCGGTACCCATTACAGGTCTCTTATCTTCTTCGCTGTTTATTTTAGCACTCATTATGTCTGCTGAACCTTCAACTGAGCAAGCAATCAAGGCCCTACAGGCCCAGAATGCCCAATTCCAAGAGCTGTTCATGAATCTAGCTAAGGGTCAGCAAGATCTGAAGACCTTGATTCTGAAGGAGAAGAAGAAGAAGAAGAGGACAATCATGTTTAACACCGGTCACAGGCTGCGGGATGAAATTGATTTGACCACCTCATCTGGAGGGAAAGATAGTCAGGAAGAAAGAAGGGTTCCTAGCCCTGTGGTCTCCGACAACGAGACGGATTTTGACGAAGACCAGTATCCTCCTGCTGAGGGTAGATACAAACAGCTGGAAGACCGGTTGAGTGCGATGGAAGTTCAGAAAGTGTCTGGTCTGGACTTTGGTGATCTGGGTCTATCCTCTGGGGTGGTGATTCCCCACAAATTCAAAGATTCAGCCTTTGCTAAGTATGACGGAGTTTCGTGTCTGAAGCTGCACCTCCGGTCATATGTAAGGAAGATTCGGCCGTACACCGCAGATAAGAACCTATGGATCCATTTCTTTTAATACAGTCTCTCAGGGACTCAGCTTGAGTGGTTTTACCAATTGGACGGAGCCAATATCCGTAGTTGGGAGGATTTGGCTACTGCTTTCTACAGGCAGTACCAATACAATTCCGACCTCGCTCCCACGCGTACCCAACTCCAGGGTGTGTCAATGGGAACGGGCGAAGGTTTCAAAGATTATGCTCAAAAGTGGAGGGACCTCGCCGGAAGAGTGCAACCACCCTTGGCTGATCGGGAGCTTGTGGACATGTTTCTGGGGACCTTGTCGGGTCCATTTTTCAACCATCTGATTGGGAGCTCTTCGTCTGGGTTTACAGAGCTAATTATGACCGGTGAGAGGATTGAGGCTGGTATTAAGGCTGGAAAGATACAAAAGGGCACTTCATCGAGCACTGAGAAAAAGCCTTTTAAGAAGGAATCCAGTGATGTCTACAGTTCAAAAAGACAGAATAGACCTGAACACCGCCAAGCTGTTAATGCGGTTGTTATTTCAAGGCCTGCTGGTGCTCCTCGGCACAATAATCAACAAAAGGACGAGAAACCTCGAAGGCAATTCACCCATCTCAACATGACTTTGTCTCAGATTCTGCCACAGTTACTGAAAACTAATCTGGTGATTCCAAGGGAAGCCCCGAAGAATCCAAATATAACGTCACCAAAGTACAACCCTAATCCCCACTGTGCTTTTCATTCTGATAGCCCGGGGTGTAATACAGATGATTGTTGGTCTTTGAAGAATAAGATACATGACTTAATTGATGCAAAGGAGATTGAGTTTGAGGCGCCCGAAAGACCTAATGTTGTGACTGCTCCTATGCCCAAGCATGGAGTAAATGCTATAAATGAAGACTCGTTTGTGGTTTCTGTGGATGACATTGTTACCCCTTTGATGACTGTGAAGAAGAACCTTTTGCTAGCCGGTTTATTTCCAGGCTGTGACGAAGGTTGCCGTAGGTGTTCTGCCTTACCCACCGGTTGCCATCTTTTGAAGTCATGTGTCCAACGCCTGATGGATAGTAAAGAAATTATGTTTGAGAAGACTGTTATTCCTTTAGTTCGTACTGAAGAAGTTGCCATTATCACCATCTTCGACAATTCTTCCAAGGCTCCCTCGAGGAAGCCTGTTAGAATTACATCTGTTCCAGAAATCGCACCATTAATCATCACTGTTTCGGGGCCCATCCCCTACACCTCTGATAAAGCTGTCCCTTGGCATTACAGGGCTGATGTTTATTTTCATGGAGTTAAACAAGAGTTAGATGCTGATACTGACGTCAGCAATATTGTTGGACCTGCCAAAGTCACCCGCAGTGGAAGACTTTTCTCACCTGATATCTCTCTGCCAACTGCCCGAAAACCTGTTGTTATTACACCTGCTAGTGTACCTGCTGCTATTCCTGTTCAAGTTCCTATTCTTACCCCTGTCGTCGAGTCATCTGACGCTCGGGGCAAAGGGACCACCAGTGAGCCTGCCCAGACGGAGGCACCAAAGACGATTACTGTTGAAGCTTCTAGACAAGAGATGGAAGAAATTCTGAAGATCATCAAAAAGACTGACTACAATATAGTGGAGCAGCTGGGGCAAACCCCGTCCAAGATCTCTATGTTGTCACTATTGCTATGCTCAGAGGCCCATGCCAAGGCTCTGATTACCTTCTTGAAGACTGCCCACGTACCACAAGAGACGTCAGCTGATCAGTTTACAGATTGCATGGCCAATCTGACTGCTGATAATGGGTTGGGTTTCTCTGACGCTGATTTGACTGCTAAGGGGAAGAATCACAACGATGCCCTGCATGTCTCCATTGAATGCAGGGGCACCACTCTTGCTCATGTATTGGTAGATACTAGTTCCTCGTTGAACATTTTTCCTAATAAAGCTTTAGACCGGTTGGACTGCAAAGGGTTGGAGCTGAAACCAAGTAACATTGTTGTTAGGGCCTTTGATGGGTCTAACAGGATGGTGCACGGAGAAGTTGATATCCCGATTAAGGTTGGTTCTCAGGTTTTCAACTCTACATTCTATGTGATGGATATTCAGACATCTTATTCTTGTTTGCTGGGTCGTCCATGGATCCACAAAGCTGGGGCCGTAACCTCAACGCTCCACCAGAAGCTGAAGTACCCGGTCAAAAGGAAGATTGTGACAGTGCAAGGAGAGGAAGAGTACATGGTGAGCCATCTCAACTCTTTCCGATATGTAGAGATGGATGGGGAGTTCATTGAGACCCCATTTCAGCATTTTGAAGAGGTTCCCCAGACATTGGCGTCAGCTGAGACTGTTGTTGAAGATTCTCCTATGAAGATGGCTTCCTTTAAGGATGCCCGGGCTGTTGTTGAGAAAGGTGGGTGTGAAAATTGGGGATGACTCCCTGATTTTACACAGAAGACTAACAAGTTTGGTTTGGGTTTCACTGCAGAAGCTCAAAGGGCTGTTCGGAATGCACGGATCGGAAGACATCCCGTGTTCATCAGCAATTCAGGAATGAATGCCATTGAAGACGATGTGGAAAAGTCTGAGTTCGACAGCTGGATCTATCCTACGACCAACGGTGGACCAAGCAACTGGACAACAAAGGACTTCATCCCTATTACTTTTGTCACCCAGTAATGAACTTTTTGTTTTGAATTTGTAACAGACAATGTTTTAAACTTTATGGCCCGGTGTCTTACCTGGGGCATCGTGGCTTCATTTGTGAGGGCTTTATGTGTGTAATTTTCATATATCATTAATAAAAGCATTGGACGTTCTTGCATTTTAAATTTTGGGCTCCTTGTTTTTCTTTTTTATTATATATTGCAAAACAACTATTTTACACACACTCACATATACAGGTCTACATCCACTCTGGATCCTACTGGTAACGACTCTGCTACTGCCAGTTATGACTTCAAAAATCCGATCAACTTAGCCGAAGACGAAGGTGAAGATGATTGCAAAGTGCCTGGTGAACTTGCAAGACTGTTACTCCAGGAAGAGAGGGCTATTCATCCGCACGAAGAGCCGGTGGAATCAGTGAATCTGGGTACAGAGACAGACAAGAAGGAAGTTAAGATCGATGCAAATCTGGAGCTTAGTGTGAAGCAACGGTTGATTCAGATGCTGCGTGACTATGTTGAGATCTTTGCTTGGTCTTATGAAGATATGCCTGGGTTGGATACCGATATTGTGGTTCATCGCCTGCCTACCAAGGAAGACTGTCCTCCAATGAAACAGAAGGTCCGCCGAATGCGCCCAGAGATGTCTGAGAAAATCAAGGCCGAAGTGATGAAACAGTTTGACGCCGATTTTCTAGCAGTTACTTCTTACCCTCAGTGGGTGGCCAACGTGGTTCCTGTACCGAAGAAGGATGGCAAGGTTCGAATGTGTGTTAAATACAGGGATTTGAACAGGGCGAGCCCCAAGGATGACTTCCATCTACCTCATATCGATGTTCTGGTTGACAACACCGCTCAACATAAAGTCTTCTCCTTTATGGATGGTTTCTCCGATTATAATCAGATTAAAATGGCTCCCGAAGACATGGAGAAGACAACTTTTGTTACTCAGTGGGGTACTTTTTGCTACAAGGTCATGCCCTTTGGATTGAAGAATGCTGGGGCAACGTATCAGCGTGCCATGGTTGCTTTGTTTCATGACATGATCCATCATGAGATTGAGGTATACGTCGACGACATGATTGCAAGATCTCAAACTGAGGAGGAACACCTTGACCACCTTCAGAAGCTGTTTGACAGGTTGAAGTTGTACAAGCTGAGGTTGAACCCGAACAAGTGCACCTTCAGGGTGAGATTTGGTAAACTGTTGGGTTTCGTCGTAAGCGACAAAGGTATTCAAGTGGACCCTACAAAGGTGAAAGCCATACAGGAGATGCCAGCTCCCAGAACAGAGAAAGAAGTCAGAGGCTTCCTGGGACGACTGAACTACATTGCCCGATTCATCTCGCACCTGACTGCTACTTGTGAGCCAATTTTCAAGCTACTGAAGAAAGATCAAGTAGTACGTTGGAATGATGAATGTCAGGCTGCTTTCGAAAGGATCAAAGAGTATCTCCAAGAGCCACCCATTCTGATGCCTCCAGTTGAAGGGAGACCTCTGATCTTATACTTGACAGTACTCGACAACTCAATGGGGTGTGTGCTGGGTCAGCATGACGAGTCTGGCCGAAAAGAGCATGCTATTTATTACCTTAGCAAAAAGTTTACCGACTGTGAGACCTGATACTCACTGCTCGAGAAAACTTGCTGCGCTTTGGCATGGGCTGCTCGCCGGCTGAGACAGTATATATTGACTCACACTACTCTATTGATATCAAAGATGGATCCAATCAAGTATATCTTCGAAAAGCCTGCCTTGTCCAGAAGAATAGCGAGATGGCAGATGATCTTGACTGAGTATGACATCCAGTACACGACTCAAAAGGAAATCAAGGGAAGTGTGTTGGTAGACCATTTGGCACATCAGGCAGTGGATGATTACCAGTCTATAAACTTTGAATTTTCGGACGAGAATATCATGTTGGTAACTGATTGTGAGACACCTGGACCGAATGAAGGACCTGAGGAAGGATCCTGATGGTCTATGTACTTTGATGGAGCTTCAAACACTTTAGGCAATGGCGTTGGCGCCATGATCATATCTCCTAAAGGCTCTCATACTCCGTTCACCGCCCGACTATGTTTCAACTGCACCAATAATATGGCGGAGTATGAGGCATGCATCATGGGTCTTCGAGCAGCAATTGACCTAAGGATTAAGTTTCTAAGTGTCTTCGGAGATTCCGCTCTCGTGATCAGTCAGATCAAAGGTGAGTGGGATACGAAACACCTAAATCTTATTCCTTACAAGGAGTATGTGTTGACATTGCTTCCCCACTTTGAGGAGATAACCTTTGAACACTTCCCTAGAGAGGAGAATCAGTTGGCGGACGCGCTGGCTACGATGTCTTCTATGTTCAAAGTCAATTGGGACAACGAGGCTCCCCGGATTATCATTGAAAAACTGGATGAACCTGCACATTGCTGTGACATTGAGACTGAAGAGGTAACAGAAAAGACCTGGTTTCATGAGGTAAAAAGGTATCTTAAGGCTCAGGAATACCCCGAGGGTGCATCTGTTAATGACAAGAAGTTTCTGAGGAGGTTTGCAGCAAAATTCTTCATCAGCAATGGTATTCTTTACAAGCGTAACCATGATTTGACCTTATTGCGTTGTGTGGATAAGAATGAAGCAAAATGGATCATTGCGGAGTTACATGAAGGTACCTGCGGGACTCATTCCAGTGGACACACCATGGAAAAGAAAATCCTTCGGGCAGGATACTATTGGTCCATAATGGAAGCTGACTGTTATCAGCATTCTCGGACATGTCATAAGTGCCAAGTCTATGCTGATAAGGTGCACATACCTCCAGTTCCTATGAACGTCTTAACGGCACCTTGGCCTTTTGCAATGTGGGGCATTGATATGATCGGCGAGATCAGACCTACAGCGTCCAACGGACATCGTTTCATCCTGGTAGCAATTGATTACTTCACAAAGTGGGTTGAAGCAGCTTCCTTTGCTATTGTAACCAAGAACGTCGTGGCACGGTTCATTCGGCACAACCTGATCTGTCGATACAATGTACCAGAGAGGATCATTACGGATAATGGTACCAATCTCAACAATAAGATGATTACTGAGCTCTGCGAGCAATTCAAGATACAGCATCACAACTCTTCTCCCTATCGGCCGAACATGAATGGGGTTGTCGAAGCGGCTAATAAGAACATTAAGAAGATTGTGCAGAAGATGACGGTGACGTACAAAGACTGGCACGAGATGTTACCGTTCACTCTTCATGGGTACCGTATCTCAGCATGGACGTCAACAGGGGCAACACCCTATTCCTTGGTATATGGCATGGAGGCAGTCTTGCCTATTGAAGTTCAGATACCCTCTCTTCGGATTATGAAGGATACATGTTTGAGCGAAGGTGACTGGATTCAGACCCGGCTTGATCAGCTGAATTTAATCAACAAAAAGAGACTTACTGCTATTTGTCATGGTCAGACGTATCAAAAACGGATGATCAAGGCATTTAACAAGAAAGTCAGACGATAAGAGTATCAAGTTGGGGACCTGGTTATCAAGCGCATCATATTACCTCAAGGCGATCCCAGGGGCAAATGGACCCCTACTTACGAAGGGCCATTTGTGGTTAAGAACATTTTCTCAGGAGGAGCTATGATTCTAACCACCATGGATGGTGACGACCTTCCTCACCCCGTCAATGCAGACATAGTGAAAAGATACTACGCATAATCAAAGACCCGCTAGGTTGACTGGCCTAGGAAAAAATAAAGGCTTCCCGACGAACCAAAAGGGTTCAGGCAAAAATAAGGGATGAAAATGAAAAAATCTGTACACCCGGCAAGTCGAAAACCTGAAAAGGCGGCTTGGGCAAAAAAGGGTATCCCGGTGGACTGAAAACCCGAGAGGGCAGTCAAGGAAAAAATTAGGGATCAAAGCGTAACACTATGTCTCATTGGATCACCTTGCATCCAGACTTCGGTATCGACTATCAAGCTCGGACGACACTAATCAATCTGATCTACCTTCAACCAAGTAGCAAAGTGATGAGATGCTCGAAGACATAAAGGCAATAGTAGAGTGGGAACCCAGTGGGATTATTCACATAGCTGTTTTGTTTAGTTTTTCACAAATTGTGTAAATTCTATTTGTTCGACGGCATTCTCTTACTAGGACGTCAGCCTCTTGTACAAAAATGCCTATTTACAGGCCAAACTTCAAAATCAATGGAAATTCATTTTCAGACAAATTTCAAACTGTTTTTCCTTTATCTGTTTTCTTTCGCAAAGAACGTCCAATGTTCATTTTTGATATATGCATTTGACATTAATTGCTGCTCATAAATATTTACATGCGAAACAAAAAATGAATTACGGGTAATATCAGAAACCGGGGCAATAAGAATTGTCCGAACTGTATAGTTGTTTTGTCCATCAGGTACGAGGTAGATTCAGCTAAAGAATTATGGCCAAGATACTTTCACTCCCCGCAGAGTAGGACAGTAATGGTAGCTCTCCCCCAACTGAGACTTACCATCGTGAACGAATTAGTAATACTCTCCCCAAGCAGAGTTGATCTACCATCAGCACTAGAAAGGATTGATATCCCCGACAGTCTTAATATTCCCCAACAGGAGTATAAGAATGTTCCCCGACAGAATATAGGATACCCCCTAGTGGAGTCAATATTTCCCTAGCATAGTCTGAAAAAGCTTCCCCAACAGAGTTGAAGCATCCTCCCCAGTAGACTTTGGAAGTTTATCCCAAGCGGAGTACAAAAATAAATCTCCCCAGCCAAGTTCAAAGGATCATTCCCAGCAGAACTCAAAGGATTATCCCCATAAAATTCTAAAGGGTTATCCCCAGTAAGTTGCAACTGAAAGATCATCCCCAACGAAGTTCTTTCCTTTCACAAACAGGAATTCAATCCTCCATAGATTCGGTATCACCAGCAACGATAACCCATCCCCAGTAGAGTTTATCAGTGGAAGCCTCAGCAGAGCATCTCTTCCCCCACTGAGTAATCTCCTCATCGGTTTATTCCCCAACGGAGTTATCTTCTCCTGCAGGTTTATTCTCGCAATCACCTTCGTTCATCATCCCCAGCAGAAACGAAGAATTCAACTCTATTCTCCAGCAGCTATCCGAGATTTATTTGCCCCAGCTAAAACATCACATTTCCATACATCATGATACATGCATATATGCATCATATAACACAATCTCATTTATTTTGAGAACATCATTGCTTGATCCATATCATGCATTGCATATGACTGACCTTCACCTTTCAAGAAAGATGCAGTTAAGTTCTCAGCTATGTCAAAGACCTTTGTCTGGTCCAGTTAAATCGATTCCTAAGGATTTTTCTGATGCCGATCCAGTCAAAGTTAATCCAAGACCTCCTCTGGTTTAGTTAGATCACCGATAAGATCTCCCTGATTCGTATTCCAGTTGAAGTTATTCCAAGACTCTTGTCTGGTCCAGTTTAAATCGATTCCTAAAGATTTTTCTGATGCCGATCCAGTCAAAGTTAATCCAAGACCTCCTCTGGTTCAGTCAGATCGCCGATAAGATCTCCCTGATTCGTAATCCAGTTGAAGTTATTCCAAGACTCTTGTCTGGTACAGTTAAATTGATTCCTAAAGATTTTTCTGATGCTGATCCAGTCAAAGTTAATCCAAGATCTCCTCTGGTTCAGTCAGATCGCCGATAAGATCTCCCTGACTCATATTCCAGTTGAAGTTACTCCAAGACTCTTATCTGGTCCAGTTTAAATCGATTCCTAAAGATTTTTCTGATGCCGATCCAGTCAAAGTTAATCCAAGACCTCCTCTGGTTCAGTCAGATCACCAATAAGATCTCCCTAATTCGTATTCCAGTTGATGTTATTCCAAGACTCTTGTCCGGTCCAGTTAAATTGATTCCTAAAGATTTTTTGATGCCGATCCAGTCAAAGGTTAATCCAGGACCTTCTCTGTTTCAGTCAGATCGACGATAAGATCTCCCTGATTCCTATTCTAGTCGAAGTTCAGATCACCTGTTAACATTCTCCAAATGGCATCTGTAAGTCCATTCCCGACATCACCAGGCTGATACCACTTCATGCGAGTGCAAATTTCTGGGCACTCTAGTGTTCAATCATCTTCCACCTTCGGATCACGAAAGGCCCGAAAACTAATCTATATCCTCAGGTTTAAGAAGATTGAACAGGGGCAGTTGTTGTACCCCAAAATTTTCCCTCTCATATTTCTCAAAACATGGCAAGAAAAATCTCCAAGTGGCTGAAGATTGCTCAAGAGTTGGACAGTCAAGCTATCTCCTAAGGCAGTTAACCTCAAATTAGGGTTTTGTGTTGCATCAAGGTCCTTGCATCCAAATGACCTCAAGTGCTCCCCAATGTCCTAATATGTTCTCAAGATCATCCATGTCAAATTTCAAGCCTTGCAGAGGAAGTTTGCTCAGTCAATTGCTCAAAGGGTCCAAAATCGACTATGCTAGAGCAAAAGTCAACTGTGATCCAAATACAGTCAAACTTCAAGATTTTTTGTCAACATTCTCATTTTGGAGGATATTTCATCATTTGATCAAGGGTTGATCATGATTCATCAAGGATAGCTCAAAATTCATCAAGACTCAAAAGTTGCTAAATTAGGGTTTTGTAGGAAAAGTCAACTCAACTTTGACCAAGCATAACTTTCTCATACTTTATAAGAAATGACCCATTCAAAGCTCATTTTAAAGAGGATTCAATTTCCTACAATCCATATTCATACCCCAAGATCAGAAAATGAACTCACAAAAAGTTAAAAATTTGGACATTATAGGTCATTTTTGAAAGTCAACAAAAACACCTTTTTTTCCAAAGCTTATAACTTGAGAATGGAATATCAAAATGAGATGAGACCAAAAGGGTTGGTTAAAGGACATCTCAATATTTATAAAAAGTCCAATAACACTTCCAAAAGTTCAAAATTGAAGAAGTTATGCATTGTTGAAGTTAGGCATTTTTTCAAAATTGCCAAAAGTCAACTATCCCCAAAACATCAAATTTTGTCAAATGGGCCCATTCCTTTCCATTTGATTTGATCTTGTCACACTCCACACGTGTCCTAGCTTCAACCTTGTGTCCATTTATTAATTTTTCCATTTTATTTGATTTGTTATTGAATTAATTCATTTTAAATCAATTTAAATCAAGTAAAATCCAAATATTGATTACTTAGGATCTTTTTAGTTGTTATAGGTCTTAATTATCATCATGATCATGATCAAATTAGTATCAAGCTTTTCATGTGCAAAAATATTGGATTTTGGACAAAAGAAGAAAGTTATCAATGGAGGATCAAATCAAATCCTAAAACATCAATGTGCAAAGATTCAAGACCCAATTGTTGACTTAATCTAATGCAGCATACATATACAATGCAAAGGCACGAGTTTGGGAGGCTAAAGGCTGCAAAATCACAAAAAGAAAACTTGAAAAAATTGTCAAAAAGCTTGAAACTGAAATCGTGCATAGAGGCCATTTCGGAACCAAATCTCCATGCTAATCAATTGTTGGACCATCCTTGAAGCGAAACCAATCCAGAACCAGTCTCCATACGCGCCTAGAAGCTTTGTAAGTGTCTCAAAAAATCACCTTTCAGTTGAATTCATATATCATTGTTCTTGCACTTTTCTTGCAAAATCTTTGTATATTCGTGCTTAGCGTTCAATTTAGAAGCTTTCTGCATTATTTGATTGCATTTATATAGCCTGTAACCCCCTAGCCGAATCTAGGGTTCTTGGTTCGTGTTTTTTGGGCATTTCGTTTGCAGGTGAAATTGATGCCATTTATGGACATAGGCGTGTTCAGGAGGGAGAGACGAGCATGACTATGGTCTTGGATTGAGTTTCCATGGCTTAGAATTGGTTTTAGGGTTGACCTAGGGATTCAATTGTGGATATAAATCCGCAGGAAATATTCCAGGTTTCAACGAAGAAGATGAAGACGTGCCCCCCTCCTATTGGATAGTTCAAATTTCGCGCTTTATTTTTTATATTTCTGGCATATTAATTGTTTTTTCATATAATAATTATTGTCCATTATAATAACGAATGAAGCGTAGTGGTGCAGTGGCAAAGGCGAGCGTTCAATACCAATAGGACCTGGGTTCGAATCCCAGGTCCCCCATATGCATATTATTATTTTTCTTCAGGTATTCCAGCGTGTTTCAGGAGTTGTGGTTCACCATACACCAACATCCAATCATCTTCCAAATGGCCCCAGGCCAGATCTGGTGGTCCAGAATGAAGGCCTATGGTGGGGTCAAGTCAAAGGGCGCGTGGAAAATCAGCATAGTCAAACGAGGCTTGCACACATGGGCCACAAAATTGCCACTCCAACCTCCAATCTGGGCCCAAACCCCCCTGAGTTTTGTTTTCTATTTCATTCTTTTTCTTATTTATTTAATTGTTTTTGTTTTATTATTTAATCATTAACCAATTAAACTTTTTCCTCATAAAATCAAAAACCCAAAAAATATATTTTATTCATTAAATTAATTTTCAGTATTTTATTTTTGTTAATAAATTTAATTTAATTAATTTAGTTTAATTAGGAATAACTTTGATATCTTTTTGCAATAATTAAAATTAACTTAGATAATTAGGTTTTTATTAACTTTGATTAATTTATTTTTTATTTCTTTAAATACTTGAAAACTCCAAAATATTTTTATTAATTAATTAGTTTATTAATTTAATAATTAACTTAGATCTAATTTCTTTTTAATTCAAAAAAACCAAAAAATGCTTTCTTTCAAAAAAGGGGTCAAAACCCTAGAATGCGCCCGATTTAATTTTCCGCACGCGATCCATTTATCATATTGTATCTGTTTCCCGGAATGTAATATTTTAATAGGACTTTAAATATTTTTATCGCTTTATTTATTTTCCGCATTTTAATTTCAAGGGTTGCTTTTGGCGATGTAAATACCCGACTGTGATCGGTGGATCTGGAACTGACTGTTTAACGCTGGTTCGCGAAATGTCGCGGAAGCAAGAGTCGCCACCGTCTTTTATTTTCTCCAAATGGAAAGGACAAAAGCACAGAAAAATTCCTTATAGAGATTGCTCTCGGTTCGGGAGGTAGATTATAGAAAGGGAAGGTATTAGCACCCTTTCTATCCATGGTTATCCATGGGCTCTTAGATACTTGCTCATTTGTGTTTTCAAAAATGATTTGTTTGCTTTTCAATTGTGGGTTTTAAAAAAGTTTCTTTGAAAATTCCAGTTCGACTCTTGTATCGGTCCTCAAGAGTGTTTGAAAAATTGCTTTCGAAAGCTTTTTGAAAAGGTGTCGGTGTGAAAAGTATTATTGAATTTGTTTTGAAATTAGAGCAAGTATCTAGAGTCGTCTACCTACCCTAAGGAATTCGTCTGTGTAGATGTCCTTTAAAGTAGTGCCATCCCACCATTGAGAGGTAGGTAGCACCACCGTTGGAGGTGTTCGGGTCAATTCGAGGTTCGGGACATGGTGATCACAAGAGCAATAGGAAGACACCTTAGAAGCTACCCTCATGCCAGGTTCCCGGATCATGAGGACTTACTAAGACATCCTCTACTCGACGATCACCTTTCGAGGCAAGGCAACAGTGAGGCGTACCCTAGGGGTGGTGTGTGATTTGTGTGTCATGTTCAGTTATTTTGTCTTATTCATGTCAAGGTGATCTATGCGTTTGTTTTTATTTCATCATTCATTCTTGCATGCATTTATTAACAGTTAAAAAGATGCGGAAATTAAAAGTTCTAAACTATTACAAAGGCGCGGGTCCACATCGCCAAATTTAATCCAGGACCCGATTTGACATAAAATAAAGAAGTAAAGTGCGAGAAATAAAATGTCCGAGTTTACAAGGCTTTGGGAGAATTACATTAATATTATAAGAAATAAAATAAAATGCGCGAATTGGAATTAAAATTGGAAGCGAGGGCGTTGGACCCTTTTTAATGAAATTAAATTAAATGATTAAACTAATGAAATTAAAGAGAAAAAAGAAATTATTATTATTTTTTTTGAGTTTTTGGTATTTATGTTTTTTATGTATTTTTATGAGAAAGATTAAATGAAATTAAAATATTAACCCTAATTCTAATTTTTATTTATTAAGAAAAACATGTTAAAATTAAACCTAAAATTAATCTAATTATTTACATGCAATTTTGATTTATAAAAATAAATAATTAATTATTAGTGAAATTTGTTTACAAAAAACATTAATTAAATAAATATATTTTGATTTTTATGACTTTTCTGTTTTTTACTATTTTTTATATTTTATGAAAATAAGTTAAATTAAAGGAATTAATTAAAAAAAGAAATAATTGAAATAAATAAAATAAGGAAACGAAAGAAAATACAATACCTTGGGGGGTTTCTGTCCCCTTTTTGGAGGTGAATTGGAGTGGTTTGGCCATTTGTGTTCTGGCCTCATCATGCATAAGTTGTTCTACTTTGGCCATTTGGCTTTTGGCTTTTGGCCATTTGTGTTCTGGCTTCAACGTTCCTTAATGTCTGGCTTAATGTCTGCCTCGCCATGTATTGGTGTCATGTGTAAAATGTTCTGTTTTGGCCATTTGGCTTTTGGCCTTTTGGCCATTTGGCTTTTGGCCTCAACGTTCCTTAATGAACCTGCATGGGATCCTGTCTAAATCTGCAGAGTTGAACCTCATGAACACATTAAATAAAATCATAAAAATTCAAATAAAACCAACATATGAAGAAATTTAACGTTTAGGCACAATATGGCACGTATGAATGATTATACCCTTTTGATCATGGAGATCAAATCAATCTTACCCTTACTGGAAGATTAGTGACCTGAATGCTTTTATGCCTTACTGGAAAATTAGGATCATGGAGATCAAGCCAGCCTTATCCTTACTGAAGAAGTAGTGAGGTATTGGTTTATAACTGTGATGACTTGTTTGTAGTGAGAGAGATTTGTAATAAGGATTTCAAGGTTTTAGGGTTCTTGAAAGAGTTTGATATTCCAACAGTGTTGTGGCAAGGTTTTTTCTCTCTTTTCCTCTTTTTTTTTTTGTTTGTGTGAAAAGAATGTGATTATATAATGGAAATTAGGGTAAAGCAAATGGGCTTTGAATGTGCAATTGGGCCTCCAATATTCACTTGAATTCGTCACTTTCCAGGCTAAATCTCAGGGACTTAAGTGCATTTTTTGAAGTTGAAATGTGAAAACAAAATGTAGCCAACATCGAGAACTAACTCCTGTCCGAAAATCGACTCAATCGGATAAACGGTGAATTAGTTATGAATTTTTGAAGTTTCAGCTCAGACAAACTTATTTTGGGCTTCAGTGTCGACTCTGACACGTTCTTCAATAAAAAACTGGTATTGATCGGTGCATAATTTGGTCTCGACTTTTGAAGCAAAGTTGTATATCTATGAGTCAGTGACCTTGTGTAAAAATATGAGTCCAATCCGATAAAAATTGACCGAGTTATGAATTTTCGAAGTTTCGGCCCAGATGAAATAATATTCAGCATTCAGGATTTTCAGCGTGTCACGCACTCTGAGCAAAAAACGAAGGCCTTTTGAATACCGTTTG
The DNA here is from genome assembly GCA_948472305.1 of Vicia faba. Taxonomy (NCBI): domain Eukaryota; kingdom Viridiplantae; phylum Streptophyta; class Magnoliopsida; order Fabales; family Fabaceae; genus Vicia; species Vicia faba. The sequence goes on from OX451735.1 coordinate 546,328,978, forward strand.
AACTCAATTCCTTCTGTGAAAATGTAGTCAACTCAATTTGTGAAATTTTTGCGCCGGAACCAGCTCGATACGATGAAAATCGACCAAGTTGTGATTTTTTGAACATGACGCAAATAAACTTCTGTCACAAATTTTCTGCACGAAAATACCTGATAAATCCACATTTTTGAAGACCTTCTGATCGAAATTGGCTTCCAGCCGTGAGAGATGAAAACGTAGATAATGTCAAGACGGAATTTTGGCCACCGGAACAGGTTCAAAACGAGTCACGATCTTCAAGTTATGAATTTTTTAGCGCGTAGAAACTGCACTTTCAGCACACTTTTTCACCATATTTCTTCGAGAAAACTCACACATTCTGATACCTTCTTTAAAGAATTGACTCTTGAGCCGAACCTGAATTTGAGAATACGTTATCAGAGATATCTTGGCGAAAGAACACCTGAATATGATGCGCCGGGTTGGACTTGTGAATTTTTCTTGAAATGTTTTGAGAAATATGGGAGGGCAAATTTTGGGGTACAACAGTTGCCCCTGTTCAATCTTCTTAGACCTGAGGATGCAGATTGACTGACGTGCCTTTCGTAATCCGAGGGTGGAAGATGATTGAACACTAGAGTGCCCAGAAATTTGCGCTCACATAGTAGCAGTGTGATGGTGGGAATGGGCTTATAGATGCCATTTGGAGATTGATGGATAGGATGATGGGCTTATAGATGCCATGCTAAGAGATGGTGGAAGGTGGATGGGCTTATAGATGTCATCTGGACGTTGATCGCGTAAGAGATTCCTTAGCGAGAACTTGCGTACCTGCAAAAGAGAAAAATGATTACCTGGCCTGTTACAGGAGCTGGTCTTCAAACTCTTTGTAGGGGTGTCCTGACTGGTTACAGGAGCTGGATCTGGAGCTTCAAACGGTGATGAATGAACCAGGGATGGTTACTACCTCAACAGGAACGGTGAGAGAACCTTGGATGACTTTAACCTCAACAACGCTCGTTGAGAAAATCTTGGTGGGAATTACCATCTTCGCAGTATCGGGAAGAGAACCAAAGGAAATTATAATCTGAAAGGGAATTACATCTCACGCACCGTCGGGGAGAGAACCATAGGAAATTATAACCTGAAAGGGAATTACATCTCACGCACCGTCGGGGAGAGAACCATAGGAAATTATAACCTGAAAGGGAATTACATCTCACGCACCGTCGGGGAGAGAACCATAGGAAATTATAACCTGAAAGGGAATTACATCTCACGCACCGTCGGGGAGAGAACCATAGGAAATTATAACCTGAAAGGGAATTACATCTCACGCACCGTCGGGGAGAGAACCATAGGAAATTATAACCTGATAACTTCTATTGAGTCTTCATCAGAAAAATCTGTTTGGGGTCGATTTAGCTGGACTAGAGAAGGCCTTGGACTGGATAAGAAATCTTTGGAGTTGATTAACTGAACCGGTCTAGGTCTTGAAAGATGATTGAGAATTTAACTGAATCTTCCCTGAAAGGTAAAAGTCAGTCATATGCAATGCATGATATGGATCAAGCAATGATGTTCTCAACATAAATGAGATTTGTATGATATGATGCGTCTATGCATGATATAATAATGTATGTGATGTTTTATGAATGTGTTTTTCGTCTAGGAAAGTAAATCCTTGACGGGTGCCGGGAAGTCACTCCTGGGCTGATATTAAAGAGTAGATTTTGCTTCCGCTGGGGATGATAGTTGCAAGAATACCGGTAGGAGAAGATGACTCCGTTGAGGAATAAACTTGGCAAATGGAAGATTCTACGGGGAGAAAAAATACTTTAGCGACCATGCTGGGGTGTGATACTCTGTGGGGAGAGAGATACTCTGTGGGGTCGCTGATAATAACTTGCTGGGGATGTCTTTGCTGTATTGAAAGTATGAATAGACTTCACTGGGGATAAGAGAACTTCGTCGGGGACGCTCTTTCCATGGCTTTTGGATGAGGATAACCCAGTTATATCCTGTTAAGGAAATAACTCTTTAAATAAAGCCGGGCGACACGTTCGTGCTCTGCGAGGGATAAGCTTCCAGAATCTACTGGGGATAAGCTTACTGCTTGGGGGGATGAATTCCAACTTTCCTGGGGAAACTGGATTGGATTCTCCTGGGGAAGTTTTGGATTGCTGGGGAAGTGATTCCTTTGAATATTGATATACCGCCGGGGAACAATCTTTAGACCAAGACTGCCGGGGATGCTTGTTATGAGTATGTATGCTGCTGGGGAAGTATTGAGATCTACTAGAGGATACTCAACTTCCTTGAGATTTGATAACTCTGCTTGGAGGAGAATGCACTGACTTGCTTACTCTCTGGGGAATTAGGATATCTGGTTATGTTCTTTAGCTGAACCTACCTTGGTACCTTGGAGGATAGAACAATCAGATTGCTTAAACCACCCGTTATTGCCCCTGTTTCTATGGGGGAGGCACATGTGGGATGCTGATAATTGTTGAGGGTCAAACCTTCTTCTGGTAGGCAGGTGACAAGATGACAGGACATAGTCGCACGCTTTGATCCCTAACTTTTGCCTGGACCGCCCTTTCGGGTTTTCAGTCCACCGGGATACCCATTTTTGCCCAAGCCGCCTTTTCAGGTTTTCGACTTGCCGGGTGTACAGATTTTTTCATTTCATCCCTCATTTTGCCCGAACCCTTTTGGTTCGCCGGGAAGCCCTAATTTTTGCCTAGGTATGTCAACCTAGCGGGTCTTTGATTATGCGTAGTATTTTTTTCGACTATGCCCTCAGAACGTAGGGAGTTGCCCCTGTTAGAAGTGTTTTGCCACGCCACCAGAAGGTATTTGATCAGGCAAGATTCGTTGTTGGAATGCCCCAAGTGACTCAGGTGGAGATCTGTCCCAGGCTATTTGGCCTTTGAGAGATTCTTCGAATCTTGACTTCATTGCCCCAGATGACGGGCCATGAACACGTCTGCCCCTTGATTGGAAGTGCTTCTGTTCACTAGGTATTCATCGTGCGAATTTTCCTGCTGTTCAAACAAAAAGTCATATGCAAAAAAAATGCAAAGCCTATGTCTGTCTTGAAGATTTTGAAAATGCGTCCTTTTTCATAAAACAAGTGAATGTTTGTAAAACGTGATGTCAACTCCGTATTTACCGTAAGCCTTAAGGAGTCAGGATACCTTTTGTAACAGTATGCTTTCGAACTAACCCATGCTTCAGCTAGGACTTTTAAGGGTTATAACGTGGCCTGGTTCACGGTTTAAGAAACAAAGGATAAAGGCTCAAATTATTTGTACCCACCCACTCTTCGTGATGTTCTCCAAACCTAAACTCAATTGATCATACGTTAGACCTTGTTTGAGTCTTTGCTCTGATTTTCCGGTGATGATTCGGATATTGAACGTTTATTTGAGTAGGCAGTCATCTCCTTTTTTGCTGAGGGTTTGTAAGACCTCTTTCTTGATTTTTGTTATCCCTTTCTTTTTTTGCCTGAACTGTTTCCCTTTTTGGAATTACAGTCAGCGGGATGCCCCAGTTTTGTAAGTCCCTTTTATAGGTTTTGACTTTTTGGGCTTTTTTATTTTGAGCAATGTAATGACTGCCTGTCCTTCTTGATTATTCAGAACCATCACTGTCTTTTGTTTATTTGAGGACCTCTTTGGTGCCATTCATTATGGACTTGGATCAACTGAGAGACTACCCTGCCCCAGGTTATGATTAAGGGTTTTAATTTTCGAAAATAAAAAACTCCTTCTTCTTTGGCTCAGAGGGGTTGACGAGGGATTATCATCCTTATAACTCCAGTGTTTAGGGATTGAAACAATGCCTGTACCTCATCAGCGGGGTCTGTTCAAAAGCATACTGTAGATTATGGTATCATTTTCGTCATCCTCCCTCAAGAGGCTTAGAATTATTAATCGAGAGTTGACATCAGAAAAAAAATATGAAAATAATTTGCGTATAGTGACTACGAATATATTGCTTCAAAATAGACATATGCGATGCATTAATGAAATAACAATGTTTAACATGAATAAATGTTTGAACAATCAATGCACAACACAACTTGAACATTCGAATGAACAAAAGTTTCCTAGTCTCAGAGCTTGTCACTTCAAAAGGTGAGCCTTGGAGGGATGGTAGAAAAATTCAGCCTGACCATCTTGTGTGAATTCCAGTGCTCCTTCATCAATCAGGTCCTGAATCCTATTCTTCAAAGCCCAACAATCCTCTGTAGCATGCCCCAGGCTATCAGAATGATAAGCGCAGCGAGCGTTGGGGTTATACTTTGGTGACGTTGTCTTTTGAAACTTCGGAGCCTCTTTTAGAGTTACCAGCTTGGTCTCCAGCAACTGTGGCAATATCTGGGCTAAGGTCATGCTGAGCCGAGTGAACTGCCTTCTCTCGCTCTTTTGTTGGTTTTGATGTTGAATTTGTGATACTGGAGCCATTTGGGGAGCTCTCTCCTTGCCTCTTTGTCTCAAAGGTGGTCGGGCGATGACTGGCTTTTTACCCTTAGACTTTTGCCCCAGTTGGTTACCCTGAAGCAGTTGGTTGACGAGAAACCAGAGCTCATCTTGTCTTTGAGCTAACCCTTGAATGGAAGTCACCTGCCCCAGCATCTGGACCTTCAATGCATCCACCTCAGCTTGTAGGTGTTTCAGCCTTTCATCCTCAGCACTGTTCCTGACAAAAGTCTCCAGGAGAAGTGTCCTTAGCTCTTCCTGCCCCTTGGATAGATTCAGGAGGATTTCCCCGAACCGAGTCTCTTGAGCAAGAAAGTCCTGGTTATCTTGTGGGCAAGCCATAGCTGAAATAAACAGCGAGAAAGGTAAGTGACCTGCAACAAGGATACCTGTTATGCAATGATATGTATGATATGCATGCAATGTTTTCAAGGACCTCGCGGGGTAAACAAGAAAATTTGTTAGCATTGGAATTTATAGCTTGATTGAAGGACACCCATGTTGTTGAGAACTCTTCTTCAAGGGTCAAAGGCTCACCATATCCAGTGGGTCATAGCCCCTGACTACTTTGTCTAGAGGAAAATAAATCCTCTTTGCCCCTTGCTGGGATAGTTGATTCACCATGACCTGCATCACAAGCCCTTGAGATCCTTGAAATGGATTAGTCCTTATGAGGATGTATGCAATGGTATGATGTCATGCTATGCATGGGGTAATGTAGGTAAACCCTGTTACGAGTCCCAATTAAGGATTGCAAACCAAAACCTGCCAGAAACTCAGTACACTCTGTTAGGAGTCCTCATTAAGGACTGTAAACAAAACCTGCAAGAAACTCAATACACTCTGTTATGAGTCCTAATTAAGGACTATAAACAAAACCTGCAAGAAACTTAGTAAGCCCTGTTATGAGTCCTAATTAAGGACTGGAAACCAAAACCTGTAAGAAACTTAGTATACCCTGTTATAAGTCCCAATTAAGGACCACAAACAAAACCTGCAAGAATTTAGTAACTCTGTTATGAGTCCCAATTAAGGACTATAAACAAAACCTGCAAGGAAACTCAAGTGTCAGATAACAAGCATGCAAATAGTCAAGTTGGAAGGCACACAAGTCACACAAGAGAAACCCTTAGAGTTTAGGCCAGCATGGGGTCTGGGTATTACCCTATTGAAGTTGGTGGGCTCAACCTGTCCTATTAGAAGTAACCGGGTTCTAAGGGTCCCAATATCACGGGATTGCTTTCATTGTTCATCGTTTCGATTTAGCCACTGAACTAGCGACCAAAATATTCCAGGAAAGCAACCCTCAATTGAGTGTAGTATCGAGTATCAACCAACCTCGGACTGCACCAAAGTCAGTTATCTCACTACCCTAAAGAGGCCAAGATGGTTCAATTAAGGTTCCTAAGGTCAGTTGATGCTTCACGAAACCACGCGGAGGCCCCGTACTCTCCTTGACTGAACTCAAGGGTTACCGGTACACACCAAAGTGCCACATCAACGTAGCAGACTGTTTCAACCATGTCGGTATACCCCGCACAGTTCCCTCACAGCCTTGTTGCTACTTTCTAAGAAGGTATCCCCAGATCCGGGTTAGGATCTATAGAACTCCCGAGACAGTCCCACAATAATAAAGCAAGCAAATCAACACGATTGAAAACACCGTTATGAACTAATCCTAAGGTACACCTCACTTTAAGTGTCCCCAGCAGAGTCGCCAGTTCTGTGATCGGTGGATCTGGAACTGACTGTTTAACGCTGGTTCGCGAAATGTCGCGGAAGCAAGAGTCGCCACCGTCTTTTATTTTCTCCAAATGGAAAGGACAAAAGCACAGAAAAATTCCTTATAGAGATTGCTCTCGGTTCGGGAGGTAGATTATAGAAAGGGAAGGTATTAGCACCCTTTCTATCCATGGTTATCCATGGGCTCTTAGATACTTGCTCATTTGTGTTTTCAAAAATGATTTGTTTGCTTTTCAATTGTGGGTTTTAAAAAAGTTTCTTTGAAAATTCCAGTTCGACTCTTGTATCGGTCCTCAAGAGTGTTTGAAAAATTACTTTCGAAAGCTTTTTGAAAAGGTGTCGGTGTGAAAAGTATTTTTGAATTTGTTTTGAAATTAGAGCAAGTATCTAGAGTCGTCTACCTACCCTAAGGAATTCGTCTGTGTATATGTCCTTTAAAGTAGTGCCATCCCACCATTGAGAGGTAGGTAGCACCACCGTTGGAGGTGTTCGGGTCAATTCGAGGTTCGGGACATGGTGATCACCAGAGCAATAGGAAGACACCTTAGAAGCTACCCTCATGCCAGGTTCCCGGATCATGAGGACTTACTAAGACATCCTCTACTCGACGATCACCTTTCGAGGCAAGGCAACAGTGAGGCGTACCCTAGGGGTGGTGTGTGATTTGTGTGTCATGTTCAGTTATTTTGTCTTATTCATGTCAAGGTGATCTATGCGTTTGTTTTTATTTCATCATTCATTCTTGCATGCATTTATTAACAGTTAAAAAGATGCGGAAATTAAAAGTTCTAAACTATTACAAAGGCGCGGGTCCACATCGCCAAATTTAATCCAGGACCCGATTTGACATAAAATAAAGAAGTAAAGTGCGAGAAATAAAATGTCCGAGTTTACAAGGCTTTGAGAGAATTACATTAATATTATAAGAAATAAAATAAAATGCGCGAATTGGAATTAAAATTGGAAGCGAGGGCGTTGGACCATTTTTAATGAAATTAAATTAAATGATTAAACTAATGAAATTAAAGAGAAAAAAGAAATTATTATTATTTTTTTTTTTGAGTTTTTGGTATTTATGTTTTTTATGTATTTTTATGAGAAAGATTAAATGAAATTAAAATATTAACCCTAATTCTAATTTTTATTTATTAAGAAAAACATGTTAAAATTAAACCTAAAATTAATCTAATTATTTACATGCAATTTTGATTTATAAAAATAAATAATTAATTATTAGTGAAATTTGTTTACAAAAAACATTAATTAAATAAATATATTTTGATTTTTATGACTTTTCTGTTTTTTACTATTTTTTATATTTTATGAAAATAAGTTAAATTAAAGGAATTAATTAAAAAAAGAAATAATTGAAATAAATAAAATAAGGAAACGAAAGAAAATACAATACCTTGGGGGGTTTCTGTCCCCTTTTTGGAGGTGAATTGGAGTGGTTTGGCCATTTGTGTTCTGGCCTCATCATGCATAAGTTGTTCTACTTTGGCCATTTGGCTTTTGGCTTTTGGCCATTTGTGTTCTGGCTTCAACGTTCCTTAATGTCTGGCTTAATGTCTGCCTCGCCATGTATTGATGTCATGTGTAAAATGTTCTGTTTTGGCCATTTGGCTTTTGGCCTTTTGGCCATTTGGCTTTTGGCCTCAACGTTCCTTAATGAACCTGCATGGGATCCTGTCTAAATCTGCAGAGTTGAACCTCATGAACACATTAAATAAAATCATAAAAATTCAAATAAAACCAACATATGAAGAAATTTAACGTTTAGGCACAATATGACACGTATGAATGATTATACCCTTTTGATCATGGAGATCAAATCAATCTTACCCTTACTGGAAGATTAGTGACCTGAATGCTTTTATGCCTTACTGGAAAATTAGGATCATGGAGATCAAGCCAGTCTTATCCTTACTGAAGAAGTAGTGAGGTATTGGTTTATAACTGTGATGGCTTGTTTGTAGTGAGAGAGAAATTTGTAATAAGGATTTCAAGGTTTTATGGTTCTTGAAAGTTTTTGATATTTCAACAGTGTTGTGGCAAGGTTTTTTCTCTCTTTTCCTTTTTTTTTTTTTGTTTGTGTGAAAAGAATGTGATTATATAATGGAAGTTAGGGTAAAGCAAATGGGCTTTGAATGTGCAATTGGGCCTCCAATATTCACTTGAATTCGTCACTTTCCAGGCTAAATCGCAGGGACTTAAGTGCATTTTTTGAAGTTGAAATATGAAAACAAAATGTAGCCGATATCGAGAACTAACTCCTGTCCGAAAATCGACTCAATCGGATAAACGGTGAATTAGTTATGAATTTTTGAAGTTTCAGCTCAGACAAACTTATTTTGGGCTTCAGTGTCGACTCTGACACGTTCTTCAATAAAAAACTGGTATTGATCGGTGCATAATTTGGTCTCGACTTTTGAAGCAAAGTTGTAGATCTATGAGTCAGTGACCTTGTGTAAAAATATGAGTCCAATCCGATAAAAATTGACCGAGTTATGAATTTTCGAAGTTTCAGCCCAGATGAAATAATATTCAGCATTCAGGATTTTCAGCGTGTCATGCACTCTGAGCAAAAAACGAAGGCCTTTTGAATACCGTTTGAACTCAATTCCTTCTGTGAAAATGTAGACAACTCAATTTGTGAAATTTTGGCGCCGGAACCAGCTCGATACGATGAAAATCGACCAAGTTATGATTTTTTGAACATGACGCAAATAAACTTCTGTCACAAATTTTCTGCACGAAAATACCTGATAAATCCACATTTTTGAAGACCTTCTGATCGAAATTGGCTTCCAGCCGTGAGAGATGAAAACGTAGATAATGTCAAGACGGAATTTTGGCCACCGGAACGGGTTCAAAACGAGTCACGATCTTCAAGTTATGAATTTTTTAGCGCGTAGAAACTGCACTTTCAGCACACTTTTTCACCATATTTCTTCGAGAAAACTCACACATTCGGATACCTTCTTTAAAGAATTGACTCTTGAGCCGAACCTGAATTTGAGAATACATTATCAGAGATATCTTGGCGAAAGAACACCTGAATATGATGCGCCGGGTTGGACTTGTGAATTTTTCTTGAAATGTTTTGAGAAATATGGGAGGGCAAATTTTGGGGTACAACACCGACGCCTTGTAATAGTTAGTTTTAATTTCCGCAATTTAATTTCCGCAACTTATAAACTGTTAGATGTTTGATAATAGGGAATGCATGACAAGATCGAATGTTTAACTTAAAATCAACATAGATAACCATTGACATGTACAAAGACAAATTAACTGAAAAATAACACACTCGCACACGCGCACTCTTAGAGTACACCTCACTTGGTTGCCTTCAAACGTGGTCATTAAGTATAGGAAGTTTTAGAGGTCGCCCTCTTTTCCAAAGATCATAGTTGCCTCGAAACGGTTGCCTCGGAAAAATGATCTAAGACATTAGGGTTACCGCTAAGGCGTCCTAACGTTGATTTAGTGACCACACGTCCCTTAATCGAATTGACCCTTAAACTCCAACGACGAGGCTACCTACTCATTCATAGTGGGATAGCCCTGTCTAAAGGACGTTAGCACAGATTGATTCCTTTTTCTAGTAGGCAGATGGTTCTTAAGTACTTGCTCTTTCTAAAACAAAATAAAACTTTTCGTACTTACACCTTTCAAACAAAAACTCTTTTCAAACCCACAAACACAAAGAAAAGCAATTTTGAAAACACTTTGAACAAGTACCTAAGAGCCCGTGGATAACCACGAATTGAAAGGGTGCTAACACCTTCTCTTTCTATAATCTACCCCCCAGACCCGAGAAACATCTCAAAAAAGGAATTTTTCTGTGCTTTTTTTCCTTTCCTTGTTGGATAAAATAAAAGACGGTGGCGACTCTTGCTTACCGCGACATTTTGCGAAAACAAACGCAAAACGCAAACCAGCAAACCAAAAACAGTCAGTTCTCTCCCACCGTATCACAATATCTTTCTCATTCATGGTGAAAAGACTTAATTGACAATTTGTATGAAAAGCTTCTATATTTTCTCAATCTTGTGCCAATAAACCATTCACGTTTTCTTGGTCTTCAAGACACATCCTTGGGCCTCCAATCAGATCATAATAAAGGTCGATGCGCCTAAATTCAATGGTTTCATATTTTATTATATTTAATTTGCATTTAGATAAATAAAATCCAAATAAAAGAAATAAATATCGTAAAAAATATGTGAATGGAATTAGGGGTCTTTAAACATGTCATGAACACGTTTGGACCTGCAAACTTAAGCCCAAAAGCCCAAAAGTTCAAGTTTTCTTAATTTGCTCTTCATGCATTTTCTCAAATACGTGGTTTAGCCGATGAAGGATTAATTGATGATGTTGATCAAGTACTAGTGACAAATGATCCAATGATTCAATATGGAGAGAACAATGATGTAAATTAGATGTAGTTTATTTTATAATAGGCCATGGTATTAGTACTAGTGTCAAATGATCCCATGTATGTTTTAATTATGTGATTTATCAGTGAAATTTTTCATGTAGTCTGTTTTGTATGATTTGTTTGTTTTGTATTTGATGTTTGAGAATTTATTTTGAGAAACATGCATGTTTGTTTTGTATTTTGGAATTTGATTTGTTTTGTATTTTGATTTGTCTGTTTTGTATGATTTGTTTGTTTTGTATTTGATGTTTGAGAATTTATTATGATATCTTATGGGTATTCATTTTGGTGTCGTTATTAAGATTTCCATTCTTTACTGTCATTATTTCTTGGAGCTTGCGTCACTAGGCTGATTTGCATCTTATAGTTTATGGTATTTACATGAAATGATGATTCTCCTTTTTAGTTTACACAATTGTATTTCCACCCATTTTGATTCATTTTGATTTCTTACCTGCAGATTCGTGTAGGTTTCTGTGGCTTGTGGTTGGTGTAAGTTGAAATGACAGGAGAAGGGTCAAAGAAGAGAGCACCAATAAGCAAGAAACCATAAGATGACTAAAACATTCACTATTTAGTTTATTTACAATTTAATATCTTTTGATGCATTCTTGCTAATTCCAATTGTGTTAAAAAGAGTTGTTGATAGGTTATGCCGTACACGACATATGCCACCTGGGGCTCTAGCTGTAAACACATCTCGCTTGAAGCATGACACAAGGAACAAAAGCACCACTTCTAGCATGCGTCAAAGAACACAAGCTCCTTCACCACCTCATACCAGTGCAGCACCACCACCGCCTCATACCACCGCAACACCACCACTGCCTCATACAACCGCAACACCTTCATCGCCTCTTAAAGCCCCAACACCTCCACGTCCTCAGACAATCTAAGCACCATCACAACCTCAGACAACTGACACATCACCGACATTTGAGGAATCCATATTTGTTCCTACCCCTTGAGTGACACATCATGTTTTGCAAGGTCCAGTTTTCAACCAAACCGTGATAGCAGGGGAGGAAGAGGAGAGGGACCAAACTGTTTCTGATGAGGAAGAGGAGGCCACAGAACAAGCATGTGCTTATGGGAAAAGGCCTCTAATTAGAATTGTGGGAAATAGGTAAAAAATTTAGTTACACAAACTTTTTGATACATATAGCATGGAGTTAAAAATCCTTTTTTGCGATCTAAATTTGATGTTGTTTAGTGTAAAACACTTAGATAATCTCTGCAACACTTAGATTTTGCTGCTTATTCAAGTATGAGAACAAGTCTATAACATTATAACATAATACATTCACCAAATAAATGTCTATAACATTGTTACATAAGTTTGCAGAATACTATGTTCACATGATCTTTTGTTCTAATTGTTTAGTAAACTTGATATTTGCTTTGTAGGTTGACTCCAAGAAGTATTGTTACTGGAGCTATTAGAAAAGTTTTAATAAAACTTTATAAAGGAAATTTCTTGCAGTATAGTGAGCTTAAACCTGAGAATAGAAGAGAAGAGAAACATGCATACTTTGATTTGTTTAAAGTAAGACATGTAATTTCCTTTTTACTATAGTATGATGATAATGTATATCTTTTTACAATTTAATCAACAATATTTCTCTTTTGGCAGTATTTTGTTCAATGGGAGCCGTGCGCTGACGCCAAAATACAAGATTTGTTTCATAAAGCTTGTGGTAAAAGAATATCTAATATATTTGGTAAGATTAGGAAAAAAGGGGAAAAACCGAAATGGATGGGTGAAAAGGTTTATGCGTATCTTCTTGATGGGTGGAAAATGGATGAATTCAAAGAGGTCTCTCGACAAAATAAGACTAATCGAGCATCAACCAAAGGAGGGGTGGTCCATACCACGAGACGTAGAGCTCATCATGATGTTGCTATATAATTGGTGTGTATTCTATTTGTAATTTCAACACGTCAACATATTTATATCTGATATCCATCATAACCATATATATGTTGTCTTTATTTATAGGAAAAATAGTTGAGCCGACCACCAAATTCGGACGAGCTCTTCATGGTCACCCACAAAAAGAAGAATGGGCAGTGGGTTGACCGTCGGGCAGAGAATACACATGTAAGACCTTTTCTTATGCCTTAACTTAATTTCATATCCGTGTCTAGTTTTTTCATGGGTTGGTTGGGTTGGTAAGCCATTTACCAGAACAATGATCCTAAATAACGGCAGTGTTTTTAAAGTGGTTTCACATTTTGTTACAGAAATTATGGTGGTGGTGATTATAAACAATAATAGTAGTAGTAGTTTTATTCTTTGCAGTTTTTACTTTTAAATTTTGTCATAGTATGCATTTTTCTATTACAAAATAGTTTTTTTCTTTCTAAAATTGATTATAATGAAATTTATATTTTTTCTTTTCATAATATCTAATTTCTATTAAGAATATTATTGTCATTTATTAATATACATTTGTTTTATTTTTTTTTCTATTCCTATTCATTTACTTTGGCAATGAGCAAAACATGAATTTATGAACATTACCCCTCTGTTCGAATAAAAGTAGTACGGTTTCAAAGTTGCAAGCATGTTGAGCCTAAAACCTGAGCAAAGTTCATAGGATTAAAAAAAGTCAGTCCTATTTACAAATACTAAAAAACGTGAAACCTGGTTTCAAAGCTGCAAGCATGTCGACTTGGTCACCCTGCAATAATTGAATATGCAACGTAGAAAGTTAGGAACAAACTGCATAAAAAAACCATTATCTGGAAAATTCAATATTAGGTAATAACATATTGAAAATTAGCTCCAATGTAACTAAACTTTTGACGAAGTACCTCATAGTGTGATTCAAACTGACATCTCTTCTGCATAAACATGGTGCAATTTAAAATTCAGTTTTGCTGTAATGACTGAACGATAGAGTAAATTAAATTAAATTGACATACCCATCAAGGAAAAAACCTGCATCACTCCAGCATTTAACAATAGTAGTTGATGGCAAATTAAACTAACACATGCTAATTTCCTGCTACAATTATCGTATATCTTATTGTTTCAGGAAGCTTATTAGAATGTCCTAATTATTATATTGCGTTGTACATGATGGTTATGTGAATCGTCTAACACAAGACACCCAAAATAACAATAATATGGATCGGTCGGAAAAGCTACAATTATGGAAAGAAGCTGTCGGCGGTAAGTCACGAGGCCGATGTTATGGAACTGCCTGAATGGCAGTCAACATACAATATGGAGTGTCTTACTTGACACAAGTGACCATTTCAAACTCGAATAGAGAAGCGGAGAGCCAAGCCATTTAGATGGCTAGAGCAGAGGCTTCTAGAGCACACGAAGAGGATGCATTAGCTAATGCGCATGCATACGAAGTGAATGCGAATGCAAGATAAGCTATGGTTGAGAAAGCAGAATTAAAAAGGAAATTTGAAGAATTTCAGAAACAATTTTTTGCTTGGCAGTCGGGTCAGGCGGGTACTTCCATTGTTCCTTCTAGTGTCCATCCTAGTTCTAGTGATCATCATGATGATGACTCTAATGGTCAGTCATTGGATCTAGAGGGAATGAGTGATGGATGTTGACATTGTATTTTTCTTAGTTTTAGAACTTGTTTTGTGGATTTTCACTAGTTTGATATTTTGTGTTGGTATTTTGATGTAACTTTGACATATTTATGTAACAACATTGTGGATGAGAACTAGTTTGATATATTGTGTCAATATTATGATGTAATGACATGTTAATTAATGTAGCAATATCATAGATTTATGCAAGTTTGTTATCTTGTGTTGAGGTTTTTGTGATAATATTTTAGTGAATAGTTTGAATTACAAAAACAGGTTTAAATTTCAAATAGAATTAATTTGGATTTAAATAGGTATATATAATATAAAACAGAACTGCAGAATAAATAAATAATAGCTTCGACTAAAACCGACGCTTCTAAACAGCATAATAGACCGTTAGCGTCGACTTTGAGCTATGCTGCATTGCACAACTTTAGCTATGTAGCGTTGTTTATGACCTACGTTGGACCTTAGAAATAGTGTCCCACGGAACCGACGCTAATACATCGAAGATGATATTTAAGTGACCCACTAAACCGATGCTACTTTAGAAAAAAATTATAGTGGCCTTCTAAACCGCCACTAAATAAATGTTCGCATCAACAACAACCAACGCTAAATGAAAACAATTCTACAATCTAGCATTTATTTTGATAAGATAGCATCCCGTTAGCATTGCCGTAGTCGACGTTACATGTAGTGAAGGCTGGCCGTTATGGTTTTCTTCCACCTTTAGCGTGTACGTCCCAACCCAGACGCCAAGCCGGCACTAAAGGCATTTAGCATCAGTTGTTTACTTGTTAACGATGGTTTTGGCTGACGCTAAAATGCAAGTTTCTTGTAGTATTATATGTTATAAATATAAGTGATTGTAACCTAGTAAAGGCACGGGTTCAAGATGTAGAAGTCTAGGGCTTTGTCTTTTTGTCGCTCTCTAGGAGAGTTGGTGTAAGTGAACCACTTGGGTTGTGAGATGATCACTATTGTTCTCAATCAGAAAATGTGAAGTGATGAGTGGAGTATTATTCTTGGAGGAAGCTTTGAAGTAGCTCCAAGTTGTGGTCTTAGTCAAGAGTCTTGGCTAGTGATTGTCACGAAAGTGTGTCTTCCTATTTGTTCATAATTATTGTTGATCCAATCGCTGTCTGTGATTGAAGAGGGATTGAGGAGGGCCTCATATCTAGGTGAGTCTTATATAGAAATCTAGCAATGGTAGTGATTAAATGATTACACCATAAATTGGAGGTTTATTGTATGGTCTATGAATTGATACTATTTTAGTGGATATTTCCCTTGTTTGGTATGCCCCCAGAGTAGGAAGGTTGTTCCGAATTGGGTTAAAAATTTTGTGTGTTGTTTATGCTTTTTCAGTATTGTTTTTATTGTTAATACATTGCATATTTGTTTATGTTGGATCAGATGTCCCAACATGTCATAGGACATCTGAGTTCTGACATACTAGAACTTCAATTGGTATCAGAGCCTGGTTTCTTGTCTGTTTCTGGATGATATCCGAGGGGGATACTTTTTGGTTATGTGCAAGGTAGATTGGTTTTACTGAAAAGTTGTATGAACTTAGAGCTAATATTCTTCTTTGAACGGTCCCTAGAAGTGGAGGATGGATTGTTCGTGATGGGGTGTACATTGAATATGTCTGTTGTTTTCAGGCATGTAGCTTTGGTGGCAAGCTACTGTGTTAAGGGTTTGATTTATTTTCAAATCCAGGATAACTTGTTGCACTTGAAGGATGGTGTTGTGTAAAGGTTACTATTTTTTCCTGAAGGTGGTTAAGGAGTTATTCTGGGTTGTATTCCGCTATATATATATATATATATATATATATATATATATATATATATATATATATATATATATATATATATATATATATATATATATATATCCGATGGAAAACTTCTGGTGGTTTTGTGTGTTGAGGATACACCATGACATTGCATAAAGACTAACTCTGTCTTTTCAGGTAAAGTCTACAAATAGACGAATATCATAAACAATTTTTAAATAGGTCAAATATTAATTCCCAAAACAAGACAGGGCAACTATCTATACGGTAGATAAAAAGCAGGTCCTGGATTAATTATTGAAATAAGACGGGGCAACTATCTGCATGACCAAACCCAGATTAACTCCTAAAGCAGGACGAGGAAACTATTTATATAACCAGGCAAAAATTAACTCCCAAAACAGGACGAAGAAACTATCAACATGACTAAGTTGTATAAATTCCCGAAACAGGACGGGTTTACCAACAAAAACAGACTGTAGATCAATTCTTGGAGCAGGATGGGGTGACTATCTACATGAAGAGCATTTATCTCAGAGACTAAATCTGACAAGAATTTCCCTCAGAGGATAAATCTGACCAGCAGCTACTTAAGAACTTTCCCCAAAGAGTCGTCTTGAAAAGTGTTCTTCAGATACACTCAAACATGGACTCAATCTGATACTCTAACCAACAATTACTTTGGATGGCATCTATAAGCCCATTTCTAACGACACTTCGTCATCTCTCCGAATGGAACCTTTTAAGCCCATTCAAGCAATTGATTGAGCAAACTTGTGATGCAAGGCTTGAAATTTGGCATGAGTACTCTTAGCGACATATGAGAAACCATGAAATCCATTTGAGGGCCTTAGTAACCCAATCTTCCTTGAGAAAAGTGAAACCCTAGTTGTAAGTCCATTATTTAAGAGGAGAATTTGTGATCAATTCTTAAGCAACCATGAGCAAATGAAAACCCTTGAAGCACGAGAAGATATATTGAAGAAAAATGAGATGGAAAATTTTGGGGTACAACAGCTGCCCCTGTTCAATCTTCTTAAACCCGAGGAGTTAGATTAACATGCCAACCGTTCATAATCTGAAGGTAGAAGAGGATTAATCTTGTGATGCAAGGCTTGAAAGTAGATTAAACTGAAGTTAGATTAACAATACTCTTCTACCTTCAGATTATGAATGCCAGACATGCTAATCTAACTCCTCAGGTTTAAGAAGATTGAACAGGGGCAACCGTTGTACCCCAAAATTTTCCCTCTCATTTTTCTTCAAGATATCTTCTCATGCTTCAAGGGTTTTCATTTGCTAAAGGTTGCTTAAGAATTGATCATACAAATTCTCCTCTTAAGCAATTAACTTACAACTATGGTTTCACTTTTCTGAAGGAAGATTGGGTTACTAAGGCCTCAAATTGATTTCATGGTTTCTCATATGTCTCTAAGAATGCTCCTGCGAAATTTCTCATATGACTGAGCAAACCAACACGAATTAGTCAAAAACAATGGTTCCATTAAACTCGCAGGGTTGATTTATAGGGGGTAATGTACCCTTGGATCACTAACCATGTCTATTTTGCAGGAACAAGAAAAAGAATCACCGGAGAAGATGATCGGAGCTAGGGCTCAGACGCCTCTCCAGTCCATAAAATAAGGTTTATAATATAATTATTTCGTTTCAATAATATAAACAAATGTATATCCACCCTAGTGTTAGAAGCGCGCGTTAAGATCTTACTATGCCGGGGCACGAGTTTGATCCCTACCTTTTGGCATTTTGGATTTGTTTTTTCATATTTTCATGTTTTGAAGATTATATATTGTAACTAAGGTTTCAAGAATTCACGAGCTCGGTGCCCTAACAATGACACTTTGTCATTCTAGAATTAGATCTCACATGTTATGCGTCCAATCTGTTCTAATGATGGATATAAACACATTCAAACATACCAAGTTAATTATCAATGCATAAATCATAAGTGTTGAACTTGAAAAATCATACCAAACTGATGAGGATGGAAAGCGGCCTTCTTGTGTGCTTTTGGCTTCAAAGAGGGCATGGATAATCTCCTGGAACCTTCAAGGAGATGATTGGATCGTTTTAATTTCATGAAAAGGGTGGGAGATGAGAGTTTGACTTTGCCCTAATTCTTTGAAAATTTTGAGAATTTGCTAGGGGTTTTTGAGGAAGCTTGCACGTGTGTTTTTGCTCTAAATGAAATGTGTATTTATAGGACAATGATTTAGGTCAAGAAAATAGGATCATATCTTTGTCATTCATGGTGAAAAGACTTGATTGACAATTTGTATGAAAAGTTTCTATATTTTCTCAATCTTGTGCCAATAAACCATTCACGTTTTCTTTGTCTTCAAGACACATCCTTGGGCCTCCAATCAGATCATAATAAAGGTCCATGCGCCTAAATTCAATGGTTTCATATTTTATTTGATTTAATTTGCATTTAGATGAATAAAATCCAAATAAAAGAAATAAATATCATAAAAAATATGGGAATGGAATTAGGTGTCTTTAAACATGTCATGAACACGTTTGGACCTGAAAACTTAAGCCCAAAAGCCCAAAAGTTCAAGTTTTCTTAATTTGCTCTTCATGCATTTTCTCAAAATTTCCAAACTTGCACTGGTCATAAATTACTCAACTTTTATCTTTTGAAGGTGATCTATGACTTTTTGGAAAGCTCAAGATGTCCTCTACAACCTCTATGTTGATAATATTTGACTTTGGGGACTTTATCTTGATGTAAGTTATCTTGACAAAAAGTGTCTTTTTGTTGACTTTTGAAATGACCTATGATGTATTGGCTTATATCTCTCAAATGATGCATTTTTTGGGCTTGAGCTTAGAGAGAAAAAGTTTTAGATAATTGAATTCCCTTAAAAATGAGCTTTGGTTGGGGAAAAGCTGATGAAGCATGTGAAAGTTATGCTTGGTCAAAGTTTAGTTGACTTCTCCTAAGGACCCTAATTTGGCAACTTTTGACCTTTGATGGTTTTAGGGATTTTCTTGAGGAATAATGATCAGACCCTTATCAAATGATGAATGTGACTTCAAAATGTTGATGTTGACCAAAAATATTGAGGCTTGACTATATGTTGACCATGGTTGACTTTTTACCCAACATAATTGATTTTTAGTCATCTGAGTCATTTATTGAGCAAACTTGTGTTGCAAAGCTTAAAATTTGATATGAGCATCCTTGAATACATATGAGTTCCCATGAAAAACACTTGAGACCTTAGAAACCCAAATTTCCTTATGAAACACAAAACCCTAATTGTGGACACCTTGCTTAGGAGGATAATTTGTATGATCAATTCTTGAGCCACCTTGAGCATTTGAGGACCTCTTGAGAATGTCTTGAATAAAAATGGGAGGGAAAATTTTAGGCTACAAAAGCTTCCCCTGTTTAATCTTTTTAAACCTGAAGGGTTAGATTTGCATGTCCGCCATTCGTGACTTGAAGGTAGAAGATGATTGAACACTTAAATGCCCAGAAATTTGCACTTTCCTGTGCACTTAGTAACACTGCTGATTGATTATACCGGGAATGGGCTTAAAGATGCCATTTGGAGAGGTGACAGAGAGTCTTCAGAGTTGGGCTTATAAATTCCATCCAGAGTAACTGTTGATAGGAATATCCGAACAAGTGTACGCCTGAATTTTCCTTAGAAGATCTATTTGGAATGAGTCTACGTATGACTTTATCCAAAAGAATATCAGAGTGAATCTATGCTTGATTTTATCTGAATGATGTACAAGAATGAGTCTACGCTCGACTTTGTCTAGGAGATGCGTTTGGAATGATTCTACGCCCGACTTTGTCCAAAAATAATATCAGAATAAATCTACGCTTGATTTTATCCGAATGATATACTAGAATGAGTCTACGCTCGACTTTGTCTAGAAGATATGTCTGGAATGAGTCTTCACACAACTTTGTCCAAAAGAGTTTCAGAATAAATCTACGCTTAATTTTATCTGAATGATATACCAGAATGAGTCTATGCTCGACTTTGTTTGGAATGATGTATTAAAAGATGTCTATGCCCGACTTCATCTAGAAGAGGTATTGGAAGGAGTCTACGCCTGACTTTTTTCAAAAAGAGTATTGTTGTACCCCAATTTTTGCCCCTAAGATCCCTTCATCATACCATGTTGATTCCATCACAACAAGATCACATTAGGATTCTTGGTTCCCCTCCATATATTTAGCTTTGCTCTTTGAGGAATCACCAAGCACCTTGACTTGTGTTCTTTTGTGATCATGAATATTTTTGTCTTGATTTCCTCTTTTAATTAATAAAATGCAATGTTGGTTTGCCTTGCTTGTTATCCATGTAGGTAAAGGCAATAAGATTCAGCAAGTTGCTCCATGGGTTCATGAGTTTATTTCCATGCCCTAGTTAATAAAGCTTGAGAAGTTGAAACCTCACCATTGGATTTGTTTTGGAAGGAATGGCATGGCAAGGTTATTTTTGGTTCACCACATTTTAAGATTATCAAATTTGATCCAAAAAGGTACAAGGGGTTGATTGAAAAAAATAGTCATGTTTAAACAAGACTTTGTTCCATTGGTCACAAATGCATATTTCTCTCAACTCTCAAGATATGGAAGTGGTTGTGGTTGCTATGAGTACTCATTATCATCCTTAACAACTTATATATACAAAGCATTTGTTTTGGTACAAGAAGTTTGTTCAAAATTGTCAAAGTTCCTCAAGGCACGTTTCTTAATCTAGGAGCTAGGGTTTTGAACTTCAAAGGAGTATATCTTGCTCATCTTTTGGTATTTTTGAGTGATTCTAAAGACCTCCTTATCTTAAAAGGGTTATCAACAAATCACTTAAAAAGTTCCAAGGAGTTATCATGTGGAAGAAACTTGATGAAGAAGAAAGATTACAAGTACTCCAAATGCACCCATAATTTTCCATGTGTGACTTCAGATGATCATAACTTTGTCAATGTTTACCACCTTGAGCCCATTATTTTTCCACAATGATCTTGAGGATGTGAACTTCATGCCTTCTTTCATGTGCAAAGTGAGAAAATGGATGGAAGTTGCCTTAAGGATAAAAAAGATTATAGGTCATTTCATGATTTTTTGCCAACTTCAACAATTCATAACTCTCTCAAGTTTTGGAGATTTTGAATGGTTCAATTTTCAAAATGTCATTCAAGAGGTCTATTTCATGCCATCTTTTTTGGTCAAGAGAAAATTCCAAGAGGAAGGCCATGTTTGGATGCAAAACATTATAGGTCACTTTTGAAGAAAAATTTGAAATATTTCTAAGTATGGAAACTCAACCCTTTTTCTCCAACTTTGACTCAATTCATCTTTCAGATCCAGCATCCATTTGATCCTATTATTATTCCATTGCAAATCTTGTAACCTCATCTTTCTAAAGCATCAAGAATCATGCCCTAAGACCCCTTGAGTTGAGAATGCCACTCGTCAGAAGTTGGCACTTTGAAACTGAATTTTTTCACCATGTCAGAAGTTTGAAATCCTTGATTTGGCTTCTAAACACTTTGCTTCTGCGTGTTTATGCCTTTAAACACGTTTTGGATGAGTTTTGATCAAATTGGAAGTCACACTTTTCTTGTTTGCAACTTCACACGATTTCCCTCTAAACTTCATCATTTCACACGCTTGGACATTCCATTTGATCCCCTATAAATAGAGGGTCATTCCCCATTCATTTCCTCAAGCTTGGATAGCCAGAATCACCCTGCCAAACTTGTTCCATAACTCAAAATTCAGCAACTTCGAAATCCATCCTCAAGCCTTTTTCAATCCAATTTTCCCATCAATTCACCTTCCTTGATCTTCCCTAAAGCTAACCATATAATTACATTCAAAAATCGTGCCCTATATTGCTCCATAGAAGTCCAGTTTCAGAGCTCTGCAACTCAACTTTAATAGGTAGATTCCTTCATCAATTCTTCAAAACTTTGATATCATTATGATGCTCTCATTGACCTTGTTCTAGTCGCAACATTTGCTTTTTACTGGAAACCCGTTTTGACCATGAAATTTCAAATCCCTTTTCAAAACTTTCCTTTCAAATTGCTTGAGCTATAGTTTATATAAATTTGGCGCGAGGGTATGGTTGTCTTCGTCTTGAAGAGACAAAGCGAATGGCATATGTATGAGCTTCTGATTTTACAGTTTGAGAGACCTGCAATTCACGTTGGTTAGAGGTTGAAGATGACCAACGTGTCATCTTCCAACCAATGATGGCACGCCACTTGTATTTTTTGAAATCTGATTTAATTATTGATCCTATACATTATTTACTAATGACCATGATATGCACAGTGCGCCAGATCCCTTGTATTTGACTACTAACGCGTTTTGACTCTCATCCAATGGCCCATATATTTTTGACTTTTATTTTCTTTTCTGATTTTTATATTTAATTGTTTTAAATTTCAAAAAATCATAGAAAATCCATTTTTAGTCCAAATTTTTTGAAAAAACTATGAAAATCATTTTTGATTATTCTCTTTCTGATTTTTATTTTTTCGCAGTTTAATTTTATGTTTTGGTATTTTTTATAAATTTTCACTTTATTTGAATTGTTTTAAATGTTTGAAAATACTTTTCTTTATTTTTAAATTCTGAAAAAAATTATGGAATGATCCAATGATATTATGACAAATATTGGTGACCTCACTTATTTTTTATTTCTGACTTTGGTATTTTTTTAATCATTTTTAGTTTATTTTACTCATTTCTTTTAGTTTTAAAAATAGTTTCTGACTTTAAAAATTACCAAAAAATTTATGAGATCATTTGAGTCCTTTTCTGATTTTTCTATGGACTTACTTTTTACTTCTTGATCAATTTGAACATAGTTGATATTTTTCTCTTTTATTTTTATTTTAAAACATTTTTTATACCTTTTTTTGTATATATTAAATGTAATATTATTTTGTGACTATTTTCTGGCTGATCTTGGGTTAAATTTTTGATCATGAACTTTATTAACATCATTGGATCCATGGTGTTGAGTCTAACTCCACAAAAAATGGATGAATGGTTTTAATAATAGTTTGATTAAATTTAATTCAAAAGTGGTTTGTGTATTCTCTCCCACCTCTCTTCATCTCATCCCTTTTCTTATTGCACTAAGTGTTATTGGAGCATGATCTCTATATCATGTCTCAAAACAAATGGTGCATAGATTGCTATTGACCGACCTCAAAATAGGTTCGACTTCTATATAATTCCACTTACGATTGCTTAACATAGCGCTAAATTTTGTCCCGATTCGAATAAATGATCATTCGTGGACTAAACTTATATTTGCAAGCCCGAGTATGTTAATTTGATCTCTTTGATCCAATAACCTTGAGATTCATTGTGTGGAGGCTTTGGTTCTACCAATCCTCTAATGGATCTACAACACCTTTGGTCAACGCGGATCACTTAAACATCATTGATCATTAAATAGTACTCATGAGGATTCCAAATGGACGATATACTTGACAAAAGCAAATGCAACTTGTTGTGTGGAGGCTTTGGTTCTACCAATCCTCTAATGAGTTCCAAATGCAAGTTCCAAGATGATCATCCAACTAACCACTACTCACTAATAATTGACTTTATCCTTTATTTTTATTATATGCCCTTTATTTTTATGCACTATTTACTTTTAGCATTTACATTTCATGCCATTTTCATCTTTGCTCATTTGAGTATTTACCTTCTTGTCATTTTTATTTTTTGCTCACTTAAGCTTTATTTTTCTTTTTCAAAACACCTAATAATCAACATAAACCCTAAAAATCTTTAATGATACTCGGAAAATTTGTCTACTATCCTTGGCATTATGGAGCGTTGGACTTTTTGGACTTAGGATTAGAAACCTTGGCCTATGATTGGAGACCTTATGACCTTATATGATTATTTTGTCTAGAGCTTTTGAGGTTTACCTCAAGGAATTGGGTTGTTTGTTTGTTTTGTGTGTAGGTTATTGTGATTACACTTTTTGTTTGTATTATGGAATTCACCCGTATATAGTCGTTACTCTGCCCAATTTTTATGAAGACTTAATGCACTTGAAGTTTAGTTCTCTCAAGAGGTCCAGTATCTTTGCTTGCTTGGTTTTAATATAAAGAATGGGAATTCTATCTTGGCTCATAATGTCAAGTATTTGCTTTTTGTTGGTTAGATGGTTCTTATCCCTAGCTTTTACCTTATCCTTTAGGATAGCCTCTTCTTCTCCTCCCATCTTCTTTAATTTCAAAAAAAATCTTCTCCCTCCTTTTGAAAACTCTTTTTGTTTTAAACTTGAACCACTTTCATAATAAACTTGGACTTAGGTCCATGCATTTTTCAAACATTTTTATAAATAAACTTCAATAAACTTAATAATAATTTGAATTTTTTTAGAACACTAAAGATCAATCCATCTCATCCAAACCATTTTGCCATCTTGGATTTCATCTTAAACTTTTCTCAAAAGATTCGACTCTTGTCAATCCTTGTAGTGATGCAAACAACTATACTTCTATGATATGTAGTGAAGTGAGATATTTTCCACTTGGGTGTTGAGTGAGGCATTATTGATTTTAAAATCACATCCATATCCTCCACTTTGAGATGATGAAAATTCTCCTTTCTCATGATTGTGGGTATTAAGTATGTTTTCCACACGGACAATGACGATAATGTCTTATCTCTCAAAATCAACCAAAAACACTTGTGTTTTAAAATCTTTAAAAGAGGAACTATGTTTACCCTGATTCCCTATTGCACGTAAGGTGGTACGTAGGCACTAAAGGTTCACATCAGCGGCGGATGCAAAAATTATAAAAATATTTCCTTTCTCACCACCACCATCTATTTTTATATAACATTTCATAGCCAAAATATACAGATTTTACAAAGAGGTTCATGTGGAGTACCGTCGATGTTTAGGGTGCTAATACCTTCCCTTTACATAACCAACTCCCTTACATTGAATCATTCTCCCTCTTTTGGGTTATTTGCTCTTTTACCGTTCCTTTGGAAACAATAAAGCGCGGTGGGAATTTTTATTTTGATATGTATAAGTCTAGTTAATCCAATGGCTTAGTCTTAAACATTTCTACCGCTACATAAAAATGGAAACTTCGCTGGGGAAAGATTGACTTCTTGCTGGTCCATCCCTAAGTTGGTTGAGCCTATCTTTGTCTATATTTGTATATGTGCTATTGTTGTTTACGTGTTATATTATTTGTTGTATATATGTTTTCCTGGATTTTCCTGGTTTTAAGGGTGCTTGGTGATTACTTATAAGTCCTATACCCGGACTTAGGAAAAATTTAAGATAGGACGGGCGGTATAGTCATGTTAACTTTGAGAGACTAATCCTAAAAAAGGAGGCATGAGATCCCCCACTCAGTGGAGGCCCCTTTGACTGTAGTGTTATTTACCGAGTAATCGGGAAGATGTATTGCTTTTGACCTGGGAGCCTGCTGAAACTGAGAACTGTAGAATACCAAATCCATCTTGGCCTTTTAGGTGTAGTGCGGAAGCTATGACGGAGTAATCCAGAAATAGTTGTCACGCGATACTATTATCGGACGAGTTTTTCTTGAGAATATTAATAATTACCGAGTTAATCGGGAAGTTGGTAATATCCGAAGGAAGGATGTAGATTCTGGGAACCTCTAGAACCTTGTTCGACAGGTGATAACTTTTAGACCAACACCTTATGGGTAGTACCTTCCACCTCATGCTCGTGACGTTGAAATTATGAACCCTATATGTGTGATATTGTGTGTGATTGCTGCATCATGCATCCATGCAATCATAAGCATCTTTTGAAGAGATCTTATTTCAAGGGATTTAAAAATTGACCATTTGTGAATATCTCAGGTACTTTTTAACCATGGATTCTGGAAAGAGAAAGACCGGGAAGTACAATTTCAAGGATCCCAAGATAGATGAGTTGATCAGTCTAATCCCCGAGATCGAGTGTTATGCATACTTTCGGAAGAAGTACAGATCCATCATTCCTCTCATGAAACTGAAGATGAAGGAGGGTATTCTCACGACCTTGGTCCAGTTCTATGATCTGATGTATCATTGCTTTACTTTTCCCGACTATCAGTTGATGCCTACACTGGAGGAGTATTCTTATCTGTTGGATTTACCCGTTACCGATCATGTTCCTTTTACTTGTTTGGAGGGTGAGCCAAAACCACATGAGATTGATGCTTTGATTCATCTGGGGAAGTCTGAGGTGGAAGCCCATATGACTACCAAAGGAGGGATTGGAGGATTACCAGCTCAGTTCTTATTGGAGAAAGCTTGCTGCTTTGCCAGGATGAAGAGTACAATTGCTTTTGAGGCCATCTTTGCTCTACTTGCTTACGGGTTGTTCTTATTTACTAATGTGGACAATTTTGTTTATGTTCATGCTATCAGAATCTTCATGATTTGAAACCCAGTTCCTACCTTGTTGAGTGATTCTTATTACTCTATTCATCTTCAGAATTCTTATTATGGGGGGATGATTATCTCTTGCAATCCCCTGTTATACTGGTGGTTTATCTCTCATATGCCTCGGTTTGATGCTTTTTGGGATGTCAAGAAGGAACCCCGTTGGGCTCCTAAGATCATGGAACTTACTCACTCGGATATTGATTGGTATCATCGAGCTTACCAGGATATAGAGATTATTGATAGTTGTGGTAGTTTCCCCAATGTACCTCTTCTTGGTACAAAGGGAGGAATTAACTATAACCCTGTTCTTGCACGATGACAACTTGGTTATCCGATGAGGGATAAACCAAATAGTATTCATTTGAGTATTTTCTTTCTGAAGGAGGAAGAAGAACATAGGGAAGCTAGGGAGAAGATATCTAAGGCATGGTGTCACATTCATAAGAAGAGTAGGAAGTATTTGGGATATAGGGGTGTTGTTTCTTTGGAGCCATATCTTCAGTGGGTCCAAACGAGAGCTATTCAATTGAAGATGCTATATTCCTGGGAAACACCTATGCCTAATATATTTGTGAAGAGAACTCCTCTCCTATTAGATGATCTAGAAGAGCTGTAGCTTGCTTTGGTCAGGATTCAACAGGAAAAGGATGCTTGGAAGAACAAGTGCCAAACTTTAGAGATTTCCTATAGAGCAGACTTGAAGGAGAAAGACGACTTGATTGAGATCCTTGAGCGTCGATCATTAGAGACTATGGAGAGGCAAGGGGATTTATTTTCTCATAAGCCTCAATCATATGCTATTTGCTCACTTCCTAATTCAGGTGATTGGAAGGAGGTTTCCACCAGATGTGCGAAAGAAAACCAGAGGTTGCAGGCTCAGATTTCCAGGCTCACCGGGAAGCGCCAGCGTATAGAGTGATCTCCATCAGTTTTTCTTTTCAGGGTTTTAGATTTTATTTTCATCTTGTACTTGGGATCATTGAAACTTGTAATCCATTTTGAAGTTGTTATAATAAAAATTTTCAGTATTTCAAATGCGTTATTACTTTGATATTTGCAATATGTCCATAAATTTTAAATCCCTTGAAATATTAAATAATAAAATAAAATCATGTGCATTGCATATCATGCATCATATTGCACATATTTCTTGCATTTGGTATGCATATCCAGGTGTCTTACCAAGCTTCTTTACTTCGTTCAGTAAGCTGACTCGTCACTACAACACTCGGGCTAATTTCTGAAAGAAGATGGACAACTTAGAAGAAGAGAATCACGAGCTGCACGAGGAGGTTTCTACTTTGAAGGACGACATGGCCAATCTAACTGCTCTAATGGAAGCTCTGGTGGCTGCTGAGAATCAGCCACCGAGTGTCCAACCTCAACCAACAAGGGAAACTACTGAAGCTCCGACTGTTCCCGTATTTGCTACTCCAGCTGTTGTTCAAAATCGCATGCCTCGAGGGTATCCTTGGGGAATTCTAGAGAATGTTACACTTGAAGGTTTCAATCTTGGTCCTCAAGATACTCTAATTGTTCAGACTATTGTTACTCTAGCACCTCCTGTGGTGCTTGGTGCTCCTGCTGCACCTCATTCGGTGAATGTGGTTCCGTTTGTAAACGATGATGTGTGCCGTCCTTTCCCTCCACCGAGTGAAGACTTGGGTCTTTATGACAGAATGGATGATTTTCAAGATCAGTTTGACAATATGAAAAGAGAGATGAAGGCCCTCAGGGGAAAAGAGCTATTTGGGCAGAATGTGAATGAGTTATGCTTGGTCCCGAATGTTAAGATACCTGCTAAGTTTAAAGTCCCAGAGTTTGAGAAGTACAAAGTCAACACTTGCCCTCGTGCTCATTTGGTGATGTATGTAAGGAGAATGTCAGCGTTTGCTGATTCACTTTTTTCAGGATAGTTTGACCAGTGATGCGCTAAAGTGGTATATGAGTTTGGACAGTGTTAACATCCATACTTTAAATAATTTGGGAGAAGGGTTCACCAAACAATACAAGTACAACATGGACATGGCGCCTGACCGTGATCAACTCAGGGTCATGGTTCAGAAAGACAGGGAATCATTCAAAGAATATGTACAGAGATGGCGTGAAAATGCTGGGTGCTTTCTACTACGAGAGGATGGTAGCAAGTGCGCTAAGTGACTTTATTGAAATGGTAGGAATGGGTATCCTCTTAGAAGAGGCTGTAAGAGAGGGTCATTTAACGAGAAGTGAAATCTCTAGAGGTGTGAAGAAGCCATCTTACAGGTTTACCAAGAAGAAGGAATGGGATGCAAATGCTGTTATGAAAGAGAGGAGGGTTAATACTCCTAGAAGGAATTATCAGCGTCATCAGCAAGTCACCTCAGTTACTCCAATTGTGGGAGCAGCTCCAACTACCGTTGCTTATCAGAGACCATCCCAGCAGGGGAATCAAGGGTATAATCAGAAAAGGGAGAGTTATGACCCTATTCCTATGAGCTATACAGAGTTACTACCGGCATTGATTCAGAAGAAGTTGGTTCAGACCCGACCACCTCCCGCTGTATCGTCACCGTTGTCGTGGTATTATAAGGCAGACCAAACATGTGCTTTTCATCAGGGAGCACCAGGGCATAATGTTGAGAATTGTTATCCTTTGAAGACTGAGGTGAAGAAATTGGTGAAGTATTGTTACCCTTCTTTAATAAAGTTGAATTCCATCATATTCCAAGATTTGAAAATTAGATGGAGGATGCTCTAGCAACTCTGGCTTCTATGTACCAAGTGAATACTTGGAATGATATACCTCGAATTATGGTTCGGCGACTGGATAGGCCCGCTCATGTGTTTACAACAAAGGAGGTAGAAGATGAAAAACCTTGGTATCATGACATCAAGCATTTTCTTCAGACTAAGGAATACCTGATCGGTGCATCGAAGAAAGATAGAAAGACATTAAGAAGATTGGATAGAAGTTTCTTCCTTAGTGAAGATGTGTTGTTTAAAAGAAATTATGACATGGTCTTGCTCAGATGCATGGATAGACACGAAGGAATCATGTTGATGCATGAGGTTCATGAAGGTTCATTTGGCACTCATGCCAATGGACATTCGATGGCTAAAAAGATGCTAAGGGAAGGTTACTATTGGCTGACAATGGAATCTGATTGTTATAAATTTGCAAAGAAGTGTCATAAATATCAGATTTATGCAGATAAGGTCCATGTGCCTCTGACACTTCTCAATGTGATCTCTTCCCCATGGCCTTTCTCTATGTGGGGTGTTGACATGATCGGGATGATAGAACCCAAAGCTTCAAATGGACATCGTTTTATATTGGTAGAAATTGATTACTTCACCAAGTGGGTGGAGGCTTCTTCATATGCCAATGTTACTAAGCAGGTGGTTGTGCGCTTCATCAAGAATAATCTTATATGTCGGTATGGTGTGCCGAGCAGAATTATCACCGACAATGGCTTGAATTTTAACAATAAAATGATGACAGAAATGTGCGAAGAATTCAAGATTGTCCATCATAATTCCTCTCTGTATAGGCCAAAGATGAATGGGGCTGTTGAAACTGCTAATAAGAATATCAAGAAAAATATCCAGAAAATGGTCGTTACTTATAAAGATTGGCATGAAATGCTCCCTTTTGCTTTGCATGGATATCGAACGTCTGTCTGCACTTCAACAGGAGTAACCCCGTTCTCCCTGGTGTATGGAATGGAAGTTGTACTCCCAGTCGAGGTTGATATTCCCTCTTTGCATGTGATAATGGAAACCAAGTTGATAGAGGCTGAATGGGTCCAAAACCGATTTGATCAATTGAATCTGATCGAAGAGAAGAGGATGACAAATTTGTGTCATGGACAGTTATATCAGAAAAGAATGAAGAAATCTTTTGATAAAAAGGTCAAACCTCATGAATTCAGAGAAGGCGGCCTCGTGCTCAGGAAGATCATGTCTTTCAACATTGATCCTAGGGGAAAGTGGACTCCCAATTTTGAAGGCCCATATGTTGTCAAGAAAGCCTTCTCTGGCGGTGCATTAATTCTTGAAACTATGGATGGCGAGGAGTTCCCACGTCCCATGAATGCTGATGCAGTCAAGAAATACTTCGCCTAAAGTAATAAAAGAACAACTCACTAAGTTGAAAACCCGAAAGGGCGGCTTAGGCAAAAAAGAGCGTCTCGGTAGGCTGAAAATCCGAAAGGGAGGTCTAGGCAAAAGTTAGAGACATAAATAGAATAAATTTCCCGCTAAGTTGAAAACCCACAAGGGCAGCTTAGGAAAAAGTTAGGGACTTTCTTAGCAAGTAACTGCATCATGCAAGATCTGATCATTAAAGCAACAATCTTCTCGAATCCTCATCATACTTCAACGGAAGCTGCTGCTCAGGATTTCAAAAATTGTTAAAGGGGATAGTGGTCATTGTATCTCAATGTATATTTTCCATTATATATTACCATTTTCCAAACTTTGTAATCATCTATGGAGTCTCGCCATTCGCAGACTACCATTCTGTTAATAAAGTTTGAGAAGTTACTCAATTCTTTGTGTTTCTTATTTTATTTAGCTTGCAAAGACTCCATTTATTATTGATAATAACTTTCAAAGCAAAAAGATTAAATAAAAAAATCGATTTTTCAAAAATA
The DNA here is from genome assembly GCA_948472305.1 of Vicia faba. Lineage (NCBI taxonomy): Eukaryota > Viridiplantae > Streptophyta > Magnoliopsida > Fabales > Fabaceae > Vicia > Vicia faba. The sequence goes on from OX451735.1 coordinate 546,360,086, forward strand.
ATTTACAATTTTCTCTTACTTTAGAATTTGTGTTGTGAAAAAAATAATAACAACAAAAATGGTGATCCCAGGAATGGACAAACTCCAGTTGTTTTAAGAAGTTTTTTGTTCCCCTCGGGAAAGTTTACTCAGGATGATTCGCCATATTGGGTTCGAAAATACGGTATCCTCGGTCAAGTTTGGATTCATTTCTCCTCCTTGTCTGAGTTTTCATGATGTAAGGTTTTAATCCGATATTTCTCCAGTGAAGTTTTCATTCGGTCTAATTGAAGTTCTTTTTTCCAGAGAAGTCGGTACAATAATTACTCTCGAAGAACACAGGCCTCTGTTTTCCCCAATGAAGAACGTATATTGGTTTTCCCTTTGTGAATGTGGTGTTAACCTACCCAATGAAGTGGGTCTGAATTCCCCAATGAATGTTTTGATTATTTGGTGTCCATCTACTTTACTTGAGATTGGTTTTGCAATCCCCAGTAGAAGTATTACTTTTGAAAACATTTGTTTCCCCGGTGAAGCCTGGAGAAGGACGTTCTATCCCTGTATCTATACTATTTTGTCACTTTGTTTTGTTTACTTCCGAATTATGTTTCTCCCTAGTAAAGCTGAAGCAGGAAGTAGGTTATGTTTCCTCAGCTGGCGCTTGCTTTTTCTTGGAATGATCATCTTGAATGTGATTTAGCCGAGTGTTATTTGTGCCCGAGGTGGTTTTCCCTGGTTACTCCCGGTGTTGTATATCTGTTTTGTCAGCATACACATGATAACACTCATACATTCATACGTACATCATGCATAGCTAAAATTGGCAAATCATTGCTCATTAACATTTGTTAATATTGTTTGTTGACATATCACCCAGTTTTGCAGAGTTATGTTGTTCTCTCTTTAATAGAGTGTTGACCTTAAGTAGAAAGCGTATATTCTTTCAATCTCCTCACTGAGTTATCCCTCGTGGAAGATTTTTCCTTTAGCCTTCCTATACAACTCCTTGTTTGGATGAATTTGGTTTTCCCTCTTAAGTTTATTTCTCAAAGGTTGTATTTTGGTTGACTGTTTCATTCCAGTTTATTTATGGTTTGAATCTTTGGTTTCCCAGCAATATTATTTACTCTGGATTTCTGAAAGCTTCAAGTTTTGGTTGGTGCATTTATTTTGCACAAGAAGACTTTATCTTCTCAACAGGAATATCGTGGCATTTCTCCAGGAAGTCATATTTCTTTCCCCAGGAAGCCATACTTTTCTCCCCTTAAAGTCATTTCTTTTTACAATCCTCCATGACAACAAGTGACAAGTCTCTTTATTTGATAAACTTGTGCTTCCCTGTAAAAGTCGACGTTACTTTTTTGCTATCTTCTCTATGAGTGGATAGTTTGCAGTTCGTTGTCAAATTACTCCAGTGGATGGCACATCTTTCTATATCACAGACATAGTTCGTTGTGAATGTTAGAACAAAGTTTGAATCTACTACCCTAAGTTTAAGTTTTGATGATAACAAAATGCAAAGATATATTAATTGTATGATTCATGTAAGAACTATTTGCTACCTAAAAATTACACTCTGTTTTACAGAAACTCTGATAGGTATCAGCATGAGAACATCCTCATCAGCATCAGAAAATTGGATATCAACATCAGCATCAGAAGATGCCATATCAGATACCAGAATCAGAAGATCAATTTGCGCTTATGCTGAAGCTTGATGAACAGATCTGGGCCTAAACACTCTGAACTCTGATAAAGACAACAACAGTTCATCAGCACCTAAGCAGCGTCAGAATAAGCCAAAGCCAGAACACACTTAAGTGGCAACGGTACTGTGCATTCAAGATGAGTTATTACCAACGGCATCATTCCAGACAAGATCTGCTTAATTAGGAAAGAACTTTATTGGCATTGAAACAGAATTATTGCTCCAACGTACACCTTTTCCAATGCTATATAAACAAGTCAATGAAGATTGAATTGGCTAATGCTCTACAACAATCTACATGCCAAAAAGCTATTCATCATCTTCCTCACTCTCAGTTTTCTAAAAGCTCCAAAATTCCTTACTCAATTATTTTAGCAATTTAGTTCTCTTAAGCTTAATTTGTGTAGTATCATAGTTGTGATAAACAATTTTGTAGAAAACATTCACACACCTAGATTTCAATTCTTTGTAAGAAAGTAATTCCTTGACAAACCGGTCTGTGGTTTGCATCAAGAAGGCTTTAGCAGTTGTTAAAGAAAATTGTAATATTCAGTTGAATATAGTGGATTAAGACCTCGTTGGAGAGAGGCGAAATCACCTTGACGGGTGGACTGGAGTAGTTTGAGATCAAATGAACCAGGATAAAAATATCGTGTTCATTGCAATTGATTTCCAGTTTTTACAATTCAACCCCCTTCTTGTGTTTTTCACTTCTTCAGTTGGCATCAGAGCGCCTGGTTCTGAGCTAAAACACCTAACCGTGTCAGTACAAGATCCAGCGTCAGAAAAACACAATGGCAGGAACTTATCAACACATCAGCAATGACAACAATGAAGACAGAGACAGATTCAGCGGCAAACCTCCAGTCTTTTATGGAGAAAATTTTGATTACTGGAAAGACAGAATTGAAAGCTTCTTTCTGGAACATGATGTTGATCTGTGGGACATGGTGACAGATGGATACACGCACCCTGTGAATGCAAGCGGTCAGAAGATTGATAGGAAAGCAATGTCTGACCAACAAAAGCGTGACTTCAAAAATCACCACAAGGCCAGAACCATCCTTCTCAGCGCCATCTCTTATGCTGAATATGAAAAGATCTCTAACAGAGACACAACAAAGAACATGTTTGACTCACTCAGAATGACGCATGAGGGCAACGTTCAGGTCAAAGAAACTAAAGCTCTTGCGCTCATCCAGAAGTATGAAGCATTCAAAATGGAAGAAAGTGAATCCATTGAAACAATGTTCTCAAGATTCCAAATTCTGGTGGCTGGTCTCAAGGTTCTGGACAAAGGATACTCTACTGCTGATCACGTCAAGAAGATCATCAGAAGCTTACCAAAGCAGTGGAGGCCAATGGTTACAGCTCTGAAGCTAGCAAAAGATCTCAACAAAATTTCTCTGGAGGAACTTATCAGCTCCCTCAGAAGTCATGAGATAGAGCTAGAAGCTGATGAACCTCAGAAGCAAGGTAAGCCTTTAGCATTAAAATCTAACAAAAAATCTGAGTCTAAAGTTTTGCAGGCAGTTGAAGAAACATCTGATGGATCCTCATCAGAAGAAGACGAACTTTCTCTCCTCTCCAGAAGAGTGAACCAACTGTGGAAGCAGAGGCAAAGGAAGTTCAGGAAGCCCAGAAGATCTGATCAGAACGAGTCTTCTTCCAGATACAGAAGGACAGATTCTTCCTCTAGATACAGAAGATCTGAAGGCTCCTCAGGAAGCAGAAATCCAAACACCAAGGACATCATCTGCTATGAGTGCAATGAGCAAGGACACTACAATAGTGACTGCCCAAAGCTTCAGAGGGAAAAGCCCAAAAAGAAGTTTGGAAGAGAGAAGAAGAAAAGTCTCATGGCTACATGGGATGACTCTGACTCGTCTGAAGCTGACTCAGAATCAGATGATGAGAGAGAGCAAACATAGCTCTCATGGCCAACATTTCAGAAGACAGTGAAGCTTCTGACTCAGACTCAGAATCAGATACCGAAGAGGTATTTCCTGACTTTGCAATTAATTTTACCAAGGATGAACTTGCTGAAAGCCTTAATGAAATTCTGGAAAGGTACCAGCAGATTAGAGTTAAATTCAGAAACCTGAAAAGGAATCTTGAATCTGACTCTGATAAAACTGAGAGTCTGAAATTGGAAAATTCTGAGCTGAGAAATAAAATTTCAAAATTAGAAAATGTTTTACAAAACTCTCAGAAGGAACCAATTTCTGAAACTCCTAGCAGCGCTGATGATATCATCAAGGAGTATGATTACAGTTTCCAGAAGTTCCTTGCTAAAAGCATAAATAGAAGCAAAATGGCTTCAATGATCTATGGAGTTAGCAGAAACGGCAGGAAGGGAATAGGATACCAAGGTAAGGTTCCTACACCAAAGAATGTCTTGGATTTAACCATTAAACACACTCCTCTGAACTCACATTTTGTGTATGGTCACACACATGATATTAAATACAAGCAGTAAGTATTCTGTGAAACCAAAATTCAACCAGAGTTTTGGTAAATCTAACAAATCAGGACCCAAGAAAATCTGGGTACCTAAGGATAAAATAATACATGTTGCAGATATCTTTAGCAGCAAATCAGAAACACCAGTCATGGTATCTGGACTCTGGCTGCTCGTGACACATGACGGGAAGAAGGCATATGTTCCAAAGCCTGGAACTTAAGCATGGAGGCCACGTTGGCTTTGGAGGCAATCAGAGGGGAAAGATCATTGGCTCTGGAACTGTAGGTAATGGAAATCTTCCCTCTATAAATAATGTTCTGCTAGTAGATGGATTAATGCATAATCTGATATCCATAAGCCAATTAAGTGATAACGGTTATGATATAATCTTTAATCAAAAATCATGTAAAGCTGTTAGTCAGAAAGATGGGACTATCCTGTTTAATGGAAAGAGGAAAAACAACATCTATAAAATCAAACTTTCTGAACTGAAAAGTCAGAATGTAAAGTGTCTTCTGTCTATTAACAACGAGCAGTGGATCTGGCACAGAAGATTGGGGCATGTTAGTATGAGAAGAACATCTCAGATTAACAAACTCAATCTGGTCAGAGGACTTCCTAATTTGAAGTTCAATTCAGATGCTCTGTGTGAAGCATGTCAGAAAGGCAAGTTTGCAAAACCTTCTTTCAAATCTAAAAATGTTGTTTCTACCTCTAAGCCATTAGAACTTATGCACATTGACTTATTTGGACCAGTTAAAACTGCTTCAGTCAGTGGCAAGAAGTATGGGTTAGTAATCGTAGATGACTATAGCAGATGGACATGGGTAAAGTTCTTAAGACACAAGGACGAGTCACACTCTGTGTTTGTTACCTTCCGTAACCAAGTTCAGAATGAAAAGGATCTTAGAATTGTTAAAGTCAGAAGTGATCATGGTGGAGAGTTTGAAAACAAAGATTTTGAGTCATTCTTTAATGACAGAGGCATTCTGCATGATTTCTCTTGTCCTAGAACTCCCCAACAAAATGGAGTTGTAGAACGAAAGAACAGAACATTGCAAGAAATGGCCAGAACCTTGATCAATGAGACAAACGTTGCTAAGATCTTCTGGGCAGAGGCAATAAACACAGCGTGCTACATTCAGAATAGAATCTCAATAAGACCTATTCTGGAAAAGACTCCATATGAATTGTGGAAGAACAGAAAGCCCAAAATTTCATATTTTCATCCATTTGGATGTACTTGTTTTATCTTAAATACAAAAAATTATTTGAACAAGTTTGACTCTAAAGCACAGAAGTGTATTATGTTAGGATGCTCTGAACGCTCTAGAGGGTACAGAGTATACAATACAGAAACACAGATTGTGGAAGAATCAATCAGTGTTCGTTTTGATGATAAGCTTGACTCTGAAAAGTCAAAGCAGAATGAAGTTTTTGCAGGTATGGAAATTGAATTTACAGGTTCTGAAGACAAGTCATCAGAAGCTCTCAACACAGACACTCCTTCAACATCTGAAAGGAGCACTGCTAGCAATCCTACAACCGCTGCTGATCAACCTCAGAAGAGACTACCTAAAAGCGGCTTGGATCACCCAGAAGAAACTATCCTAGGAAGAAAGAAAGATCCAATCAGAACAAGAGCAAGCTTCAGAAACTCTGAAGAAACCCTCATGGGACTTGTGTCTCTGATTGAACCTTCTTCTAATGATGAAGCACTTCTAGACAACGACTGGATTCTAGCAATGCAAGAAGAGATGAATCAATTCACCAGAAATGACGTATGGGATCTTGTTCCCAGACCAAAAGGATTCAACGTCATTGGAACAAGATGGGTGTTCAGAAACAAGCTAAATGAACAAGGTGAAGTCATCAGAAACAAAGCACGACTGGTAGCACAAGGTTATAGTCAGCAAGAGGGGATAGACTATACAGAAACCTTTGCTCCAGTCGCCAGGTTAGAATCTATCATAATTTTAATTTCATTTGCTGTTAATAGAGGCATCAGTCTGTATCAGATGGATGTCAAGAGTGCATTCTTAAATGGTTATATAGAAGAAGAGGTTTATGTGCACCAACCCCCTGGTTTTGAAAATACAAAACATCCAGAACATGTTTTCAAACTAAAGAAGTCACTATATGGTCTGAAACAAGCTCCCAGAGCTTGGTATGAAAGACTAAGTAACTTTCTGTTAGAAAATGAATTCACCAGAGGGAAGGTGGACACTACCTTATTCTGTAAGTCAGTTAAGAATGACATCTTAGTCTATCAAATTTATGTTGATGATATTATTTTTGGATCTACTAATCCTTCTCTTGGAAGAAAATTTGCTAAGTGTATGCAGGCAGGATTTGAGATGAGCCTCATGGGAGAACTGAAATTCTTTCTAGGAATTCAGATCAATCAAACTCCAGAGGGAACTTACATTCATCAGAGCAAATATGTCAGAGATCTTCTGAAGAAATTTGACCTCTCAGAATGTAAGCCATCAAAGATTCCAATGCATCCCACGTGCATTCTGGAAAGAGAAGAGGTAAGCAAAAAGGTAGAACAGAAGGTCTACAGAGGTATGATTGGTTCTCTCCTTTATCTGACAGCTTCAAGGCCTGATATCTTATTCAGCGTATGTATTTGTGCTAGATTCCAATCAGATCCTAGAGAATCTCACTTAACAGCTGTTAAGCGAATTTTCAAGTATCTGAAAGGTACTACTAATCTGGGTTTATTTTATAGAAAATCTAGTGATTACAGCTTAGTAGGCTACTGCGATGCTGACTTTGCTGGAGACAGAGTAGAGCGTAAAAGTACTTCTGGAAGCTGCCAGTTTCTGGGAGAAAATCTGATCTCTTGGTCCAGCAAAAGGAAATCCACAATTGCGCTATCAACAGCAGAAGCTGAGTACATAACAGCATCAGGATGTAGCACACAAATGCTCTGGATGAAAAGTCAGCTTGAAGACTTCCAGATTTTTGAGAGTAACATCCCTATACTCTGTGACAATACTTCTGCTATTTGCTTAAGTAAGAATCCCATTTTACATTCTAGGGCTAAGAACATAAAAATAAAACATCACTTCATTAGGGACTACATTCAGAAAGGAATTTTGAACTTAAAATTTATTGATACAGACCATCAATGGGCTGATATCTTCACTAAACCCCTTTCTGAAGATAGATTCAATTTCATTCTGAAACATCTCAGCATGAAACTATGCCCAGAGTGAAAATGTTTTAATTTTATATATTAACCTTCAGAATGTATTTGTTTTACTGTGAACTTCTGATTAATCTCTGTTTCAGAAAGATAGACATGCAGATTGTATCAGATTCTACGCTTAAAGATCTGAGCGTTTCAGCTCAAGGATAGACGTGCTGCTCACTAAATCAAACAAGTGGCATCCAATCATCAGCAAATCTCTGAAGCAGAACGCGTGCACGCTTCTGAGAAGGCAAAACGCTGATTGGGTGCATTGAGACATATGTCTGGTAACCGTTTCAAGTATCTTTCTCAAATCTCCCAAAATCAGCAAGCATTAAATGAAAGTAATCATGTTTTAAAACGTAATCATGAATTATTTCTCTTTCTTGAAACCGTTTACACTTTCAAAAATTATTTTGAAATCTATTTAAGCACATTACATCTCACATTAATCCTTTACCGTTTCTTACAATCTTACAAATATTTTTCTGCATTTTCCTTGTGTGTTCATCTCTCTCAAAAGAAACCCATTTTCTCAGTTTTCTCAGAAAAACCCTAAGTGTGAACATGGCAACCTCCAACAATGTTTCTGCAGGTTCTCAGAAGGAGGCTTCTTCTGAACAATATCAAGTTCCCTTCAGAACACTCCTTACACAAGTGAAGAATTTGGAAGTGCTGTCTGAACTGATTGTTGACTTCTCCAGTCTGAAAGAAAATGGATTTGACTTGACAGAAGAAGTTAGGGCACAAGGATGGGAGAGATATTTTGATAGGTTGGTTGGAACAACGTCCCAGTCTTGGTCAAGGAGTTCTGGATTCATGCGTACTCCTCAACACATCAAGTTACCTCCTACATAATGGGAAAGAAGATTGTGATCACTGAGGATCACATAGCAAAATTGATTGGATACAGTGGTGGTGGTATCCGCTGTATCGACATGGCTGAAAGATGCTCTGACGTTGTTGTCATTGCAAGGCAGATTTTCACCCATGGGGTTCCCAGCAGCAAGATTAGAGACTTAAAGGATCAAGACAGAATATGGGCGAAGATCATTCTGGGGTGCTTTAATCACAGGAAGCCAACAAGCTCTCCTGATTATATAAATATAGATCAGCAGTTTCTGATCTATTTTATTAATCAGAAGGTAAAAATCAACTTGGCTCATCTTCTGTTTAATCACCTCAGGACCAGCGTCAAGGAGACAAGGGAAGAAGAAAGGACAAAGAGGGATTGGATACCCTTTGGCAGGTTAATATCAAAAATTCTAACTGAAAATAGGCTGATAGAACACCTCACAGAAGCTCAGGAATTAAGTTCTATTAAACCAACTGTTGGCAAGCCTCTGAACGCCAAGAATATGAAGAAAATGAAACTGATAGAGAATATCAGGAAGGAGCCCAGTGTTACTCCTCTTGCTGACATCACCATCAGAAGAGTCCCACTGAACGACTTTCCACTATTCTCTGAGATTGAATCAAAACTAGTTGTGGTTCTCAGATACTTGGACGCTTGCAAGGCTGATGGTACAGATCCCAAAATGAATATCAAAGATATGCACCAACAACAACCAGAAGTTACTATGAAGAAGACGAAGAAAAGAAAGGCCACTTCAGAAGGACCATCCCAGCAGACACCTAAGAAAAGAGGTAATTTATCTGCTGCTTCTGTTTTAAATTCTTCTGCTATTCCAACATCAATCCAAACCTCAGCTTCACATGAACTTCCAATCCCCATACCAACTATTGATGAAACCGAACCAGAAGATGACCCTTCTGAGTCACTGACTCTCAGGAGACCCCGCACCAAAAATCCAAAACCCACAACATCAACAACATCAGAACTTGACAAAGTTCTGTCTGACATTGATCAACGTGTTTCTGATCACCTCTCAACCAATCCAAACACTCAACCAGAGATTGCCCACTCTCCTCAACCAGAACAACCTCTTTCACCCATACCAGAAGAACCACAAATTCCTCCACAACCAGCAATTCCTCCTCCCTCTTCACAACCAGCAATTCCTCCTCCCTCTCCTCAACAAGAAATTCATCCACCAACACCTCAACCATCACCTCCACAACCTGAGTTTCATCATTCTGAAACTCCATCACCTGAACCTCATTCTCCTCAATCATCTGAGCCACAACCCTAGGAAATTCAACTGCCATGTGGAACAACTGTAACCATGGCCCAACTGCCATCCTCGCCAGAAACTACCCCTCCAAATACTCCAAACAGTCCAATTATTATTTCTGATTCTCCAACTCCATCTCCCAAACAAACTACAGAAGACCACAGCAGGACCTTCATCGATTTAACAATCCTTGACCGTCTTGCTGATCTCAAACACAAAATAGCCATTCCCAAACCAAAACAACCAGATGTTGGCTCTGGCATTGTGAATTTTGAAACATGTTTGCAGCAATGGATTGCTTCTCTAAAGCAAGTTTGTCCTGGAATGATTGATCCTGCTGCCTCAGACCAACTCTGGACACGCTTCAGATTATGGGTACGTGCTGAAGCCCTCAAATTGCAAGACATCAATTATGAGCAGGCCCAACAGAACTTCAGCAAGTTGCTGAAGGAAGTTGAAAGTCAGCTGCCACAGGACGAAGTGCTCTTTCTGGATAGTGAGCCATGGTCTGAGAAGCGTCCAACTTCAAAAGTTCAGCAAGCAGAAGATCAGACTATTCAAGCTGAAGAGGTCAGTCAAACTGAAGATGTTGCAGAAAGCTCTCAGAAGCTTCCTGCTTCTGATGTTTCTCAAGCTGCCTTGGACAGGCAGACCCTGGAAGAGCTGAAGCTGAATGATATTCGTCTGCAGCAAAGAATGGATGAAAATGATCAGAAGATGAAGGAAAGGATGGATGTACAAGACAACAAGATAGATACTGTAGTCAGCATGGTGCACAAGAAGACTGAAACTGCTGATCAGATTAAGGCAATGCTGGAGACTCTGTTCACACGCTTCCCACCCCAACCTTAGTTTTTCATTCATGATATTTTCAATGTTTTCTTTGCATAATCATCTGTACTGTTTTGTCTGGCTCTGAATTTAATATAACAAGTTTTTCTGCTCTGATCATTTTAGCACATCACTTACACTTTTTGATTGCTGACAAAAAGGGGGAGAACAAGAATGATATTTTTCAATAACGGATTACTGAGGCAAAAAGTCTCAAACATTCTAACTCTGATATACTTGAATGTTTTCTGTTTTTGCATAAGTCTACAGGTACAAAAAGTTAATCACCTCTGATACACTGAAGCTCGAAGCTCTGATATTCTGATGTTCAAATCAATAAAGATCTGATCCTGAAGAACTCTTGGAATTAAAAAGGGAAGTAATAAATTCAGGGGGAGTATCTCCGATCTAAACTCTGATATCTCTTTATCCCTTATCTTTGATAACTTCCTACTTAATTCTGATACTCCTTATTATTTAGTTATCTCTGATACTTTTCGTTTATTTTCAATTAAAAAATATCTAGTTTTTGTCATCATCAAAAAGGGGGAGATTGTTAGAACAAAGTTTGAATCTACTACCCTAAGTTTAAGTTTTGATGATAACAAAATGCAAAGATATATTAATTGTATGATTCATGTAAGAACTATTTGCTACCTAAAAATTACACTCTATTTTACAGAAACTTTGATAGGTATCAGCATGAGAACATCCTCGCCAGCATCAGAAAATTGGATATCAACATCAGCATCAGAAGATGCCATATCAGATACCAGAATCAGAAGATCAATTTGCGTTTATGCTGAAGCTTGATGAACGGATCTGCGCCTAGACACTCTGAACTCTGATAAAGACAACAACAGTTCATCAGCACCTAAGCAGCGTCAGAATGAGCCAAAGCCATAACACGCTTAAGTGGCAACGGTATTGTGCATTCAAGATGAGTTATTACCAACGACATCATTCCAAACAAGATCTGCTTAATAAGGAAAGAACTTTATTGGCATTGAAACAGAATTATTGCTCCAACGTACACCTTTTCCAATGCTATATAAACAAGTCAATGAAGATTGAATTGGCTAATGCTCTACAACAATCTACACGCCAAAAAGCTATTCATCATCTTCCTCACTCTCAGTTTGCTAAAAGCTCCAAAATTCCTTACTCAATTATTTTAGCAATCTAGTTCTCTTAAGCTTAATTTTGTAGTATCACAGTTGTGATAAACAGTTTTGTAGAAAACATTCACACACCTAGATTTCAATTCTTTGTAAGAAAGTAATTCCTTGACAAACCGGTCTGTGGTTTGTATCAAGAAGGCTTTAGCAGTTGTTAAAGCAGATTGTAATATTCAGTTGAATATAGTGGATTAAGACCTCGTTGGAGAGAGGCGAAATCACCTTGACGGGTGGACTGGAGTAGTTTGAGATCAAACGAACCAGGATAAAAATATCGTGTTCATTGCAATTGATTTCCAGTTTTTACAATTCAACCCCCCTTCTTGTGTTTTTCACTTCTTCAGTGAAATCTTTGCAAGTGGAGGTCTCTTTATTTGAGATAACTTATGTATTACCCTTTCCAGGCGGAGTGCCTCGGTTAAAGAAGAAGTTTATACCCGTTCTAGGTGAAATACCAGAGTTTTGGGGAAAAACTTGTTTTTTTGCTACCCTCAGTGAACGTTGGTAGTTCATCGTCAGTGAATGGCGATGCTATGATATATTTTCTCTCTACCTTCAGTGAAATTTGGTAGGTCATCGACAGTGAACGTTGATGATTGTTATCTTTTTTCTACCTTCAGTGAACGTTGGTAGTTCATCGTCAGTGAACAGAGATGCTATGATATATTTTCTCTCTACCTTCAGTGAAAGTTGGTAGATCACCATCAGTGAAAGTTGGTGTTTGTTATACGGTGGGAGAACTGACTTGAGGTTTTGCGTTTGTGTTCGCAAATGTTTCGGTTTAGCAAGAGTCGCCACCGACTTTTTATTTTATCCAAAGGAAAGGTCAAAAAGCACAGGAAAGACTTTGAGATGTTTTCTTGGGTTCAGGGAGTAGATTATGAAAAGGGAAGGTGCAAGCACCCTTTTCATCCATGGTTATCCATGGGCTCTTAGTTACTTGTTTAGATCACTTGCTTTTGCTTTTCAATTGTTTGAAATGGTGCTTTGTGTGTGGTTTTGAAAGATGTTTTGAAAAGAGGCCATCGTTGTGGAAACCTTTGTAATGATTCTTGTTTGAATATATACAAAGGTGTTTTTGTCTTTTGAAAAGATGTTTCAATGTTTTGAAAGTTTGAAAGTTTGTTTTTGGGAAATGTTTTGAAATTGTGTTGTGAGGTGTGTTTGAAAATAGCAAGGATGTTTTTGCAAGTTTTGATCAAGAAACTAAGAGTTTGTCTACACTATTTTACTCAAAGGTATTTCCTACACATTTTAACCCTTTTGACAGTGTTGTTTTACCACTGCATTTGGTAAACAACCTTGTATTATGATGTTAAACGGGACAGGCGTAGGTCATCGTATTGACCATGATAACAATATTGCCAAGTATCTTTAGCAATTTTTTTGAGGGACTAGATCATTTTGTATAGGCAACCAAGATAGCGTCATCGGGGGACTATGATCTTTTGTTTTGTTCTTGTTTTGCCAAAGTACTCAACATGCATAACATGGCCATTTTAAAGGCAACAAGTGGATGAAACCCTAAGGGTGCAAGTGTGCATTGTGTTGTCAATTTTCATGCTTTTTGTCTTTGTATTAGTCAAGCTATTTGTTTGATTTTGGATTTTTTGCATACAAACCATAATCTCTAACATGGCATAATTGAAAGCATAAATGCGTAAAATAAATCTACACTATTACAACATTTGATATGGGAAGGGGGATACAATTTTTGAATGGAGGATATTTGCAAGAAAATAGAACCCTAATTTTTACTATTACATCCAAATTGAATAAATGGGACAAATGAATAAATTGGCAATAATTAAATAAACAATTTAAATAAATATGCAAAATATTATGAATATGCAAAAGATGTTTTGTTTATTTTTATATATGTAAAAATATAATAATTAATAAAAAAGGATTATTATTATTTTTTTATTAAGGGTAAAACCCTAATTTTCTTTTAAGAAAGTAAATATATATTATATATTTTCTATGTAAAATAAAATAATGTATATACAAAAATAAAATATATTTAGAAAAAAAAATACTATTTAAGTATAAATGATAAAAAATAAAGGTACAATATTTTTATGTTTTTATTCTCAAGTTTTCATTAAATAAAATAAAAGTATATATATATATATATATATATATATATATATATATATATATATATATATATATATATATATATATATATATATATATATATATATATATATATATATATATATATATATATATATATATATATATATATATATATATATATATATATATATATATATATATATATATATATATATATATATATATATATATATATATATATATATATATATATATATATATATATATATATATATATATATATATATATATATATATATATAAGACAAAAATAAAATAAAATATAAACAAGACAAAAATATACTTAGAACAATATTTTTTGAGAATAAATAAAATAAAGAATAAAAATAAAGGTATAATATTATTATATATTATTTTCAAGTTTTCATTAAATAAAAGTATATACTAATTAAATTATTTTTATGTTAGAAAAAATAAAAATAAAATACAAAATAAATGTGAAAATTTATAAAATATTTTTTGATATTTTTTATGTTTGAAAAATAAGAAAATAAAATCAGAAATGAAAATAAAATGAAAAAATACAAAACTATTAAGAAATGGGCCAGGGGGGTGCAGTCAGTAATGAGGGGGGTGTCAATAGTGAGCCAGAACCAAGCCCGGCCCACAAGACTTCATCTTCAACCTTTGTCTCAAAATTGCGCGCGCCTGGCTACAAACATGAACAACCTGCATACGTGCTCTAATGCAAAAGCCCATAACATCAAAGTTGTAGCATTTTTCAAGACGAATCCAACCATGTAAAGAACTCATTCTACATCTCAAAGACCAGAGAGAATTTCTCTGGCCATAAATCCTAACCTAATTTTTTCAGGAAGTTCATGGATCAAATTCTCTTAACGCACTTAATTTAAATGAAAACTGAGCATATGTACAACTTCATGGCTATGAATACTACATTTTTTATTCAAAAACCTAAGCCTAATGATTCCTAAATAGAGAGATAGGAAGTTGACAAAAACCTGTTTCAGTTGACTTCGTGTATGGCAATGTGAAGCTTTTCAGTGAGTCCTGAGATGTTTGGGAGCTTGCTTGAACTTCCTCTGACCTTCCCCAATGCCTAGCTTGCCTTGAATGTGCTTGAACAAGCCTGTAGAACTCAACCTGCACAAGCTGAAATAAAAAATGGTAAACCTTGCAAATGGAGTTACAGTCAGTGTTTAAGGGTTGGGATATCTTGGATAGGTTGTATGGAAGGTGTTTGAACAGGTTTGGGGCAAAACGCACGAGCAACTTGTGAGATAGAACTCAAGATGCAGAAGCTGCCCTGTTTTGCCAATGGAAGGTGATTTTGTGCTATGGGAGGTTTCAGGACTCAAAGGCTCGTGTTTTAGGTTCAATACAATGTGTGAAATTTGTCTCAAAAGCTTGCACCAGTTGGTTCTCTCTGATGTTCAAGTTATGTGAATTTTGACATGTTTCTTGTATATGAAGCAAAAAGAAAAGCATGATGCAAGACAAGCCTGTACAGGCTATCTATCAGTATGCACCTTATGCTCTTGGCCCCTCAAGTTGGTGGATATTGTATGCAGTACAAGATCATGTTCAAGGCTCAAGAGATGTGGTTTGACATAAAGCACTTTTGACAAAAATGGCAAAGTTACCTTTTTCTATTTAAGGATTAATCTTCTGTGCAATCCTCTAATGACCAAAACAAATCCTTAGACCAATGGATTTGCCTTTAATTATTGAGTATGGAAGGGTTTTGATACCTGTAATCTAGTGCAAACAAGGCTGATTAGAGTTTGCAACTTGTATCAATATGAACATGCCATGGATGAAAAATGAGTTTTTGCCAACTTCAAGCCTTCGATTCTCCCTAACCACAAATGAGTTTGGAGAGTTCTTGGACATTTTGGAAAGCTTGAAACATGATCTACAAACCATATTTGAAATGCAATTTAAGATTCCAAGTGGAACTATGTGAAAAATTATCATGAAGATAGGTCAAAATCCTGCCTAAACTAGGGCAAAATTTCACTAAGTTAAAAGTTTCATGGACCCTTGTTCCAAAAATCATAACTTGAGATCCAAACTTATTTTGAGAAAACTTTGTGAATAAAAGTTGTATATTTTGTTGAGGACTACAACTTTCATGTTGTAAGTTTTGTTTGAATCCAAATGCATCATGGTGAAAATGTTGGGCAAAGTTGGGAAAAATTAAGAAAATTTCATAACTTAGAAAAATTCTAAGTTATGAAAATTTTCAAACTTAAACCCTAATTTGCAAAATTGGGTTTCTTGATGAACAAGTTTCATGTTTTGACACATCTTGATAAAAAATGACCCTTGGCACTTGATTTTGACCAAAAAGTCAAAGTTTGACTTTTCAGTGTATAGTCAAATTTTGATCAGTTGACTGAAAAATTCATCTGTCAATCCAATGCATTTTGGATTCTTTGAACCTTGTGAATAGGTCAATATGATGCCATTGAGTCCTTGAATCCATGTTTGAACCTAATTTGCCATTGGCTAGGTGAAAAATCAGAAATTGCCCTTGTGCAGCCAAAACCCTAAAAATGACCATTTTGCCCTTTTGATGATCTGATCAAATTTCTTGAGGAGTTGTGGTCTAAACTTGATCAAATGGTTCATAGGAGTCTAGAATGTTGATGTGGATCAAAATTTATGAGGTTTGACTGTAAATTGGCCATAGTTGACTTTTTCCCCAATACAACTGATTTCTAGGTCAACTGTCCAATTGACTGGGCAAAAATTTGATTCAAAGCTTGAAACTTGGTAGAGGCAATCTTATAAGTCCAACATGAATTATGAAAGTCACTTGGAGCATTGAAAGTCCAAAAATCCTTGTGCAAACTCAAACCCTAATTTAGGTCATCAGTGCAAGGGGATGTCTTGAGCAAAGCAAAACCCTAATCCTGTCTAGAACTCAAGGAGTCTGGTGAGGGGAAATCTTGATAGAATGAGAGGGAAAATTTTGGGGAAAAACAGTGTTTGTTATCTTTTTGCTACCCTTAGTGAATGTTGGTAGTTCATCGTTAGTGAACGGCGATGCTATGATATTTCTTTTCCTTCTACCTTCAGTGAATGTTGGTAGCTCACCGTCAGTGAACGTCGGTGTTGTTATTTCTTTTCTCTCTACCTTCAGTGAAAGTTGGTAGGTAATGGACAGTGAACGTCGATGATTCTTTCTCTCTACCTTCAGGGAAAGTTGGTAGATCGCCATCAGTGAAAGTTGGTGTTTGTTATCTTTTTGCTACCCTCAGTGAATGTTTGTAGTTAATCGTTAGTGAATGACGATGCTATGATATTTCTTTTCCTTCTACCTTCAGTGAACGTTAGTAGCTTCACCTCCAGTAGGAGTTGGGGTATCCTTTGACCATTTTACCATCCTCTCTGATTCAGGTCTTTTTGATCCACCAGTGATTTATTTTCCTGGATGGGTTACTCTCTTGTTTCTTTATTTTTTGTTACATCCCCAGTGGTGTTTTGCGTCCCTTTAGAATTATCCATGTGCACTCATATTCATAAGCATTGCATGGCATCTTAGGGCCAAAAATAGGGTTTGTTTTATATTTAAGTATCTTCGATCACGTCGACACGAAGATTTTTAACCTTCGTATCTCCGGATAAAAGAAACTTAAATAAGGGCAGCTGTTGTATCCCAATTTTTGCCCCTAAGATCCCTTCATCATACCATGTTGATTCCATCACAACAAGATCAGATTAGGATTCTTGGTTCCCCTCCCTATATTTAGCTTTGCTCTTTGAGGAATCACCAAGCACCTTGACTTGTGTTCTTTTGTGATCATGAATATTTTTGTCTTGATTTCCTCTTTTAATTAATAAAATGCAATGTTGGTTTGCCTTGCTTGTTATCCATGTAGGTAAAGGCAATAAGATTCAGAAAGTTGCTCCATGGCTTCATGAGTTTATTTCCATGCCCTAGTTAATAAAGCTTGAGAAGTTCAAACCTCACCATTGGATTTGTTTTGGAAGGAATGGCATGACAAGGTTATTTTGGTTCACCACATTTCAAGATTATCAAATTTGATCCAAAAAGGTACAAGGGGTTGATTGAAAAAAATAGTCATGTTTAGATAAGACTTTGTTCCATTGGTCACAAATGCATATTTCTCTCAATTCTCAAGATATGGAAGTGGTTGTGGTTGCTATGAGTTCTCATTATCATCCTCAACAACTTATATTTACAAAGCATTTGTTTTGGTACAAGAAGTTTGTTCAAAATTCTCAAAGTTCCTCAAGGCATGTTTCTTAATCTAGAAGCTAGGGTTTTGAACTTCAAAGGAGTATATCTTGCTCATATTTTGGTATTTTTGAGTGATTCCAAAGTCATCCTTCTCTTAAAATGGTTATCAATAAATCACTTCAAAAGTTCCAAGGAGTTTTCATGTGGAATAAACTTGATGAAGAAGAAAGATTACAAGTCCTCCAGATGCACCCCCAATTTTCCATGTGTGACTTCAAATGATCATAACTTGGTTAATTTTTATCACCTTGAGCCCATTATTTTTCCATAATGATCTTGAGGATGTGAACTTTATGCCTTATATTATGTGCAAAGTGAGAAAATGGATGGAAGTTTCCTTAAGGATACCAAAGATTATAGGTCAGTTCATGATTTTTTGCCAACTTCAACAATTTATAACTCTCTTAAGTTTTGGAGATTTTGAATGGTTCAAGTTTCAAAATGTCATTCAAGATGTCTATTTCATGCCATATTTTTTGGTCAAGAGAAAATTCCAAGAGGAAGGCCATGTTTGGATGCAAAACATTATAGGTCACTTTTGAAGAAAAATTTGAAATATTTCTAAGTATGGAAAGTCAACCCTTTTTCTCCAACTTTGACTCAATGGAACTTTCAGCTCAAGCATCCATTTGATCCAATTATTTTTCCACTGCAAAGCTCGTAACATCATCTTTCTAAAGCATCAAGAATCATGCCCTAAGACCCCTTGAGCTGAGAATGCCATTGGTCAGAAGTTGGCACTTTGAAACTGATTTTTTCACCAAGTTAGAAGTTTGAAATCCTTGATTTGGCTTCTAAACACTTTGCTTATGCGCGTTTATGCCTCTAAACATGTTTAATGAAGTTCCAGAAGTGACTAGCATAGCAAAACGTGCGTTTTAGATTAGTTTTGATCAAATTGGAAGTCATATTGTTCTTGTTTGCAACTTCACACCACTTCCCTCCAAACTTCATCATTTCACACGCTTGGACATTCCATTTGATTCCCTATAAATAGAGGGTCATTCCCCATTCATTTCCTCAAGCTTGAATATCCAGAATCACCCTGCCAAACTTGTTCCATAACTCAAAATTCAACAAATTCGAAATCCATCCTCAAGCCTTTTTCAATCCAATTTTCCATCAGTTCACCTTCCTTGATCTTCCCTGAAGCTAACCATATAATCACATTCAAGAATCGTGCCCTATATTGCTCCATAGAAGTCCAGTTTCAGAGCTCTGCAACTCAACTTCAATAGGTAGATTCCTTCATCAATTCTTAAAAACTTTGATATCATTGTGATGCTCTCATTGCCCTGGTTCTAGTCACAACATTTGCTTTTTATTAGAAACCCGTTTTGACCATGAAGTTTCAAATCCCTTTTCAAAACTTTCCTTCCAAATTGCTTGGGCTACATTTTATATAAATTTGGCGCGAGGGTGTGGTTGTCTTCGTCTTGAAGAGACGAAGCGAATGACATATGTCTGAGCTTCTAATTTTACAGTTTGAGAGACCTGCAATTCACGTTGACTGGAGGTTGAAGATGACAAACGTGTCATCTTCCAGCCAATGATGGCACGCCACTTGTATTTTTTGAAATCTGATTTAATTATTGATCCTATATATTATTCACTAATGACCATGATATGCACAATGACAGATCCCTTGGATTTGATTAGTAACGCATTTTGACTCTCATCCAATGGTCCACATATTTTTTACTTTTATTTTCTTTTCTGATTTTTATATTTAATTGTTTTAAAATTCAAATAATCATAGAAAATCCATATTTAGTCCAAAAATTCTGATTTTTTTATTATTCTCTTTCTGATTTTTATTTTTTCACATTTTAATTTTGTGTTTTGGTATTTTTTTATAATTTTTCACTTTATTTGAATTGTTTTAAATGTTTAAAAATACTTTTATGCATTTTTAAATTCTGAAAAAATTATGGAATGATCCAATGATATTATGACAAATATTGGTGACTTCACTTATTTTTTATTTCTGACTTTGGTATTTTGTATCATTTTTAGTTTATTTTACTCATTTCTATTAATTTTAAAAATAGTTTCTGACTTTAGAAAATTACCAAAAAATTTATGAGATTATTTGAGTCCTTTTCTGATTTTTCTATGGGCTTACTTTTTATTTCTTGATCAATTTGAATATAGTTGATATTTTTCTCTTTTATTTTTATTTTAAAACATTTTTTAATCCTCTTTTTTGTATATATTAAATGTAATATTATTTTGTGACTATTTTGTGGCTGATCTTGGGTTAAATTTGTGATCATGAACTTTATTAACATCATTGGATCCATGGTGTTGAGTCTAACTCCACAAAAAATGGATGAATGATTTTAATAATAGTTTGATTAAATTTAATTCAAAAGTGGTTTGTGTATTATCTCCCACCTCTCTTCATCTCATCCCTTTTCTTATTGCACTAACTGTCGTTGGAGCATGATCTCTATATCATGTCTCAAAATAAATGGTGCATAGATTGCTATTGACCGACCTCAAAATAGGTGCGACTTCTATATAAGTCCACTTACGATAACTTAACATAACGCTAAATTTTGTCCTGATTCGAATAAATTATTATTCGTGGCCCAAACTTATGTTTGCAAGCCCAAGTATATTGGTTTCATCTCTTTGATCCAATAACCTTGAGATTCATTGTGTGGAGGCTTTGGTTCTACCAATCCTCTAATGGATCTACAACACCTTTGGTCAACGCGGATCACTTAAACATCGTTGATCATTAAATGGTACTCATGAGGATTCCAAATGGATGATATACTTGACAAAAAGCCAATGCAACTTGTTGTGTAGAGACTTTGGTTCTACCAATCCTCTAATGAGTTCCAAATGCAAGTTTCAAGATGATCATCCAACTAACCACTAATCACTAATAAGTGACTTTATCCTTTATTTTTATTATATGCCCTTTATTTTTATGCCTATTTACTTTTAGCATTTATATTTCATGCCATTTTCATCTTTGCTCATTTGAGTATTTACCTTCTTGTCATTTTTATTTTTTTCTCACTTGAGCTTTACTTTACTTTTTCAAAACACCTAATAATCAACATAAACCCTAAAAATCTTTAATGATACTCGGACAATTTGGCTACTATCCTTGGCATTATGGAGCATTGGACTTTTTGGACTTAGGATTAGACACCTTGGCCTATGATTGGAGACCTTGTGACCTTATCTGATTGTTTTGTCTGGAGCTTTTGAGGTTTACCTCAAGGCATTAGGTTTTTTTTGTGTGCATGTTATTATGATTACATTCTTTATTTGTAATCTGGAATTCACCCGTATACAACCATTACTCTGCCCAATTTTTGTAAAGACTTAATGCACTTGAAGTTTGGTTCTCTCAAGAGGTCTAGTATCTTTGCTTTCTTGGTTTCAATCCAAAGAATGGGAATTCTATCTTTGCTCATAATGCCAAGTATTGGCTTTTTATGGTTAGATGGTTCTTATCCCTAGCTTTTACCTTATGCATTAGGATAGCCTCTTCTTCTCCTCCCATCTTCTTTAATTTCAAAAATCTTCTCCCTCCTTTTGAAAACTCTTTTTGTTTTAAACTTGAACCACTTTCATAATAAACTTGGACTTAGGTCCATGCATTTTTCAAACATTTTCATAAATAAAATTCAATAAACTTAATAATACTTTGACATTTTTTTTGAGAAGACTAAAGATCAATCAATCTCATTCAAACCACTTTACCATCTTGGCTTTCATCTTAAACTTTTCTCAAAAGATTCGACTCTTGTCAATCCTTGTAATGATGCAAACAACTATACTTCTACGATATATAGTGAAGTGAGATATTTTCCACTTGGGTGTTGAGTGAGACATTATTGATTTTAAAATCCAAGTCATATCCTCTACTTTGAGATGATGCAAATTCTCCTTTCTCATGATTGTGGGTAGTAAGTATGTTTTCCACACAGACAATGAGGATGATGTCTTATCTCTTAAAATCAACCAACACACTTGTGTTTTAAAATCTTTAAAAGAGGAACTACGTGTACCCTGATCCCCTATTGCACGAAAGGTGGTATGTAGGCACTAAAGGTTCGCAACCACGGCAGGTGTAAAAATTATAAAAATATTTCCTTTCTCACCTTCACCATCTATTTTTATACAACATTTCATAGCAAAAATATACAGATTTTACAAAGAGGTTCCTGCGGAGTACCGTAGATGTTTAGGGTGCTAATACCTTTCCTTTGCATAACCAACCCCCTTACCTTGAATCTTTCCCCCCTCTTTTGGGTTATTCACTCTTTTCCCATTCCTTTGGAAACAATAAAGCGCAGTAGCGATTTTTATTTTAATTTGTATAAGTCTAGTCAATCCAATGGCTTAGTCTTAAACATTTCTACCGCTAAAAGTATCAAAAGGAATCTACGCTTGATTTCATCTAAATGATGCACTAGAAGATGTCTATGCTCGACTTCATCTAGAAGAGATATTGGAAGAAATCTACGCTTGAATTTTTCCAAAAGAGTATCAGAAGGAAATCTACGCCTGACTTCGTCAGAATGGTGAGCTAGAAGATATCTATGCCCGGCTTCATCTAGAAGAGATATTTTTCAGAATGACTCTCTTGGGAAAGTGCTTAAGTAGCTACTTGTCATATTTAGTCTCTGAGGGAAATGCTTGGTCCTGTAGATAATCGCTGTGATACGGTGGGAGAACTGACTTGAGGTTTTTCATTTGTGTTCGCAAATGTTTCAGTTTAGCAAGAGTCGCCATCGACTTTTTATTTTATCCAAAGGAAAGGTCAAAAAGCACAGGAAAGACCTTTGAGATGTTTTCTGGGGTTCAGGGGGTAGATTATGAAAAGGGAAGGTGCTAGCACCCTTTTCATCCATGGTTTTCCATGGGCTCTTAGTTACTTGTTTAGATCAATTGCTTTTGCTTTTCAATTGTTTGAAATGGTGCTTTTGTGTGTGATTTTGAAAGCATTTTGAAAAGAGGCCTTTGTTTAGGCAACCTTTGTAATGATTCTTGTTTGAATGTATACAAAGGTGTTTGTCTTTTGAAAAATATTTCAATGTTTGAAAATTTGTTTTTGGAAATGTTTTGAAATTGTGTGTGTGTGTTTGTTTGAAAATAGCAAGGATGTTTGCAAATTTGATCAAGTAACTAGGAGTTGTCTACCCTACTCAAAGATCTTTCCTACACATTTTTAACCCTTTGATATTGTTGTTTTACCATTGTATTTGGTAAACAAGCTTATCTTTGGATGTTAAACGGGACGGGCGTGGGTCATCGAATGACCATGATAGCATTTGTCCTAAGTATCTTAGCAAGCTTTTTTGAGGGACTAGATCATTTTTGTATAGGCAACCAAGATAACGTCATCGAGGGACTATGATCTTTTTGTTTTGTTTTTGTTTTGCCAAGATACCTAGCATGCATACCATGGCCATTTTTAAGGCAACAAGTGGGTGAAACCCTAGAGATGCTTATGTGCATTGTGTTGTCCTTTTTCATGCATTTTTGTCTTGTATTTAGTCATGCTATTTGTTTTGATTTTTGGTTATCAGACAAACCCTAATCTTACTATCATGGCATTTGAAAGCGATAAAATGCGTAAAAGTAAATCTAACTATTACAACATCATTATGAGGAGAGGGGTACAATTTTGAATAAGGGGATATTGCTCAAAATAAAACCCTAAAACTATTATTACAACCAAATTGAAATATTGCACAAATAAATAAATAGACAAATATTTAAATGTACAAATAAATATAAATATGCAAAGGATGTTTTTTGTATTTATTTTATGTATGTAAAATAAATCATTTATGTCTCAAAATAAGAAAAAATATTAATGATTATTTTTGAAAGGGTGAAAACACTAGTTTTTTGGTTTAAAGAAAATATATATTTTAATTATTTATTTATGTACAAGATAATAAATAAAAATATATACAAAAATGTCAAAAATAAAATATGTGAGAAAACATTATTTTTATATGTATAATAAAATAAAATAAAATATTTAAGTATTTTAGTATTATTTACAAGTTTTAATTAAGAAAATAAAGTAATATTAACCTAATAATTATTTATTATGCAAATAAAAATAAAATAAAAATATAATAAAATGCCAAAAATAAAGAAAATATTTTTTTGTGATTTTAAATGTTCAAGAAAAAATAATAAAGTCAGGAAATAAAAAAAGAAATGAAAAATAATGCAAAAATAAAGAAATGGGACAAGGGGATGCAAAAAGCAGAATGAGGGTGTCAAAAGGAGAAGCAAGCCAGGCCCAACCCAAGCTGCACTTCGTCCCTGATCTTGAGACAAAAACACGCGTTCTGCATCTTCAACCTGTTCTCTCTTGTTCTTGCATGAAATCAAAAACTTACAACATAAAAGTTATAGCATTTTCAATCACGATTCTAACCATATAAAAAACTTGATCTAACTCTAAGAAACCAGGGAGAATTTTATCACCCCCAATTTCTGACCTAAAAAATTCAGCAACTTCAACATCCAAATTCTCCTAGCTCAGTTAACATAAATGAATTCTATGAATATGTACAGTTCAAGGACATTAAGGGCTACATTTTTGCTTCATAAACCTAAGCCTAATGATTCTTAAATAAGGAGATATAAGTTTGACAAATACCTGTTTCAGCCAAGTTTGGATATGGCAATGTAGGAGTTTTGGATGAGGCCTGAAGGCCATGTTAGCTTGCCTGAAGTTCACTCAACCTTTCCCAATGCTTGGTTTGCCTTGAACTTGCCTAAATGTGCTTGTAGAACTCAACATGTAAAGCTTCAAAGTAAAAATGGTGAAGTGTGAAAATGGAGTTATAGTGGCTGGACAGGTGCTTGGATAGTTTATGTGTATTGTTTAGAATGTGTTTGAAGTGGTTTAGGACAAAACGCACGAGGCAAATATGTTTTGGCTTGGTGTTTGTCGAAAATGCCTTGTCTTGGGAAGAAGTTGGTGTTTTGGTGTTTAAGGGTGTTTGAGAGGCTTGTAACTCGTGTTTCTGGCTTGGTATAATGTGTTGAGGTTGTTTGAAATGTACACAAGACTCAGTTTTAACAGATACAAGAGATATGGACCTTTTGCAAGTTAACTTGTTTTTGAAGCAAAAGTTGAAATTGACAATGCCAAGGTTGTACAAGCTAGCTTGAGGCATAATGATAGTTGGTACACTTTTCTGATGTTAGTGATCTTTGATTGCAGCAATAGGCTTGGTCCATGGCTCAACATAAACAATTTGACATAAAGCATGCTTTATCAAAGTGGCAATGTTATCTTTTTGCCAAAAATGGATTAATTCAATGTGTAATGTTCTAAAGCTCAGAACAAAGCCTCTAACCAATGTATTTGCATTTAACTTATGAGTGTAGAAAGGATTAGAACCTGTAAACCAAGTACAAGCATGATCCAAACTGATTTGCAACTTGTATCAATGTGCAAACTGCCTTGGCCAAAAGTGATAATTTGCCAATTTCAAACTTTCGAATCTCCCTAACCACAAAAGATCTTGGAGAGTTATTGGACATTTTGGAAAGATTTTAACATGATATACAATCCATATTTGAAATGCATTTTGAGATTCCACTTGGAACTATGTGAAAAGTTGCCATGAAGATAAGTCAAAACCCTGCCTAAACTAGGGCAAAATTTCACTAAGTTAGAAATTTTTTGGACCCTTATTCACAAAATAGTAACTTGAGATACAAGCATATTTTATGAAAACTTTATGAATAAAATTTGTAGATTTTGTGGAGGACTACAACTTTCATGTTGGAAGTTTTCTTTGAATCCAATTGCATCATGGTGAAAAAGTTGGGAAAAGTTGGGAAAAATAAGAAATTTTCATAACTTAGAAAATTTCTAAGTTATGAAAATTTTCCATTTTAAACCCTAATTTTCAAAATTAGGTTTCTTGGTGAACAAGTTTCATGTTTTGACACATCTTGATGAAAAATGACCCTTGGCACTTGATTTTGACCAAAAAGTCAAAGTTTGACTTTTCAGTGTATAGTTGATTTTTGATCAGTTGACTGGAAAATTCATCTGTCAATCCAATGCATTTGAGATCTTTTGAACCTTGTGATTATGCCAAGATGATTCCATTGAGTCCTTGGATCCATGCTTGAACCCAATTTGCCATTGGCTAGGTAAAAAATCAAAAATTGCCCTTCTACAGTCAAAACCCTAAAAGTGACCATTTTACCCTTTTGATGATCTGATCAAATTTCTTGAGGAGTTGTGGTAAAAACTTGAAAAAATGGTTCATATGAGTCTATAATGTTGGTTTGGATCAAAAATTATGAGTTTTGACTGTGAATTGGCCACAATTGACTTTTCCCTAATACTGTTGATTTTTAGGTCAACTGTCCAATTGATTGAGCAAAAATTTGATTCAAGGCTTGAAACTTGGTATGGGCAATATTATAAGTCCAACATGAAGTATTAAAGTCACATGAGGCATTGGAATTCCAAAAATCCTTGTGCAAACTCAATTCCTAATTTCAGGTTAACAGTGCAAGGAGATGTCTTGAGCTGAGCAAACCTTAATCTGGTCTTGAGTCCAAAGAGTCTTGTGAGGGGAAATATTGATAAAATGAGAGGGAAAATTTTGGGGTACAACAGCTGCCCCTGTTCAATCTTCTTGAACCTGAAGAGTTAGATTGGCGAGTTTGTCGTTCGTGACTCGAAGGTAAAAGATGATTGGACACTAGAGTGCCCGTAAATTTACACTCGTCAAAATGTAGTTGAGGGAATGGGATTAAAGATGCCACTTGGAGAGGTTGATAGAATCTTGTTGGATATGGGCTTAAAGGTGCCATCCATGGAAGTTGATCGCATAAGAGATTCCTTTGCGAGAGCCCGTATACTTGTTGTTGAGGAGGACTATGCTGGGGAATGTTGGTCTCTGTCGTGGTAGAAATAGAATTTTAGGAGCTTCAGTCGTCTGTTATTCTACTGGGGAATCATCTCTTAGTTGAAGAGGTGAAAATGAACTACTATCTGGTCGTGCTCCAGGCTTTACAGTGTTTTCTGAGGAAAATAAGACCGACTGCTATCTGGTCGATTCCAGGCTTCACAGTGACTTACTGGGGGGATGAGATTAAACTTGCTATCTGGTCATTCTCCATGCTTCACAATTTCTCAATTCTTGTCTGGTCATACTCCAGGCTTTAGAAGGAATTAAGTTGTTATTCGGTCGCCTCCAGGCTTCAACTTGAATTTAAGGCACACTAATATCCGGTCGATTCTAGGCTTCTTAGTAATTAGCCAAGTAAACTGCTATTTGGTCGAAATCCAAGTTTCGCAGTGTCTTAAACTGTTATCTAGTCGAGTCCAGGCTTTAGTGTCTTTTACCATTATCTGGTCGTGTCTAGGATTCACGATACTTGGAGATATCAAGATACTATTCGGTCGAATCCGGCTTCATAACTTGAATTTAAGGTGTACCACTATTTGGTCGAGTCTAGGCTTCATGGTACTTTATACTGCTATCTGGTCGATTCCAGGCTTCACAATTTGAACTTGAATAGGAATCTGAGCATTGATTTGAATAAGCAATAGAAAAGCATCCGTGCCTGGAGCATCTTTAAGCTGTATTTGAGCTTTAAATATTTGTTAAAGATAGCTGTTAATTTTATCCTGAAAAGGGTAAAATGTTAGCTGAAACACAAAGTTATGTTGCATGAAATGTATGATGCAATAAATGTGTTTTATCAATGTTTATGATATATGAATGTAATGTATGTGGATGTAAGTTGATTCGATGTACTGCCGGGGAAAATAAAATCCTTGAAAGCTGGAGATAATAAAATCCTTGACTGCTGCTGGGGAAAATAAATCCATGACCGCTGTTGGAGATTCAAAATCTTTGACAACTCTGTGGGGATGTGAGAATCCTTCATGACTTTCCTGGGGATATAGGGATCCTTCAAGTCTTTGGAGTTGGAATATGATAATCATTCTATTATGAAAATAATGCCAAGTGTTGCTTGAGAAACCTGCTTGGGGAATCCAGAGAACTTTTTGAAGACTTCTACTGGGGGTTAAATAATGAGAATCCTTACTCGGCTGGGAAATAGGGAAAACTCTGGCGATCTCTACCGGGAATCAATCAAAGGAAAACCTTGATCTACTGGAGAATAAGGAAGGCTCTGATGGCTCCTGCGAAGAATTAAGAATGAGAATATTCAATCTGCAGGGGGATTAAAAATTCTAACAAATTCATGCTGGGGAGTAATGAAGACTTTGGCAACTTCACTGGGGAATCAAGAATGAGAATCTTCATTCTGTTGGGGAGTAAAAACTCTGTGGGGGAAGAAGGCTTCCTGTTGGGCAGTAAGTGAAAACTCTGGGGGAGTAGCTATACTGCTGGGGAGATCAGGAGTTTGGGTTGTATGCCAATCTACTGGGAGTCAAGAATGAGAATCTTCATTCTGACGGGGATATCAGGAGTTTGGGTGTATGCCAATCTACTGGGAGTCAAGAATGAGAATCTTCATTCTGACGGGGATATCAGGAGTTTGGGTGTATACCAATCTACTGGGAGTCAAGAATGAGAATCTTCATTCTGACGGGGATATCAGGAGTTTGGGTGTATGCCAATCTACTGGGAGTCAAGAATGAGAATCTTCATTCTGATGGGGATATAAGGAGTTTGGGTGTATGCCAATCTACTAGGGAATTATCCTAGGTTGGGGATAAGACAAAAGTTAACTGTTATCTGGTTGATCCTCAGACTTTAAGACAGCCTACTGGGGAATTTGGGGAAGACTGAATGGTTCCCACTAGGGATTGATAGTTCAAAGTTTTGGCTCCGCTGGGGATATGTATTTAAAAGGTTTTAGCTCCGCTGAGACCTAGATGATGTGCTGATTCGATTGTGTATGGAAATGGGCTTAAAGATGCCATTTGGAGAAACAGGGAAGAATCGTCTGAGATGGGCTTGTAAATGCCATCCAAAGGTGATTGTTTGACAAATAGTTTGAACTGGATCTGAACAGAGAGTGAATAAGAATAAACCGCTGAGAGATTTATCTGTAACAACAAAAGTCTGGAAATGAATAAGAATAAATCGTTGAGAGATTTATCAGAAACAGTAAGCATCTTGGAATATCTTCAACTGGAATAAGAATCAGGGAGATCTTAGTGTCGATCTGACTAAACCAGAGAAGGTCTTGAATTAACTTTGACTGGATAACAATCAGAAAAATCTTAGAATTAATTTAAATGAACCAGACGAAAGTCTTGGAAAATCTTCAAGAGATGTCGGGGAAAATAAATCCTAGACTGCTTTTGAAGAGTATGTGTGTCTTCAAACTTTGCTTTGAATGTTTCCACTGGGGATTCTTGTCTCGTTGTTTGAGGAGGACTCCGTTGGGAAATGTTGATCTGTAAGCAACCCTTTGTTGGGATTGACGTTCAATGCCCCAAGTGATGGGGACAGAGACTTGACCCTGGTTACTTTGTTCTTTGAGAGATTTCTTGAAATCTTGACTGGACTGCCCCAGGTTACTTCTGCATTTTGAGAGATTTCTTGAAATCTTGACTGGACTGCCCCATGTTTATTGGACAATGACATGTTATGTCCCCTTGTTGATAGGATATTTTTGCAATGGAAGTGCCATCCCGCTTGAAGTGACTTTGTTCACTGAGAGAGCTTTCATTCATCGGATATTCACTGTGTGAATTTCTTTGCTGTCAAACAAATAGCCATATGCAAACAGTGATATTCAAATAATGCAAAGTTTATGCTTGTCTTGAAATTTTGAAAATGCATTTTTTAGCAGAAAGCTTTTGTAAAAAAAATTCAACTCAGGATTTAGAGCAAAGCCTTACAGGAGTCAGGATACCTTTTGTAACAGTATGCTTTCGAACTAACCCATGCTTCAATTAGGACTTTTGAAGGGTTGTAACGTGGCTTGGTTCACGGTTTAAGAAACAAAGGATAAAGGCTCAAAGTATATTTGTACCCACCAGCTCTTCGTGATGTTCTTCAGTCCGAAACTCAGTTAATTGTGTGTTTGAACTCCAAATGAGTCTGGAACGACGTTTTGGTGATGGTTCAAACCAGTTAAATTTGTTGGAAGGCAGTCATTTTTGCAACGTTAATTTTGTTGAGGATTTGTAGCGACCTCTTTCTTTTGATTTATTATCCCTAATTTTTGCCTGACTGTTCCTGTTTTTGAGATTACAGTCAGCGGGATGCCCCAGTTTTCTTAAGCCTCCTTTGTAGGTTTCGACTCAGTGGGCTTTTCTTTTTTTGAAAGATAATGACCGCCTATGTGATAGGGAACCATCAACGTCTTTTGGTTCCAAAGGAATGTTTTTGATGTCATTAATTATATTACAAGATGAGAGTTTGCAACTTTAACGCATGTTTGAATTAACTGAGAGACTACCCTGCCCCGGGTTTTGATCAAAGGTTTCAATTTGTGTTAAAACAGAAAACTTCTACTTCTTTGGCTCGAAGGGGTTGACTAGGGATTATCTTCCTTATAACTCCAGTGTTTAGGATTTGAAAGAAACGCCTGTACATCGTCAGCAAGGTCTGTCCAAAAGCATACTGTATGAGATTATGGCATTCTTTTCGTCATCCTCCCATCCAAAGGTGATTGTAACTTTTAGCAAGAGTTGAATGTCATAAAGAGAGTAAAAAGCATAGTTAAAATGTAATAAAAATGAAATAATTCAATACAAACATACGCAATGCATTAATGAAACAAAGTTTGACAGTTAGAGATAATTGTTTGAATTACAAATGGAAATTCAAAATGAACAGAAGCCTCCTTGTTCGAACTTGTCATTTCTGGTGGAGAGCCTTCAACGGAAGATTTTCATCTGGCCATCTTGTGTGAACTCCAACATCGTTTCTTTAATCAGATTTTGAATTTTTTTTCTCAATGCCCAGCAACTATCAGTGTGATGTCCAGGACTGTTGGAGTGATACGCACATCTTGCACTTGGATTGTACCCTGGAAAGGCTGTGTTGGGATTACGAGGGGGGTCCTTCAATATAATCAGCTTGACTTCCAACAAGCGTTGCAGCACTTGAGATAATGACATGTCAATCTCAGGGAAGCACTTTTCATATGTATTTCGCTTACGCTGATTACCCTGTTGACGTTGGTGAGGTTGTTGTTGGACTTGTGACCTAGAAGCAAATTGGGAAGGTTTTCTCTCGGCTTCTTGTCTCAAAGGAGGCTGAATGATGACTTGATCCTCAACCCCAGTTGTTTTCCCCATTTGGTTACATTCATCTAGATGAAGCTTGGTAATGAGGACTTTCAACTCCTCTTGTCCTCGAGCCAAGTTTTGAATAAGAGCCATCTGGCCCACCAGTTGTCCCATCATCTGAATTTTCATTATTGCCATCTCAATCTGTAGCCCTTCCAACTGATCATTCCTGATGCCCTCCGGATTCCCTATGACCATGCCCCTCGTGAGGATAACCTTCACCTCTTCTTGTCCCTTGGATAGGTTCGAGAACATCTCTTGGAGTTGAGCATTTTGAGCCTGGACTTCCTTAATAGTCTGCCTTAGAGCCATCTCTACTGAAATAAACAGTAGGAATATAAGGAGACTTGTTGCAAAGACCTGTTATGTTATGATGAATGATGTTTATGTATATGCAATGCATTCAAGGATTTTGGAAAAATCAAAATTGTCCAAAACAAGAAGGAACAAACGTTATATTAATAAAAATAGAACTTGTTTACATTAATTCCCCTAGGGCAAAAAATAGTACAAAATTCTAAGATAAAAAGTCGTTGTGCATCCTTTTTGGTGCAATGTAAGTGTTGAGAGTCTGCTCTTCATGAAGTTGACGAGTAAGTTCTAAAACCTTCTTCTCACTGGCGTAGAATTGAGCTTCAAAAGTATCGCGTTCTCCCTTGAGCTGTATCCAACTTCTTTGTAAATCTTCTAGTGATG
Source organism: Vicia faba (assembly GCA_948472305.1). Lineage (NCBI taxonomy): Eukaryota > Viridiplantae > Streptophyta > Magnoliopsida > Fabales > Fabaceae > Vicia > Vicia faba. The sequence goes on from OX451735.1 coordinate 546,391,901, forward strand.
TTGGCATGTCAGGATGTAGGAGGGTGTATGGAACCTCTCCTTCCATAACAGGCTCTTTGATCACAAGGAGAATGTAGGGGTAAGGCATCATAATACTTTGGGCGCAGGTTCATACCCACTTGAGGTAAGGCTCAAGGGGGATGGAATTCTTGTGTCCCAAGGTCTTATTGTCCACCTTGTTGGGCATCCTCTAAGCTCGGATGAACCTTTGTCGAAGTCCTTGAGCTTCGTTGTCGAAGTCAAAAACCAAGTCTAGAATCAGCATGTCATGTGGGCCATCTCTTCGGGCATACCCAAACTGTCTCTGAGCCAAGCAGAGGTTGTAGGTGATGCCTCCCCTAATGCCTAGTAGAGGAACATTAGGGAATTCCCCACAACGGTCAATGATGATAAAATTTTATCTGGATTGAGAACACCAATGAACATCTGAATGTGTAAGAGTCAACAATCATTGTGACCACCTCAATCCTTGCTCATTCTTCAAGACTGACTGGGGAAGATGAGAAATAAACCATCTTGCCAGTAGAGGAGTACATCACATGAGAACACCTCTTTTCCTCATTGTTCGAGTGTGAAATGAGTGGAGGATATCCCTAAGCAATGTAGGCACCGGGTTACGAGCCATGAAAATCTTGACAACATTCACATCTATAAGCTGGTCAGGGTTTGGGAACAAGACCAACCCATAGATGAGAAGAGCTACAATCTCCTCAAAAGCTTGTAGGTCTAGAGAATTCCAGCATTCTTGAGCTTTCTCAAACAGAAACTTTGCCAATAAACCCTTGACACCACTTATGGTTTCCCAATGACCTTTGACATCAGATGGTTGCAAGTGTAAGACTTGAGCAACATCTTCAGGCTTTGGATCTCTTTCCGTACCGTTGAAAGGTAGTTGATGGAGAATAGGAATCCTCAGGAGTTGAGAAAATTCTTCCAAAGTAGGCACTAGCTGGTAATCAGGGAATGTGAAGCAGTGGTGTAGGGGGTCAAAGAACTGGAAGAGAACTTTCACCATATCTTCCTCAGTGTTGGAGTTGACCAAGTTGAGAAGACGACCATGCCTCTCGGTGAATGGAGAATACTTTGGAATTTTGGAAGCAAGCTCCTTGATTTGAGGAGGAATTCTCACAAGGTTGACCTGAATAGTTTTCCCGCGGAGTGAATCCATTACCTACAAAACAGGAACAAAGATGAAGATCCAAAATCCTTGAAATGGTTAGTGGATGCAGATGATGCTTCATGATGTCCATGATGTTTATGCACAAGTATATGTACAAACAAATCACACAAGTTCCTAGTTTCAGGCTTGCATGAGGTTTCATAGGTAAGTACCCTCTTGAAGTTTAGTTGGCTCAACCTGTCCTATAAATAGTAACCGGGTTCTAAGGAGCTCAATATCACTGGATTATTTTCTGTGTTCATTGTTTCAGTTTAGCCACTTTACTGGCGACCGAAATATTCCAAGAAAACAACCCTCAATGAATGTAGTATCGAGTATCTACCAACTTATGACTGCACCAAAGCCGGTCATCTCACTACCCCTAAAAAGGCCAAGATGGTCAAGTAAAGGTTCTAAAAGTCCATTAGTGCTTTATGACATCACTCAGCGGCCCCGTATTCTCTTTGATTGACTCAAAGGCTACCGGTACCCATAAATACGTCGCACTAATATAGCTATTGCTTCAACCATGTCGGTATACCCCACACAGTTTCCACAACGTATTGCTATTTACCTATGAATGTTTCCTAAATCCGGGTAGAGGATTCAAACCCAAACAATAGAACCAAATGTAAAGCAATCAAGGGAAACAAGATAAGCATGTAAATGTGATCTAAACCCTAAGGTAACACAACTTTTAGATTATAATCCCCAGCAGAGTCATCAGTTCTATGATACGGTGGGAGAACTGACTTGAGGTTTTGCGTTTGTGTTCGCAAATGTTTCGGTTTAGCAAGAGTCGCCACCAACATTTTATTTTATCCCAAGGAAAGGTCAAAAAGAACAGGAAATACCTTTGAAATGTTTTCTTGGGTTCAGGGGGTAGATTATGAAAAGGGGAGGTGCTAGCACCCTTTTCATCCATGGTTTTCCATGGGCTCTTAGTTACTTGTTTAGATCACTTGCTTTTGCTTTTCAATTGTTTGAAATGGTGCTTTTTTGTGTGGTTTTGAAAGTATTTTGAAAAGAGGACTTTATTTAGGCAACCTTTGTAATGATTCTTGTTTGAATGTATACAAAGGTGTTTGTCTTTTGAAAAATATTTCAATGTTTGAAAATTTGTTTTGGGAAATGTTTTGAAATTGTGTGTGTGTTTGTTTGAAAATAGCAAGGATGTTTTCAAATTTGATCAAGTAACTAGGAGTTGTCTACCCTACTCAAAGATCTTTCCTACACATTTTTAACCCTTTGATATTGTTGTTTTACCATTGTATTTGGTAAACAAGCTTATCTTTGGATGTTAAACGGGACGGGCGTGGGTCATCGTATGACCATGATATCAATTGTGCTAAGTATCTTAGAAAGCTTTTTTGAGGGACTAGATCATTTTTGTATAGGCAACCAAGATAGCGTCATCGAGGGACTATGATCTTTTTGTTTTGTTTTTGTTTTGCCAAGATACCTAGCATGCATACCATGGCCATTTTTAAGGCAACAAGTGGGTGAAACCCTAGAGATGCTTATGTGCATTGTGTTGTCCTTTTTCATACATTTTTGTCTTGTATTTAGTCATGCTATTTGTTTTGATTTTTGGTTATCAGACAAACCCTAATCTTACTATCATGGCATTTGAAAGCGATAAAATGCGTAAAAGTAAATCTAACTATTACAACATCATTATGAGGAGAGGGGTACAATTTTGAATAAGGGGATATTGCTCAAAATAAAACCCTAAAACTATTATTACAACCAAATTGAAATATTGCACAAATAAATAAATAGACAAATATTTAAATGTACAAATAAATATAAATATGCAAAGGATGTTTTTTGTATTTATTTTATGTATGTAAAATAAATCATTTATGTCTCTAAATAAGAAAAAATATTAATGATTATTTTTGAAAGGGTGAAAACCCTAGTTTTTTGGTTTAAAGAAAATATATATTTTAATTATTTATTTATGTACAAGATAATAAATAAAAATATATACAAAAATGTCAAAAATAAAATATGTGAGAAAACATTATTTTTATATGTATAATAAAATAAAATAAAATATTTAAGTATTTTAGTATTATTTACAAGTTTTAATTAAGAAAGTAAAGTAATATTAACCTAATAATTATTTATTATGCAAATAAAAATAAAATAAAAATATAATAAAATGCCAAAAATAAAGAAAATATTTTTTTGTGATTTTAAATGTTCAAGAAAAAATAATAAAGTCAGGAAATAAAAAAAGAAATGAAAAATAATGCAAAAATAAAGAAATGGGACAAGGGGGTGCAAAAAGCAGAATGAGGGTGTCAAAAGCAGAAGCAAGCCAGGCCCAACCCAAGCTGCACTTCGTCCCTGATCTTGAGACAAAAACACACGTTCTGCATCTTCAACCTGTTCTCTCTTGTTCTTGCATGAAATCAAAAACTTACAACATAAAAGTTATAGCATTTTCAATCACGATTCTAACCATATAAAAAACTTGATCTAACTCTAAGAAACCAGGGAGAATTTTATCACCCCCAATTTCTGACCTAAAAAATTCAGCAACTTCAACATCCAAATTCTCCTAGCTCAGTTAACATAAATGAATTCTATGCATATGTACAGTTCAAGGACATTAAGGGCTACATTTTTGCTTCACAAACCTAAGCCTAATGATTCCTAAATAAGGAGATAGAAGTTTGACAAATACCTGTTTCAGCCAAGTTTGGATATGGCAATGTAGGAGTTTTGGATGAGGCCTGAAGGTCGTGTTAGCTTTCCTGAAGTTCACTCAACCTTTCCCAATGCTTGGCTTGCCTTGAACTTGTCTGAATGTGCTTGTAGATCTCAACCTGCAAAGCTTCAAAGTAAAAATGGTGAAGTGTGAAAATGGAGTTACAGTGGCTGGACAGGTGCTTGGATAGTTTAGGTGTATTGTTTAGAATGTGTTTGAAGTGGTTTGGGATAAAACGCACGAGGCAAATATGTTTTGGCTTGGTGTTTGTAGAAAATGCCCTGTCTTGGGCAGAAGTTGGTGTTTTGGTGTTTAAGGGTGTTTGAGAGGCTTGTAACTCGTGTTTCTGGCTTGGTATAATGTGTTTAGGTTGTTTGAAATGTGCACAAGACTTGGTTTTAACATATACAAGAGATATGGACCTTTTGCAAGTTGATTTGTTTTTGAAGCAAAAGTTGGAATTGACAATGCCAAGGTTGTACAAGCTAGCTTGAGGCCTGCTGATAGTTGGTACACCTTTCCTGATATTAGTGAACTTTGTTTGCAGCAAAAGGCTTGGTCCATGGCTCAAGATAAACAATTTGACATAAAGCATGCTTTATCAAAGTGGCAATGTTATCTTTTTGCCAAAAATGGATTAATTCAATGTGTAATGTTCTAAAGCTCAGAACAAAGCCTCTAACCAATGTATTTGCATTTAATTTATAAGTGTAGAAAGGATTAGAACCTGTAAACCAAGTACAAGCATGATTCAAACTGATTTGCAACTTGTATCAATGTGCAAAATACCTTGGCCAAAAGTGATAATTTGCCATTTTCAAACTTTCGATTCTCCCTAACCACAAATGATCTTGGAGAGTTCTTGGACATTTTGGAAAGCTTGTAACATGTTCTACAATCCATATTTGAAATTCATTTTGAGATTCCACTTGGAACTATGTGAAAAGTTGCCATCAAGATAGGTCAAAATCCTGCCTAAACTAGGGCAAAATTTCACTAAGATAGAAAGTTTTTGGACCCTTATTCATAAAATAGTAACTTGAGATCCAAGCATCTTTTATGAAAACTTTGTGAATAAAATTTGTATATTTTGTGGAGGACTACAACTTTCATGTTGGAAGTTTTCTTTGAATCCAATTGCATCATGGTGAAAAAGTTGGGAAAAGTTGGGAAAAAATAAGAAATTTTCATAACTTAGAAAATTTCTAAGTTATGAAAATTTTCCATTTTAAACCCTAATTTTCAAAATTAGGTTTCTTGGTGAACAAGTTTCATGTTTTGACACATCTTGATGAAAAGTGACCCTTGGCACTTGATTTTGACCAAAAAGTCAAAGTTTGACTTTTCAGTGTACAATTGATTTTTGATCAGTTGACTGGAAAATTCATCTGTCAATCCAATGCATTTGAGATCTTTTGAACCTTGTGATTATGCCAAGATGATGCCATTGAGTCCTTGAATCCATGCTTGAACCCAATTTGCCATTGGCTAGGTAAAAAATCAAAAATTGCCCTTCTACAGTCAAAACCCTAAAAGTGACCATTTTACCCTTTTGATGATCTGATCAAATTTCTTGAGGAGTTGTGGTAAAAACTTGAAAAAATGGTTCATATGAGTCTATAATGTTGGTTTGGATCAAAAATTATGAGTTTTGACTGTGAATTGGCCACAATTGACTTTTCCCCAATACAACTGATTTTTAGGTCAACTGTCCAATTGACTGGGCAAAAATTTGATTCAAGGCTTGAAACTTGGTATGGGCAATCTTATAAGTCCAACATGAAGTATGAAAGTCACATGAGGCATTGGAAGTCCAAAAATCCTTGTGCAAACTCAAACCCTAATTTCAGGTCAACAGCGCAAGGAGATGTCTTGAGCTGAGCAAACCCTAATCTGGTCTTGAGTCCAAAGAGTCTTGTGAGGGGAAATCTTGATAAAATGAGAGGGAAAATTTTGGGGTACAACAAATGCCCCATCCTATTTCAGGAATTACCCTATGACTTGTCAGAAAATTGTTGATGATGTTCGTCTATTTGGGAACTTTACCTGAAAAGATAGAGTTAGTATTTATGATGTCATGATGTAGGTAGTGAATTGCGTAATGATGTTCTCAAAGTAAACGAGAGTGTGCTATATGCGTTTCGTATTCATATGCTATGATAAATGATGTATGAATGTGAGATGTCATTGAATTGTATCGATAGCTTTGTAAAACATTTTTGATCGGGAAAATAAATCCCAAATTGTTGTTCGGGCGATCTTGTTTAGAATATCTCTACTGGGAATTCCTGCTTTCTGTTTGAGAAAATTCTGCTGGGGGATGTTGATTTCTGCTTGGAGAGAAGAGTTCAGGAACATTGGTCGTTCATCGCTCTACTAGGGAGTTTAGTTCTTATATACCCTGATTGGGGATAAAAGAGATGGGTAAACTTCTGAGGTGTTGTTTGATCGAGTTTTCGATATGGATACCGACTTGTCTGGGGAGGATAAGATTAACTGATATCTCGTTTAGTTTCATATTTCGTAGCAACTCTCTGGGGATAGTGGTCTGGACTACCCTATGCTGGAGAGAGAAATTTCTCCGGTGATTTGCAGTAGTCAAAGTGATAGACTCAAGCTGGGGAGATTATATCCTGTTGGGGAAATAAACCTTGTTAGGGAAATAAAACTTGTTGGAGAAACACTCTGTTGAGGAATATGTTCTGCTGAGAAATTGAATCCAGTTGGAGAAGAAAATTATAGAAGGGATCTTACAGTTTTGGAGAAATAAACTCAGTTGGGGGAGAGAATTTCTTTGAATTGTGATGATGATATACCCTCTGACGAGTATTTGGACTCCATAGGTTGGCGACATTACTGGGAAAAAATCATACTCCTTTGTCTACTAGCGGATCTGTCAGTGAGTATGATTAGGATAGTTTAGACTTGTGGGGCATGTGTCGAGTTTGTGAAGATGACTCCATGGGGGATAATCTTATGGAAACTGCTCCGTGGGGGATAGTCTTGAGTAAATACTTATTCCTATTTTTTGAATATATTTGTTAATGGTAATCATATTCATATGCATATGTTCATTCAATTTAGTCATTGGATGTTTTTTTTTTGTGCAAATAAAACAGAAAAAGAAAAACAAATTTTGAATTTTGAAATTGTATTTGTATTGGTAGTGTGCCTATAAATAGGCGATTGTTATACAAAGAGATATAAATCCTAGTAAGAGGAAATCATTGTAAAAAATGAAGAGAGTACAAAGTGAAAACAAAATATATAGCTATGTGTAAGCAATCTCATCGGGTTCGAACTATGCTATAACCCCTATATCTTTGAACATCTCATCCCTCGTTGTCGGAAGAAGTTGACTGGATTGATTTGTACCATTTTAACTTGACGTTGGTAATAAAGCCGGTTGTGAGTGATCTAATGGGACATAGTCGTTACGCTTTAATCCCCAACTTTTGCTTGGATCGCCTTTTCGGGTTTTCAATCCTCCGGGATACCCTTTTTTGCCCAAGCCGCCTTTTTAGGTTTTTGACTTTCCGGGTGTACAGTCTTATATATATATATATATATATATATATATATATATATATATATATATATATATATATATATATATATATATATATATATATATATATATATATATATATATATATCTGATTTTTGCCGGAACCCTTTTGGTTCGCTAGGATGCCCTTATTTTTTCCTAGGCCAGTCAACCTAACGGGTCGTCTTCATGCGTAGTATTTCTTAACTATGTCCGTGTTCACGGGGTGTGGAAGATCTTCACCGTCCATGGTGGTAAGTATCATGGCACCGCCCAAAAATATCTTCTTGATCACAAATGGCCCTTCGTAAGTAGTTGTCCATTTGCCCCTGGGATCACCTTGCGGTAGGATGATACACTTTATTACCAAGTCATCAACCTGATATACCCGATGCTTGATTTTCTTATTGAAGGCTTTGGTCATATGCTTCTGATACATCTGACCATGATTGCAGCGGTAGAAATGTTTAAGACTAAGCCATTGGGTTGACTAGACTTTATACAAATCAAAATAAAAATAGCCACCGCGCTTTATTGTTTCCAAAGGAATGGGAAAAGAGCGAATAACCCAAAAAGAGGGGGAAAGATTCAAGGTAAGGGGGTTGGTTATGTAAAGGGAATATATTAGCACCCTAAACATCTACGGTACTCCGCAGGAGCCTCTTACTAAAATCTGTATATTTTGGCTATAAAAAATGTTGTATAAAAATGGATGGTGGAGGTGAGAAAAGAAATATATTTATTTTATAATTTTTGCACCCGCCGCGATTGCGAACCTTTTGTGTCTATGTACCACCTTTCGTGCAATAGGGGATCAGGGTACACGTAATTCCTCTTTTAAAAATTTAAAACACAAATGTGTTGGTTAATTTTATGAGATAAAACATCATCGTCATTGTCTGTGTGGAAAACATACCTACTACCCACAATTATGAGAAAGGAGAATTTGCATCATCTCAAAGTGGAGGATATGGCTTGGATTTTAAAATCAACAATGCCTCACTCGACACCCCAAGTGGAAATATCTCTCTTCACTACATATTGTAGAAGTATAGTTTTTTTGCATCACTACAAGGATTGACAAGAGTTCAATCTTTTGAGAAAAGTTTAAAGATAAAAACCAAAATGGAAAAATGGTTTGAAATGAGATTGATTGACTTTTAGTCTTCTCACAAAAAATGTCAAGGTATTATTAAGTTGATTGGAGTTTATTTATGAAAATGTTTTAAAAATGTATGGACATAAGTCCAAGTTTATTATGAAAGTGGTTCAAGTTTAAAAACAAGAAGAGTTTTCAAAAGGTGGAAGAAGATTTTTGAAATTAAAGAAGATGAGAGGAGAAGAAGGAACTATCCTAAAGCATAAGGTAAAAGCTAGGGATAAGAACCATCTAACCAACAAGAAGCCAGTATTTGACATTATGAGCCAAGATAGAATTCCCATTCCTTGGATTGAAACCAATCAAGCAAAAAAAAATACTAGACCTATTGAGAGAACCAAACTTCAAGTGTATTGAGTCTTCACAAAAATTGGTCAGAGTAACGGCTGTATACGGGTGAATTCCAGATTATAAACAAATGGTGTAATCACAAAAACCTGCACATAAAACAAACAAGCAACCCAATGTCTTGAGGTAAACCTCAATAACTCCAGACAAAATAATCAGATAAGATCACAAGGTCTCCAAGATAGGCCAAGGTTTCTAATCCTAAGTCCAAGAAAAAAGTCCCATGCTCCATAATGCCAAGGATAATAACCAAATAGTCCAAATACCATTAAATATTTTTAGGGTTTATGTTGATTAATAAGTATCTTAAAAAGGAAAAGAAAAGCTCAAGTGAGCAAAGTAAAAATGACAAGAAAGTAAATGCTCAAATGAGCAAAGATGAAAATGGCATGAAATGTAAATGCTAAAAGTAAATGGTACATAAAGCATAAAAAAAAGCATAAAGTAAAACAAGTAAATAATTAGTGGTTAGTTGGATGACCATCTTGAAGCTTGCATTTGGAACTCATTAGAGGATTGGTAGAACCAAAGCCTCCACACAACAAGTTGCATTTGCTTTTTGTCAAGTATATCATCCATTTGGAATTCTAACAAGTGCCATTTAATGATCAACGACATTTAAGTGATCCGCGTTAACCAAAGATGTTGTAGATCCATTAGAGGATTGGTAGAACCAAAGCCTCCACACAATGAATGTCAAGGTTATTGGATCAAAGAGATCAAATTAACATACTTGGGCTTGCAAACATAAGTTTGGGCCACGAATGATCATTTATTCGAATCGGGACAAAATTTAGCGCTATGTTAAGCAATCGTAAGTGGACTTATATAGAAGTCGCACCTATTTTGAGGTCGGTCAATAGCAATCTATGCACAATTTGTTCTGAGACATGATATATAGATCATGCTCCAACAACATTTAGTGCAATAAGAAGGGGATGAGATGAAGAGGGATGGGAGAGAATATACAAACCACTGTTGAATTAAATTTAATCAAACTATTATTAAAATTATTCATCCATTTTTGTGGAGTTAAACTCAACACCATGGATCCAATGATATTAATAAAGTTCATGATCCAAAATTTAACCCAAGATTAGCCAGAAAATGGTCACAAAATAATATTATATTTTAATATATACAAAAGGGTTTAAAAATAATGTTAAAAAATAGAAAATAAAGAGAAAAATATCAACTATGTTAAAATTAGTCAAGAAATAAAAAGTAAGACCATAGAAATATCAGAAAAAGGATCAAACAATTTTACAAATTTTATGGTAATTTTTTAAAGTCAGAAACTATTTTTAAAATTAAAAGAAATGGGAAAAATAAACCAAAAATGGTAAAAAATAGTAAATTCAGAAACAAAAATAAGATAAGGTCGCCAATATTTGTCACAATATCATTGGATCACTCCATAATTTTTTTCAGAATTTAAAAATGTATAAAAGTATTTTTAAACATTTAAAACAATTCAAATAAAGTGTAAATTTATAAAAAAAATACCAAAACACAAAATTAAATTGTGAAAAAATAAAAATCAGAAAGAGAATAATCAAAATATTTTTTCATAGTTTTTTCAGATTTTTTGGACTTCAAATGAATTTTCTATGATTTTTTGAAATTTAAAACAATTAAAATATAAAAATCAGAAAAGAAAATAAAAGTAAAAATATGTGGACCATTGGATGAGAGTCAAAATGTGTTAGTAATCAAATCCAAGGGATCTGGTGCGTTGTGCATATCATGGTCATTAGTGAATAAAGTACATAATCAAATATAAATCAGATTTTCAAAAATAACAAGTGGCGTGCCATCATTGGTTGGAAGATGACACGTAAGTCATCTTCAATCTCCAGCCAATGTGATTTGCAGGTCTCTCAAACTGTAAAATCAGAAGCTCATACCTATGCTGTTCGCTTCGTCTCTTCAATACGAAGATAACCACACCCTCGCGCCAAATTTATATAAACTGTAGCTCAAGCAATTTGGGAGGATAGTTTTGAAAAGGGATTTGAAATTTCAGGGTCAAAACGTGTTTCCAGTAAAAGGTAAATGTTGCGACTAGAACTAGGGCAATGAGAGCAACACAATGATATCGGAGTTTTGAAGAATTGATGAAGGAATCTACCTATTGAAGTTGAGTTGCAGAGCTCTGAAACTGGACTTCTATGGAGCAGTATAGAGCACGATTCTTGAATGTAATTATGTTGTTAGCTTCGGGGAAGATCAAGGAAGGTGAACTGATGGAAAAATTGGATTGAAAAAGGCTTGAGAATGGATTTTGAAGTTACTAAATTCTGAGTTGTGGAACAAGTTTGGCAGGGTGATTCTGGCTATCCAAGCTTGAGAAAATGAATGGGGAATGACCCTCTATTTATAGGGAATCAAATGGAATGTTCAAGCCTGTGAAATGATGAAGTTTGGAGGGATATCGTGAGAAGTTGCAAACAAGAAAAATGTGACTTCAAACTTGATCAAAACTCATCCAAAACGCGTGTTTTGTTGTGCTAATCCATTCTGGAAGTTCACTAAACATGTTTAGAGGCAAAAACGCGTGGGAAACTTGTGATTAGAAGCCAAAACAAAGATTTTAAAATCTGACTTGTGAGGAAACTTCAGTTCCAAGTTACCAATTTCAAAATCATGGCATTCTCAGCTCAAGAGGTCTTAGGGCATGATTCTTGATGATTTAGAAAGATGAGGTTACAAGCTTTGCAATGGAAAAAAATGGAATCAAATGGATTCTTGAGCTTAAAGTTGTGTTGAGTCAAAGTTGGAGAAAAAGAGTTGACTTTCCATACTTAGAAATATTTCAAGTTCTTCTTCAAAAATGACCTATAATTTCTTGCATTCAAACATGGCCTTCCACTTGGAATTTGCTCTTGACCAAAAAATATAGCATGAAGTAGATCTCTTGAATGAAATTTTGAAACTTGAACCATTCAAAATCTCCAAAAATTGAGAGAGTTATGAATTGTTGAAGTTGACAAAAAAAATCATGAAATGACCTATAATATTTTGCATCCTTAAGGAAACTTCCATCCATTTTCTCACTTTGCACATAAAAGGAGGTATAAATTTCACACCTTCAAGATCATTATGGAAAAATAATGGGATCAAGATGATAAAAATTGACCAAGTTATGATCATTTGAAGTCAAACATGGAAAATTGGGGATTTATCTGGAGGACTTGTAATCTTTCTTCCTCATTAAGTCTCTTCCTCATAACAACTCCTTGAAACTTGTGAAGTGATTTGTTGATAACCCTTTGAAGAGAAAGATTTCTTTGGAATCACTCAAAAATACCAAGAGATGAGCAAGATATATTCCTTTGAAGTTCAAAACCCTAGCTCCTTAGATCAAGAGAATGCTTTGAGGAACTTTGACAATTTTGAACAAACTTCTTGTACCAACTGAAACAACCGGAAGAAAATCATCAAACAATGAAGTCGCCATCGAACGTCTTTTATCCCACACGTAGGGAAAGGTAAACATCGAGAAAACCCGAGAAGGGAGAAGTCATGGTTTTGCGACCGAGAGATCGGGTAAGGGAGTCTGTTACGCGAGGGGAAGGTATTAGCACCCCACGCGCCCGTAGTACTCTACGGTATCCACTATTGTTATCTATCTTATGGGTGTGTTTAATCTATGCTTACTGTTTACTATACTAATGAAGGGAGAATGCATGCAAAAGAAAGGGGAAAAGAATGTAGGGAAAATAAAATTGTGCTCGCTTGGGCCCTACCCCAATGCCTACGTATCCCTTTTGAGGAATCAGAGCTACTGTAGTTTGGCTCATATGTTTTGTTTGTTTTGTGTTTTTTATGGACGAAGTTAATTCCGCCTTCTGCCGCAGCTCGACCTTTGGAGACTTATGCATTGGCACAGAAGTGATCGGGACTTTATAAGTCTGTCGGGATACTAACTGCAAGTATACAGTTCAGTCGTTCTAGTTTTAAAAGATTATCGAACCACAGAGACTGTGTATCAATCGCATACGATCTAATGCTATAATTTTGTCTAACTAAGCGATGAATATTCGATATTTGGGGGAGACAGTTTAGTTTTAAAAGTAATAGTACTAATTATATCGGTATGTGATAATCGGACTTAGGGAATTCGATGAATCGCTTGGCCTATAAAGTATTTCGGTAAAAGCTAATTGTTTAAAAACCTGAGACATACACTCCCGTGTTTATGAAATAAGTCATGCTACTAAACCTAGTGGATGCACTTTAAATTTAATAACACTTTTTGAAAACAATTTGAATTTAATTAATTTATTAAAACACTCTCGTGTATTTAAAAATCAATGCTTCGTTACCACTATCTGGGTTGAACCCCAGCTCTCGCATGCAGGTTCTTGCCTTAATTAATTTCCCACTCTCGTGGCAAAATCGTGTTAATTAACCTCTCACTCTCGTGACAAGGATAGTTAAATTAATATTGGAAATTGGAAACCAGAAATTGTTTTATAAATATTTTTTTGGCCAAGGTATCATTGAATTCTTTCAGTTCTTACGGTCACATACCGGTAATAATAATTTAGCCAGACATAATTAACTTAACAGCAATAAAGTTTAGAATATAATTCATGGCAATAAATGGCATATTATAGAAACTAAATAAATAAAAATTGCAATATAAAAAACCTGGAATTACAGATGCTATAGTAATCTTGAGGGAATACAGTAATCCAAATCTTCGAGCTTGACTTGCAGTAGAAATTCGTGTTAATTCTTGTAAGAAGAATTAACACTTAAAAATAGAAACTAAGGCTTGAATGAAAATTACAAGGAATTGAAAGCAGAATTGCAAAACAAACAAATTGGAAATAACTGTAGAAATAAAATAAATATTTGCTGAGTAAAATTCTTCGACCCTTGGACTGTGCCTTGGTACTCATATATATAGCAGGAAAAATCAACAGTTTAATTTTGAATTCTTGATGAAGTCTTCGTGGAGAAATTCTAGGAGCAGTAATAGTTGTGGCAATAAAATAGGAGATTCAGTAGAAAAAGGGAGAAGTATTCTGCCCTTCACGCCCACGTCTTCAATTCATGCGTAACGTTCTCCTTCACGCGCGTGACGGTCGTCACAGGTGGGTGACGGTCGTCACACGCTGAAGTGGTGCCTTACGCTCGTCAGGTGTGCGTGACGAGCGTTTCCTTGCGTTGTGGGGTGTTACGCCCGTCACAGGGGCGTGACGACCGTCACATATCCAGAAGTCCACACTTTGTATTTTTTTAATCTTTTTCTCTTTGTTTTTCGTCTAGCTTTCTTCATGTTGTCCTTTTTTCATCGGTTTGAGTCGACAAGTGTCATACCTGCAAAAAGACAAATAATCTCGGGATAATCGAGGGTTAGACGACTTAATGGAATATAAAATCGGTAAAAAGTATGTTAATTATACGATATATTTTCTCGTTATCAAATTCCCCCATACTTAAACCTTTGTTTGTCCTCAAGCAAATAGTCATTCGAAAGTTTGGACAAGTTTTCTGGTAAGCGCATAAGCATGACATACCCTTGGATTTTTAAAGTGGTTTCGGGAAATCCTCGTTGGTTCGGCCAATACTTGAGTAAAACACTAAAGATACGCTAATGACGCAAGTAATAAGCTTACTCGTAGACTTCCATTTTAAACGAGCTATCCAACAGTTCCGTTATAACTCTGCCTGGAGTTCCTCGTATCTATTTCACCCGGTTTCGTTCTGGCGCAATCACATTAAGCCCTTTGCCTTAGCACGCACGTAGTGGAGTAACCGGTTAGTGACTTTGATCCTTTAGCACGGGGTCTGGTACATGAATGTGGCAACCCTACATATTTTATCCAAATTGGAGGTTGTTGGGGATCGGGCCGTAGCACGCCCTACCGAGTTCAGAACCAGATACCTCTGAACCAACCAACACTGGATTCCTTCATTATTTGCTCAGCTCTTGTATGTGCCCGTATATTTTGGTACACAAGTTTTCTTTTCTTTTAGCAGCGAGATAGGAAGGATATTTTTAGAATCAGGCATCAAACACTTATATTCATCGATTCTCCACGTGGTTTGTGTCAAGACGGTGTTGACTGCTAGTATAAACTACTAGGGGTTACTTTTAGAACTTGAAACTCCAGATATCGGTATAATGGTTATTGAAACGGATCGCGTAAGCAGGAAGTCTACGGTGACAGAACCGTATCGATCTTGTTATGTCGTTTTCGGCTTCCTCAACTGGGATTTCATTAAAGTAGGTATGTCGGGCTAATGCGAAAATAAATTTTTTTTTCCTGTATGGCAAAGTAAAGCGAAGAATTTGAATCGAGACATATCGCAAGAATTTACTAGTTTTATTAAGGATTGAAAGGTACCTCTCCCACACAAAATCCGACATTGTCCTCAATGTTGCGATATATATGCAGGGAAGTAAAATTACAAAAACAAAAAAGGGAAAAGAAATGAAATATAAAAATAACAAATTACAAAGAAATTAAAGAAAGACAAACTACTGGTGACCACGTCCTCTGCTCCTGGTGCGAGAGCGTCTGGTAGGAGTGGCTTCAACGTCGGTGTCTTGGAAGCCATAGGTGTTCATATCTATCCTCAAGGCGTTAAGCTCTGACAGTGCCTCATCCAACCTCTCATTCATGTTTCGCTGCCCAGTCAAGATCTGAGCGTTTTGGGCGCACAGTGACTCAAACTGCTCAGGTTGCCTCCTTTCAAGCGCCGCATTCATTTGATTTTGCATGTGGAGGGCGCGGAGGATGTCTTCAAGATTGATAGGAGGAGGTGCAGATGAGGATCCAGGGATGTCGTGGACAGGCGGAGCACTATCCAACTCTTCTTGTATGTCGTCTGCGGCGGCCGCAGCTTGGTCTTCGTGGGCAGGTGCAGGCTCTGCGGGAACTTCAGGGTCGAACAACCAGTTTGCTCGGTTACTTGGATCGATTAGGTCCCTGTTTGGCAAAATGATATTCTGATAGACGGTATTCCTAATTACAGGGTGGAATCTGCCGTCTTCCCGCTCGTAGATGAGGTGCGCGGCCTTGTAGTGATCCAAGGTTAGCAAAGCCGGTGCCATATAAGGCAAGGTTGCAAGAGTGGCACCATAATTCAGACCAATGGCAATAGAAGTAACCAGCCCTCCAAAATAGAAAGGTTTTCCACCTCTAGCACAAATAGAGTGGATGTGAGCAAGTAGGAACAGGGCGGCATTTATCTTTTGCCCAGTGAACGCACAATATAGAAAGAAGAGCTCCTTGGAGTTGAGCTTATGGTTGCTGTCTCGGGCGAACATGGTGTTACTGAGAATGCGATGAAAGTAGCGGATGGCCGGATTGTGGATGTGGGTGGCGTTGAGGTGGTCGTAGGACCCGGCACGGATGTTCGTTAAATTGTGCCACAAGTTGAAAGCCTCCTCATTAAAACTATCTGGTACCCGAAAATGAGCACCTTCGTCCGAACAAAATCCCATAAGCCTCGCGATGTCGGATTGAGGCAATTGGTGCTCAACGCCGAACATGCGAAATTTTTCCACGCCTGATAGTTGGTTTGTGACACCTGGCGGAGTGAGGTAAGCGAACGAACTCAAGAACTCAAGAGTAAGAGTTTCGTAGATTGGTCTTGGTTCGCGGCAGAGGTTCCACAAATCCACGCTTTGTAGTAGTCGGCGGACACTGTCGAGTAGTCCCAAACTCCGTAGGCAGTCGATGTCAACGTACCTTGTGGGTTGGAGACCTCGACGTTGGAATTTTTGATACTTTGCTCGTTGATTCTCCCCAGGTTCGCCGATTCTGAAATTGATAACTTGAGCGTTTGGGTTGTTTGCCATGGTGATAAAGGATTTGATTTGGGAATGTGAGAATGGGAGATTGTAAGGATGTTAATTTGGTGTTGGGAGTTTAGAAATTGGAAGAAAAATGGAGTGAATAGGTGGTTTTTCGTGTGGTGTGGTGATAATGGAGAAGGGAAAAATGGGTTTATAAGGAAGAAGGTTGGAACGGTTCTATGTAACAGCCGTTGGTTTCTTTCTGTGTGACGGTCGTCACAGAGATGTGACGCTCGTCACGAAGCAAAGAGGCACGTTACGCTCGTCACAGGGGTGTGACGGTCGTAACGCAGACAGAGTCTTAAATGAAAGATCCGTTACAGGACCGTTGGAGAGTGATGAGTTTATTTTTTTCTTGGTAATTGGAATTTTTTTTTTTGGTTTATTTGAAATGTTTGTTTTAATTAATTATGTTAAGTAATTAAAGTTTTAAATCTAACGAAAATAGACAGTAAATAACAGTAAATAACAACAGTAAATAAAACATAGACATTAAAAAATAAACTTCAATTTAATAAATGCATAACAAATTGTTTCAAAGTAAAAAATAAAAATAATGATAATGTTGAAATAATAACTAAACTAAAAATCACTCCCACACAGAAATTTAGTGTCCTCACTGTATGTAAAAATGCAAGAGAGAAGGAAAGGAGATAACGATGGCAACTCTAGCCACGAGGAGGTGGAAACAAATGCTGATGCATATAGTCCAACTGATCAGTCACCAAGTCCATGAAGGTAATGAAATCCACCCTAAGGGAAGTCAGCTCGCCCCGCATGTCCGTAATGGCCGCATGTAGGGAGTCCAGGGTAATAGCAGGTGGAGGTGGAGTAGTCTCAGGAGCCGGAGGCGCGGTCTCGGCGGAAGTAGCCTCCTGTTCCCAAGGATCAGGGAGATCATGGTAGCCTGGCGGTGTAGCAGGATCTTCTTCAGCATTAGCATTGTTTGGAACCTCATAAATGTCAACTGTAGATGGTGAAGAGGGTGGTGAAGCAGGGTAGTGAAGATCAAACAACCAGTTATCCCGGTTGTGCACACTGGTTCTTGGGTCAGGCAGCTTAAAATGATGGACGATCTGATGATTAACTAGCAAGTCAAATGAATCTGGTCCAAGGTTTCCAATCATGCTAGTGTTGAAACAAAAAGCAATGTCCATCGGCTTTATGCCATAAAGTGGAGCAGAACCGAGCATAGGCCGGCGGAGTCCGATGGCATTAGACAGCATGGTAACTAACCCACCCAACAAGATAGGTGCATTTGGAGTTTCGATGATCCGCTCCATATTGGCGAGCATATAAGCTGCGCCGTTCACCGGACGGTTTTGAGATGCACAATACATGATAAACAGCTCATCGTAGGATACAGAGGTGACATTTTGCTGTTTGCCGAAGATAGTGTGGGCTATGATCTTGTGGAAATACCTGATAGCCGGGTTATGAATGCATTCAGAGTACAGATCTGACGGCTCAGGATGGTTAACACCAGCTATGCTTCCCCAGAAAAAGTCAAGCTCAGATACGGGCAAAAGGTTCTCCTGTGTCATACTGATAACATCGGGTCCAAAAGGGAACCCAAACAGCTGGCTAAACTCTCGCAGGTTGTAAGTGTAATCCATGTTAAACATTCTAAATGTAATCAACCCACGGTTGAATCCCATTCCATGATTTGGAATGAAACTCAAGGTGCTGAGAAACTCCAGAGTCAGCCTTTTGTAGGTACAGAACCTTCGACGGATAGGAGCAGTGTCCCAACCAATCTGGTGCAGCAGGTACATGACACTCTCGCGAATGCCAAGGGCAGCCATAGCATGATCATCTGCATATATAGTGGGACACATCTCCCGTTCACCCAGGTCTGCAAACCTTCTTCTCTGGTGTCGGCTTCGCAATTTGACATTCATGAAGTTAGCACAATCCATAGCGCGAGATGTGAAAGAAAGAGAATTACCCCCCTGAAAATATTTGAAAAATGTTTGAAAGAAAAGGAAATTAAGTAAGTATTTTAGGGTTAGGAAATTGCCAAAGTTAAATTAAAAAGAAAAAGAAAGATGAAAGGGAGAAATAAAAACATAAGAAAAATAGAAAGGAGTTAGAAATGCAATAATGAAAATATTTTAAAGATTAAGAAAAAAAAGAAAAGAAAAATAAAAACATATTAAAGCAGAAAAATAATTAAAGTAAAAACATGGGTTGCCTCCCACGAAGCGCCTTTATTTTATGTCGACGACTCGACATTAAATACCTATTCAGTTAGGTAAAGGGGTAGGCGGATCACTTAACTGAAGATAAGCCGAGAAGTCGATATTTTTGATGTTAAAATAGTGCTTTAAGCGCTGGCCATTAACAATGAATGGTTTGATAGAACTACCTTTAATTTCTATCGCCTCACTTGGGAAAACTTTGCTAATTTCGAACGGTCCGGACCATCTGGAACGTAATTTTCCCGGGAAAAGTTTTAGTCTAGAGTTGAATAGGAGTACGATGTCTCCTTCCTTAAAGTCTTTCCGCGAGATACGCTTATCGTGCCATTTTTTTGTTCGTTCTTTATAGATTTTAGCATTTTCATAAGCGTCTAAACGCAATTCTTCCAGTTCATGGATATCTAACACTTGTTTCTCGCCAGCACTCTTATAGTTTAAGTTAAGGGTTTTTGTCACCCAATAAGCTTTATGTTCTAATTCTACTGGCAAATGACAAGATTTTCCATAAACTAACTTGAACGACGTTGTTCCGATAGGAGTTTTGAAAGCTGTCCGATATGCCCAAAGAGCATCGTTGAGCTTGGAGGACCAATCTTTTCTGGATAGGGCTACGATTTTCTCAAGTATCTGTTTGATCTCCCTATTTGATACTTCCACTTGTCCACTTGTTTGAGGATGGTATGGTGTGGCTATGCGATGTTTAACGCCGTATTTGGAAAGTAACCTTTCAAAAATTCTGGAGATAAAATGTGAGCCACCATCGCTGATCACTAGTCTTGGTACACCGAATCGTGGGAAGATAACATTCTTGAATAGTTTTAGTACCACGCCTGTATCGTTTGTGGGTGCGGCGATGGCTTCAATCCATTTTGATATATAGTCGACGACTACCAAAATATATTTATTTCCAAAGGATGCGGGGAAAGGTCCCATGAAATCAATTCCCCACACATCGAAAACTTCTACTTCGAGGATTCCTTTTTGCGGCATTTCGTCACGCCTAGATATATTTCATGTGCGTTGACATCTATCGCAGTTCATAATTACTACGTGGACGTCTTTCCATAAGGTAGGCCAAAAGAAGCCAACTTGAAGTATTTTTGCACAGGTTTTCGATGTACTAGCGTGTCCACCATAAGGGGCAGAATGATAATGGGAAATGACGTCGTTTATTTCATCATTAGGAACGCAGCGACGATAGATACCATCGGCGCCTCTTTTAAAGAGTAGTGGTTCATCCCAAAAGTAGTGTTTAAGGTCATGGAAAAATTTCTTCCTCTGTTGGTACGTCAAATCAGGTGGTAAAACACCGGCAGCTAAATAGTTGACGAAGTCAGTGTACCATGGTAATGCGGTATTAGTACAAATGGATTTTACTACCGCAGTTGTGAAAGTTTCATTGTGTGGATCTAAACTGTCGGTAGGGTTTGTCTCTAGCTTGGCAATGAGGCGTTCATAAGGGAAATCTTCGTTTATGGGAACACTCTCGGTTTGGATTCCATCTAATCTTGATAAATGGTCAGCTACCACGTTTTCAGTTCCTCTTTTGTCTTTTATTTCTAAGTCAAACTCTTGTAGGAGTAAGATCCATCTGAGTAATCGCGGTTTGGCGTCCTTCTTGCTTAGTAGGTATCAGATCGCAGCATGATCCGTATAAATAATGATTTTAGCGCCTACTAAGTAGGAACAAAATTTGTCCAACGCGAATACCACAGCTAAGAGTTCCTTCTCCGTAGTGGCGTAATTCATTTGTGCGGGATCAAGCGTTCTGCTTGCGTAGTAGATAGCGTAAAGCTTCTTTTCTTTACGTTGTCCTAGGACTGCGCCTACAGCATAATCGCTCGCATCGCACATTATCTCAAATGGTAAATTCCAATCAGGAGGTTGCATAATAGGTGTCGATATTAAGGCCTCTTTTAATGTCTCGAATGCGTTCAAGCATTTATCGTTGAAAATAAACTCAGCCTCTTTCATTAATAACTCAGTAAGTGGCTTGGTGATTTTAGAGAAATCTTTTATGAAACGTCGGTAGAAACCCGCGTGTCCTAGAAAACTTCGTATTTCTCTAACTGTTTTGGGTGGTTGGAGGTTTTTAATAATGTCGATCTTTGCTTTGTCAACTTCAATCCCCCTGTTTGATACAATGTGACCCAACACAATTCCTTGTCTCACCATGAAGTGACATTTTTCCCAGTTGAGCACTAGGTTGACATTAACACAGCGTTTCAGTACTAATTCAAGATTTGTTAAACATCTGTCGAAACTTTCTCCACAGACAGAGAAATCGTCCATGAATACTTCCATGATTCCGTCTAAGAAATCTGCGAAGATCGCCATCATGCATCGTTGGAAAGTTGCAGGCTCATTACATAGTCAAAATGGCATTCTCCGGTATGCAAAGGTACCATAGGGACATGTGAACGTAGTTTTTTCTTGATCGTCAGGATGAATGGGAATTTGAAAGAATCCTGAATATCCATCAAGATAGCAGAAATGGGAATGTTTTGCTAAACGCTCGAGCATTTGATCAATGAATGGTAATGGGAAATGGTCTTTGCGCGTAGCTTTGTTTAGTTTTCTATAGTCGATACACATTCTCCATCCTTTTTGCGTATGCTGTGCTACCGATTCGCCTTTTGTATTTGTTATAACTGTAACACCTCCTTTCTTAGGCACCACATGAACTGGACTGACCCAGTTGCTATCTGATATTGGGTATATGATGCCTGCCTCTAGTAGTTTTTACACTTCCTTCTTAACGACTTCACTTAGGATAGGATTTATTTGTCTCTGATGTTCTCTAGGGGTCTTGCAGTCCTCCTCTAGCATAATGTGGTGCATACAGAGAGAAGGGATTATTCCTTTGAGATCTGAGATATTATAGCCTAACGCGGTTGGATATTTCCTTAACACACTAATAAGTTTTTCGGTTTCGATCTCTCCTAATTCGGCATTGACTATAACTGGTCGTTCGAGTTCTTTATCTAAGAATTCATACCTAAGATCTTCAGGTAGTGTTTTAAGTTCTATACCGGGTTTCTTATTAGTTGAGTCAGGATCGGGTGTTAAGGCTAAACATTCGCTTAGGTTGGCATCTAAGTGTTCTTGTTTCCAGTCTTCGTTCTTGAGGATAGTTGGTGTCTGAATTTTCAGCATCTTAGAGTAGGTGTCCTCTTGGCATTCAAGTTCTTTGACACATTCATCAATGATATCTAGGAGACAACATGAGTCATCTATAGCAGGGGCTTTAAAGAATTGGGAAAGAATGAATTCTACTTTTTCTTCTCCTACCTCGAAGGTAAGTTTTCCTTTCTTGACGTCAATGATGGCTCCTGCAGTAGCTAAAAATGGTCTTCCTAGTATGATGGAAATGTTTGAATCTTCCTTGATGTCCATTATTATAAAGTCAGTCGGTATGTAAAATTGTCCTATTCGGACAGGAATGTTCTCCAGCATACCAACAGGAAATTTGACTGATCTATCGGCTAGTTGTAAGGACATCTTGGTAGGTCTCATGTCGCCTAATTTGAGCTTTTCGCAAATAGATAAGGGCATTAGACTGACACTGGCTCCTAAATCGCATAGAGCTTTGTCTATGACAGATTTTCCAATTACACATGGTATGGAGAAACTACCAGGATCTTTTAGCTTCGGAGGCATGTTATTTTGAATTATGGCGCTACATTCGGCAGTTAGCATAACGGTTTCGTTCTCAATGATTTTTTTCTTATTAGCCAATATTTCTTTTAGGAATTTAGCATATGACGGCATTTGGGTTATAGCTTCTGTAAACGGAATAGTGACGTTTAGTTGTTTCAAAAGTTCTACAAATTTCTTGAATTGTCCCTCGTTCTTGGATTTTGCAAGTCTTTGAGGGTATGGAATTGGTGGTTTGTATGGTGGTGGAGGCACATAAGGTTTTTCTGAGGCCTCTCTGTTCTCATTCGCGTCTTCCTCTACATTTTTAGATTGATCTTTCGACTTCTCTATTTCTTTCTCAGGTTTTTGATACATGGTCGGGTTTTGGAGTCTAGGATCTACCGGTCCATCAAGGGCTGTCCCACTTCGTAATGTAATAGCATTTGCATTTCCTTTAGGATTGGGCTGTGGCTGTCCAGGAAATGTACCAGTAGGTGTGGCAGAACTAGCTTGGTGTTGTGCTACTTGGGAGATTTGGGTTTCTAACATTTTGTTGTGAGTAGCTAGGGCATCTACCTTGTTTGCTAATAGCTTCAATTGTTCACCGGTGTGAACATTTTGATTGAGGAATTCTTTGTTTTGTTGGGCTTGATTAGCGATAAAATTTCCCATTAGGATTTCAAGGTTAGATTTCTTAGGAATGTTAGGAACATTACCAGCGGGTTTTTGATAACCTGGAGGTACAGCAAGTGCTTGGCCAGGTGCATATAAAGTGTTATTGCTCTTGTATGAGAAGTTAGGATGGTTCTTCCAACCAGGATTGTAGGTATTGGCATAAGGATTTCCTTGAGCGTAATTTACCTGATCAGCCGTTATTCCTACTAAGATTTGACATTCGGTTCCATCATGACCAGGTATTCCACAGACTTCGCAGCTTGGGGTAACTGCAGCTACGATAGCTGCAGGAGGTAAGGTAAAGCTTTCTATCTTTTGGGTAAGAGCATCTACCTTAGCATTAACTTTATCTAGGCTACTAACCTCGTACATCCCGCCTTTGGCTTGAGTCTTCTCCACAGATGTTCTTTCTCCTCCCCACTGATAGTGGTTTTGAGCCATGTTTTCAATGAGTTGGTTAGCTTCGTCATAAGGCTTGTCCATCAGTGTACCGCCTGCGGCGGCATCTATAGATAGTCTTGTGTTGTACAAGAGTCCATTATAAAACGTGTGGATTATCAGCCATTTTTATAGTCGGTGATGTGGGCACATTCGCATCATATCTTTGTAGCGCTCCCATGCATCGAATAGTGATTCAGTATCCTTCTGCCTAAATCCGTTGATTTGGGCTCTTAGTGCAGCGGTTTTGCTTGGGGGAAAGTATCGTGCTAAGAATACGATCTTCAGTCCTTCCCACGTAGTGACGAAATTTGATGGCAAGGATTGCAACCAAGCCCAAGCTCTATCTCTTAGTGAGAAAGGGAAAAGACGTAATCTAATAACATCTTTACTAACACCATTTGCTATAACTGTGTCGGCAAATTGAACAAATTTTGTAAGGTGTTCATTCGGATCCTTAGAAGGATCTCCAGAGAATTGGAGTTGTTGGATAGCTGATATCAATGACGGCTTTAACTCGAAATTGTTTCGGTTTATTGCTGGAGCAGCAATGCTGTTATGGGGCTCTTGTTGTGATGGAGCTGCGTACTCCTTCAGTGGACGGGTCCTTTGTTCTTCGGCCATGTCTAATTCTGGATTGGTTTCTGTTTCAGAGGAAGAATTAGAATCAGTTTCAGAATCAATCTTAATTTCTGGTTTAGGTAGGGGAATAGCGTGATTTAAACAGTAATCCCTGACTGCACGTCTTACGGAAAGAATGCGTTCAGGTTCGTCTGTCGGTTTGTCAAGTGGTTCGCCTTGTGAGCGAGTCCTTGGCATACAAATCGAAAAAGGGTGTCTGTTGCTTAGTCTAAACGTGCAACAGAAGAATCGTAATTAATTGACTACCAGTCCCAGGCAACGGCGCCAAAAACTTGATCGGGACTTTATAAGTCTGTCGGGATACTAACTGCAAGTATACAGTTCAGTCGTTCTAGTTTTAAAAGATTATCGAACCACAGAGACTGTGTATCAATCGCATACGATCTAATGCTACAGTTTTGTCTAACTAAGCGATGAATATTCGATATTTTGGGGAGACAGTTTAGTTTTAAAAGTAATAGTACTAATTATACCGGTATGTGATAATCGGACTTAGGGAATTCGATGAATCGCTTGGCCTATAAAGTATTTCGGTAAAAGCTAATTGTTTAAAAACCTGAGACATACACTCCCGTGTTTATGAAATAAGTCATGCTACTAAACCTAGTTGATGCACTTTAAATTTAATAACACTTTTTGAAAACAATTTGAATTTAATTAATTTATTAAAACACTCTTGTGTATTTAAAAATCAATGCTTCGTTCACTATCTGGGTTGAACCCCAGCTCTCGCATGCAGGTTCTTGCCTTAATTAATTTCCCACTCTCGTGGCAAAATCGTGTTAATTAACCTCTCACTCTCGTGACAAGGATAGTTAAATTAATATTGGAAATTGGAAACCAGAAATTGTTTTATAAATATTTTTTTAGCCAAGGTATCATTGAATTCTTTCAGTTCTCACGGTCACATACCGGTAATAATAATTTAGCCAGACATAATTAACTTAACAGCAATAAAGTTTAGAATATAATTCATGGCAATAAATGGCATATTATAGAAACTAAATAAATAACAATTGCAATATAAAAAACCTGGAATTACAGATGCTATAGTAATCTTGAGGGAATACAGTAATCCAAATCTTCGAGCTTGACTTGCAGTAGAAATTCGTGTTAATTCTTGTAAGAAGAATTAACACTTAAAAATAGAACCTAAGGCTTGAATGAAAATTACAAGGAATTGAAAGAAGAATTGCAAAACAAACAAATTGGAAATAACTGTAGAAATAAAATAAATATTTGCTGAGTAAAATTCTTCGACCCTTGGACTGTGTCTTGGTACTCATATATATAGCAGGAAAAATCAGCAGTTTAATTTTGAATTCTTGATGAAGTCTTCGTGGAGAAATTCTAGGAGCAGTAATAGTTGTGGCAATTAAATAGGAGATTCAGTAGAAACAGGGAGAAGTATTCTGCCCTTCACGCCCACGTCTTCAATTCGTGCGTAACGTTCTCCTTCACGCGTGTGACGGTCGTCACAGGTGGGTGACAGTCGTCACACGCTGAAGTGGTGCCTTACGCTCGTCAGGTGTGTGTGACGAGCGTTTCCTTGCGTTGTGGGGTGTTACGCCCGTCACAGGGGCGTGACGACCGTCACCTATCCAGAAGTCCATAATTTGTATTTTTTTATTCTTTTTCTCTTTGTTTTTCGTCTAGCTTTCTTCATGTTGTCCTTTTTTCATCGGTTTGAGTCGACAAGTGTCATACCTGCAAAAAGACAAATAATCTCGGGATAATCGAGGGTTAGACGACTTAATGGAATATACAATCGGTAAAAAGTATGTTAATTATACGATATATTTTCTCGTTATCAAGAAGTAAATTAATCATGTCCTTACCTGAAAAGGGTTTTAGAGAAATGGTGCTCGAGCACACAAAATAGTTTGAGTTGGTTTGTGCTTTTGTTACCTTGAAAAGGGGTTTAAGTATGATTATCATGTTTTTGATTTGCTAAGAAAAGAAGTTTTTTTTTTAGATACAAGGATGCAAAAAGGGGAAGAAAAGAGTCTAAAGGAGACTAGCCTATCTCTAACCTAATGTTATCATACAATGGTAGTCCTACGTCAAGGATGAAAGGGGAAATTTCTACCTACTGTTAGCATGCATGGTTTGCAACCTAAGGTCTAACTTGCATCCGAACGGAGAAAGCGCATCCTAAGGGAACATGGTATGTACAAGGATAAAGAAAAAAAGCTAATAAGAATAAGAGAGCACACTTAGAGAGATCCTATCTAAGTTAGCATGCCAAAGAAAGTCTAACAAAACTGTCCTATAGGGAACATGCAATGAGAGAAAAGTCGTGATCTCAATTTCTAAATTGAGTGAATCATCGATCAACAAGAAATAAAGGAAAGCGATAAAATCCTATAGGGAGCACGCACTGAGAGCGAAGTCGTGATCTCAATTTCTAAACTGAGTGACTCATCGATCAACAAGAAAGTAAACAAACACAAGCACAACACATATAGCAAATGAAGTGCAGAATGCCTGCTACAGGTCTTTAAACATCGACTTCGAGCGCACGCTCATTATTTCCTACTTCTCATGGTATCTAGAAAAGCATTAAGTAAGCATGATAAAGCGCGAATAAATACGAAGGTAGTAGTGGCGACTACCAAAGCGAGCAAGTCGTCAAGAGCAGACGAAAGCACTGAAGAAGCAGGGAGCCTGCGTCGAGCAAGCTTCACCAAGAAACAAACAGAGTCAGAAACAATATCCAACTAAGATAAAGGTAAATTCATGTTGCGAATGCGATGCATAATCAGAAGTTCCTGTGCAAAGTATCACAAAATATCACATGTATCAGGACAACATATAATATGATATGAATTTCTCAGGAAATGAGAAATAAAGCGCGTCGCATCAGAAGCGAGCATAAGTCGTATTCTTCGATCACCTAACTACTTGTTATGTTATATAATCGAAAGCAAAAAGAACGTACCTTGCACAATGAACAAACGCGTCAAAATAACGAGACACGACGGTATGGAAATATGGATAAAACTAAAATAAATAGTATTTTATTGTTAGTTTTTATGTAAGAAAAATTCTAAAAAATTAATTAAAGAATTAATTTCTAAGATCAATTAAAGAGGTCTAACAAATTTTGTTGACTATTACAATTTTTTCATAACAAAAATCTAAAAAAAACTAAAAAAAACTCCCAAATTTTAATAAGAAAACACGAGGATCAAGGGGGGTGAGCTGGATTCAGGAGGGTGTAGCAGTAAGAATGACGCAGAGACCCATCAGCAAGGGTCCATAAGATGTTTTTTTTTGGTCCAAACATCCAGTTTTCACGAAAAATAGTGATATGCGGGCCTGAGTGGGGGTAGATGGCAGCAAAGCCCAATGAATCCTAGATCCAAACACTCTTCTCAAATCTTTATTCAATTTTTATTTCAATAATTACATATTATTATTACTATTGTCTAAAAAGAAATAACAAAAGAAAAATAAAAAATGATAAAAATGAGAAACAAGTGAAATTATGCGTTTCAGTTTGCACATTAGGTTAAGGGAAGTGACTCTCCAGCTTCAATCTCGAACGTGATACCTCTCTCTTCCCCGATGAAGCGCCGCATCAACCACCACTCAGACCACCATGAAACTCAATATCTTATTACCAAGACGATCGTCTTCGCATCACCTTTCTAAAACTTCACTCCGTTTTCATCAATTCTTCCTTGTTAAGCGCAGGTCTAAGCAATCCAAAAAGAACCCTAATTATGCTGAAATCAGAATTAAATGGCTATGAAGCCTGATCTCGATCTGAAATATTGGGGGAATTACTCGGGGACATTTAACATCCATGTAGTATGAAGAAGATACAAAAAGTGAAGATGAGTGTAAGGATTCCGGCTTACCTACCGGAAGCGAACTCCGATGGTTCTTGAATTTGGAGACGAAATAAGATATAAATCCAGAGTTCTCTGAGAAGATGAAGCTAATATTAATCTTCCACACTTTTATCTTATTATTCGCTACTTTCCTCTTTTTCTTATCTGTTGTGTCCTTTGATCGTCGTTGTTGCGCTGTTGTTGTTACTTGTTCTTGAGCGTTGCAGAAGATGGATGAAGATTTGTTGTTTGAAGGTTGAAGAATGTAGAGTGCGGTTGCAACATTACCAAAGTTATGATGCGAAGAAGATGAAAACGCAAGAGAGTTGAAGTTGATGATGAAGAAAAGAGAGAAATTGATTATATGAAGTTGCTTAATATGCGATGAAGATTGAAGGGTTCAAGAAGAGTAGAAAGAAGTTTCTGGAAATTTTGTGGTAAAATGATGGTGATTATGGCATGAGGTTGAAGGTGGTTGAGAAAGAAGATGAATAATTCTGAGGATTTTTGGTGAATGGTCCAGCAGCGTGAAGAATGAGGAGAAATCAATTATATGGTTCTCAGGAGTTTGTTATAGGTTAGTCATTCTCAGCCTTTAGATTAAGAGTTTGTTAAGAGATTGGACAGTGATATTTTTGAGTCAGTTATCTGGTTATGATTCTGTTAGGGAATTTTGTCATTTATGTTGAGAATTTTTTTCGGTTATAAGTATGCTCGGTTAGGAGATGTTAGGATGTTAGAGAGTTAGAGGGAGTTAGAGATAGTTAGTTACAGGTTTTTGTAGTTTGGGTTTCGAAACTGTATGTTAGTTAGGAAGTTTGTTGGGATTTTTGTTAAAGGTTGTTGGGTTCTGTTGAGAGATTGTTAGGAGTTAGTTGCAGGTTAGTTAGGGAGCTGAAATTCTATTAGGCTGTTAGGGATTTCCGTTAAAGGTTGTTGGATTCTGTTAAAGGCTGTTGGATTCTGTTATCTATTTATGGAGAATGGTTAGGTGATGTTAGGGAAAGCCATTACAAGGGTGGGATGGATTATCACAGTTAGAAATTGGTTATATTATGATATGGTTATTTGGTTGGTAATTCGATTATGAGATGGTTAGAGGTTTATGAGGAATTAGAAGATTGTTGCGGTTATTTGACAGTTGGAATTAGTTTGGCTGCTGTTAGAAGAGTGAGAGTTTGAAAGGTAGTTAGGAATTCTTTTGGGACTGTTTTGTTATTTTCTTTTTGACGTCCTCCTCCTCTCTTTTCTAATTTAATTTTGAACTCTCCTTTTTGTTTTTCTGTTATAGAAGTTTTGGAATTGGTTTTTACTGTTAATTTCAACTGGTTTGAATTGTTATATGCAGGCTGTTTTGGGTGATACGGGCCCGTTTTCATGGCAAAGGGGTTTGAAGGAAATGATGAAAATATCATGGTTCAACACATAGTAGCAGGTGGTAAAAAGAGTTGTTCGAAAGAAGAATTGGTCGTGGAGCATTTGAAGATGTTATGGAGATATGAAGACAAGATTAGTGGACAAAGTCTGGAAACAATTGAAGGTTTGTGAAGGCATGGAGAAACTTTTGACATATCGTGGAGAATGATGGAGGATTGGTTTAAGGCATGAAGGCTTAATATTAGCATGAGTTTAGTGTAAAAGTTTCCATGTAGCATATTCTTGAAATGGTGACGATGTTTTTAATCTTGAAGCTTGGTGATGTAATGTGGTTTGGTAATGTAACCTTGTAATGGCTTAAGAATTTTGAAATGAGATTTCTCACTTGAGTTAATGAGCGTAACTTTTTCCATATCATTGTCCTTTTGAATTTTTTTTAATGAAAATGATAAACTCTTCAAGAATAACTCTTTCCAAATTGCATTTCTTTTATTTATCTCTTTTGAAATGGTGTGATATTTGAATTAAGCATGAAATATGGATTCTTTTGCTTTGTAAAGAAGTTTGCTTTCACTTTCATGATGAGTAATCCAAAGAAATGGCTTTGAACCTTCTTTTAGTCAAAATGGTGTTATCCTTGTATCTTGAATTCACCTTACGACCATGTTCTCACATTAAAGCGAATATCCACGCATGCCATAATTGAATACAAATAGACTCTATCTCAATGCTTGCACCTAAAGCTCTTGAATACCCTTATTTTGGTATGAGATCCATACCCAAAGCCATGTGGTCCAAATATCAATTAAATTTTCTTAGACGAAGGAAACTCACTAGACTCTAGCTTGCAATAACCATACCAACATCTCTGATAGCTTGCACCTTAAGTATTGATAAAACCCCTTTGAAATTTATTAATGAACAAATCCACATGGAACCCTTCTTCAATCCTACACGATTAGGGAAGTAAACCCTAACTCTTTCAACCCTAAAGTAACCGGGAGGAATGACTTTGTCTTTTGATGAAAATGAGTCTCTTGATAAAGGAGGAAATCCCCAATGAAAACTAACTCTAATCCCTCAACATCCTGGATCCCCTGCCATATTTTATCGATTAATGAATGAATGATTTGTTAGATGACCCAATGGAGTTATGTACATGAGAAAAGCGTAACAATGCATAAGCCAGATAAAAGTGAAAGGGTAGGACAAATTTGGGGTATTACACCAACACACATGATTTGTAAATAGAAGTTGTTGAGGATGATAATGAGAACTCATAACCACCAAAACCACTTCCATATCTTTAACATTGAGAGAAATATGCACTTGTGACCAAATGAAATAAAATCTTGTCCAACCATGACAACTTCTCCAATCAATCCCTTGTGCTTTTCAACCAAATTTGATAACCTTGAAATGTGATGAACCAAAACAACCTTGCCATGCCAATTCTTAGAAAACCAATCCAATAGTGAGGTTTGAACTTCTCAAGCTTTATTGACTAGGGCATGGAAATAAACTCATGAACCCATGGGGTAACTTATTAAATCCCATTGCCTTTACCTACATGGATAACAAGCAAGACAAACCAACATTGCATTTTATTTAGTTAAAAGAAGAAATCAAGACAAAAACAATATTCATGATCACAAAAGAACATAAGTCAAGGTGCTTGGTGATTCCTCAAAAGGGAAAAGCTAAATATAGGGAGGGGAACCAAGAATCCTAGTGTGATATTGTTGTGAATGAATCAACATGGTATGGTGAAGGATCTTAGGGAAAAAAATTGGGGTACAAGAGCGATAGGCATTCGTAAGCCTCTTCTCGTTAATTAAATTCAACTAATCCAGCCTAGTCTGAATCCATTTGTCTTCGTCTAAATATGCCTCTTTCATAATTCTCAAGGAAGGAATTTGAACTTCGATTGGTAATACAGCCTCCATGCTATAGATCAAAGAGAATGGGGTTGCCCCAGTTGATATCTAAGCTGAAGTGTGATAGCCATGGAGAGAAAATGGTAACATCTCGTGCCAGTCTTTATATGTCACTATCATCTTCTGTATAATCTTCTTAATGTTCTTATTGGTGGCTTCCACTGTGCCATTCATCTTTGGTCGATACATAGAAGAATTGTGGTGTTTGATCTTGAACTGCATGCAGATTTCCATGATTATAGTATTGTTCAGATTAGTACTATTTTTCGTCATAATCATTTCGGGGATGCCATATCAACAAATGAGGTTATGCTTAATGAATCGGGCGACAACAATATTAGTAACGTAGGAAAACGAGGTTGCTTCAACCCACTTTGTGAAGTAATAAATGGCCACGAGGATGAAGCGATGTCCGTTGGAAGCAATAGGTTTGATCTCTCCAATCATATCAATTCCCTACATTGCAAACAGCCAGGAGCAGTCAAGACATTCAGAGGTACTGGAAGCACATATACTTTGTCAACATAGATCTGGCACTTATGACAAGTTCTTGAGTGGTGATGGCAGTCTGTTTCCATAGTTGACCAATAGTAAACTGATCTCAGAATTTTCTTAGCCATAGTATGTCCACTGGAATGAGTACCAAAGAAATCTTCGTGCATATCTTCCATAATCTTCTCCTCCTCTTTCTTTCCCACACAACGAAGCAGAGTCAGATCATAGTTGCGCATGTACATAATTCTGTTACTCAGGAAGAACTTAGCTAAGAACCTTCATAGGAATTTCTTGTCATTGATAGATGCTCCCTCAGGGTAATCTTGAGCCTCAAGATATCTTTTCACTTCATAAAACCAAGGCTTCTCTTTTGCTGCATTAGTGTCAACTTCGTAGCAGTGCGCTGGTTCGTCTAGCCTTCCTATTGTAATTCGAGGAGCCTCATTGTCCCATTTAACTTTGAACATAGACGACATGGTTGATAATGCATTTTCCCATTGATTCTCTTCTCTTGGGATGTTCTCAAAAGTGATCTCCTCGAAGTACAAAGTTAAGGACAACACATGCTCTCTATAAGGAATGAGATTCATATGCTTAGTATCCCATTCTCCCTTAATCTGACTGATTACCATGTGTGATACGGTGGCAGAACCAACTGTTATACTGGTTTGCATTTTGTATTCGTAAATGTCGCGGTAAGCAAGATTCGCCACCGAATTTTATTTTATCCAACAAAGGAAAAGGAAAAAGAACAGAAAAAACCTTTTTTGAGATGTGTTTCTAAGTACGGGGGGTAGATTATAGAAAGGGAAGGTGTTAGCATCCTTTCTATCCATGGTTTTCCATGGGCTCTTAGGTACTTTTCTCATTTATAAAATTGCTTGTGTGTGCTTGTTTTAAAAAAAGTTTTACTTCGTGATAACCCTTGTATCAGTCCTCAAGAGTGTGACGAAGTAGTTTAGAAAATTGTTTTGAAAAGTGTTTGTGTGAAAAAATTTGTTTGAGCAAGTACCTAGGAACTAATCTACCTACTTGAAAAAGTCTGTTCGTTTTCCTTTAGACAACGCTATCCTATTATTAAGGAATAGGAAGCACCATCGTTGGAATTTTAAAGGGATGTTCGAAAGGGACGTTATGGTCATTGAAGGCAACATGTAAAGATACTTTAGCATTTCGAAGGGACTATCGCCATAAGATCAATTCATAGGCAACTCGAGGGACAAGTAGGGACTATGATCTTTATGATGATTTTGAATTGCGGGTCATTGCTAAGGTATCCATACGTTCGAGGGACACGACCATTATTTCTGAGGCAACCGAGTGGAGTAAACCCTAGGAGTAAATATGTGCAAGTGTATTTTTTTGGTTAATTATCTTGGCACAATTTAGGGTTTTCTATTGTTTTAATATCAGTTTGTCTTTCCATACAATCCTATACATACATCTAGGCAGTTTATAATTTGCAGAAATTAAAATGCGAGAAATTAGAGTCCTAACTATTACAGGGCTTTGGCCAGATACATATTTATTTTGACTGAAAATAAAATGCATAATTTAAGTCCTATTTACATCTATTACAAACTCGGAGCATTTACAAATAATAATAAAAAAAGAAAAATTAAAAGCGTGTGACAATTTAAATGCGAGAAATAAATTATACGACCTAAAAATCTAATTGGAGAAAATATTTCTGTTGTTTTTGAGGAAAAATTAAGTTAAGTACACAATTAACCCTAATTCTAATTATTTTGAATTATAATAAAAAAATTAAATTACCCTAATTTAATTAATCTAATTAATTAATAAAATATTTTTTACAAAAAAAAAGATTTTTGATGTTTTTTATGATTTTGATTAAAATTAAAAAAATGATATATTTTTTTTGGTGTTATTAAAAAAGGATAATTGATAAATAATAAGAAAAGAATTGAAATAAAATAAAGAAGTAAGAATGGGTCTGCATAAGCAATCCGGGGGGGGGGGGGGGGGGGGGAGGGGGTATGCTGACAAATTCGTAATGGGCCTAGAATGATGGCCCAATTGTCCAGCATGAGATCCTATGAGGTTGCCTTCTGATGGTCTACCGTGGACTTCGCCTTCATGAGACTTTGGATCTGACTAGAGATGGATCTGACGGTTATGCATCTGAGGCGTATGATGGACTCTGGATGGTGAGGCATATTGGACCTGGTTAAAACAATGAAAAAACCAAAAGCTCACGCCTGGGATCGAACCCAGGACATGAACTTCATACCTCCTTCTCCTGACCAACCGCGCTGGATGTTAACTCATATATATAATCAAACAAAAATAAGATAAAGGGAAAAGTTGATTAATTGCTGATTTGTCAATTATACAAGCCATGTGGGCCTATGATTATTGAACGAACCAATCAGAATGTCACCAAGTGCCACGCCAGAGTCAAACTATCCCCCTGGCATTGACTCACTGGAGAAGCACGGGAGCCCTAGCTCCGGTCACCATCTCTGGTCATCCCTTTTTCCAAAACTTGCGCAAACCTGCAAAAACAAAGATCAATTGGACCCTACCCCCTAATTCGAGGGTTGCAGATCCAATGGTGACCTCCTCTTGTCCTAAAACAGCTTGTAAACAACGTTATAAGAAAAATTGTGAGACGATGGTCATTAATGGCAAAGGATGTTCCTGGATATTAGCTTCGCATGTCACACGTCCAAACACTCATAATCATCAATAGAAACACATGTATGCAAGCGATGTGGATTTAAATTAAGTGTTACGCGAGTTTGAGAGTAGTGAAAGTTTACCAATCGGAGAAATTGTGTGAGGGAGTTCCTGTGTGTACTGGGATGGCCTAATTGTGTGGAACGCTTCCTGGAGTCTTCAGGAGGAAGATTGAATGCTTGTTCTGACTGGAAGAGAGCTAGAACAATTGATACGAATTGCACTTTTTCTTGAATTTTTTGGAAACTTTTTCTTGGTCTTGAGGCAGCCTTCTCGTATCATTCCTGTTTGGAATGATTGTCCTTATGTATCTTAGCATACTAGGTTAACATAATTAGAAAAATCCCATGCTTTGATGACAAAATATTCTCTTTTCAAATTTTTGATTTTGTTTATTTTTGGAACAAATCCATTCGTTACTCTCTTTCCACGATTTTCCTTGATCTTGCCAGCTTTTGTTAATTGCCAATTGATGATAAAAAGATTTGTAGTGAAATATTTTATTGTTTAGATGATTTATTTGATTTAATTTGATTTTTAAAGGATAAAAATCAAAATAAATTAAATAAATAAAGTTAATAACATGTAGAAGGATGTTTCGGTCGTGGACCATGTTATAAGTGAGGTGCAAGCTTAAAAAGTTGGGCCCATTTGGCAAAAAAATGCATTTGTGAGCACATTTGACTTTTGGCAATTTTTCCAAAAATGATCAACTTTGACAATGCATAAATATTCCAATTTTAACCCTAGAGAGGTATTCTTGGACTTTTTAGAAACCTTAGGATGTCCCCTAAACAACCCTTTTGGTGTCATCTCAATTGGGTCTTCCATGTTCATGTAAGAAGCTTTGACCCAAAAGGTGTTTTTGTTGACTTTTCAAAAGGACCTATAATGTAGAAATTCATATCTTTTTATGCATGCATTTATTGAAGTTGAGGGCTGAAGATGAGTTGTAGGAAATTGGATTTCCTTCAAAATGAGCCTTCGATGAGAAATTTCTGATAAAGTATGAGGAAGTTATGCTTGGTCAATGTTTGGTTGACTTTTCCTGAGAAACCCTAATTTAGCAACTTTTGAGTTTTGATGAATTAGGAGCATTCCTTGAAAAATCATGATCAACCCTTGATCAAATGATCAATATCACTTAAAAATGTTTATGTTGACCAAAAATCTTGAAGTTTGACTGTTATTGGGCCACAATTGACTTTTGACCTAATACAGTCGATTCTCAAGCATCTGAGCAGTTGACTGAGCAAACTTCTTGTGCAAGGCTTGAAATTTGACATGGAGGGTCTTGAGAACATATTAGTACCATGGATAGCATATGCGGTCTTTGGAGTTCACCCATCTTTCTGAAAATGGAAACCCTAATTGGAGGTTCATTGCTTTTAGGAGTGAGTTTGTCTGGTCAACTCTTGGACATCCTTGATCAAGTTGAGTATCCAATGAACATATATTGAGTAAAGTGAGAGGGAAAATTTTGGGGTACAACAGCTGCCCCTGTTCAATCTTCTTAAACCTGAGGATGTAGATTGTCTGGTCTGCCTTTCGTGATCTGAAGGTAGAAGAGGATTGAACACTAAAGTGCCTAGAAATTTGCACTCGCACGCAGTAATACTTGATTGGTGATATCGGGAGTGGGCTTAGATATGCCATTTGGAAGTCGATAGAGAATCGTCCGAGATGGGCTTAATGATGCCATCTAGAAAATATATCGGTTGCATGAAATATTACTTTGCGAGAATTCTTGTACGTGTCGTTGGGGAGGACTTTGCTAGAGAATATTGATTCACGTCTTGGGAAATAGAGGCTAGGAGCTTCGGTTGTCCATTACTCTACTGGGGAATTAACTCCTGATTAAGGAAGCGGAAGTGATCTACATATCTGGTCTGGGTCCAGGCTGCACATCGACTTACTGGGGAAAGGTGAAATCGACCGTAACTAGACGGGTCCAGGTCTTACCGTGTTGTAAACTGTCATCTGGAGATGAAAGAGAAGGAACCTGGATGGTAGGGTTATTTCAAAATGAAATCCTGGATAGTAGGGCTATGAGAAGGAACCTGGATAGTAGGGTTACTTTGAGATGAAAGCCTGGATAGTAGGGATATAAGAAGGAACCTGGATCATAGGGTTACTTTGGGATGAAAGCCTGTATAGTAGGGATATGAGAAGGAACCTGGGCAGTAGGGTTACTTCGGGATGAGAGCCTAGATAGTAGGGCTATGAGAAGGAACCTGGATTGTAGGGTTACTTTGGGATGAGATCCTGGATAGTAGGGCTATGAGAAGGAACCTGGATCGTAGGGTTACTTCAGGATGAAAGCCTGGATAGTAGGGCTATGAAAAGGAACCTGGATAGTAGGGTTACTTCGGGATGAAAGCCTGGATAATAGGGCGGTGAGAAGGAACCTGGGTAGTAGGGTTACTTCGATATGAAAGCCTGGATAGTAGGGCTATGAGAAGGATCCTAGATCGTAGGGTTACTTCGGGATGAAAGCCTGGATAGTAGGTCTATGAGAAGGAACCTGGGTAGTAGGGTTACTTCGGGATGAGAGCCTGGATAGTAGGGCTATGAGAAGGAACCTGGATCGTAGGGTTACTTCAGGATGAGAGCCTGGATAGTAGGGCTATGAGAAGGAACCTGGATAGTAGGGTTACTTCGGGATGAGAGCCTAGATAGTAGGGCTATGAGAAGGAACCTGGATAGTAGGGTTACTTCAGGATGAGAGCCTGGATAGTAGGGCTATGAGAAGGAACCTGGATAGTAGGGTTACTTCGGGATGAGAGCCTAGATAATAGGGCTATGAGAAGGAACCTAGATCGTAGGGTTACTTCAAGGCGATAGTGCAGATTAGTTGACCCGTTTGGTTTCGGGAACTGAGTTTCCATTAGTCGTCTGCAGGCATGACTTGCATACCCGTTGGATTTGTTGAAGCTAATCGTCTTTCTTGAAAAGATAACAGGGTTATTTATGTGCGATGCATGAAATGCGTGGTGAGATGATGTTCTCAAATAAATGAGATTATGCTGTATGTGATATGTATGTGCATGTCATGATGTATGTACATGAAATGCTATCGGAGTATGCCCGGGTCTGGGAAAATAAATCCCTGACTGCTGCGAGAGATTTATGAATATTCTATCAGGAAGAGATTCTGCTCGAGAATAAAATCTGCGGGGAATAGTTTGGAAGGTGAATTTTCATAGCTTAAGTAATATGCTCTATCGGGGATTGAGCTTTTGTATCCAGAGAAATAAACTCAGCTTGGGAGATGAAATTTACTGACCCGCCCGCGATTATGAGATTTGGCTGGGGGATATAGCTGTCAAGTTTTTGAATGATCCTGGCTGGGGAGGTTACGTCATGTTTTGGGAAAGCCGACATCAATGCTTTGAATACTTTTACTCTGTGGGGAGTGTATGTACTGATGATTATGCTCCAGAGCTGTTTCTGTCCCGGTACCTACTGGGTGGAGTAACTGTCGGGTTTTACGTCCTGTTTTTGCCCTTGTTTTTGGAATTACTAGTAATTGTCTTTTGTTTCTTATGTAAATATTTATGAGCAGCAATCATATTCAAATGCATATGTCAAAATTAAATCACTGGACGTTCTTTCAAAACAAAACAGAAAAAGAAAAACAACTCGAAGTTTCTTGTGAAAATGGTTTTTTATTGATTTTTGAAGTTGGCCTGCAATAGGCGTTTTCGTACAAGGAGGCTGACGCTCTAGTAAGGGAATGCTGCCGAAAAAATAGAAACTATACAATTCATGTAAAAGAAAACATCTATGTGCAACAATCCCATTGAGTTCCAACTCCGCTATTTCCCCTATGTCTTCGAGTGTCTCATCACTTTGCTGTTTGTCCGAAGTTGATTAGGTTGGTTGGCGTCGTCCGAGCTTGATAGTCGATACTGAAGTCTGGTCGCAAGATGATCCAATGAGACATAGTGATACGCTTTATATCCCTAACTTTTTCCTGGACTTCCCTTTCGGGTTTTCAGTCCACCGGGATACCCTTTTTTGCCCAAGCCGCCCTTTCAGGTTTTCGACTTGCCGGGTGTACAGATTTTTTCATTTTCATCTCTTATTTTTGCCCGAACCCTTTTGGTTCGCCGGGAAGCCCTTATTTTTGCCTAGGCCATTCAACCTAGCGGGTATCTTGATTAGGTGTAGTATCTTTTCACTATGTCTGCATTGACAGGGTGAGGAAGGTCGTCACCGTCCATGGTGGTCAGAATCATAGCTCCACCCGAGAAAATGTTCTTAACCACAAATGACCCTTCGTGCGTTGGAGCCAATTTGCCCCTGGGATCACCTTGCGGCAGTATGATGTGCTTGATCACTAGATCCCCGACTTGGTATTCTTGACATCTGACTTTCTTGTTAAAAGCCTTGATCATTCGCTTTTGATACGTCTGAAAATGACAGATAACAGTAAGTCTCTTTTCATAGATTAGATTTAGCTGATCAAGCCGAGTTTGGATCCAGTCGTCTTTGTTCAAACCTGCATCCTTCATAATCCTGAGAGATGGTATCTGGACTTTGATGGGTAGGACTGCCTCCATGCCATATACCAGAGAGTAGGGTGTTGCCCCTGTCGACGTCCGTGCTGAGGTACAGTATCCATGAAGAGCAAATGGTAACATCTCATGCCAGTCTTTGTATGTCATCATCATCTTCTGGACAATTTTCTTAATGTTCTTGTTAGCCGCTTCAACAACGCCATTCATCTTCGGCCGATAGGGAGAAGAGTTATGATGTTGTATCTTGAATTACTTACAGAGCTCAGTGATCATGGTATTATTGAGATTCGTACCATTGTCAGTAATAATTCTCTTTGGCACACCATATTGATAGATTAGATTATGTCAGATAAACCGCGCCACGACGTTCTTGGTTACTATAGCAAAAGATGTTGCCTCAACCCACTTCGTGAAGTCATCAATGGCTACTAGGATGAAGCGATGTCCATTAGAAGTGTTGGGCCTGATTTCTCCGATCATGTCAATGTCCCACATTGCAAAGGGCCACGGAGCTGTCAAGACGTTTAAGGGGACCGGAGGCACATGCACCTTATCGGCGTAGATTTGGCACTTATGACAAGTTTGAGAGTGCTGATAACAATCGGCTTCCAAAGTAGACCAGTAATATCCTGCCCGTAGGATCTTCTTAGCCATGGTATGTCCACTGGAATGGGTTCCAAAGGTGCCTTCATGTAGATCTGTCATGATCCTCTCTTCTTCGCTCTTGTCTACACACCATAATAATGTGGAGTCATGATTGCGCTTGTAGAGGATTCCATTACTGAGGAATAAATTCGCAGCGAACCTTCTCATAAACTTCTTATCATTGATAGATGCCCCTTCAGGATACTCTTAAGTCTCGAGATACCTTTTGACTTCGTGAAACCAGGGTTTATCTGCCACCTCATCGATACCGATCTCACAACCGTGTGCTGGTTCATCCAACCTCTCAATGGAGATTTGGGGAGCTTCATTGTCCCACCTAACTTTGAACATAGAAGACATGTAGCTAACGCATCCGCTAACTGGTTCTCCTCTCGTGGAAAATGTTCGAAAGTTACCTCCTTAAAGTGTGGGAGCAATGTCAGCACGTGCTCTTTGTATGAGATGAGATTCGGATGCTTCGTATCCCATTCGCATTTGATCTGGCTTATTACCAAGGTTGAATCCCCGAAAACATCCAAGAACTTGATCCTGAGGTCAATAGCAGCCTTGAGACCCATGATACAAGCTTCATACTCCGCCATGTTGTTAGTGCGGTTAAAACATATTCGGGCGGTGAAAGGAGTATGACATCCCTCAGGAGATATGATTACAGCGCTGATTTCATTACCCAGTGCATTCGAAGCTCCATAAAAAACCATAGTCCATCAGGATCCCTCCTCGAGTCCTTCATCCGGTCCAGGTTCTTCGTAGTCAGTCACCAGCATAATATTCTCATCCGGGAACTCAAAATTTATGGACTGGTAGTCATCCACGGCCCGGTGAGCCAAATGATCAGCCAATACACTCCCCTTGATTGCTTTCTGGGTTGTATATTGTATAACGTACTCAGTTAAGATCATCTTCCATGTTGCGATTCTTCCGGAGAGAGCGGGTTTCTCGAAGATGTATTTGATTGGATCCATCTTAGATATCAACAAAGTAGTGTGGGTCAGCATATACTGTCTTAGTCGGCGAGCAGTCCATGCCAAAGCGTAGCAAGTTTTCTCAAGCAGTGAGTATCATGTCTCACAGTCGGTAAACTTTTTGCTAAAGTAGTATATTGCATACTCTTTTCGACCAGACTCGTCATGCTGCCCCAGTACACACCCCATTGAATTGTCTAGCACTGTTAAGTACAATATCAAAGGTCTTCCTTCAACCAGAGGCATCATAATTGGCGGTTCTTGAAGGTATTCTTTGATTCTTTCGAAAGAGGTCTGGCGTTCATCATTCCATTTTACAACTTGATCTTTCTTCAAAAGCTTGAAGATAGGCTCACAAGTAGCAGTCAAATGTGAAATGAACCTGGAAATATAATTCAAGCATCCCAAGAAACCTCTAACCTCCTTCTCTGTACGGGGAGTTGGAATCTCTTGTATTTCCTTTACCTTTGCAGGGTCTACTTGGATACCTTTGTCGCTGACAATGAAACCCAGGAGTTTACCAGACCATACCCCGAAGGTGCACTTGTTCAGATTCATTCAACCTCAGCTTGTATATCTTCAACCTGTCAAACAACTTTTGTTGATGATCAAGGTGCTCTTCCTCAGTTTGACACATGGCTATTATATCATCAACATAAACTTCGATCTTGTGATGAATCATATCGTGGAACAAAGTGACCATGGTGCGCTGATAAGTTACCCCAGAATTCTTCAACCCAAAAGGCATCACCTTGTAGTAGAAGGTGCCCCACTGTGTGACGAAGGTTGTTTTCTCCATGTCTTTAGGAGCCATCTTGATCTGGTTGTATCCAGAGAAACCATCCATTAAGGAGAAGATTTTGTGTTGCGCGGTGTTGTTAACCAGAACGTCAATGTGAGGAAGTGGGAAGTCATCCTTGGGGCTTGTCCTGTTCAGATCTCTATAATCCACACACATATGCACCTTACCATCCTTCTTAGGTACCGGAAAAACGTTAGCAACCCACTGTGGATAGGAGGTGACAGCCAAGAAACCTGCGTCGAACTGCTTCATGACCTCCGCTTTGATCTTCTCTAACATTTCAGGGCGTATATGGCAGACCTTCTGTTTAATCGGAGGACAGTCTTCTTTGGTCGGAAGACGATGAACCACAATATCAGTGTCTAAACCTGGCATGTCTTCATATGACCAGGCAAAGATATCAATGTAGTCGTGCAACATTTGTATTAACTGCTGTTTGACATTAACTTCCAAATTTGCACCAATCTTGACTTCTTTTCTGTTTGTTTCCGTGCCCAGGTTTATCGTCTCGACCGACTCTTCATGAGGCTGTATAGCCCTTTCTTCCTGTTGTAATAGTCTAGCAAGTTCTCCAGGCACCTCACAATCATCCTCACCTTCGTCTTCAGCTTGGTTGATCGGATTTTCAAAGTCATAACTAGCAGTCGCAGAGCTGTTATCAATGGGATCTAGAGTGGATATGGATCTGCAGTATGATACGTGAGTGTGCGTAAGAGCATATCTGTTTTGATAAAGTGAAAACATAAAAGAAAAACAGAGAGGCCAAAATTTGTATGCAATAAACGTCCAATGCTTTATTAATGATATATGAAATGACAAATAATAGCCCTCATAAACAAAACCAATGTGCCTCGGGCAAGGCACAAGGCCGTAGAGTTTCAATTGTTTATTACAAATCTCAAAACAAGTAAGATAATTACTGTGGAATAAAAGAAATTGGTATCAAGTCCCTAACCGTCCAGTTATTCGGTCTACCGTTGGTAGTTGGGTAGATCCAGCTGTCAATGTTAGAGTCTTCCTCGTTGTCTTCAATAGCATGAGTTCCTCGATTGCTGATGTGTAGGGGAGGTCCTCCAGCCCGAGCGCGTCGAACAGCCCTTTGAGCTCCTGAAGTGAAGCCCAAACCAAACTTGTCAGTTTTGTGAGTAAAATCAGGGAGTTGTCCCCAGTTGGTACACCCACCTTCTTCAACCACTGCTCTGGCGTCTTTGAGGGAAGCCATCTTCAGAGGAGGTTTGTTTGTAGTAGCTTCAGCCGATTCCAGGATCTGAGGAACCTCTTCAAAATT
The DNA here is from genome assembly GCA_948472305.1 of Vicia faba. Taxonomy (NCBI): domain Eukaryota; kingdom Viridiplantae; phylum Streptophyta; class Magnoliopsida; order Fabales; family Fabaceae; genus Vicia; species Vicia faba. The sequence continues at coordinate 546,434,839 of OX451735.1, forward strand.
CTGACAAGGAGTCTCTATGAATTCCCCATCCATCTCTACGTACCTGAAGGAATTGAGGTGGCTCACCATATACTCCTTCTCACCACGCACAGTGACAATCTTTCCTCTTACTGGATACTATAGCATCTGGTGTAGTATAGAAGTGACTGCCTCAGCTTCATGGATTCAAGGACGACCCAATAAATAGGAGTATGATGGCTGGATGTCTATTACATAGAATGTGGACTCAATGGTTTGAGAGCCTAACTTGACAGGGATGTCCACCTCCCCATGCACCGTTCTCTTTGACCCATCAAAAGCCCTTACCACAATGCTACTAGGCTTTAAGGTTAAACCCTCACAGTCCAACCTATCCAGTGCCTTCTTAGGAAGAAAATTCAGCAAAGACCCAGTATCTACCAGCACATGAGCCATAGTGGTGCCCCTGCATTCGATCGAGACATGCAGAGCATCATTATGCTTCCTTCCTTTCGGCGTCAGGTCTACATATGAAAAACCCAGCCCATTGTCAGCATTTAGGATGGCAACACAATCCTTAAATTGATCAGCCGAAGTCTCCTGCTGCACATGCGCAGTCTTGAGGAATGCAATCAAAGCCTTCGCATGGGCTTCAGAATACAATAGCAGAGACAACATGGATATCTTTGAGGGGGTTTGCCCCAGCTGCTCGACCATGTTGTAGTCGTTTTTTTATTATTTTCAGTATTTCCTCTATCTCTTGCTTAGAGGCTTCCACGATAATTTTTCTAGGTACCTCCATCCGGGAAGGCTCACCTATAACTTCTTTATCACGGGTACCAGAAGACTCGCCGGTAGGGGTAATAATTGGAGTAGGAACAGGAGCAGTAGTTGATGTACTAGCAGGAACAACAGACAGAATGACAATAGGCCTGTTGACAGTCTTCGGGGAAATCTCAAGAGAGAATACCCTTCCACTTCGGGTAACCTTGCTGGTCCCGATAATGTTATTAATATTAGGATCAGCCTCTTCATTTTTCAGATATTGTTTGATGCCATGATAGTACACATCGGCACCATAATGCCAGGGGACAACTTTGTCTGAGGCATACGGGACAGGACCAGGAACAATGATTATTAGCGTAGCGACTCTTGGAAGAGATGTAATCCTAACAGGTCTTCTCGAGGAGACCTTGGAAGGATTGGCAGAAATGGTTATAATAGCAACATAATCAGATGGAACAACAGAAATCAAAGTTTTCTCGAACAAAATTTTTTGGTTGTTCATCAGGCGCTGAACACCTGACTTCAGCAAATGGAAACCAGAAGGCAGAAATGAACACATGTGGAAACCTTCACCACAACCCGAAAATAAACCGGCTGACAACAAATTCTTCTTAACCGTCATAAGAGGAGTGGAAACTTCATCCACCAATGTCACAAACAAGTCGGTATCAACAGCATTAACTCTACGACCGTGCCTAGGCATGGGAGTAGTTATGACATTGGGCTTTTCCAGAGCATCGAACTCAATTTCCTTGGCTTCGATCAGATCCTGTACCTTATTTCTTAGAGCCCAGCAGTCGTTGGTATCGTGGCCAGGACTCTCAGAATGATAGGCACACCGAGCATTTGGATTATATCATGGAGATGTGGTGTTCGGATTCTTGGGAGCCTCTTTCAAGGTCGCCAATTTGGATGTAAACAAATGAGGTAGAACTTCAGCCAATGTCATATTGATTCGGGTAAACTACCGTTGTAGTCTTTCCACCCTTTGTTGATTGTTGCGTTTTGGAGCAACCGTGGGCCTAGGTATCATTACGGCACTTACTGTCTGACGATGTTCAACTCTGTTTTGGCCTCTCGGGCTATAGATGGCATTGGCTTCTTTCTTGCCAGCAAAATTCTTCTTTACCGCACTCGAAGAGGCATCCTTCTGTATCTTGCCGCTCCGAATTCCAGCTTCTACTCTCTCTCTAGTTAGGATCAGCTCGGTGAAACCAGTTGACGAGCTGCCGATCAAATGATTAAATAATGGACCAAATAGCGTCCCCAAAAACATATCAACCAACTCCCTATCAGACAACAGGGGTTGGACTCTTAGAGCCAAGTATCTCCACTTCTGTGCATAGTCCTTAAAGCCTTCACTTGCACCCATGGACATACTCTAGAGTTGAGTACGAGTAGGAGCAAGGTCGGCGTTGTATTGATACTGCTTATAAAAATCAGCAGCCAGATCTTCCCAATTTCGAACATTGGCTCTCTCCAGTTGGTAAAACCATTCAAGTTGAGTCCCTGACAAACTGTCTTGAAAGAAGTGAACCCACAGATTTCTATCAACGGTGTGGGGATGGATCTTTCTGACGTAGGAACGAAAATGAAGTTTTGAACTTTTGCGGGATGACCACTCAACCCATCGTACTTAGCAAAAATCGAAGCCTTGAACTTCTGCGGGATGACCACTCCCGACACCAATCCCAATTCTTCAAAATCCAACCCAGGTATCCTCTGGACTTCCATAGCGCTCAGCCAATCTTCCAAATGCTTGTATCTATCCTCGGTAGGAGGATACTGCTCGTCATTGTAATATGTGTCATTGTCAGAAACTTCAGGACTGGGGTCCTTTTCCCTTGTCTCTTCTTCTTGATTCTCCCCTTCTCTGGATGAAGAGGTTAGATCGACTTGCTGCTTCAACGGCCCCCTGAACCTACTGCCCATATTCAGAATACAGACAACCTTCTTCTTTTTCTTTTTCTCTTTCAGGATAAGGGCCTTCAGATCCTCCTGCCCTTTCGCCAAATTTATGAACTTATGTTGGAACTGGGCATTCTGGGCCTGAATATCCTTGATGCTTTGTTCGGAAGACATTTATGCTGAAATAAACAGCGAAGAAGATGAGAAACCTGTAACGGTACCTGTTTATGAGATGCTATGAATGGGATACGTATGCAATGATTTCAAGGATTCTTAAAGGCTCAGATTTGTTTAACCAAAAGAAAACAAACGTTAATTGCATTAATAAGTTCAAATTGTTATAAAGAATGCCCTTTAGGCTTACAATTAAACAAAACAAAACTTAAAGCAAAAAGAAACTAGGTCTCCCAAGAGCGCATCCTTTTTGGTGCAATGTAAGCGTTTATGTTCCTTTATTCATGGAGTAGCGTAGTGAGATCCAGGACCTTCTTCTCGCTAGCATAGAACTGAGCTTCAAACGTATCCCGCTCCTCTTTGAGTTGAACCCAAGATTTCTGTAACTCTTCATGACCGATTGGCATGTAAGGATGATGACCAAGTGAAGTAGTATCTCCTTCAATAGATGGCTCCAAAGTTACTGGTAGGACAGCAGGGTAAGGCATCATGAGACTTTGGGCGCGAGCTCGTATCCACCGGAGATAAGGCTCAAGAGGAATGGAATTCTTGTGCCCTAGCGTCTTGCTATCAATTTTATGCACCATGCCCAAGCTTTTATGAACCTCCTGTGGTACCCCTGAGCATCATTCTCGTAGTTGAAGGCGATTCCTTGGATAAGCGTATTGTGAGGACCATCTCTTCTTGCATAACCAAACTGACGCAATTCCAAACAAGGGTTGTAAGTGATTCCTCCCCTAATTCCTAAGAGAGGGACATTATGGAATTAACCACAACGATCGATGATGGTAATATCTTATGAGAACCGTGAACACCAATGAATGTCTGAGTGCTTAAGGGACATCAGCCAACGAGACCATTTCAAACCCTGCTCGTTCTTCAAAACAGACCGGGGTAGGTGTGAAATAAACCACCTAGCCAATAGAAGAGTGCAACACAAGAGGGCCCCCCTTCTCTTTAGAGTGCGAGCATGCAGAGAGTGCAAAATATCCCCGAGTAATGTAGGCACTGGATTATGAGACAGAAAAACCTTAACAGTGCTCACATCTACGAGTTGATCCGCATTAGGGAAAAGTACCATCCCGTAAACGAGAAGTTCCATCACCTCTTCGAAAGCTTATAAATCTAAGGTATCCAAAAAATGGTAAGCCTTCTCGAACAGAAACTTAATCGGAATTCCTTGGACACTTCCTCTAGTCTCCCAATTTGTCACTATGTCAGACTGTTGTAAAGACAGAGCTCTAGTAATCTCTTTAGGCTTTGGATGTTCTCCTGTACCATTGAGAGGTAAGTGATCAAGAATAGGTACCCCCAACAACTGAGAAAATTCCTCCATAGTAGGTACCAGCTGGTAATCCGGGAAGGTGAAACAATGGTGCCCAGGATCGAAGAATTGAAACAACACTTTTAATAATTCTTCATCAGGTTTTGCAGTGACCAAATTGAGCAACTGACCATGCTTTTTAGTGAAATGAGAGCTTTCAAGAACCCTTAATGCCAAGTCCTTTAGTTGGAGAGACACTTTCACAAGGTTGATCTGTATAGTGTTCCTACGGGCGGATGCCATGTCCTACAAAACAAAGAAAAAATGAGCCCTAGGAAATCCTTGAAATGGTTAGCCATGATGTGTCATGCTTATGATGTCATGATTATATTAGAAAATTACAGGTATAGCAAAAAACAAACAAGTCACAAAAAATCCTTAGGTTTAAGGCCTGCATGATTTTTAAGGTCATACCCTCTTGAAGTTGGATTGGTTCAACCTGTCCTATAAATAGTAGCCGGGTTCTAATGGATCTCAATATCACCGATCTTTGCCCCATCTTCGTTCAATAAGAGATTGACTCGCAACCAAACAAAACTCAAGAGACAAACCTCAATGAGTGTAGCATCGAGTATCTGTCGACCTTGGAAATACACCAAGGCCGGCCACCTCGCTACGTCCTACTGGCCAAGTTGTGTGATTAAAGGTTCTAAGGTCAGTTGATGCTTCACGATACCACGCGGTTTCCCCATACTCTCCCTGATTGACTCAAGGGTTACCGGTACCAACCAAAGTGCCACATCAACATAGCTACTGCTTTAACCATGTCGGTATACCCCGCACAGTTCCCTCACAGTTTATTGCTACATACCTAAAAGGTTCTCCCCAGATCCGTATGTAGGATCTATAATAACCCAAACAATCCCTTAAAAATAAAGCAATCAAGCCAAGCAAAAGAAGAAATTTAAATGACCCAGATCCTAAGGTATACCCCACTTATAATGTCCCCAACAGAGTCGCCAGTTCTATGATACGGTGGCAGAATCGACTGTTATACTGGTTTGCGTTTGGTATTCACAAATGTCGCGGTAAGCAAGAGTCACCACCTACTTTTATTTTATCCAACAAAGGAAAAGGAAAAAGAACAAAAAAAACCTTTTTCGAGATGTGTTTCTGAGCACGGGGAGTAGATTATAGAAAGGGAAGGTGTTAGCACCCTTTCTATCCATGGTTTTCCATGGGCTCTTAGGTACTTTGCTCATTTTCAAAATTGATTGTGTGTGCTTGTTTTAAAAAAAGTTTTAGTTCGTGATAAACCTTGTATCAGTCCTCAAGAGTGTGACGAAGTGGTTTAGAAAATTTTTTTGTAAAGTGTTTGTGTGAAAAAATTTGTTTGAGCAAGTACCTAGGAACTAATCTACCTACTTGAAAAAGTCTGTTCGTTCTCCTTTAGACAGCACTATCCTATTATTAAGGAATAGGTAGCACTGTCGTTGGAATTTTAAAGGGACGTTATGGTCATTGAAGGCAACATGTAAATATACCTTAGCATTTCAAAGGGACTATCGTCATAAGATCAATTCGTAGGCAACTCGAGGGACAAGTAGGTACTATGATCTTTATGACGATTTTGAATCGCGGGTCATTGCTAAGGTATCCCTACGTTCGAGGGACAAGACCATTATTTCCGAAGGAACCGAGTGGAGTAAACCCTAGAAGTGAATATGTGCAAGTGTATTTTTTCGGTTAATTATCTTGGCACAATTTAGGGGGTTCTAGTGTTTTAATTTCAGTTTGTCTTCCCATACAATCCTATACATACATCTAGGCAGTTTATAATTTGCGGGAATTAAAATGCGAGAAATTAGAGTCCTAACTATTACAGGGCTTTGGGCAGATACATATTTATTTTGACTGAAAATAAAATGCGGAATTTAAATCCTATTTACATTTATTACAAACTCGGAGCATTTACAAATGATAATAAAAAAAGGAAAATTAAAAGCACGCGACAATTTAAATGCGAGAAATAAATTATACGACCTAAAAATCTAATTGGAGAAAATATTTCTGTTGTTTTTGAGGAAAAATTAAGTTAAGTACACAATTAACCCTAATTCTAATTATTTTGAATTATAATAAAAAACATTAAATTACCCTAATTTAATTAAACTAATTAATTAATAAAATATTTTTTACAAAAAAAAAAAAGATTTTTGATGTTTTTTTTTTATGATTTTGATTAAAATAAATAAATTAAAAATGATATTTTTTTGGTGTTATTAGAAAAGGATAATTGATAAATAATAAGAAAAGAATTGAAATAAAATAAAGAAGTAAGATTGGGCCTGCATAAGCAATCCGGGGGGGGGGGTATGCTTCCAAATTCGTAATGGGCCCAGAATGATGGCATTGTTGTCCAGCATGAGATCCTATGAGGTTGCCTTCTGATGGTCTACCGTGGACTTCGCCTTCATGAGACTTTGGATCTGACTGGAGATGGATCTGACAGTTGTGCATATGAGGCGTATAATGGACTCTGGATGGTGAGGCATACTGGATCTGGTGAAAACAATGAAAAAAACCAAAAGCTCACGCCTGGGATCGAACCCAGGAAATGAACTTCATACCTCCTTCCCCTGACCAACCGCACTGGATGTTAACTCATATATAATCAAACAAAAATAAGATAAAGGGAAAAGTTGATTAATTGCTTATTTTTCAATTATACAAGCCATATGGGCGACTGATTGTTGAACGAACCAATCAGAATGTCAGCAAGTGCCACACCAAAGTCAAACTATCCCCCCGACATTGACTCACCGGAGAAGCACCAGAGCCCTAGCTCCGGTCACCTTCTCCGGTCATCCCTTTTTTCAAAACTTGCGCAAACCTACAAAAACAAAGATCAATTAGACCCTACCCCCCCTAATTCGAGGGTTGCGGATCCAATGGTGACCTCCTCTTGTCCTGAAACAGCTTGTAAACAATGTTATGAGAAAAATCGTGAGACGACGACCATTAATGGCAAAGGACGTTCTTGGGTATTAGCTTCGCATGTCACACGTCTAAACACTCATAATCATCAACAGAAACACATGTATGAAAGCGATATGGATTTAAATTAAGTGCTACGCGAGTTTGAGAGTAGAGAAAGTTTACCAATCAGAGAGATCGTGTGAGGGAGTTCCTGCATGTACTGTGATGGCCTAACTGTGTGGAACACTTCCCGGAGTCTTCAGGAGGAAGATTGAATGCTTGTTCTGACTGGAAAAGAGCTAGAACAATTGAAACAAATTTCACTTTCTCTTAATTTTTTGGAAACTTTTTCTTGGTCTTGAGGCAGCCTTCTCGTATCCTTCCTGTTTGGAATGATTGTCCTTATGTATGGTAGCATACTAGGTCAACATAATTGGAAAAAATCCCATGCTTTGATGACAAAATATTCTCTTTTCAAATTTTTGATTTTTTTGATTTTTGGAACAAATCTATTATTTATTCTCTTTCCACGATTTGCCTTGATCTTGCCAGCTTTTGTTAATTTCCAATTGATGATAAAAAGATTTGTAGTGAAATCTTTTATTGTTTAGATGATTTATTTGATTTAATTTGATTTTTAAAGGATAAAAATCAAAATAAATTAAATAAGTAAAGATAATAACATGTAGAAGGATGTTTGGGTCGTGGACCATGTTGGAAGTGAGGTGCAAGCTTAAAAAGTTGGGCCCATTTGAGAAAAAATGCATTTGTGAGTACATTTGACTTTTGGCAATTTTTCCAAAAATGGTCAAATTTGACAATGCATAATGCTTCCAATTTTAACCCTAGAGAGGTATTCTTGGACTTTTTAGAAATCTTAGGATGTCCTCTAAACAACCCTTTTGGTCTCATCTCAATTGGGTCTTCCATGTTCATGTAAGAAGCTTTGACCCAAAAGGTGTTTTTGTTGACTTTTCAAAAGGACCTATAATGTAGAAATTCATATCTTTTTATGGGTGCATTTCTTGAACTTGAGGGCTGAATATGAGTTGTAGGAAATTTGATTCACTTGAAAGTGAGCCTTGGATGAGAAATTTCTGATAAATTATGAGGAAGTTATGCTTGGTCAAAGTTTGGTTGACTTTTCCTAAGAAATCCTAATTTAGCAACTTTTGAGTTTTGATGAATTAGGAGCATTCCTTGAGGAATCATGATCAACCCTTGATCAAATGATAAATATCACTTCAAAATGTTGATGTTGACCAAAAATCTTGAAGTTTGACTGTATGTGGGCCACATTTGACTTTTGACCTAATACAGTCGATTCTCAAGCATCTGAGAAGTTGACTGAGCAAACTTCTTGTGCAAGGCTTGAAATTTGACATGGAGGGTCTTGAGAACATATTAGGATCATGGAGAGCATATGAGGTCTTTGGAGTTCAACCATCTTGCTGAAAATGGAAACCCTAATTGGAGGTTCATTGCTTTTAGGAGGAAGTTTGTTTGGTCAACTCTTGGACATCTTTGAGCAAGTTGAGTATCTCAATGAACATATATTGAGTAAAGTGAGAGGGAAATTTTTTGGGTACAACACCATGACTGAGTTCCCATATACGTTCAAGAACTTAATCCTCAAATCAATAGCGGTTCTGATGCCCATGATACACGCCTCATATTTAGCCATATTATTGGTACAGTCAAAGCATAATCTGGTGGTGAAGGGAGTATGGAAACCATGAGGAGAGATAATTACAACCCTAATTTTGTTTCCAAGTGCATTAGAGGATCCGTCAAAAACCATAGTCAATCGGGATCCTGGCTCAGGTCCTTCATACTATCCAGGTTCTTCATAATCTGTAACTAGCATAATGTTCTCATTCGGGAATTCGAAGTTTATAGATTGATAATCATCTACAGCTTAATGCGCCAAATGATATGTCAGTACACATCCTTTGATTTCTTTCTGAGTGGCATACTGAATGTCGTATTCTATCAAGACCATTTTCCATCTGCCTATTCTTCCGGAGAGAGCGGGTTTCTCGAATATATACTTTATAGGATCCATCTTAGAGATCAACAAAGTACTATGGGTCAACATATATTGTCTTAGTCGGCGAACAGCCCATGCCAAAGCGCAGTAAGTCTTCTCGAGAAGTGAGTATCTTGTTTCACAGTCGTTAAACTTTTTGCTAAGGTAGTATATTGTGTGCTCTTTTTGACCAGACTCGTCGTGTTTCCCCGATACACATCCTCATTGAGTTCTCTAACACTGTTAAATACATGATAAGAGGTCTTCCTTTAACTGGTGGAATCAGGATTGGAGGTTCTTGTAGGTAATCCTTGATTTTGTTAAAGGCTATTTGACAATCATCGTTCCATTTCGCTACTTGATCTTTCTTCAGCAACTTAAAGATCGACTCACATGTAGAAATCAAATGAGAAATAAATATGGCAATATAGTTTAGTGGTCCCAAGAAACCCTGACTTCCTTCTCAGTACGAGGAGCCTAAATATCTTGAATGGCTTTTAACCTTGGTGGGGTCAACTTCAATACCTTTACTGCTGACAATAAAACCCATGAGTTTACCGGACCTCACCCCAAAGGTGCACTTGTTTGAATTCAGCCTCAGCTTATACTTCTTCAGTCTCTCAAACAACTTATGTAGATGGTCTAGATGCTCTTCTTCAGTCTGTGATCTAGCTATCATATCATCGACATAGACCTCTATCTCGTGATGAATCATGTCATGGAACAAAGCTACCACAGCACGCTGATATGTTGCGCCGTCGTTCTTCAACCAAAAGGCATAATCTTGTAGTAGAATGTGCCCCACTGTGTAACAAAAGTAGTCTTTTCCATGTCTTCAGGTTCCATCTTGATATGATTATACCCTGAGAAACTGTCCATAAAGGAGAATACCTTATGCTGAACGGTGTTGTCGACCAAAACATCAATATGTGGAAGTGGAAAGTCATCTTTGGTGCTTGCCCTGTTTAGATCCTTGTAATCTACACACATATGCCTTGCTGTCTTTCTTCCATATCGGAATAACATTTGCAACCCATTGAGGATATGATGTCACTACTAAGAAACCTGCATTGAATTGTTTCATAACCTCGACTTTAATCTTTTCTGACATATCGGGACGCATTCAACGAACCTTATGCTTAATTGGAAAACAACCTTCTTTCATCGACAGTCGGTGGACCACAATATCGGTATCAAGCCCTGGCATGTCTTCATACGACCAAGAAAAGATCTCAACATACTCATCCAACATTTTAATCAACATGTTCTTGGCATTGTCCTCTAACTTGGCGTCTATATTGACTTCTTTTCTGTCTGTTTCAGAACCCAAGTTTACCACTTCGATTGGCTCTTTGTACTGTCGTATAGCTTTCTCTTCTAGCAATAACAGTTTGGAAAGTTCTCCTGGTATCTCACAATCTTCCTCATCTTCATCCTCGGCTTGGTAGATCGTATTTTCAAAGTCATAAATGGAAATAGTAGAGTCGTTATCAACGGGATCAAGAGTGGACGTGGATCTATAATGTATTGTTTGGGTGTGTGTAAGAACGCATAGCTATTTGAAAGTGATAAAAGTGAAAAGAAAGACATAGAGCACAAAATTTGAATGCAAAACATCCAATTCTTTGTTAAATGAAAATATGTTTATGAAATGACAACCCTTAACAAACGACCGTTGTTCCCCGGGTAAGGAAGAAGGCTTAAAATCATTGTTCAAATATTACAAAGCCAAAACTTGAAAGCAATAAAAAATAGGAATGTAGCTATTACTCCTGACTAAAGGAGATAATGTTAACATCTTCTACCTTCTAGTTATTGAGCCCATTGCCAATGGTAGGAAATATCTAGATGTCGAGGTTATAATCATTGTCAGCATCTTCTATTAAGTTGACTCCATTGTTGCTGATGCGGAATGGTATCCTTCCAGCTCGAGCCCGACGAGAAGCCCTCTGACCCTCTGCAGTGAAACCCAAACCAAACTTGTCAGATTTATAGGGGATGTCAGGAAGTTGACCCCAGATAGTATAACCACCTTCTTCTACATTAGCTTTAGCATCTTTTAATGAAGCCATCCTGGGAGGAACCCTAGTAACTTTGGGAATGGTTGAGACATCTTCAGTAGTTGCAGGAGGGATGACTTTAAAAGTTTGACAAGGAGTCTCGATGAATTCACCGTCCATCTCTACATACCGGAAAGAGTTCAAATGGCTAACCATATACTCTTCTTTACCACAGACAATAACAATATTTCCGTTTACAGGACATTTTAATTTCTGATGTAGGGTAGAGGTGACAGCGCCTGCCCCATGGATCTAGGGGCGTCCCAGTAAGCAGGAATAAGCTGGCCGAATGTCCATTACATAGAAAGTATATCCATAGACTTGTGAACCTACCTTGATTGGAAGATCCACTTCCTCGTGTACCATCCTTTTTGACCCATCAAAGCCTCATACTACAATATCTCACATTCTGAAGACGTGTTAGGATTCTGAGGAGGATCCCGTTGTGTAATCAACTCCGCTTTTAGTAAATGTTGTAACGCCTGAGACAATGGCATATTAATCTTGGTAAACTTCCTTCCCGGAGCATCTAATCTACGCCTATTACATTGTTATTGTTGAACAGGAACAGGATTAGAAATTAATACCACTCCCACAGACTGATTGCGGTCATTTTTAACACGGCCCTTCTGGCTATAAACGGAATTTGTTTCCTTCTTACCATTGAATGTCTTCTTCAAAGCATTTGAAGACACAACCACTTTAATTTTTCCTCTCTTAATACCACTTTTGACACGTTCTCCAGTTAGAATTAGCTCAGTAAAACCAGATGAAGAACTCCCAATCAGATGATTAATTAATGGACCTCTTAGAGTGCCCATGAACATATCAACTAGCTCTCTATCAGAGAAAGGAGGTTGTACTCTCCCAACTAGATATCTCCACTTCTGGGCATATTCTTTGAACCCTTCATTCGAACCCATATCCATGTTTTGTAATTGCACACGAGTTGGTGCAAGGTCAGCATTGTATTGATACTGCTTGTAGAAAGTAGCAGCCAAGTCTTCCCAAGTACGGATGTTGGTTCCTTCAAGCTGATAAAACCACTCGAGTTGTGTACCAGACAAACTTTCCTGAAAGAAGTGAACCTATAACTTCCTGTCAACAGTATGGGGTTGGATCTTCTGAACATAAGATCTCATATGAAGTTTCAGATAAGACACACCATCATATTTAGCAAAAGCATGGACTTTGAACATGTGAGGGATAACTACCCCAGGAATAAGACCCAGCTCTCCGAAATCCAACCCAGGCACTTTCTAGATTTCCATGGCCTTGAGGCAATCTTCGAGCTGTTTGTATCTGTCATCAACAGAAGGGTACTGTTCATCAGAATAGTCTTCATCCTCATGCATCTTACCAGAACCAAGGTTGCTTCCACCTTCATCCCTGACACTTCTACCATCGTCATCTTGGTTGTCATCTCCGTCAGAGGTGATATCAGCAGTTTGAACTGGTTTAGTAGAACCTTTGAATCTTCTTCCCATTTTGAGGGTAGCAATTGGCTTCTGAGTCTTCTTCTTTTTGGTGACAAGCACCATCATATATTTCTGTCCTTTAGCTAGGTTCATGAGGGTCTCCTAGAATTGGGCATTCTAAGCTTGGAGTTCCTTAACAGTTTGTTCAAGAGCCATCTTTTACTGAAATAAACAACAACATGAGAAAACATATATGGCAAAACATGCTATGTAATGATGTATGATATGTAGATGCAATGTTTTCAAGGATCTCGCGGGATTTAAATTTGTTTAAACAAAAGGAAACAAGAGAAATTTTAGTATCTAGCTCGAATTATAATTTCTTTTAATAAAAATAATTACAAAATAGAAAAAATATAAATCCAAGTCTCTCATGGACGCTTCCTCTTTGTGTTGACATATGTGTTAAGGCTTTGTTCTTCGTGGAGTCGTTTCGTCAGCTCCAGTACTTTCTTCTCACTGGCATAGAACTGAGCTTCAAAGGTATCTCTTTCTTTGTTGAGCTGAATCCAGGACTTCTGTAGTTCTTCAAATTCGGTAGGCATATCGGGATGAAGAACGGTATAAGGAACATATCCTTCAAGAACAGGCTCTACGATCACTAGTAAGATAGAAGGATATGGAATTTTGAGATTTTAAGCACGAGACTGCACCCATATGAGGTAAGGCTCTAGAGGAATGGAATTCTTATGTCTCAAAGTCTTGCTATCAATCTTGTTGACCGTTCCCCAAGCACATATAAACCTTTGATGGTAGTTTTGAGGATCGTTCTCATAGTCGAATATAATGCCCTGGACGAGCAAATTATGAGGACCATCCCTTTGAGCATAACCAAACTGACGCAGTGCTAGAGAAGGGATGTAAGTGACACCCACCTCTTATACCAAGGAGTGGTACATTAGGGAATTCCCCACAGCGATCAATAATAGTGACATCTTCCTGAGATCGAGAACACAAATGGATATCTGTGTGAGTGACATCAACCTTTGAGACCACCTCAAACCTTGTTTGTTCTTTATCACTGATCAGGGTAGGTGCGAAATAAACCACCTGGACAGTAGAGGTATGCAACACATAAGAGTTCCTCACTTCTTTATAGTACGAGTGTGGAGGGAATGCATGACATCTCCGAGCAAAGTAGGTAACATATTATGAGTGAGAAATATTTTGATGGCCTTCACATCTATGAATTAGTCCGGATTAGGGAATAGGATCAACCCATAGATCAGCAAAGCTAACATATCCTCAAAAGCACGAAGGTTCATTGTATCTAAAAATCCCTGAGCCTTCTCTATCAAAAATTTAGGAGAAAACCCCTTGACTCTATTCCTTGTTTCCCAATTAGATACAATGTACGGTCGTTTCAGATGTAGGTCTACTGCAACGTCTCCAGGTTTCAGAACATGCTCTAAACTGGTGAAAGGTATCTGATCAAGAATAGGCACTTTGAGAAACTTAGAGAATTCTTCCATTGTGGGTACCAACTGATAATTTGGGAAGGTAAAACAGTGGTGCTTCAGATCAAAGAACTGGAAAATAATGCCCATCATGTCTTCTTAAAATCCAGTAGTAACCAAACTGAGTAGATGACCATGTCTCTTGGTGAATTGAGAATTGTTCGGAACCTTTGAGACTAATTCCTCAAGCTTAGAAGGTATCCTTATAAAGTTGATCCGGATGGTATTCCTATGACTGGAAGCAATGACCCTGCAACACAGAACAAAGATAAGTCCCCTAGATCCTTGAAATGGTTAGTCATGATATGATGTTATGATGTTATGATGTCATGATATCATGTTCAAATAAATAATCAAACACAAGCAAAACACGTCAAGGCCTTAGGTTTAAGGATTGCATGGGGTTTGTAGGTAAATACCCTCTTGAAGTTTAGTTGGCTCAACCTGTCCTAAGGAAGTAACCAGGTTCTAAGGATCTCAATATCATTAATTTTTCCCATAAGTTTCTTCTAGCGTGGCAACTGACTTGCCACCAAACAAAACTTGAGAGTCGAATCTAAATGAGTGTAGTATCGAGTATCTATCAACTTCGGATTGCACCAAAGCCGCCTATCTCACTACCTTCTAATGGCTAAGTTGGGTCAATTAAGGTTCTAAGGCCAGTTAGTGCTTATGACACCTTGCGGCAGCCTATTATGCTCCCTGACTGACTCGAGGGATACCAGTACAAACCAATGTGTCGCACTAACGTAGCCATCACTTCAACCATATCGGTATACGTTGTATAGTTTCTATGATCTATTTCTCCTTAGCTAAAATGTTCCCCAGATCCGGTTATAGGTTCTTTGCAAGAAATAACCCAAACAACCCTTTAAAAATAAAGCAGAAAAATCAAACAAGGAAAGCATTTAAAAGTGATCTAAATCTAAGGTAACCCCACTGTTTAGTTATCCCCAACAGAGTCGCCAGTTTTGTAACTAAGCTTTCAAGAACTCACGAGCTTGGTGCCCTAAAAATGGCACTTTGTCATTCGGGCACTAGATCTCACATTTTATGCATCCAATATGTTCTAATGATGGATATAAACACATTCAAACACACCAAGTTAATTAACAATGCATAAATCGTAAGTGTTGAATTTGAAAAATCATTCCAAACCGGTGAGGATGAAAAGCAGCCTTCCTGTGTGCTTCTGGCTTCAAAGAGGGTAGGGATGATCTCCTGGAACCTTCAGGGAGATGATTAGATCATTGGAATTGCTTGACAAGGGCTGGAGATGAGAGTTTGACTTTGCCCTAATTCTTTGAAAATTTTGAGAATTTGCTAGGGTTTTTGAGGCAGCTTGCACGTGTGTTTTTGGTTTGAATGCAATGTGTAGTTGTAGGACAATGATTTAGGTCAAGAAAATGTGATCATATCTTTGTCATTCATGGAGAAAAGATTTGATTGACAATTTGTATGAAAAGCTTCTATATTTGCTCAATCTTGTGCCAATCAACCATGCATGTTTTCTTGGTTTTCAAGACACATCCTTGGGCCTCCAATATGATCATAATAAAGGTCCATGCGTCTAAATTCAATGGTTTCATATTTTATTTGATTCAATTTTCTTTTAAATAAATAAAATCCAAATAGAAGAAATATGTGAATGGACCTTTATTATGATCACGTTTGGACCTGAAAACTTAAGCCCAAAAGCCCAAAAGTTCAAGTTTGTTAACTTTGCTCTTCATGCATTTTCTCAAAATTTCCCAACTTGCACTGGTCATAACTTACTCAATTTTCATCTTTTGAAGGTGATCCTTATTTTTTTAGAAAGCTCAAGATGTCCTCTACAACCTCTATGTTGATCATTTTTTACTTTGAAGACTTTATCTTGATGTAAGTTTCCTTGACAAAAAAGTGTATGTTTGTTGACTTTAAAATGACCTATAATGAAGCATGTGAAAGTTATGCTTGGTCAAAGTTCAGTTGACTTCTCCTAAGGAAACCCTAATTTGGCAACTTTTGACCTTTGATGATTTGAGGGCTTTTCTTGAGGAATCATGATCAATCCCTTATCAAATGATGAATGTGACTTCAAAATGTTGAAGTTGACCAAAAATCTTGAGGCTTGACTATATGTTGAACATGGTTGACTTTTTACCCAATATAGTTGATTTTCAGTCATTTGAGTCATTGACTGAGCAAACTTGTGCTGCAAAGCTTGAAATTTGTTATGAGCATCCTTGAGTACATATGAGTACCCATTAAAAACACTTGAGACCTTAGAAACCCAAATTTCCTTGTGAAACACAAAACCCTAGTTGTGGACACCTTGCTTAGGAGGAGAATTTGTATGATCAATTCTTGAGCCACCTTGAGCATTTGAGGACCTTTTGGGAATATCTTGAAGAAAAATGGGAGGGAAAATTTTGGGGTACAACACATAGCACATTGATTCCATCCCTTGACACAAACGTGTTCTTGGCGCAGTGGTGAACTTGTTGGGCAGTAGAGCTGAGGGCGTGGGTTCAACACCCACCCTTGGAAATTGTATTTTTTTCATCATTTTCTAACCTTTTTTCTTTGTTTTCTCCCTCAATTTTACCCTTAAAAACTCTAAATTCATTTAACCATAAACCATAAAATCTTTTCTTTTACAAACTCTAAAAATTATTAAGTTTTAGGTTTTCATCATTAACTTTTTTTATCAATTTAATTAATCTGTTAGTTTTAATTAAAATTAATTAGACTTTTTTAGGTTTATTTAATTAATCGTAAAAAACTTTTTTCATAAAGAACCAACAAAACATTTTTCGTTTTCCTTTCTCTTATTCTTACATTCTTTTTTGTGTAGCTTATTCTTCTTGCGTTTTCCTTGATTTTGTAACTGTTTACAGTTTGTAATTGCTTAGGGCTTTTTTACTTCCCGCTTTTCTATTTTGTAACTGCCCCCGAAGCAATGTAATAGTTTAGGGTTTACTTTCTGCCTTTACTTTCCGCACTTTACATATCTGTATTCAATTTTACTCTATTGCTATTAATAATTAGGGTTTGCATGGAAAGACTAACAATTGAGCGATAGGAAACCCTAACTGCAAAGATAAAATAATTGAATACAAATTACTCGCACACTCACACCTCTAGGGTAACCTCCCTTGTTGCCTTCGGAAAATAAACAATCATGTCCCTCGAAAGTGGGGACGCTTTAGCAAAGTCCCTCGATTCAAATATCATAGTCCCTCGATAACCCTTCGATGTAGCCTTTCGGTAAATGATCTAGTCCCTTATGAAAATTGTTAAAGCGTCCTTACTAGTTGCCTTCGATGACCGTACGATGACCCTCGTCTGTCCCTTCACATCCAACGATAGGGTTTCCTACTAACTAATGGTACAAATAGCACTATCTAAAGGAGGAGGAAAATACAAGAACGACCTTGAGTAGGGTAGAAATCCTAATCTCTTTCTCATAAAGCTCTTCAAAACAAAAACATTTCTCACAATCACTTTTCAATAAATATTTTCAAACAAACACTTTATACGCATTCTCGAGGACCGATACAAGAATAATTACAAAGTTTCGCCTTACATTGCCAACTTTTCAAAATATTTTTAAATACACAACACAAAGCAATTTTCAAAAAAAGTGAGCTAAGAGATTAAGAGCCCATAAATAACTACGGATGAAAGGGGTGCTAACACCTTCCCTTTTCATAACCTACCCCCCGAACTCAAAAATCTTCAAGGTCTTTCCTGTTCTTTTCACCCTTTCCTTATTTTATCAAAGAAAAGTCAGTGGCAACTCTTGTTATCCGCAACATTTTCGATAGAATGCAAAACCAAGTCCGTTCGCCCATCGTATTACAAAATTGATGACCCTACTGGGGATCACTTAAAAGAGGGGTTACCTTAGAGTTTAGGATCACTTTACTTGTTTTTACTTGCTTGCTTTGATTGCTTTACATTTGAGGGTTGCTCGAGTTTAAATTTCTTGCAAAGATCCTACACCAGGATCTGGGATACCTTACGTAATTAGAAATAGATCATGGAAACTGTACAGTGTAGACCGATATGGTTGAAGTAATGGCTATGTTAGTGTGATACTTTGGTTCGTACTGGTGTCCCTTGAGTTAGTTAAGGAGAACACTAGGCTGCTGCGTGGTGTCATAAGCACTAACTGACTTTTAGAAACTTAGTTTACCTAACTTGGCCATTAGAAGGTAGTAAGATAGCTGGCTTTGGTGCAGTCCGAAGTTGGTGGATACTCGATACTACGCTCATTGAGATTTGACTCTTGGGTTTTTTTTGGTGGCAAGTCAGTTGTCGTGTTAAACAAAACTTGTGGGAAAAATTAGTGATATTGAGATTACTAGAACCTAGTTACTATTCTTAGGACAAGTTGAGCCAACTTAACTTCAAGAGGTTACTTACCTACAAACCTCATGCAAGCCTTTAAACCTAAGGCTATTGTGTGAGTTGTTTGTATTTTCTATTTGTTCAAACATGACATCATAACATCATGACATTATGCCATAGCATTTTTATTAACCATTTGAAGGATCTCAAGGGCCTGTGATGCAGATTTATCATGAACCAGATGTCTAACAAGGGGAAAGAGGATTTATATTCCTCTAACCAGATGTCGTCAAAGACCGAAGTGTGTTCTTTTGAGTAAAATTCTAGGACCCACTCGACATGGTGAGCTTGATTATCATAGAAGGACGTCCAAAGACGCAAAGTTCTTCAGTCAAATTTGCAGCCAGACTCAATTTCTAACATTTCATTTTTGTTTATCCTGCGAGATCCTTGAAAACATTGCATCTACATATCATGCACATCCTTATAACAGGTATTTCCCAAAGATAGGTTTTCTCATCTTCTTACTATTTATTTCAGTAAAAGATAGCTCTCTAATAAATCATGAAAGATCTTCAAGCTCAGTACACACAATTTCAGCAAATGTTCCTGAACTTAGCCAAAGGGGTGGAAGACTTGAAAGAACCCATCATCAAAGAGAGAAAGAAGAAGACTAAGAAGCCGATTGTCATTCTTAACATGGGTAGAAGGTTCAATGGTCCGGTTAAGAGGGCTCTATATTTTGAGGTCCCATCAAATGAAGATGATAACCAAGAGGAAGATGACAAGAGTGTGAAACTGAGGAGAATAACAACCTTAGTTTTGTCCAGTATTCTGATGAAGAAGACTTTTTTGCTGAGTAGTATCCTCCTGCTCATGACAAATACAAACAACTCAAAGATCGTCTAAATGACATGGAAATCTAGAGGGTGCCTGGGTTAGATTTTAAATAGATGGGATTAGTCTAGGGGTTGTTATCCCTCACAAATTCAAGGTCCCTACTTTTGTGAAGTATGACAGTGTTTCCTGTCCTAAACTCCATTTGAGATCTTATGTCCGAAGATCCAATCCTATACTGCTGACAGGAAGTTATAGGTGCTCTTTTTTCAAGAGATCTTGTCGGGAACATAATTAGAATGGTTCTATCAACTGGAAGGAACCAACATCCATACTTGGGAAGACTTGGTTGCTGCCTTTTATAAACAGTACTAATATAATGTTGATCTTGCACCAACCCGTGTGCAATTACAAAGTATGATTATGGGCTCGAACAAAGGCTTTAAGGAATATGCCCAAAAATTGAGGGATCTAGCTGGAAGAGTTATACCTCATTTGTTTGATAGGGACCTGGTCAATATGTTTATAAGAACTTTGACAGGGCCTTATTCATCTGATCTTCATCTGGTTTCACCGAGCTGATATTAACTGGGGAACATGTTGAAAGTGGAATCAGGAGTGGAAAAATTCAAGTAGATATGTCTTCAAGTACTGTAAATAAGACGTTCAATGGTAAAAAGGAAACAAATGATATGTATATCTAGAAGGGTCGTGTTAGAAATGACAGCAACCAGTCTGTAGGTGTTGTGCTAATTTCTAATCTAGCGCCTATGCAACAACATCAACAAGAAAATCAGCATAGGTCACACGCACCCAGGAGACAGTTTACTAAGATCAACATGCCATTGTCTCAGGCATTACAACATCTATTGAAGGAAAAGTTGATAATGTTAAGAGATCCGCCTCAGAATCACAACACCTCATATCCCAAGTACAATGCCAATGTAAGATGTGCTTATCATTCCAACAGCCTCGAGCACAATACAAATAGTTGATGGGCTTTGAAGAACAAAATTCAAGACATGATTGATAATAAAGAGATTTAGTTTGATCTTCCCGACCCCCAATGTTATTACAGCACCTATGCCGAAGAATGACAAAGGCATTAGTGTTATTGATGATGTTTCATATGTTTCTATTGTAAGTTATTTGACTACTCCCCTCCTAATCATTAAGAAGAATATGATGCATGCCGATTTATTTTTGTGTTATATTGAAAGATATTATTGTTGCACAGCCCAACCCAATGACTGCAAAATGCTGAAAGTAGGTATTCAACGCCTAATGGACAACCACATGATTCTAGTTGAGAATATTCCTGCAGTTGAGAATTTGTTTCAAGACTTAGAGCTTGAAGAGGCATTTGTAATTTTTGGCACTCCTCTCAGGATCACTTCCAAGGTCCTTTAAAGATTACTGCTAAACCCAGAGTTGTTCCTCTGATAATCATCGCACCCGGACCTATTCTGTATTCCTCGGACAAAGCTGTCCCTTGGAACTATGGAGCCGACGTCTACTACCATGGCATTAAGCAAGAGCCGTTTACTACTGAGAATGAAAGTATTTAAGTTTCTAATCCCAACATTGCCAATATTGTTGGGACAAGTAAGGTTACTAGAAGGAGAAGGGTTTTCTCTCCAGAAATTTCTCCAAAGACTTTCGCCACACCGATTCGTGTTACCACTACCGAGCTAATTACTGAGAATCGAGGCAAAGGACAAATGAATGAGCTTGCCCAAACGGAGGCACCAAAAGAGGTTACTACTAAAGATACCTCCCATCAAGAAATGGAGTAAGTACTCAAAATTATCCGAAAAAGTGATTACAAGATTGTTGAACAGCTGCGGCTGACTCCCTCCAAGATATCCATGTTATCCCTATTATTGTGTTCGGAATCCCATGCCAAGGCTTTGGTAAAGTTCTTGAAATCTGCTCACGTGCCACAAGAAATCTCTGCTGACCAATTTAAAAATTATGTTGCTAGTATGAAGATTGATAACAGGCTGGGATTTTCTGATGTCGATTTGACTCCTGAAGGAAGAAACCACAACAAAGCCTTGTATGTCTCTATCAAATGCATGGGCACTACTTTAGCTCAAGTATTGGTTGAAACGGGTTCCTCGCTGAATGTTCTACCACAGGGTGCTCTAGACATACTTGATTATGAAGAGGTTGTGCTAAAACCTAGTGATCTTATGGTCAGAGCCTTTTATGGTTCAAAAAGGATGGTACCTGGAAAGGTGGATCTTCCAATCAGAGTAGTTTCGCATGTATTCGATTCCACCTTCTATGTAATGGATATCTGGCCAGCCTATTCCTATTTACTGGGACGCCGTTGGATTCATGGGGTAGGTGCTGTTACTTCCACCTTACATCAATCGTTGAAATATCCTGTAAAAGGAAAGGTTGTTACAGTTTGTGGTGAAGAATAGTATATGATGAGTCACTTAAATTAATTCAAGTATGTTGAGATGGACCGCGAGTTCATCGAAACTCCCTGTTAGACTACCTCTACTGAAGACGTTTCTGCTATTCCCAAGGTTACTAGGGTTCCACCTAGAATGGCTTCTTTAAAGGATGCTAGAGCTGTAGTAGAAGAAGGTGGATGCATTATTTGGGGTCAGCTTCCTGACATTCCATACAAGTCTGACAAATTTGGTTTGGGTTTCGCTGCAGAAGCTCAGAGGGTTGTGTGACGTAATCATGCCGGAAGACCACCAATCCGCATCAGTAACAATGGATTCAACACTATAGAATATTTTGATAGTGACTACGACCTAGACGGTTGGATATTTCCCACCAACGGTAACGGGCTCAACAACTGGAAGACTGAAGACCTTATCTCAATCACTTTTAGTCATGCGTAAATGCTACTTTCTTTTTTATTGCTTTCAAGTTTGGTTATTTAATTTTAAAACAATAATTTTAAGCCTTGTGTCTTGCCCAGGGCACAACAGTTCATTTATTAGCGTTCAAGTCATCCATAAATTCCCACAGAAGAGTTGGTATCCCCAGAAGAGTTGGTATCCATAGAGGAAACTCAGTCAGACAACACCTCAGAAGTTTATCCATCTCTTTTATCCCCAAGTCAGGGTATATAAGACCTAAATTCCCCATTAGAGTGATGAAAGACCAATTTTCCTGAACTCTTATATCCCCAAGCAGAAGTCGAACGTCCCCAGCTGAATATCCTCAAACAAAAAGCAAGATGCCCCACCGAAGAACAAGATTGAAGATTCATATTCTTCATCTCCATAAACAGCGAGGGATTTATTTTCCCAAAAAAGGATGTAATACAAAGCTGCCAATGCACTTCAACTACATCTTACATCCATACATCATTTACAAATATTATAGCATATGCATACGAAATGCATATGACACTCTCATTTACTTTGAAGACATCATTACGCAATGCACTACATACATCATGACATTACATAAAGTCTAACTCTGTCTTTTTAGGTCAAGTCTACAAACAGACGAATATCATTAGCAATTTTCAAACAGGTCAAAGATTAATTCCCGAAACAAGACGGGGCAACTATCTATACAACCGATAAAAAGCAGGTCCCAAATTAATTCCTGAAATAAGACGAGGAAACTATCTACATGACAAAACCCAGATTAACTCCTGAAATAGGACGGTGCAACTATCTATATAACCATTCAAAGATAAACTCCCGAAACAAGACGGGGAAACTATCAACATGACCAGGAGGTATGAATTCCCGAAAAAGGATGGGTTTACCAACAAAATCAAACTGTAGATCAATTCCCGAAGCAGGACGGGGCGACTATCTACATGACGAGCATTTACCTTAGAGACTAAATTTGACAAGCATTTCTCTCAGAGACTAAATCTGACAAGCAGCTACACAAGCACTTTCCCCAGAGAGTTATCCTGAAAAGCTTTCTTCAGATACGCTCAAGTGTGGACTCAATCTGATACTCTCACCAACAATTACTTTGGATAGCATCTATAAGCCCATCTCTGAAGCAACTCGGTCATCTCTCCGAATGGCACATTTTAAGCCCATTCAAGCAATATTATCAACCAACAACATTACCTCCTGCACATGCGAGTGTAAATTTCTAGGCACTTAAGTGTTCAATCCTCTTCTACCTTTAGATTACGAATGGCAGACATGCTAATCTTACTCCACATGTTTAAGAATATTGAACAGGGGAAATTGTTGTACCCCAAAATTTTCCCTCCTATTTTTCTTTAAGATATCTTCTCACGCTTCAAGGGTTTTTATTTGCTCAAGGTTGCTTAAGAATTGATCAGATAAATTATCCTCCTAAGCAATGGACTTACGACTAGGGTTTCTCTTTTCTAAAGGAAGATTGGGTTACTAAGGCCTCAAATGGATTTCATAGTTTCTCATATGTCTCTAATAATTCTCATGCCAAATTTCAATCCTTTCATCACAAGTTTGCTTAGTCAATTGCTCAGATGGCTGAAAATTAACTATTTTGGATAAAAAGTAAATTATGGTCAACATACAGTCAAACCTCAATATTTTTGGTCAAAATCAAGGTTTTAAATTCATATTCATCATTTGACCAAGGATTAATCATGATTCATCAAGAAAACTCAAGATTCATCAAAAACAAAAGTTACTAAATTAGGGTTTTCTTTAGGAAAATTTGAATGAACTTTGACCAAGCACAACTTTCACATGCTTTATCAGATTTTCCTCAACCAAAGTTAATTTAGAAGGAAATTCAATTCTATACAACTTTGTCTCTCTAAGCTCAAGTCCAAAAAATGCTTCATTGGAGAGATATGGGCCAATACATTATAGATCATTTCAAAAGTCAACAAAAAGACACTTTTTTTCAAGGAAACCTACATCAAGATAACGTCTTCAAATGTAAAAATGATCAAAATAGAGATTGTAGAAGTCATCTTGAGATTTCCAAAAAGTCCAAGATCACCTTCAAATGATAAAAATTGAGAGAGTTATGATTGGTCCGAATTGATTTTTTTTGAGAAAATGCATGAAACTAAAATTGACCAAACTTGGAATTTTGGGCTATTGGGCTTGTGATTCAAAGTCCATATGTGTTTTATACCTCATTGTGAACCTCAAAGCTTATTCATACACCCGTTTTGATTTTTATTTATTTTTTATTGTTATTAAATTATGGTCAAAATTAAAAAAAGATAAAACAATGCTTCTTACAAGGTCCAAGCCCATAACCTTTGACCTAATTCATGCTTATATATTCTCCTCAATTTAGACAAGCTGGCACATGAAATTCTTGCAAGAAGAAACACTCTAAAATTCGGAAATTTTCAAATAATTAGGGCAAAGCAAGAATCCCAATTGCAACCACTCTCAAGGAAAACCAACCCTTCAATTCACTTCTAGGAACACTATAGGGTAAGGTTGGATTGATTGCATCAATCAAAAGGGCATACAAACTCATATATGTGCCTTACCGGTTTTGATATTGCATGAATCTCATACATTCACTTTCTTCTTGTTTTTATGCATACTAAATTGGCTAACGTGTTCAAGAGGTTTAATAGTGTAGGAATAACCCAAAGCATGATCCCATGATGGTTGAATCATGAACTGTCATGTTTGGTCTGATCCATGATATTTTTGTTATACCTCTCAAACCAGCGTGAATCAGTCAAAAACAATGGTCCCATTGAACTCACAGTGGTTAATTTAGGGGGGTAGGGTACATTTGGATCACTAACCATGTATATTTTGCAAGAACAAGAAAAAGAATCATCGAAGAAGATGACCGGAGCCAGGGCTGAGGCGCCTCTCCGGTCCATACAATAAGGTTTATAATATAATTATTTGGTATCAATAATATAAATAGATGTATAGCCATCCCAAGGGTAGAAGCACGTGCATTAAGGTTTTACTATGTCAGGGCACGAGTTCGATCCCTGCATTTTGGTGTTTTGAATTTGTTTTTTCATATTTTCATGTTTTGCATATTACATAGCACGCTGATTCCATCCCCTGACAAAAGCGCGCGCTTGGCGCAGTGGGGAGAAGGTTCAAAGGTCTAGTCAAGAGGGCTCTAGATTTCGAGGTCCCATCAAATGAATATGGTAACCAAGAGGAAGATGACAAGAGTGTGAAAGTTAAGGAGAATAAAACCCTTGGTTCTGGCTAGTATTCTAATGAAGAAGACTTTTCTGCTGAACAGTGCCCTTCTGCTGATGACAAATAAAACAACTCGAAGATCGTTTAAATGCCATGGAAATCTAGAGGGTGTCTGGGTTAGATTTTGAAGAGCTGGCATTAGTCTCGGGAGTTGTTATCCCTCAAAAATTCAAGGTCCCTACTTTTGCGAAATATGACAGTGTTTTCTGTCCTAAACTCCATTTGAGATCTTATGTCCTAAAGATCCAACCCCATACTACTGACAGGAGGTTATGGGAGCACTTCTTTAAAGAGAGCTTGTCGGGAACACTATTAGAATGGTTCTATCAACTGGAAGGAACCAACATCCGCACTTGGGAAGACTTGGTTGTTTCCTTTTACAAACAATACCAATACAATGCTGATCTTGCACCAACCCCTATTCAATTACAAAGTATGACTACGGGCTCGAACAAAGGCTTTAAGGAATATTCCCAAAAATTGAGGGATCTAGCTAGAAAATTTCAACCTCCTTTGTCTGATAGGGAGAGGGTCAATATGTTTATGGGAACTTTGACAGGGCCTTTTGTTGTACCCAAAACTTTTCCCTCCCATATTTCTCAATACATTTCAAGTGAGGTCCTCAAATTGCTCAAGGAAGTCCAAGGGTTGACCAGACAAACTCTCTCCTAAGGCAGTCCACCTCAAATTAGGGTTTCAGTTTGCATCAAGATGTTTGAATCCAAAGGATACCAAATTCTCACCATTGTCCTAATATGTTCTCAAGATCATCCATGTCAAGTTTCAAGCCTTGTAGAGGAAGTTTGCTCAGTCAATTGCTCAAAGGCCTGAAAATCGATTATGCTAGGGCAAAAGTCAACTGTGGCCCACATACAGTCAAACCTTAAGATGTTTGGTCAACATCCTAATTTTGAAGTATTATTCATAATTTGATCAAGAGTTGATCATGATTCCTCAAGGATTGCTCACAATTCATCAAAACCCAATAGTTGCTAAATTAGGGTTTTGTAGGAAAAGTCAACTCAACTTTGACCAAGCATAACTTTCTCATACTTTATCAAAAATGACCCATCCAAAGCTCATTTTGAATAGGATGCAATTACATATAATCCATCTTCATCTCCCAAGTTCAAAATATGCACTCACAAGAAGATATGAATTTGGACATTATAGGTCATTTTGAAAAGTCAACAAAAATACCTTTTATGTCAAAGCTTCATACATGAACATGGAAGACTCAATTGAGATGAGACCAAAAGGGTTGCTTAGAGGACATCTTAAAATTTCTAAAACATCCAAGAAAACATCTCTAGGGTCAAAATTGAGGTAGTTATGCATTGGCCAAGTTGACCTTTTTTGCAAAATTCCCAAAAGTCAAATGTGTCCCAAATTGCAATTTTTGCTAAATGGGCCCAACTTTTTATGCTTACCTTGAGTTTGTAACATGACCCACGACCCATGATTCCTTCCATTTGTCATTTTTTATTTTTGTCATTTATTTTTATTTTATTTCAATTAAATCAAATAAAATCAAAATAAAATCATGAAAATATTAAAAACTAATCAAGGCTTGAGATTTTGTGCATATTTAGGTCTATTATACAGCTGGAGAGAGAATCAAATCGTGCAAGGCATCAAAACAAGCATAAATTGGATCTTTTATCACTTTGGGAAAATTTGTCTCTTTTAAGAAACAAGATCATTATCCTCTTAATGGAAAGATATTGGGTGATTATTATTACCCTAATTCGCCCTCCATATATAAAGGAAGCAATCCCAAAACCCTAGCACGGTTCAGCAGCAGCCTCCCAAGATCAAATTTCTTTCAAAATTTCAAAGTGTACCAAGATCGAATTCAAGGGTTCAGCCATCTACAAGACTTTCCATCCATCCTATTGTGATCTACAGGTAAGACAAGGTATAAACACACCCTTTTTACATAGCCATGCATGCTGAAACTGCACATACATGAAAACATACTTTGCAAAATTTCCATGGATCATACTTTTGTTTATAGCCTGATTCGATTCATGCTGACCATGCCATTGAGTTCCAGTGAATGTTTAGAACAGAATTGGTCCATCGTTTGAGATATCTAGTGGCCAAAATGTAAACCACCATGGCTAGGGTTCATATCACTTAAAGTTTCGTTTTGGTGAAAGCAGGCAACATTAAGCCAAGAAAACACCATCATGATGATCGCCATGCCCTAATTATTGGATCTGCATATTTCATTTGCTTCGATTTCACCGTTTTCGTAGGGTTCCAAGATCGCCCATGCCGGAGAAGACGACGGAGCATAGTTCCGGCGTTGTTGACTCTGGATGACTTTGGTTGACGCAGGCGTGGCCTTTTCCCATGTCTTAATTGGCCCTTCAAATTGCTGACTCAATTATGTTTGCTGACTAGACTTAAGTGGCTTAGTTTTCTATATGTTTTATTTTTGTAATTATACTTATGATTCGTTAATTAGCACAGATGGTCCAGGTGGAGGTATGTGAGAGGAAGGACCTGGGTTTGATCCCAGGTCCAAACGTTTTCACATTTTCTAACTTATCTCATGCAGATTCCATGCGCCTCAAGCCCAAGTCCATACCATGCGCTTACAAGATCCAACCAGTGGATTGCTCTTGATTCAGATCTAACGTCTCACACACGCGGTTGTACCATAGACCATCAAAAGAGTTGTACATAGAATCCAGCGAAGGGTTTGGGCCATCAGCATCTGGGCCCAGAAATTCAGAAATAAACCCCCCTTTCTGCTAAGATACCAGGCCCATTCCTTATTTCTTTTAATTTATTTCATTTATTTATTTAATTTGTTTAATTATTTTCTAACCAAAAATTAATTTCTTTTTTTCACAAAAAAATCATAAAATCAATTTCACAAACTTAGAATTAGGTTTTTTTATCAAATTTAATTTAATATTAAGTTTAAATTTAATTTAGGTTAATTCTAACTTTTTTATATATTTAAAATCAATTAGAAAAATTAGGGTTTGCTTGATTTAATATTTATTTTTTCTCAATATATAAAAAATACTAAAATAGGTTAATTTAATTATTTTTCTTAATTTAAATTAATTAGTAATTAGGTTTTTTATTTATTCAATTAAACCTTATTTTCTCGAAATAATCATAAATAATAAAAAAAAGATTTTTCTTTTAATTAGGTTTAGTCGGGGTCAAAACCCTAATTCTCTCATTTCGATTCATCGCGCATATTTATTATTTTTGCAATATTAATGTAACTGCTCATGGTATGTAATAGTTTAATTAGGATTTCCTTTTTATTTATCGTTTTACGAGTTTTTTGGCTATGTAATTAATCCCTACCCCGAAGCCTTGTAATAGCGTAGGTTTTATTTTCTCGCATTTTAATTCTCGCAAATATTAACTGTTAGATGTATGTTAATAGGATTGTATGACAAGATTGCAAGACAATTTAAAAAGGCTAGAAAACCCTAAAGTGAAAAGATAATAACAGAAATCAAATCACTCGCACATGCGTACTCCTAGGGTATACTCTCACTTCGGTTGCCTTCAGAAAATGATCATTAAGTATAGGGTGTCTTAGTGGTAGCCCTCTTTGTCTAAACAAAGATCAAATGTCCCGTTCGGAAATGTTTTCTCAGAAACGTCGCCTCGGAAATGTTGCCTCGAATATGATCTTAAAACATTAGGGTTATTACTAAGATGTCCTAACATTGCTTTAGTGATCGTACGTCCCTTACGAATTGACCCTTACAACTCCAATGACGATGATACCTACTCCTTAATAGTAGGATAGCACTGTCTAAAGGAAACAAGAACAGAAACAATCTTTTTTCGAGTAGGTAGATGGTAGTAGGTACTTCCTCAAAACAATAAACTTTTTCACACCAAACACTTTTTCAAACAAAGTTTTCAAAAACACTTCATAACACTCTTGAAGACAGAAGCAAGGGTTAAAACCAAGTAAAACAAAACTTTTCAAAACAAACACACAAGCAATTTTAAAAAGATGAGCAAGTACCTAAGAACCCGTAGAAAAATACAGATAGAAAGGGTGCTAACACCTTCCCTTTCTATAATCTACCACCTGTACTCAAAATATCTCGAAAAAGGAATTTTTCTTTGCTTTTTTCCTTTCCAGTTGGATAAAATAAAAGTCGGTGGCGACTCTTGCTTACCGCGACATTTTGCAAACACAAACGCAAAATGCATACCAGCATTTTCCAAAACAGTCGGTTCTTCCACCGTATCATAGAACTGCGACTCTGCTGGGGAGTTAATAAGTGGGGTATACCTTAGGATTTTGTTCATCATAAATTTCTTCTCTTGTTTGCTTTGGTTGCTTTACTTTTAAGGGTTTTGTATTGGGAGTTACTATAGATCGTAATCTGGATCTGGGGACACCTTTTAGGTAAGTAGCAATAAACTGTGAGGGAACTGTACGGCGTAGACCGATACGATTGAAGCAGTAGCTATATTGATGTGGCACATTGGTTGGTACTGGTATCCCTTGTGGAGAAACGAGGAGAATATGGGGCCGCTATTTGTGTCGTTAAGCATCAACTGACCTTAGAACCTTTAATCAACCAACTTAGCCATTAGGAAGTGGTGAGATAGCCGACCTCGGTGTAAAGCTGAGAACTAGTTGATTCTCGATGCTACACTCATTGGGACCATACTCTCGAGATAGTTCCAGCCGCAAGAAATGATTGTGTGAGCTGAAACCATGACCGATGGAGGATGGTCAGTGATATTGAGAACCTCTAGAAACCGATTACTTTTGCTAGGACAGGTTGAAACCAACTGAACTTCAAGAGGGTCATACCTTTTACCCCATGCAAGCCTTAAACTTAAGGGCTTTTGTGTGACTTGTTTTCCTAGGCCATGTCTGTTACCTGCTATACCTGTTGTTTGTTTTATCATGACATCATGCATTATAACATAGCATGCATACTTCATTATACTAACCATTTCAAAGACCGAGGGGATTTATCTTTGTTCTATTTTGCATATTATGGCTTTCGTACGCAGAAACACCATCCGAGTTAACTTTATGCAAATACCTGCTCAACTCAAAGAGTAAGCCTCAAGAGTTTCTGAGACTTATTCATTCATTAAGAGACATGGTCAGCTTCTTAGCCTGGTTACCTCAAAGTTTGATGAGCAGATGATGAGTGTCCTTTTCCAGTTCTTCGATCCTGTGAATCATTGCTTCACCTTTCTAGATTATCAGCTGGTTCCCACTTTGGAAGAGTTTTCTCACTTATTGGACATATCTATCCTTGAGCAGATGCCCTTCAAAGGTATGGAAGAGACTCCTAGACCAGAAGACATTGCTTCAGCTCTGCATCTAAAACGGGCTGATGTAGTATCCAATTGGGAAACACGAAGCGAGGTTGAAGGTTTCTTAGCCAAGTTTCTGATAGATTAAGCTCAGCTATTCTGGGATAGTTTGGATTTTCAGGATTTTGAAGACATCTTGGCTCTCCTTATCTATGGGTTGGTCCTCTTCCTGAATCCAGATTCCTTCATAGATGTGAAGGCGGTTAAGATCTACCTTTCTCAGAATCCTGTGCCTACTCTACTGGGTGATATCTTGCATGCCCTCTACATTCATACTGTGCGTAGAAGAGGGACTCTTATGTGTTGTATGTCGTTGCTGTCAAGGTGGTTTATTTCGCACCTCCCTAAGTCTGTACTGAAGAACGAAGAAGGTTTGGGTTGGTCCTACAGGATAATGTCACTTGCCCATACAGATATTCTTTGGAGTTCCAAGGCTATGGAAAACACTATTGTCATTGATCATTGTGGGGGATATCCTAATGTCCCATTGCTTGGAATCAGAGGAGGGATAACCTACAATCCTTGTCTAGCTTTGCGACAATTTGGTCGTGCTCGGAGAGATGGTCCCCATGAGCTACTTCTTACGGATATTGCATTTGACTACAAGGAAGACGTTGACGAGCATCGTCGGAGGTTTATACGAGCTTGGGGCATGGTGAACAGATCTGACCCCCAAGAGTTGGGACCAAGGACTTCCCTCCCTATGCAGCCTTATCTCCAATGGGTCCGAGCTCGTCCCAGAAGCTTGGGATGCCCTATGAAGTAGTACTTCCAGTAATTGTGGAGCCCACCAATGAAGAAGGCATTCCTTACACAGTTCTTTATCCTTACATGCCCACTGATCTTGGGGCATTGCAGAGGTCTTGGATTCAACTGAAAGAGGAAAGGGATACTTATCGGGAAAAGTACCATGAGCAAGAAAGGAAGATCTTGAAGCTCACCAGGCAGCTAGAGGAGGAAAGAACGATCAATGACTATGTCATCACAAAGAGGAAGCGTCCATGGGACTTTTGATTTTGCTTTTTCTAGTTTAGATTTGTTTTCATTGTAACGCCTTAAAGGAATTGTTGAACCTTTTACAAGTTCATCTAATAAAGTTTGTTTATTTTTCTGGTTTGCAAATTTAAATCTCCCAAAGTCTTTGAAATTATTACATACGCATCCCATTATCATGCACACCATTACATGTACCATTACAGGTTTCTCATCTTCTTCGCTGTTTATTTCAGCACGAAATGTCTTCTGATCAAGCCATCAAAGATCTTCAGGCATAGAACGCCCAATTCCAAGAGATGTTCTTGAGCTTGGCTAAAGGGCAAGAGGATTTGAAAACTCTCATTCTGAAAGAGAAGAAGAAGAAGAAGAATAAGTTCGTTCTTCTAAGTATGGGCAAAAGGTTTGGAGATAGGCTAAAACAGAAAGTTGATTTGTCCTCTTCATCCAAGGAAAGGGAGAACCAAGAAGAAGAAAAGGGCCCCAGTCCTGCAATCTCTGATGATGATACAGATTATGATGAGGAGCAATATCCTCCATTCGAGGATAGGTACAATCAGTTAGAAGACCGTCTGAGTGCCATGGAGATTCAAAAGATCCCTGGTTTGGATTTCGGAGAACTGGGATTGGTATCGGGAGTGGTGATCCCTCATAAGTTCAAAGCTCCGGTATTTGCCAAGTACGACGGAGTATCCTGTCCAAAACTCCATCTTCGCTCGTATGTCAGGAAAATCCAACCCCACACTGCTGATAGAAATTTGTGGGTGCACTTCTTTCAAGATAGCCTGTCAGGGACTCAGCTTGAATGGTTTTATCAATTGGAAGGAGCCAATATCTGAAACTGGGAAGACCTTGCTGCTGCTTTTTACAGGCAGTATCAGTATAACACCGACCTTGCTCCCACCCGTACTCAGCTTCAGGGTATGTCTATGGGTGCAAGCGAAGGTTTTAAGGACTATGCTCAAAAGTGGAGATATTTGGTTGGAAGAGTCCAACCCCTTTGTCTGATAGGGAGTTGTTTGACATGTTTCTAGGGATGCTATCTGGTCCATTTTTCAACCATCTGATCGGCAGTTCGTCATCTGGGTTTACTGAGTTGATTTTGACTGGAGAAAGAGTAGAAGTTGGTATCCTAAGTGGTAAGATACAAAAAGATACTTCATTAAGTGCAGTAAGGAAGCCTTTCACCGGTAAGAAAGAATCTAGTGCAGTTTACGGCCCGAGGGGCCAAAGCAGACCTGAACACCGTCAAGCGGTAAATACGGTAGTGATATCAAGACCCACAGTTGCTCCACAATGCAACAATCAACAAAGGGTGGAAAGACCACAAAGGCAGTACACTCGGCTCAATATGACCTTGTCTCAAATTCTACCACAACTATTGAAGACCAACCTGGTAACTCTGAGGGAGGCCCCGAAGAACCCCAACACCACATCTCCTCAATATAACCCGAATACCCGCTGCGCCTATCACTCCGAAAGTCCAGGTTATGATACAAACAACTATTGGGCCTTGAAGAATAAGGTGCAAGACTTGATCGGAGCCAAAGAGATTGAGTTTGACGCTCCGGAGAAGCCCAACGTCATAACTGCTCCTATGCCCAAACATGGTCATGGAGTAAATGTTGTGGACGATGATTTATTTGTGACCTCCGTGGAATAAATTTCTACTCCTTTGATGACAGTTAAGAAGAATTTATTGTTGGCCGTTTATTTCCGGGCTGTGGCGAAGGTTGCCACATAGGTTCAATTCTTCCTGCTGGTTGCCACTTATTGAAATCAGGTGTTCAGCGCCTGATGGATAACAAAGAGATTCTATTCGAAAAGACTATGATTCCGTTGGTTCCTATTGAAGATGTTGCCATCATAACCATTTCTGCCAATCCTTCCAAGGTTTCCTCGAGAAAGCCTGTTAAGATCACACTCGTCCCAAGAATTGCTCTGTTAATAATTACTGTCCCTGGTCCAATCCCCTACACTTCGGATAAGGCTGTCCCTTGGCACTATGGTGCCGATGTGTATTACCATGGAGTTAAACAAGACTTAAAAAGTGAGGAAGTTGATGTTGATGTCAGCAATATTGTCGGGGCTAGCAAGGTCACCAGAAGTGGAAGACTCTTTTCTCCCGAGATTTCCCCTCTGACTGTTCACAAACCTGTTGTCATTCAATTTGCTAGTACATCAACTACTACCCAGTTCCTATTCCAGTCATCACCCTTGTCGCCGAGCCATCTGGCACTCGAGGCAAAGAAATCATAGGTGAGCCTGCCCGGACGGAGGCACCTAAGAAGATCATTGTAGAAACCTCTAAGCATGAGATAGAGGAAATTATGAAGATTATCAAAAAGAGCGACTACAACTTAGTCGAGCAGCTGGGGCAGACCCCGTTAAAAATCTCCATGTTGTCCTTGTTATTGTGTTCTGAAGCCCATGGAAAGGCTTTAATTGCTTTCCTCAAGACTGCGCATGTGCCGCAGGAAACCTCAGCCGATCAATTCAAAGACTGCGTAGCTAGTTTGACTGTCGACAATGGGTTGGGTTTCTTAGATGCAGATCTTACTGCTAAAGGAAGAAATCATAATGACGCTCTGCACGTCTCGATCGAGTGCAGGGGCACTACTATGGCCCATGTACTAGTAGATACCGGGTCCTCATTGAATGTTTTTCCAAAGAAAGCATTAGACCATCTGGACTGTGAAGGTTTGATTCTAAAGCCAAGCAATATTGTGGTCAGGGCTTTTGACGGGTCAAAAAGGATGGTGCACGGGGAGGTGGACGTACCTGTTAAAGTTGGCTCTCAGACTTTTGCATCTACTTTCTACGTGATGGATATCTGACCATCATATTCTTGCTTACTGGGTCGCCCTTAGATTCATAAGGCTGGGGCAGTGAGTTCCACGCTCCACCAAATGTTGAAATACCCGATAAAGGGGTAGATTTTCACGGTACAAGGTGAAGAGGAGCACATGGTGAGTCATCTCAATTCCTTTCGCTATGTGGAGATGGATGGTGAGTTCATCGAAACCCCTTGTCAGAACTTTGAAGAGGTCCCCCAGACTTTGGCGTCAACTGAAGTTGCGGATGAAAAACCTCCGATGAAGATGGCTTCCCTCAAAGATGACAGGGCTGTCATTGAAAAAAGTGGGTGTGCAAATTGGGGTCAGCTCCCTGATTTCCCACACAAAACTGACAAATTTGGTTTGGGCTTTACTACAGGAGCTCAAAGGGCTGTTAGGCACGCACGGATTGGAAGACCTCCTCTGCACATCAGCAATCAGGGAGACAATGCAGTTGAGGATGGTGAAGAAGATTCAGACATTGACAGCTGGATCTACCCTACAACCAATGGTGGATTGAACAACTGGACGACGAAGGACTTCGTACTTGTTTCTTTTATTCCACAGTAATTGACTTTTGTTTTAAGAGTTGTAACAGACAGTTTGAAACTTTACGGCCCGGTGCCTTGCCCGAGGCACCTTGGCT
Source organism: Vicia faba (assembly GCA_948472305.1). Lineage (NCBI taxonomy): Eukaryota > Viridiplantae > Streptophyta > Magnoliopsida > Fabales > Fabaceae > Vicia > Vicia faba. Next base: position 546,470,060 of record OX451735.1, read on the forward strand.
TTGCTTGTGAGGGCTTATTATTTTTCATTTTCATATATCATCAATAAAGCATTGGACGTTTCTTGCATTACAAATTTTGTGCTCCTTGTTTTTCATTTTTGTCTCTCACTTTATCGAAACATCTATTCTCTTACACACACTCACGTATCATAATGCAGATCCATATCCACTCTGGATCCCATTGATAAAGACTCTTCTATTTCCAGTTATGACTTCGAAAATCCGATCAAACAAGCCGAGGACAAAGGTGAGGATGATTGTGAGGTGCCTGGAGAGCTTGCTAGACTGTTACTACAGGAAGAAAGGGCCATACAGCCTCATGAAGAGCCAGTTGAATAAGTGAATTTGGGTACAGAGGAAGACAGGAAGGAGGTTAAGATAGGTGCAAATCTGGAGCCTAGTGTCAAGCAACGGTTGATACGAATGCTACGCGTCTATGTTGAGATCTTCGCCTAGTCTTACGAAGACATGCCTGGTTTGGACACTGATATTGTGGTACACCATCTGTCGATTAAAGAAGATTGTCCTCCGATAAAGTAGAAGGTTCGTCATATGCGCCCTGAGATGTCTGAAAAAATCAAAGCTGAGGTCATGAAACAGTTCGACGCGGGATTTTTAGCAGTCACTTCTTATCCACAGTGGGTTACCAAAGTTGTTTTAATGCCTAAGAAAATGGTAAGGTACGGATGTGTGTGGACTATAGAGATCTGAACAGGGCGAGCCCCAAGGATGATTTCCCAATTCCTCACATCGATGTTTTGGTCGACAACACCGCGCAACATAAGATCTTCTCATTCATGGATGGTTTTTATGGCTACAACCAGATCAAGATGGATCTCGAGGACATGGAGAAGACAACCTTTGTTACACAGTGGGGCACCTTCTGTTACAAAGTAATGTCTTTCGGGTTAAAGAATGCTGGGGCAACTTATCAGCACACCATGGTCGCTTTGTTCCACAACATGATTCACCATGAGATTGAGGTTTATGTTGATGACATGATCGCCCGATCCCAGACTGAGGAAGAACACCTTGACCATCTCCAGAAACTGTTCGACAAGTTGAAGATGTATAAGCTGAGGTTGAACCCGAACAAGTGCACCTTCGGGGTAAGGTCTGGTAAGTTGTTGGGTTTCTTCATCAGTGATAAGCGTATTCAAGTGGACCCTGCCAAGGTAAAGGCTATACAGGAAATGCCGGCTCCCCGCACAGAAAAGGAAGTTAGAGGCTTTTTGGGACGTCTGAATTATATTGCCCGATTCATTTCACACCTAACCGCTACTTGTGAGCCAATCTTCAAGCTGTTGAAGAAAGATCAAGTGGTAAAATGGAATGATGAATGTCAGACCGCTTTCGAAAGGATCAAGGAATACCTCCAAGAGCAACCTATTCAGATGCCTCCAGTTGAAGGAAGACCTTTGATTTTATACTTGATAGTACTAGATAATTCAATGGGGTGCGTGCTGGGGCAGCATGACGAGTCTGGCCGAAAAGAGCACGCTATTTACTACCTTAGCAAAAAGTGTACCGACTGCGAGACCCGATACTTGTTTCTCAAGAAAACTTGTTGCGCTTTGGCATGGGCTGCTCGCCGGCTGAGATAGTATATGTTGACTCACACTACCCTATTGATATCAAAGATGGATCTAATCAAGTATATCTTCGAGAAGCCTGCCTTTTCTGGAAGAATAGCAAGATGGAAGATGATCTTAACTGAGTATGACATCCAATACACAACCCAAAAGGAAATCAAGGGGAGTGTATTGGCGGATCATTTGGCGCATCAGGCCGTGGATGACTACCAATCCATGAATTTCGAGTTCCTGGATGAGAACATCATGTTGGTGACCGATTGTGAAGAACCTGGACCAGATGAAAGACCTGAGGAAGGATTCCAATGGTCTATGTATTTTGATGGAGCCTCAAACACGTTGGGTAATGGCATTGGCGTTGTGATTATATCTCCTAAGGGCTGTCATACTCCATTCACCGCCCGATTATGTTTTAACTGCACCAACAATATGGCGGAGTATGAAGCATGCATCATGGGCCTTCTAGCAGCTATTGACCTGAGGATTAAGTTCTTGAGTGTATTCAGAGATTCTGCTCTAGTGATCAGTCAGATCAAAGGCGAGTGGGATACGAAGCACCCAAATCTTATTCCTTACAAAAGGTATGTGCTGACATTTCTTCCTCACTTTGAAGAGATAACCTTTGTACACTTCCCAAGAGAGGAGAATCAGTTAGCGGATGCGCTAGCTACCATGTCTTCTATGTTCAAAGTCAGGTGAGACAACGAAGCTCCCCAGATCACCATCGAGAGGTTGGACGAACCCACGCATTAATGTGACATTGAGACTGAAGAGGTAGCAGATAAACCCTGGTTCCACGAGGTAAAGAGGTATCTTGAGGCTCAAGAGTACCCCCGAGGGTGCATCTGTTAATGATAAGAAGTTTCTGAGAAGGTTCGCTGCGAAGTTCTTCATCAGTAATGATGTCCTTTATAAGCGTAACCATGATTCGACCTTATTGCGATGTATGAACAAAAGCGAGGCGGAAAGGATTATGGCAGAGTTACATGAAGGTACCTTCGGAACTCATTCCAATGGACATACCATGGCGAAGAAAATCCTACGGGAAGGATATTACTGGTCTACTGTGGAAGCCGGTTATTATCAGCATTCTCGAACCTGTCATAAGTGCCAAGTCTATGCTGATAAGGTGCATGTACCTCCAATTCCTCTGAATGTTTTGACAGCTCCTTGGCCTTTTGCAATGTGGGGTATCGACATGATCCGCGAGATAAGACCTAATGCGTCTAACGGGAATCGTTTCATTCTGGTAGTTATTTATTACTTTACGAAGTAGGTCGAGGCAGCTTCCTTTGCTACAGTAACCAAGAACATCATGGCGCGGTTTATCCGACACAATCTGATCTGTCGATATGGTGTACCAGAGAGAATCATTACAGACAATGGTACAAATCTCAACAATACGGTGATCACCAAGCTCTGCAAACAGTTTAAGATACAGCATCACAACTCTTCTCCTTACCGGCCGAAGATGAATAGGGTTGTTGAAGCGGCTAATAAGAACATCAAGAAGATTGTGCAGAAGATGACGGTGACCTACAAAGACTGGCATGAGATGTTACCATTCTCTCTTCATGGGTACCGCACCTCAGCACGGACTTCGACATGGGCAACACCCTACTCTCTGGTGTATGGCATGGAGGCAGTCTTACCCATTGAAGTCCAGATACCCTCTCTCCTGATTATGAAGGATGCAGGTTTGAGCGAAGATGACTGGATTCAGACCCGACTTGATCAGCTGAACCTAATCAACAAGAAGAGACTTACTGCTATTTGTCATGGTCAGACGTATCAAAAGCGAATGATCAAGGATTTTAACAAGAAAGTCAGACGCCAAGAATATCAGGTCAGGGATCTAGTGATCAAGTGCATCATACTGCCGCAAGGTGATCCCAGGGGCAAATGGACCCCCACATACGAAGGGCCATTTGTGGTTAAGAACATTTTCTCGGGAGGAGCTATGATTCTAACCACCATGGATGGTGACGACCTTCCTCACCCCGTCAATGCAGACATAGTGAAAAAATACTACGCCTAATCAAAGACCCGCTAGGTTGACTGGCCTAGGAAAAAATAAGGGCTTCCCGACGAACCAAAAGGGTTCAGGCAAAAGTAAGGGATGAAAATGAAAAAAAAAACTGTACACCTGGCAAGTCGAAAACCTGAAAAGGCGGCTTGGGCAAAAAGGGTATCCCGGTGGATTGAAAACCCGAAAGGGCGGTCCAGGCAAAAATTAGGGATCAAAGCGTAACACTATGTCTCATTGGATCATCTTGAAACCAGAATTCGGTATCGAATATCAAGCTCATACGGCGCCAATCAATCTAATTTACCTTCGACCAAGTAGCAAAGTGATGAGACGCTCGAAGATATAAAGGCAATAGTAGAGTTGGAACCCAATGGGATTATTTCACATAGCTGGTTTTCTTTCTTTTTCATAAATTGTATAATTTCTATCCTTTGGCGGCGGTCTCTTACTAGGACGTCAGCCTCTTGTTCAAAACGCCTGTTAGAGGCTAACTTCAAAATCAATATGATTCATTTTACTAGAAATTTCGACTTGTTTTTTCTTTTTCTGTTTTGTTTTGCAAGAACGTCCAATGATTCATTTTTTAATATATGCATTTGGAAATAATTGTTTCTCATAAATATTTTCACAAGAAACAAAAGACAATTACTCGTAACTCCAGGAACAGGGGCAAACAAGAAGTCTCCAAACCTTACGGTTGCTTTACCCACCAGGTACAGGGATAGAGCCAGTTGGAGAACATGACTAAAGATACATAAATTCCCCACAGAGTGGGAAGTATCAAAAAATAGTGGTGTTAGCTTTCCCCAGTCGAGGTTCATAATCACGAATAAGTCAGCAAAATTCTCCCCAAGCAGAGTTTATCTATCACCAACAATAGAAGTTCACCGTCAGTGGAGTTTATTTCTTCCACAGGTAGAAATTAATCCCCGACAGAGTTCATCATCACCAACAACAGTAATTCATCCCTAGTGGAGTGGTTTCTCCAAATCAGCAGATCATCCAGCAAAATATCTTTCTTCCCCACAGAGTCTCTCCCGGCGGAATATTCTCAAGCAGAACGGACACAAATCTCCGGCTAATCATCTTCAGTCATTATCCATAGCAAGAAAAAATAAATCACCTCCTTATATTCTCCAACAACAGTCTGAGATTTATTTTCCCCAGCTAGAGAACATCATAAGAACATTGCATATCCATACATCATGGCATGCGCATACGCATCATACAGCATAATCTCATTTATTTTGAGAACATCATTACTCAATACATGTCATACATCATTACATATGACTAACTCTTTACCTTTCAGGGAAAGATACAATCAAATTCTCACAAGTTTTCTCTGGTTCAGTCAAATCGATGCTAAGATTTATATTCTAGTTCAAGCTATGAAGCCCGAAAATCGACCGGATAATATCTTGATTTCTCTGAAATACTACGAAGCCTGGAATCGAACAGATAGTGGTATATCTTAAATACAAGCTATGAAGCCCGAGAATCGACCGGAAAATATCTTAACCCCTCAACGAGTTATTGTGAAGCCTGGAAATCGACCATATAGCAATACAAGATACCATGAAGCTTGGAATCGACCAGATAATGGTATAAGACACCGTGAAGCCTGGATCACGACTAGATAACGACAAAGGATACTGAAGCCTGGGACACGACCAGATAACAGTATAAGACACTGCGAAGCTTGGAATTCGACCAAATAGCAGTTTACTCGGCCAAATACTATGAAGCCCGAAAATCGACCGGATATTAGTATGCCTTAAATTCAAGTTGAAATCCCGGATGCGATCGGATAACCTCTTGATTCCTTCTAAAGCCTGGAGCACAACCAGATAAGAAGTGAGAAATTGCAAAGCCTGGAGCACGACCAGATAGCAAGTTTAATCTCATCTCCCCAGTAAGTCGTTGTAAAGCCTGGAGCACGACCAAATAGCAGTCGGTCTTATTTTCCTCAGCAAATCACTGTGAAGCCTGGAGCACGAGATAGCAGTTCATTTTCACCTCCTCGACTAAGAGATGATTCCCCAGTAAAGTAACAGACAACTGAAGTTCCTAAAACTCTATCTCTCTCAAGACAAAGAACAGCCTTCCCCAGCGTAGTCCTCCTCAACAACAGGTGTACGGGTTCTCGCAAAGGAATCTCTTATGCGATCGACACTTCTTCTGATGGCATCTTTAAGCCCATCTTCCTTCATTGATTTCCAAATGGCATCTATAAGCCCATTCTCGAAATCGCGAGACAAGTACAACTTCATGCGAGTGCAAATTTCTGGGCACTCTAGTGTTCAATCATCTTCTACCTTCGGATCACGAAAGGCAGACAAGCCAATCTACATCCTCAGGTTTAAGAAGATTGAACATGGGCAGCTGTTGTACCCCAAAATTTCCCCTCCCATATTTCTCAATACATTTCAAGTGAGGTCCTCAAATTGCTCAAGGAAGTCCAAGGGTTGACCAGACAAACTCTCTCCTAAGGCAGTCTACCTCAAATTAGGGTTTTAGTTTGCATCAAGATGTTTGAATCCAAAGGATACCAAATTCTCACCATTGTCCTAATATGTTATCAAGATCATCCATGTCAAGTTTCAAGCCTTGCAGAGGAAGTTTGCTCAGTTAATTTCTCAAAGGCCTAAAAATCGATTATGTTAGGGCAAAAGTCAACTGTGGCCCACATACAGTCAAACCTCAAGATTTTTGGTCAACATCCTCATTTTTAAGTATTATTCATCATTTTATCAAGGGTTGATCATGATTCCTCAAGGATTGCTCACAATTCATCAAAACCAAAAAGTTGCTAAATTAGGGTTTTGTAGGAAAAGTCAACTCAACTTTGACCAAGCATAACGCTCTCATACTTTATCAACAATGAACCATACAAAGCTCATTTTGAATAGGATGCAATTCCCTACAATCCATCTTCATCTCCCAAGTTCAAAATATGCACTCACAAGAAGATATGAATTTGGACATTATAGGTCATTTTGAAAAGTCAACAAAAACACCTTTTATGTCAAAGCTTCATACATGAACATGGAAGATTCAATTGAGATGAGACCAAAAGGGTTGCTTAGAGGACATTTTAAGCTTTCTAAAAAGTCCAATAACACCTCTCTAGGGTCAAAATTGAGGGAGTTATGCATTGTCCAATTTTCCTTTTTTTGCAAAATTGCCAAAAGTCAAATGTGTTCCAAATTGCAATTTTTGCTAAATGGGCCCAACTTTTTATGCTTGCCTTAAGTTTGTAACATAACCCACGACCCATGATTCCTTCCATTTGTCATTCTTTTATTTTTGTCATTTATTTTGATTTTATTTCAATTAAAACAAATAAAATCAAAATAAAATCATGAAAATATCAAAAAATAATCAAAGCTTGAGATTTTGTGCATGTTTAGGTCTATTATACAGCTGGAGAGAGAATCAAATCATGCAAGGCATCAAAACAATAACAAATTGGATCTTTTATCACTTTGGGAAACTTTGGCTCTTTTAAGAAACAAGATCATTCTCCTCTTAATGGAAAGATATTGGGTGATTATTATGACCCTAATTCGCCCTCCATATATAAAGGAAGCAATCCCAAAACCCTAGCATGGTTCAGCAGCAGCCTCCCAAGATCAAATTTCTTTCAAAATTTCAAAGAAGTGTACCAAGATCGAATTCAAGGGTTCATCCATCTACAAGACTTTCCATCCATCCTATTGTGATCTACAGGTAAGACAAGGTATAAACACACCCTTTTTACATAGCCATGCATGTTGAAACTGCACATACATGAACACATACTTTGCAAAATTTCCATGGATCATACTTTTGTTTATAGCCTGATTCGATTCATGCTGACCATGCCATTGAGTTCCAGTGAATGTTTAGAACAGGATTGGTCCATCGTTTGAGATCTCTAGTGGCCAAAACGTAAACCACCATGGCTAGGGTTTATATCACTTGAAGTTTCATTTTGGTTAAAACAGGCAACATTAAGCCAAGAAAACACCATCATGATGATCGCCATGCCCTAATTATTGGATCTGCATATTTCATTTGCTTCGATTTCACTGTTTTCGCAGGGTTCAAAGATCGCCCCTGCCGGAGAAGACGACCGGAGCATAGCTGCGGCGTCGTTGACTCTGGCTGACTTTGGTTGACGCGGGCGTGGCCTTTTCCCATGTCTTGATTGGCCCTTCAAATTGTTGACTCAATTATGTTTGCGGACTAGACTTAAGTGGCTTGGTTTTCTATATGTTTTATGTTTGTAATTATACTTATGATTCGTTAATTAGCACAGATGGTCCAGGTGGAGGTATGTGAGAGGAAGGACCTGGGTTCGATCCCAGGTCCAAACGTTTTCACATTTTCTAACTTATCTCACGCAGATTCCATGCACCTCAAGCCCAAGTCCATACCATGCGCTTAATAGATCCAGCCAGTGGATTGCTCTTGATTCAGATCTAACGTCTCACACACGCGGTTGCACCATGGACCATCAGAAGAGCTGTACATAGAATCCAGCAAAGGGTTTGGGGCATCAGCATCTGGGCCCAGAAATTCAGAAATAAACCCCCCTTTCTGCTAAGATACCAGGCACATTCCTTATTTCTTTTCATTTATTTCATTTATTTATTTAATTTGTTTAATTATTTTCTAACCAAAAATTTCTTTTTTTTAAAAAAAAAATCATAAAATCAATTTCACAAATTTAGAATTAGGTTTTTTTTATCAAATTTAATTTAATATTAAATTTAAATTTAATTTAGGTTAATTCTAACTTTTTTATATATTTAAAATCAATTAGAAAAATTAGGGTTTGCTTGATTTAATTTTTATTTTTTCTCAATAGATAAAAAATACAAAATAGGTTAATTTAATTATTTTTCTTAATTTAAATTAATTAGTAATTAGGTTTTTTATTTATTCAATTAAACCTCATTTTGTCAAAATAATAAAAAATAATCAAAAAAATGATTTTTCTTTTAATTAGGTTTAGTCGTGGTCAAAACCCTAATTCTCTCGTTTCGATTCATCGCGCATATTTATTATTTTTGCAATATTAATGTAACTGTTCATGGTATGTAATAGTTTAATTAGGATTTCCTTTTTATTTATCGTTTTACGGGTTTTTTGGCTATGTAATTAATCCCTACCCCGAAGCCTTGTAATAGCGTAGGTTTTATTTTCTCGCATTTTAATTCTCGCAAATATTAATTGTTAGATGTATGTTAATAGGATTGTATGACAAGATTGCATGACAATTTAAAAAGGCTAGAAAACCCTAAAGTGCAAAGATAATAACTGAAATCAAATCACTCGCACATGCGCGCTCCTAGGGTATACTCTCACATCGGTTTCCTTCGGTAAACGATCATTATGTATAGGGTGTCTTAGTGGTGGCCCTCTTGTCTAAACAAAGATCAAATGTCCCGTTCGGAAATGTTACCTCGGTAACGTCGCCTCGGAAATGTTGCCTCGAATATGATCTTATGACATTAGGGTTATTACTAAGATGTCCTAACATTGCTTTAGTGATCGTACGTCCCTTACGAATTGACCCTTACAACTCCAACGACGCTGCTACCTACTCCTTAATAGTAGGATAGTGATGTCTAAAGGAAACAAGAACAAAAACAACCTTTTTTCGAGTAGGTAGATTCTAGTAGGTACTTGCTCAAAATAATAAACTTTTTCACACCAAACACTTTTTCAAACCAAGTTTTCAAAAACACTTTGTAACACTCTTGAAGACAGAAGCTATGGTTAAAACGAAGTAAAACAAAACTTTTAAACACACAAGCAATTTTAAAAAGATGAGCAAGTACCTAAGAGCCCGTAGAAAACTACGGATAGAAAGGGTGCTAACACCTTCCCTTTCTATAATCTACCCCCCGTACTCAGAATATCTCAAAAAAGGAATTTTTATGTGCTTTTTTCCTTTCTAGTTGGATAAAATAAAAGTCGATGGCGACTCTTGCTTACCGCGACATTTTGCAAACACAAACGCAAAACGCAAACCAGCATTTTCCAAAACAGTCGGCTATGCCACCGTATCACACCTTTATTTAATCATCTGATCAGAAGCTCTTAATCCGGTTTCACCGAGCTGATATTAACTGGGGAAAGTGTTGAAAGTGGAATTAGGAGTGGAAAAATTCAAGTAGTTATGTCTTCAAGTACTGTAAAGAAGACTTCCAACGGTAAAAAGGAAACAAATGTTGTGTATGGCCAGAAGGGTTGTGCTAGAAATGATTGCAATGAGTCTGTAGAGGTTGTGCTAATATTTTAATCCAGCGCTTGTGCAACAACATCAACAAGGTAATCAACATAGGTAAGACACACCTAGGAGACAAATTACTAAGAATAATATGCCATTGTCTTAAGCATTACAACATCTAATGAAGGCAGAGTTGATAATATTAAGAGATCTGCCTCAGAATCCCAACACATCCTCTCCCAAGTACAATCCCAATGTAAGATGAGCTTATCATTCCAACAACCTCGGGCAATATACAAATAGCTGCTAGGCTTTGAAGAACAAAATTCAAGACATGAATGATAATAAAGAGATTGAGTTTGATCCTCCCGAGACCCCCAATGTGATTACAACACCTATGTGGAACCATGACAAAGTCATTAGTTATATTGATGATATTTAATATGTTTCTATTGTAAGTGATTTCACTACTCCCTTCATAATCATTAAGAAGAATCTATTGCAGGGCGGTTTATTTTCGGGTTGTATTGAAAGATGTTAATGCTACGCAGCCTAACCCAACGACTGCAAATTGCTGAAAGAATGTATTCAGCGCCTGATGGACAACCACATGATTCTAGTTGAGAAGATTCCTATTGTTGAGAATGTTTTTTCAAGACTTTGAGCTTGAAGAGGTATTTGTAATTTCCGACACTCCTCTCAAGATCACTTCCAAGGGTCCTGTAAAGATTACTGTTAAACCTAGAGTTGCACCTTTGATAATCACTACACCCTGACCTTTTCCATATTTCTCGGACAAAGTTGTCCCTTGGAATTATGGAGCCGACGTCTACTACTATGGCATCAAGAAAGAGACATTGATTTCTGAAAATGAAAGTATTAAAGTTGCTAATTCCAACATTGACAATATTGTTGGGACTAGTAAGGTTACTAGAAGCATAAGGGTTTTCTCTTTGGAAATCTCTCCGAAGACTGTTGTTGTACCCCAAAATTTGTCCTCTATTTCTCAAGATATTTCCTACAAAGATCTTCAATGACTCAAGTTTGCGCAAGTATCGATCAGGTCAAATCATCTCCTAAGTACCGATGTCTCAAAATACGGTTTGAGTTTGCATAAGGACAATTGGGCTCCTAATACTTCAAATGACTTTCATGGACCATTATGGACCCTTAAGATTTCTCCTGTTAAGTTTCAAAGTCTTAGATCACAAAATCGCTCAGTCAATTGATCAGATGACCTAAAATTAGCTGTATTTGGAAAAAAAAAGTCGATTATGGCCAACCTACAGTCAAACTTCAAGATTTTGGACCAATAATCAACATTTTGAATTCATATGTATCATTCTACCAAGATGGGATCAAAATTTTCCAAGAAAATCGTTCAAATTGTCAAAAGGGCAAAATTGTCAAAATTAGGATTTTGATCGAGAATGACCAATCTTCGATTTTGACCTAGTACATGACTTATTGGTTTGAAACTTTGATTTCAAGAATCCAAATATGCCATTTTGACCTAATCGCACATTTCAATTCATTTCCCGAAACCAGCGGATTGATAGACAAAATTCGGCCAACTGGTGGAAAAAGTCAACTTTACACTAAAAAGTCAAACTTTGACTTTTTGACCAAAAATCACATTTCATCCAGACATGAAAAATATAAAATTTGATCATTAAAAATCAAGAGAGTCAAAAATCAAACTATACATGATTAATTTCATTTCTTCATGATATCATTTCACTATAATTCGAGACAATTCAAATTGCTACAAGCATTCAAGTTATTACAAGACTGCATTTTTTTAAGTTAGAATTTGTTAAGTTACAAATCGTAAATCCTTGTCTTGTTTGAACTTTTCTCTTGACTAAATCCACAAAAACATCCCTGCTATGCTGTCACAGTCTGCTCCAAAACCTGCAATGCTGCCCTGAAAATCTGCATCATATTAATCCCATGGTTGCACCAAGTTAGCATATAAAGAGCTGCACCCAAAAAGGCAATGATACAGCATACCCAAACTGTTCAAAAACTTATTTGTTTCCCCCCAAATCTAAGCCAGCTTCATCTATAAATAAATTGTTTTCACAACACACAAAGGGTGGATTTTAGAGACAGAATAAAGAGTTTTGAACAAAAATCTAACAACACTTTTCTTGTAACTTCTGCTCATTTTTAGTTCTATCTTCATTCACAAAATAGAAAAAACCCTCAAACCATTGTTCACCTTACAAACTCTCCCATAAACTAGCCTTCCAAACACTTCATACCACATAGAGATTGTTCAAGCACAAGAACAATTTTTGTAGTGCCCTTATCTTCACCTTCTAAACAAAAGACAGTATCGTACAACTTGACAGTTTGGAGTTTGGTTCAACAACTTTCAATATAGAAGGAGGTTCAACAGCTTTTGGAGGTTCATTGAAGTCCATACAGCATCTTGAAAAGTGTTCAGACTCAAAACATAAAGTGCAGTTTCAAGGTAAGTCTTCTTGACTTCGATTTTCCATACATCATCTTTGGTTCATTTGTGAAGATAGAATGTAGTAATCACTTCCGTTTGAGGTTAACCATTTACTTGCTGTTCATTTTTATCAAACATATGTTGAAAAATGATTGATACATGCTAAAGATTGATGATAGAGGCAAAAAATTGCAGCATGAGTCGACACATACCCATATTGGTCGACTCATTCTAGTGATAAAACAGGGTATGAGTCGACACATGGCCTTATGCATCGACTCATACTGTTATCCATGCCCCAAAACAGAATGATGAAAGGTGCATGAGTCGACATAAAATGTGTATGTGTCAATATAAACAGGTGCATGAGTCGACACATCCTATTATACATCGACTCATACTTAGTTGATTGGGGATTTTTTAGAAACAGGAAGTCGAATGAGTCGACACATCCTATTATGCATCGACTCATACTGAGTTGATTTTGTTTTACAGGAGAAAGAAGAGTTTTGTGTCGATCAATAGCAGCATGTGTCGACAGATAATAGTTCAAAATACAGTTTTTCTTTCTTTTTACATTGGTTTGTACATTTTCTTCATGGTTATTCGATATGGTTGTAATATTTAAGTTTCTACTTCATCCCTATTTGTTAATTGTACCCCACTCCCCTAATGATGTAATAGCGTAGGATTTTAATTTCCGCAAATTTATTATTTTCATATAATTGTTAGTAATTAGGGTGTGTATGGTAAGATAAAATCGACCGTTAGAAAACCCTAATCTCAAAAGACAAAAATGCATGCAATCAAAACACAATTTACACAAGCACCTCTAGGGAACCTCGCTTGTTGCCACGAAAAATAGTCATGTCCCTCGAATATGGGAATTTTAGCAAAGACCCTCGATAAAAAAAGATCGTAGTCTCTCGATGACTCTTCGATGTTGCCTTCGGTAAAACGATCTTAGTCCCTACGAAAATTGCTAAAGCGTCTCATAAGCTGCCTTCAATGACTATATGATTGACCCGTGCTTGTCCCTTCATATTCAATGATAAGGCTTATTACCAATCAATGGTAAGATACAAACGTCTAAAGGAGGAGGAAAATAATAAAGACCTTTTGAGTAGGTAGGACGCTCGTACTCACAAACTAAAACCATTTCCGCACTCACACTTTCAAAACACCTTCAAAATCAAACATCTCTTTGAACTATTAACAAAAACAACACTTTGTATGCATTCTTATAGAGACGAGAATCATTACAAAGTTTTCCTAAATGAAGGAGTTTCAAAATATTTTTAAACTTACACAAACACATTTCAAGCAAAGCAATTTCACAAAGTGATCTAGCAAGCAACTAAGAGCCCGTAGATAACTATGGATGAAAAGGGTGCTAAGCCCTTCCCTTTTCATAACCTACCCCCCGAACTCAAGAAAATATCTTGAAAGGTCTTTCTTGTTCTTTTCACCCTTTCCTTTATTGGATAAAAGAAAAGTCGGTGGCGACTCTTGCTATCCGCAACAATTGTGATTAAACACAAAACACCCAATTCAGTTCTCCCACCGTATTACAAAATTGGTGACTCTGCTGGGGATTGTAATGTTAAAAGTGGGGTTACCTTAGAGATAGATCACCTTTAAATGCTTTCATTGTTTGACTTGCTTGCTTTACATTATAGGTCCTTGTTTGGGTTTGTATTGATCCTCTACCCGGATCGGGGAACATTATTAGGTAAGTAGCAATAGATCGTGGAGACTGTGTGGGGTATACCGATATGGTTAAAGCGATGGCTATGTTAGTGTGACACATTTGTTGGTACCGGTAGCCCTTGAGTCTAGTCAAGGAGAATACGGGGCTGCTGTATGGTGTCATGAAGCACTAACTGACCTTAAAACCTTTAATTGAACAACTTGGCCATTAGAAAGTATTGAGATAGTCAGCTTTGGTGCAGTCCGATGTTGGTTGATACTCGATACTATGCTCATTGAGGTCGGACTTTTGGGATATTTCGGTCGCCAATAAAGAGGCTTGCGCTAAAATAATGCCTGATGAAGAAAGATCATTGATATTGAGATTCCCTAGAACCCGGTTACTTTCTAGGACAGGTTGAGCCAACTAAAATTCAAAGAGGGTACTTACCAATGAAACCTCATGCAAGCCTAAACCTAAGGACTTGTTTGCTTTGTGTGTATATACTTATAAATGACATCATAACATCATACCATGGCATTTTGCACTAACCCTTTCAAGGACCTAGAGATTTATCTTTGTCTTGTTTTATAGGACATGGCTTCCACTCGTAAGAATACTATCCAAATCAACCTCGTCAAAATTCCTCCTCAACTTAAGGAATTGGCATCAAGGGTCCCCAATGATTATCCCTTCACCAAGAAATACGGTCGTCTCGTCAACTTGGTTACAACAAGCTTTGAAGAGGGTATGGTGAAAGTGTTATTCCAATTATTTGACCATAAACATCATCGCTTTACCTTTTCTGATTACCAACGTGTGCTTACTATGAAAGAATTCTCTCAACTCTTGGGAATACCTATTCTTGATCAACTTCCCTTCAACGGTATTGAAAGAGACCCGAGACCTGAAGAGATTTCTCAAGCTCTACATTTACCTCGGTTTGACGTTATGGTCAATTGGGAAACAAGAAGTGGTGTCAAAGGGTTTCTAGCCAAGTTTTGTTTGAGAGGGCTCAATATTTTTGGGATGCTCTGGATTTACAAGCCTTTAAAGAAGTGTTGGCTCTTCTCATCTATGGGATGGTCCTATTTCCCAATCCTGACTAACTCATAGATGTGAACACGGTCAAAAAATTGCTATCTTGCAATCCGGTGCCTACTTTACTTGGGGATATCTTGCATTTTCTTTACTCTCGCACCATGAAGAGAAGAGGACTTCTCATGTGTTGCACTCCTCTGTTGACTAGGTGGTTTATTTCTCACCTACCCCCGATCTATTTCAAAATAACGAGCAAGGCTTAAGATAGTCTAGTAGGTTGATGTCGCTCACACATTCTGATATTTATTGGTGTTCTCGATCCATGGACGACATTACTATTATTGACCGTTGTGGGAAATTCCATAATGTCCCTCTACTTGGCATTACGGGAGATATACCTACAATCCTTGTTTGGCTTTGCAATAGTTTGGATATTCTAGGAGGGATGGCCCTCATAATGCACTTGTCCAAGGAATTGCATTCGACTACGAGAACGATGTCCAAGGTTATCGTCAGAGATTCATACGAGCTTGGAGCATGGTTAACAAGGTTTATAGCAAGACATTGGGGCATAAGAACTCCATTCCTTTGGAGCCTTATCTCAAGTGGGTGCGAACTCGCGCCTAAAACCTCATGATGCCTTATGAATCCATCCTACCAATCATCATGGAGCCTGTTGCCTAAGTAGATGTTCCATATACTATCTTTATCCTCATATGCCTACTTCTATTGAAGATTTGCAAAGAGCCTAGATTCAGCTAAAGAGGGAGCGAGACACATTTGAAGCACAATTTTATACAAGCGAGAAGAGAACTTTGGAGATCACGAGACAACTTCATGAGGAGAGGAGCCTGAATGCCTATATCACTCCAAAGAGGAAGCATCCATAGGAAACTTGAGCCATTTTTATTGTATTTTAGTTCATTTTGTTTATGTTGTTTCAATGTAAGCCCAAGAGGCATGTTATAATCAATTTGAACTTATTAATATAATTCATGTTTGTTCACTTTTGTCTAAACAAATTTAAATCTTCTAAGTCCTTGAAATCATTTGCATACACATTTTCATGCATCATAACATAAACATGTTTTCCACAACAGGTTTCCTTATCTTTCTACTGTTTATTTTAGTAAGATGGATATCAAACAAACAATTAAGGACTTGCAAGTGCATAATTCTCAGTTTGAACCTACCTTACTGACCCTGGACAAGGGACAACAAGAGTTTATGACAGTGTTGGCGGCCAAAAAGAAGACTAAGAAGAAGGCCCTCATCAACATGGGGAAAAGGTTTAAAGGCCCAGTCCGTCAGGTGCAGATAGTTTAAGAGTCATCCGAGGAAGACGAGAACCAGGTGGAAGAGGCAAAGAGCACCCATGCTGGGGTTACAAATGACCAAGATTCTGAGGATGAAGACTACTTTGATGAACAGTATCCACCGACCGAAGATAAATACAAGCAGTTAGAGGATAGACTGAAAGTTGTTGAAATTCAAATCGTGCCTGGCTTGGATTTTAGTGATTTGGGCTTATTACCTGGGGTCGTCATTCCCCATAAGTTCAAAATACCAATCTTTACGAAGTGTGACAGAGTTTCATGTCCAAAACGCCATATGAGGTCCTACGTGCGCAAGATACAGCGGCACACTACCTACAAAAAGCTCTGGGTCCATTTCTTCCAAGAGAGTCTGGCTAGGACTCAACTAGAATGGTTCTATAAATTGGAGGGTTCCTACATCCACACGTGGGAAGATCTAGCCATTGTTTTTTATCATCGGTATCAATATAATGCTGATCTTGCACCAACCAGAGTCCAACTTCAAGTTATGACAATGGATACTAATTAGGGGCTTAAAAAGTACACATAAAAATGGAGGGATCTTGCTGGTAGGGTCCAACCACCACTAATTGACAAAGAACTAGTTAACATGTTCATGGGTACCTTAACTGGCCCATTTTTCAAGCTATTGATTGGGATTTCTTCATTTGTTTTCACCGAGTTTATACTAACAGGTGAAAGGGTAGAAAGTGGCATTAAGAGTGGGAAAATTCCCATGACATTTGCTTCTACATCCAACACTATAAAGAAGCCTTTCACTGGAAATAAGGAAACAAATCATGTGTATGGGGAAAGGGCCCGTACCAAGAAGGATCCTTGATCCTCTGTTAATGTTATTTTAATCTCCAACCCTCCATCTGCTCAAAGACAATCATCCAACAATCAACGATCCAAAGTTCCTCGAAGATAGTTCACGAGAATAAGCATGTCACTGTCCCAAGCCTTACAACATCTGTTGAAGGCCAACTTAGTGACATTGCGCAATCCACCATCCAATCCTGACATTTCATCACCGAAGTACAATCCAAATGCCAAGTGTGTGTATCATTCCAACAGCCATGAGCATGAAACTGATCAATGCTGGACTCTGAAGAATAAGATTCAAGATCTGATAGACAATAAAACAATTGAATTTTATCCACCTGCTACTCCAAATGTTATAACCGCACCAATTCCGAATCATGGAAAAGGTGTTAATGCAATTGATGATACTACTTTTTTCCTCCATTTAGGATTTAACAACTCCATTAACTACTATAAAGGATAATTTGCTGAGAGTCGGGGTGTTCCCTGGCTGTTTTAAAGATTTTTTTGTTGTGATCAACAAGTAAATGGGTGCAAGCGGCTGAAGGAAGATGTGTAACGCCTAAAAAATAGTTGCGAGATTCTATTTGAGAAGATTCTTTCCATCAAAAGCTTAACCAGCAAAGCTGAAGACCTGTCCATAATAATCATTTCCACAAGCCTCTTAGGATCCCCTCAAAGGGTCCTATTCTAATTTCAACTGAAACAACCATTGCTCCTTTAATAATCACTACCGTTGGGTCTATTCCCTACTCCTATGAAAAAGCGGTTCCATGGAACTACGATGCCAAGGTTTATTATCATGGGATAAAACAAGATTCTTGGATCAACGAAAACGAAGCTGATGTTACTAGTATTGCATGTTCTAGTAAAGTAACAAGAATAAGGAGGATCTTTTCCCCTGATATTTCACTTCCCACTACTAAAACAACTCTCGTCCGTATAACCAATGACAAGTCTAGTGCGAACACTAGAGGAAAAGAGAAAGAAGGTGAGCCTGTTGGGATAGAGGCACCTACCAAATATACTGATGCTGAAGAGCCCTCCACTCGAGAGATGGAGGAAATCCTGAAAATCATAAAGAAGAATGACTTTAAAATAGTTGAGCAACTGGGGAAAACCCCCTTCAAAATCTCCATGTTGTCATTGTTACTTTGTTCGGACGCTCATGTCCATTGTTGTACCCCAAAATTTGCCCTCCCATTTCCTCAACATTTTCTTATCACCAGACCTTTGAAGATCAAGATTCAGTTAAGGTTTCCTCTGCTCAGGACTTCTCCTTGCACTATGGACCCAAATTAGGGTTTGTGTTTGAACAAGATGTTTTGACCTAAAATGCCTAAGATGACTTTCATGCTTCATGTTGGACTCCCAAGTTTATCCATACCAAGTTTCAAGTTTTGATTCCAAGTTTTACCCAGTCAATTGGATAGTTGACCTAGAAATCAGCTATATTGGGGAAAAAGTCAACTGTGGCCAATTGACGGTCAAATCTCATGAAAATTGACCCACATCAACATTATGAACTCATATGGACCATTTGATCAAGTTTGGATCACAATTCCACAAGAAATTTGATCAGATCACCAAAAGGGCAAAATGGTCATTTTTAGGGTTTTGACTGCACAAAGGCAATTTTTTTACTGTTTGACCTAGCCAATGGCAAACCAAGATCACATATGGACTCAAGGACCCCATGGGATTGTCTTGACATTCTCAACAAGCTCAAATGATCCCAAGTACACAAGATTGATAGTTGAATTTCCCAGTCAGTTGATCAATTTTGACTGTATACTGAAAAGTCAAACTTTGACTTTTTGGTCAAAATCAAGAGTCAAGATTCATTTTTCATCAAAACATGCCAAATCATGAAACTTGTTCACCAAGAAACCAAGAAATGCAAATTAGGGTTTGAAATGGATTTTTTCATAACTTAGAATTTTTTCTAAGTTATGGAAAACCCTAATTTTTTCCCAACTTTGCCCCACTTTTTCACCAAGATTCATTTGGATTCAAACAAAAGTCAAAACATGAAAGTTGTAGCTTGTTGCATAATCTACAACTTTGATTAACAAAGTTTTCTCATTTGAAGCTTGTATCTCAAGTTACAAATTTTTGAATAAGGGCACTAAACCATTCTTAACTTAGTGAATTTTTGACCTATTTTGACAAGGTTTTCTACCCCACTTCAAGGCCATTTTCCATACACTTCCACTTGGAATTTCAAATTTTACTTCAAAGATGGATTGTAGTACACATTCCAAGCTTTCCAAAATGTCCAAGAACTTCTCAAACAACCTCATGGTTAGGGATAATCGAATTTTGCAAAATGGCAAAAACTCACTTTGTTCATGACCAAGTTACATGTCCATAACCTTGCAATTTGAACTCAGCATGCCTTAAGCTAGATTACAGGTCTTTTATCTCATCTACACTCCATAATTTAATGCCAATCCTTTGTGCCAAGGTGTTGTTCTATGAGTTTGGACATTGTATGCAAGATTAATCCATTTATAGATAAAGCATAATATTCATTCTTGAAAAGTTGCACTTTATGTCAAATTGAAAATCCAACAAGTACATTGCAAATCTGATTGGCACAAGATTATGAGCATAACACACTGATCAAGGAGGGATTATGCAGCACATTAGGGGGTCCTCTACATGCCTAGAAACACAAGTTGGCATTTGTTGCTTAAAGTTGAAGAAAAGTGCCATAACACATACCAACTACCATATCAGCTCAAGAACACTTAGACAAACTTATCAAACACATTCCACATAACACAACCAAGCTAATACACGAGCCCTTAGCCTTCAAAACACCCTCAATCTCAGAATCACTCTCAAACTGCAAAAACAGGGCAAGGCCTGCAGTTTGAGTATCATCTCTCAATCCCTTCAAGCATTCTTGCCCAAACCAGTTCACATACATCCCCTAACATCTATGCAAGCTAACCAAAAGCAAAAACACGACCTGCAATCCCTCTAACTGGTTCCACCATTTTCACATTTCTGACTTGCAGGTGAAGTTCTCTAGCTCGATTCAGAAGCTTTCAAGACAAAGTAAACATTGGAATAGCATCCCTGGACCTCAAGGAAGCTTTTCCAATCATCACCTTGCACTGAAAGTTCCTACATTGCCAGATTGAACTTCAACTGAACAGGTAAGTTTTTGAATTCGTATCTCTCTTATTAGGCATTGTTAGCTTTAGGTTTGTGAAGAGAATATGTCATAATCATTGTCCTGAACATGCCCATATAATTAGATTTTATTTATATTATGTGTGTTGCAAGAATTTGATGCCTGAACTTTGAACAAAAATTAGGTTAAAAATTGGGAGAGAAGAAATTCTCTCTCATTTCTGAGAGTTAGATCATGTTCTTTATATGTATGAAATCGTGAGATGATGCTTTACATTTTTTGTGTTGGAAGTTTGTTCAAAAAATCAAAGAATCAGGATCTTGATGTTGAAGCAAGAGGCGCGCGTATTTTTCAAACATTGTTTGCTGGAGGTTGAAGACAGGTCTTCTGGGCTGGGCCTGGAATATTTTTCTTATTTGCACCACATAATTGCTTTTACACCCCCAAGGCCCATTTGCTTATTTCTTTGACTTTTTGACTTTTTCTTTTTTGATTGACTTTGTTTATTTTTTTCTCATGACATTAAAAATATAAAAATATTTTTTCTCACCATTTTTGATTTTGTTAGGCATTTATTTTACTATCTTTTAGTTTATACATAAATAGATATATATATATATATATATATATATTTTGTTTAAAATACTAAAAAAATAGTACAAATGCATTTCTATACATTTTTATTTTTGTTTTACTTTCTGAAAATATTTTATAGAAAAATTACTTTTTTTATTAAATATTAAATATTATTATTTTTTATATATAATACATATTTAGAACTTAATACATAAATATATATATTTATTAATATATTTAGAATAAAATACTAAAAATATACATATTTTATTTTATTAAATATTAAACACTAAAAAATCATTTTTGACAAATACTTCACTTTATTTTGTACATAATAAATAAATACTTGTATTAAATTAAATAATAATACATTTCATTTAATAGAAATTAGGGTTTGCCCTAAATACACAAAAATTCCAAAAAGATAATACTTTTTATTTTGTTTATTTGACATATAAAAATACCTTTTTTTCATACATACAAAAACCATTTTTGCATCTTGCATATTTTATTCCATTTTTATTTAATTATTGCACATTAATTAAATTGTATAAATTCAAAATTGATGTAATAGTTTAGGTTTAAGTTCCTTGTCAAAATCCCCATTTGAAACATTGTACCCCCCTCCCCATATTATTGTGTTGTAATAGCGTAGGAGTTTAAATTTCGCACTTTATCGCTTTCTAAATATACAATGCTAGAATTAGGGTTTATATGCGAATAAAATGAACAAAATAGTTATGACCTAATCTCAAGACAAACAAGCATGAAAATGGACACACAAATCACACTTGCACCCCCTAGGGTATTCCACTTTGTTGCCTTCAAATAAATGGGCCATATTGCATGCTAGGTCTCTTTGGGCAAAACGAACAAATTGAATGATCATAGTCCCTCGATAACACTTTTCAAAATATTGTCAAACAAATGATCAAGTCCCTTAAAGAAAATGCCCAAAGATACTTGGCACCATTGCAATTATGGTCCAAACGATGACCCGCGCCCGTCCCTTTCACATCCTAACATGAGATTGCCCACCAAACACAATGGTGGAACAAACTTATGAAAAGGGTTAAAACATAGCAATAGTCTTTGAGAAATTTAGGAGTAGATAAACTCTTAGTTACTTGAATCAAACTTGCAAAAACAAAACACTTGCCTATTTTCTAAAAACACACCTCACAACACTTTCAAAACAACTTTCAAAAACAAATGAAAACCTTTTCAAAAGACATACACCTTTGTATACATCCCAACATGGATCATTACAAAGGTTGCCACCACAATGGCTTCTTTTCAAAAACATTTTTCAAACCCACACACACAAAGCACCATTTAAAACAATTGAAAACAAAAGGCAAGTGATCTAAGCAATTAACTAAGAGCCCATGGATAACCATGGATAGAAAGGGTGCTAATACCTTCCCTTTCTATAATCTACTCCCCGAACCCAAGAAAACATCTCAAAAGGTTTTTGCTGTGCTTTTTAACCTTTCCTTAGGATAAAATAAAAAGTCGGTGGCGACTCTTGCTCAACCGAAACATTTGCGAAAACAAACGCAAAACCACAGTCAGTTCTCCCACCGTATCACAGAACTGGCGACTCTGCTGGGGACAATTTTAAAAGTGGAGTAACCTTAGGGCTTAGATCACCCTCTTGCATGACTAATTGATTGAATTGTTTGCTTTATACTTTGGCTCTATTTATTTTGGTTTTCAATCCTACACCCGGATTTTGGGAAACATTCATAGATAGCAATACGTTGTGGAAACTGTGCGGGGTATACCGACACGGTCGAAGCAATAGCTATATTAGTGCGACATATTTATGAGTACCGGTAACCCTTGAGTTCAATCAAGGAGAGTACGGGGCCGCTGAGTGATGTCACTAAGCACTAATGACCTAGAACCTTACTTGACCATCTTGGCCTTTTATTAGGGGTAGTGAGATGACCGGCTTTGGTGCAGTCCGAAGTTGGTAGATACTCGATACTACACTCATTGAGGGTTGTGTTCTTGGAATATTTTGGTCGCTAGTTAAGTGGCTAAACCAAAACAATGAACAATGAAAACAATCCAGTGATATTGAGCTCCTTAGAACCCGGTTACTATTTATAGGACAGGTTTTTAAGCCAACTACACTCAAGAGGGTACTTACCTATGAAACCCCATGCAAGCCTGAAACTAGGGTTTGGTGTGATTTGCTTGTACATATGTTTTGTGCATACATCATAAACATCATGAAGCATCATATGCATTCTCTAACCATTTCAAGGGTTTTGGATCTTCATCTTTGTTCTTGTTTTGTAGGACATGGAAATTCCTCGCAGAAATACCATTCAAGTCAACCTTGTGAGAATCTCTCCTCAACTCAAGGAGCTCACCTCAAGAATTCCGGAAAACTCATCCTTCAGTGAAAGACATGGTAGACTGCTCAGCCTAGTCAACACCAACATTGAAGAAGACATGATGAAAGTGTTATTCCAGTTCTTTGACCCTCTTCACCACTGTTTCACTTTCCCTGATTACCAGTTGGTACCCACTTTGGAGGAGTTTTCTCAACTCCTAAGAATCCCTATCCTTAATCAACTACCATTCAACGGTACGGAAAAGGAACCAAAGCTGAAAGATGTTGCTCGAGCATTATATCTACAACCATCCGACATCAAGGGACATTGGGAAACCAGAAGCGGCGTCAAAGGATTCTTAACAAAATTCTTGTTTGAGAAGGCACAAGAATGTTGGAACTCATTGGACCTACAAGCCTTTGAAGAGATTGTGGCACTCCTTATCTATGGGTTGGTCTTGTTCCCAAATCCTGACCAATTGGTAGATGTCAATGCTGTCAAAATCTTCTTGTCCAGAAATCCAATACCGACATTGCTTGGGGACATTCTTCACTCATTTTACACACGAACAATGAGAAAGAGGCGTGCTCTCATGTGCTGTACTCCTATCCTTGCAAGGTGGTTTATTTCGCACCTTCCACAATCTGTCTTGAAGAATGACCAAGGTACGAGGTGGTCCCAACGGTTGATGACTCTTACTCATTCTGATGTGCATTGGTGTTCTCGGTCCAGAGAGAATGTCATCATTGTCGATCGTTGCGGAGAACTCCCTAATGTTCCTTTATTTGGAATTAGAGGGGGTATCACCTACAACCCTTGCCTAGCATTGAGGCAATTTGGATATGCACGGAGGGATGGCCCTCATGATATGTTGATTCCTGACCTAGTTTTTGACTTCGACAACGATGCGCAAGGACTTCGCCAAAGATTCATCAGAGCTTGGGGAAAACTCAACAAGGTTGATAACAAGACTCTGGGACACAAGAACTCCATCCCTCTTGAGCCCTATCTCAAGTGGGTACGAGCCCGAGCCCAAAGTCTAATGATGCCTTATCCTCATGTACTCCCAGTGATTAAAGAGCCCGTCAATGAAGGAGAGGTTCCCTACACCATCCTACATCTAGACATGCCTACATCGTGGGAGGAAATGCAGAAAAGTTGGATTCAGCTCAAGGAGGAACGGAACACTTTTGAAGCTAGCTACTACGCCAGTGAAAAGAAGGTTCTAGAGCTTACCCGCCGACTCCACGAGCAAGAGGCCCTCAATACCTACATCGCACCAAAGAGGATGCGCAATGTCTTTCTGCCTTAAGAAGTTTATTTTGTAATATTTGGCCCATGGGGCATTTATGTACTAACAAATTTCTTCTTATTAATATGACGTGCGTTCTTCTTTGTCTAAAACAACTTTGAATGGTCTAAATCCTTGAATGCATTGCATACACAAGCATACCATTCATCATGTGCATAAGCAGGTCTCACTCCAGGTTTCCTTATCTGTCTGCTGTTTATTTCAGTAGGATGGATCTCGAGTAAACAGTCAAAGACCTACAAGCTCAGAATGCACAGTTCCAGCAACTCCTGACAACCTTGGCTAAAGGTCAGGAGGATCTCAAGACCTTGCTGGGGAATAAGGACCCAGTGAAGAAGAAGAAAAAGAGGCTCGGGGTGGCTACTTTGGGGAGAAGATTTGATGGAGAAGCTCGGAGAGTGCTTGAATTTCCTCCCACTTCTGATGAATGAACCAGTAAAGGAGGTGGACCGGCGGTACCTTCCGAGTCTGATGCGGAAGAAGAAGAGGTCGAAGAGGATGAAGATTATACTGATCAGCAATACCCTCCAGCTGATGATAAATACAAAGGGTTAGAAGACAGATTAGCCGCCATGGAATTACAAAGAGTACCGGGTTTGGATTTTGAAGACTTGGGTTTGGTTGCCGGGATTGTTATTCCCCCAAAATTCAAAGTGCCAGTGTTTGTAAGGTATGATGGGCTGTCCTGTCCCAAAATGCATCTCAGGTCCTACGTGAGAAAGATTCAACCTTATACGGCAGATAAAAACCTCTGGATTCATTTCTTTCAAGACAGCCTTTCTGGAGCTCAGTTGGAGTGGTTTTATCAGCTAGAAGGAACCAGTGTCCGTAATTGGGAAGATTTGGCCACCGCTTTCTACAAACAATACCAATACAATTCTGACCTTGCCCCTACTCGTACCCAACTTCAGGGTATGTCAATAGGAACAAGCGAAGGATTCAAAGAATACGCACAAAAATGGAGGGATTTGGCTGGCAGGGTGCAGCCTCCTTTAACTGATAGTGAGCTTGTTGATATGTTTCTAGGGACCCTATCTGGGCCATTTTTCAATCATCTGATTGGTAACTCTTCAGCGAGGTTTACCGATTTGATCTTAACGGGCGAAAGAATAGAAGCTGGCATCAAGTCAGGAAAGATTCAGAAGGGTGTTGCTGCAAGTACTGAGTAAAGGCCTTTTAAGAAAGAAGCAAGTGCCGTCTATGGTCCTAGACGACAAGTCAAGCCCGAAAGCCGCCAAGCCGTCAATGCTTTGGTCATTTCAAAACCTGCTGCTGCTCCTCAGCAGTACAATCAACAAAGAGGTGAAAGGCCCAAGAGACAGTATACTCGGCTGAGTATGACCTTATCTCAAATTTTACCTCAACTGCTATCAACCAATTTGGTGACCACCAAAGAAGCTCCTAAGGTCGTCAACACTGCGTCTCCTAAGTATAACCCAAATGCCCGGTGTGCTTATCATTCTGATAGTACCGGGCACACTACTGATAATTGCTGGGCCTTGAGAAACAAAGTGCAAGATCTTAACGACGCGAAGGAAATTCAGTTTGAAGCGCCTGAGAGACCAAACGTTGTAACTGCTCCTATGCCCCAGCATAGAGTAAATGCCATTGAGGAAGAGTTGTATGCTGTTTCGGTGAATGAAGTTGTTACCCCTCTTTTGACTATTAAGAGGAACTTACTACTAGCCGGTTTATTTCCGGGTTGTAGTAAGGGTTGCCTCCTATGTGCTGTTATCCCTACCGGTTGTCCACTGCTGAAATCAGGCATCCAAAGCCTGATGGATAGCAAGGAGATTTTGTTCAAGAAAACTGCTGTTCCGTCTGTTTCCATTGAAGAAATATCTGTTGTCACAATTTACAATCCTGCCAAAGCTCCTGTGAAGAAACCAGTCCAAATTATGTCTGTTGCACCCATCACTATTACTGTCCCGGGGCCTCTCCCGTATGAGTCTGATAAAGCTATTCCATGGCACTATGGAGCCGACGTATATGTGCTTGGGGTGAAGCAGGAGTTCAACACCAATACCAGTATCAGTAATATCACTGGTCCCGCAAAGATTACCCGCAGTGGTAGGCTCTTCTCGCCTGAAATTGCACCGCCAGTTATCTGAAAACCTCTCACC
Source organism: Vicia faba (assembly GCA_948472305.1). Taxonomy (NCBI): domain Eukaryota; kingdom Viridiplantae; phylum Streptophyta; class Magnoliopsida; order Fabales; family Fabaceae; genus Vicia; species Vicia faba. The sequence goes on from OX451735.1 coordinate 546,496,741, forward strand.
ATCACACCTGCAAGTGTGCATGTTCCAGTTCAAATTCCTGTGTCTACTACTGCCGCCGAGTCCTCTGGTACTCGGGGCAAAGAAGTTGCTACCGATTCGCCTGCCAGGACGAAGGCGCCAAAAAAGACTGTTGTAGAAGCCTCCCAACAAGAAATGGAGGAAATCCTTAAAATTATCAAAAAGAGTGACTTTAATGTTGTTGAACAGTTGGGGCATACTCCCTCCAAAATCTCTATGCTATCACTACTGCTATGCTCAGAGGCCCATGCGAAAGCCCTGATTTCATTTATGAAAACGGCCCATGTGCCGCAAGAGACCTCCGCGGATCAATTCACCGACTGTGTGGCTAATTTGACGGCTGACAATGGCTTGGGGTTCTCAGATGCTGACCTTACCGCCAAAGGGAAAAATCACAATGATGCCCTGCATGTTTTCATAGAATGCAGGGGCACTACTCTCGCACACGTGTTAGTGGATACCGGTTCTTCCCTGAATGTTTTACCCAAGAAGGCATTGGACCGCTTGGATTGTGAGGGTCTGGAGTTAAAACCTAGTAACATCATTGTTAGAGCCTTCGACGGTTCTAAGAGGATGGTGCACGGTGAGGTAGACATTCCTATTCGTGTGGGTTCCCAAGTTTTCGACTCAACATTCTATGTAATGGATATTCGTCCGTCTTACTCCTGCTTGTTGGGTCGACCCTGGATTCACAAAGCTGGGGGAGTAACCTCCACTTTACACCAAAAGCTCAAATACCCTGTCAAAGGGAAGATTGTTACTGTGCAGGGTGAGGAGGAATACATGGTGAGTCACTTGAATTCATTCCGATATATCGAGATGGACGGGGAGTTTATTGAAACCCAGTTTCAACATTTTGAGGAAGTACCTCCAGTGTTGGCATCGACTGAGGCAGTGGTTGAAAAAGACTTTCCGTTGAAGATGGCGTCCTTAAGGGATGCCCGGGCTGTAATCGAGAAAGGCAATTGTGCAAACTGGGGTCAGCTTCCTGATTTCACTCAAAAGAATGACAAGTTTGGGCTGGGCTTTACTGTAGAGGCTCAGAGGGTTGTGCGCAAGGAAAAGATCAGAAAGGCTCCGGTGTTTATCTCCAACCCAACGGTGAATGCTATTGAGGAGGATGTAGAGGAAGCAGAGTTTGACAGTTGGATCTACCCGACTACCAGCAACGGACCGAGCAACTGGACGGCAAAGGATTTTACACCTATCACATTTGTCACGCAGTAATTAATTTCTTTTGATTTCCAATTTGTAACAAACAATATGTTAAAACTTTGTTGGCTCGGTGTCCTACCCGGGGCATCGTAGCTCCATTTGTGAGGGTTTTTTGTATGACATTTCCATATATCATCAATTAAAACATTGGACGTTTGTTGCATTTCAAATCTTGTGCTCTTTTTCTTTCTGTGTTATATATATTGCAAAACAGCTATATTTACACACACTCACTTATACAGGTTTCAATCCACTCTGGATCTCACTGGTAACAGCTCTGCTACCGCCAGTTATGACTTCGAGAACCCGATCAACTTGGCTGAAGACGAAGGTGAAGATGATTGCGAAGTGCCTGGTGAACTCGCAACACTGCTACTCCAGGAAGAGAGGGCTATTCAACCACATGAAGAGCCGTTGGAAACAGTTAACCTGGGTACTGAGATAGATAGGAAAGAGGTCAAGATTGGGGCTAATCTAGAGCTCAGCGTAAAGCAACGATTGATCCAGATGCTACAGGATTACATGGAGATATTTGATTGGTCCTATGAAGATATGCCTGGTTTGGATGCCGACATTGTAGTTCATCACCTGCCAACCAAGGAAGACTGCCCTCCGGTAAAGCAAAAGGTCCGCCGTATGCGCCCGGAGATGTCTGAAAAGATCAAGGCTGAGGTTATGAAGCAATTCGACGCCGGGTTTCTAGCAGTAACTTCTTACCCTCAGTGGGTTGCCAATGTGGTGCCAGTGCCGAAGAAGGACGGTAAAGTCAGAATGTGTGTCGACTACAGGGATTTGAACAAGGCCAGCCCCAAGGACGATTTTCCTCTACCTCACATTGACGTTCTCGTTGACAATACTGCTCAACACAAGGTTTTCTCCTTCATGGATGGTTTTTCAGGGTATAATCAGATCAAGATGGCTCCGGAGGATATGGAGAAGACTACCTTTGTGACTCAGTGGGGCACCTTCTGTTACAAGGTCATGCCATTCGGATTGAAAAATGCTGGGGCAACCTATCAACGTGCCATGGTCGCTTTATTTCATGATATGATCCATCATGAGATTGAGGTATACGTTGATGACATGATTGCAAGGTCTCAAACTGAGGAGGAGCACCTTGATCATCTGAGGAAGCTGTTTGACCGACTGAAGTTATATAAGCTGAGGTTGAATCCCAACAAATGCACCTTTGGGGTAAGGTCCGGAAAATTGCTAGGCTTCATTGTAAGTGACAAGGGTATTCAAGTGGACCCTGCCAAGGTTAAAGCCATTCAAGAGATGCCAGTCCCTAAGACAGAGAAAGAAGTCAGAGGCTTCCTGGGACGACTGAATTACATTGCCCGATTCATCTCACATCTGACTGCTACTTGTGAGCCAATCTTCAAATTACTGAAGAAAGATCAAGTAGTACACTGGAACGATGAATGCCAGGCTGCCTTTGAAAGGATAAAGGAATATCTCCAAGAGCCACCCATTCTTATGCCACCAGTGGAAGGAAGACCTCTAATATTATACTTGACAGTACTTGATAATTCAATGGGGTGTGTGCTGGGGCAGCATGACGAGTCTGGCCGAAAAGAGCACGCTATTTATTACTTGAGCAAAAAGTTTACCGACTGTGAGTCTCGTTACTCACTGCTTGAGAAAACTTGCTGCGCTCTAGTATGGGCTGCTCGCCGGCTGAGACAGTATATGCTGACTCACACTACTCTATTAATTTCAAAGATGGATCCCATAAAGTATATATTTGAAAAGCCTGCTCTGTCTGAAAGGATAGCGAGATGGCAAATGATCTTGACAGAATATGACATCCAGTATACAACTCAGAAAGCTATTAAGGGAAGTGTATTGGCGGATCATTTGGCACACCAACCTGTGGACGATTACCAGTCATTGAACTTTGATTTTCCGGACGAAGACAACATGGTGGTAACTGACTGTGAAATACCTGGACCGGATGAAGGACCTGAGGAAGGATCCCGATGGTCTATGCATTTTGACGGAGCCTCCAATGCTTTGGGCAACGGCGTCGGCGCTGTAATCATATCTCCCAAAGGAACTCATACTCCACTCACTGCCCGATTATGTTTCAACTGCACCAACAACATGGCAGAATATGAGGCATGTATCATGGGTTTACAAGCTGCAATCGACTTAAGGATCAAGTTTCTGAGTGTCTTCGGAGATTCCGCTCTCGTGATCAATCAGATCAAAGGCGAGTGGGATACGAAACACCCAAAACTTATTCCTTACAAGGAGTATGTGTCAACCTTGCTTCCCCACTTTGAAGAAATAACTTTTGAGCACTTCCCAAGAGAGGAGAACCAGCTAGCGGGTGCACTAGCTACGATGTCTTCAATGTTCAAAGTTAAATGGGACAATGAGGCTCCCCGGATCATTATCTGGAAGTTGGACAAACCGGCATACTGCTGCGAACTTGAGGCTGAGAAGGTGACTGAGAAACCCTGGTATCATGAGGTGAAGAGGTACTTGGAAGCTCAGGAATACCCTGAAGGCGCGTCTGTCAATGACAAGAAGTTCATGAGGAGGTTTGCTGCAAAATTCTTCCCCAGCAACGGTATTCTCTACAAACGGAATCATGATTCAACTCTGCTATGTTGTGTGGATAAGGCCGAAGCAGAGAAGATCATGATAGAACTGCATGAAGGTACATTCGGGACACATTCCAGCGGACACACCATGGCAAAGAAAATCCTTAGGGCAGGATATTTTTGGTCCACCATGGAAGCCGATTGTTACCAACACTCTCGAACTTGTCACAAATGTCAGATCTATGCTGACAAGGTGCATATTCCTCCAGTTCCTTTGAACGTCCTGACGGCACCTTGGCCTTTTGCAATGTGGGGCATCGATATGATCGGTGAGATCCGACCGACAGCATCCAATGGGCATCGTTTCATCTTAGTGGCGATCGATTACTTCACGAAGTGGGTTGAGGCAGCTTCCTACGCAACAGTAACCAAGAGTGTTGTGGCACGTTTCATCCGGCATAATCTGATCTGTCGGTACAGCGTCCCGAAGAGAATCATTACGGACAATGGTACCAATCTCAACAACAAGATGATCACTGAGCTCTGCGAACAATTCAAGATACAACACCACAATTCTTCTCCCTACCGGCCGAAGATGAATGGGGCTGTAGAAGCAGCTAACAAAAATATCAAGAAAATTGTGCAGAAGATGACAGTGACCTATAAAGATTGGCACGAGATGTTACCGTTCGCTCTTCATGGGTACCGTACATCAGCAAGGACGTCAACCGGGGCAACTCCTTTCTCCTTGGTTTATGGCATGGAAGCAGTCTTGCCAATTGAAGTCCAGATACCCTCTCTCCGGATAATGAAGGATGCAGACTTGAGCGAAGATGATTGGATCCAGACTCGACTTGATCAGTTAAACCTGATTGATGAAAAGAGACTCACCGCTATCTGTCATGGTCAGATGTATCAAAAACGGATGATCAGGGCATTTAACAAGAAAGTCAGACCACAAGAGTATCAAGTTGGGGACCTGGTAATCAAACGCATCATCCTTCCTCAAAGTGATCCCCGGGGCAAATGGACCCCTACTTACGAAGGGCCATTTGTGGTTAAACATGTGTTCTCAGGAGGAGCCATGATCCTAACCACCATGGATGGTGACGACCTTCCTCACCCCGCCAATGCAGACATAGTGAAAAGATACTACGCATGAATAAAAGACCCGCTAGGTTGACATACCTAGGTAAAAATAAGGGCTTCCCGGCGAACCAAAAGGGTTCGGGCAAAATAAGGGATGAAATGAAAAAAATTGTACACCCGGCAATTCGAAAACCTGAAAAGGCGGCTTGGGCAAAAATGGGTATCCCGGTGGACTGAAAACCCGAAAGGGCGGTCCAGGCAAAAGTTAGGGATAAAAGCGTAACACTATGTCTCATAGGATCACTTCGTACTCGGAATTCGGCATCAACCGTCTGGCTCAGATCTCGGCATCGATCAATCAGCTTCATCTTCAATCAAGCAGCAAAGTGATGAGAAGCTTGAAGACATAAAGGCGATAGCAGAGTTGGAACCCAGTGGGATTGTTCACATAGCTGTTTTGTTTCCTTTTCAAAATTGTAAATCCTATGTTATTTGGCGGCGTCCTCTTACTAGGATGTCAGCCTCTTGTATAAAAACGCCTATTCACAGGCAAAGTTCAAATCAATACAAATTCACTTGTCCATACAAATTGTCATTGTTTTTATTTTTTCTGTTTTGTTTTGCGAAAAACGTCCAATGTTCATTTTTTATATATGCATTTGACATTAAATTCCTGATTCATAAATATTTTGCATATAAAACAAAAGATTAACTACAGGTGACATCAGAGACATGGGCAATGTAAAGTTGTCTGATGCAGTCTGGTTTCTTTGTCCGCCAAGGTACCAAGGTAGGTTCGACTGAAGAATGTGACCAAGTCATCTCAACACCCCGCAGAGTAAGATAAGATTCAGCAATACTTCCCCCAGTGAAGTCGTCGGCTTTCCCTGGCAGGTCTAAAAGCTTATCCCCAGTAGATTCTGGAAGCTTGTTCCCTGCAGAATACGGACGTCTCTCCCGAGCTTTATTCAGAGTTATTCCTCACCAGGGTTTATAACTGGGTTATCCTCAGCTATTTGCCATGAAAGATCGCCCTGGGAAAGGTTCTTTCAGTCCCCGGCAGGAGTTTGTCTTTGGTGTTCCCCAAGCAGAGTTTATCATCATTATCCCCCAGCGGAATCCATCATTGAAGTCCTCAGCAGACCTCTCGTCAAACTTCAGCAAAGTATCTCTTCCACAGATCAATTCCCCGGCCGATCGTCAAGGATTCATTTTCCTAAGACAAAAATATATTCATAAACATTTCACGTTTTCATACATCCTGCTTACATACATGATAAATGCATACAACACTATCTCATGTTAAAGCATCATGCATATCATACATCATGACATTGCATACAACTTATGTTTTGCCTCTTCAGGGAAAAAGACAATCCTAAAGACAACTACCTTCAACTGTCACAATTCCATATTCGATACCTGTATCTAGCCAGGGCACATCTGAGAGTGATCAGTTTCCAGACTCGACTCCTGTATCTAGCCGGGGCACGTCTGAAGAGTTCGAAGATTCGATTCCTGTATCCAGCCAGGGCACATCTATCAACTACAACATTTCCAGATTCGACTCCTGTATCCAGCCAGGGCATATCTGTTAACCACATTTCCAGACTCGATTCCTGTATCTAGCCAGGGCACGTCTGAAGAGTTCGAAGATTCGATTCCTGTATCCAGCCAGGGCATATCTGTTGACAACTATTCCCAGATTCGATTCCTGTATCCAGCCAGGGCACATCTGTGAGCAACCATTTGTAGACTCGACACCTGTATCTAGCCAGGGAATATCTGCATAAAGAGATTGAAGATCAAACACCTGTAACAAGCCAGGAAAACATCTGTCTTTCTCAAATACACAAGTTCTCACTAAGGAATCTCTTATGCGATCAACGCTTCCAAATGGCATCTGTAAGCCCATTCCCGACAAGGTTCTGTCACATCTTCAGATGGCATCTGTAAGCCCATTCCCGACATCACATTTGCTGATAATCCAACATGCGAGTGCAAATTTCCGGGCACTCTAGTGTCCAATCTCCTTTTACCCTCGTGCCACGAAAGGCAAACTTGCCAATCTAACTCTTCAGGTTCAAGAAGATTGAACAGGGGCAACTGTTGTACCCCAAAATTTTCCCTCCCATTTCCTCAACATTTTCTTATCACCAGACCTTTGAAGATCAAGATTCAGTTAGGGTTTCCTCTGCTCAAGACTTCTCCTTGCACTATGGACCCAAATTAGGGTTTGTGTTTGAACAAGATGTTTTGACCTAAAATGCCTAAGATGACTTTCATGCTTCATGTTGGACTCCCAAGTTTATCCATACCAAGTTTCAAGTTTTGATTCCAAGTTTTACCCAGTCAATTGGATAGTTGACCTAGAAATCAACTGTATTGGGGAAAAAGTCAACTGTGGCCAATTGATGGTCAAATCTCATGAAAATTGACCCACATCAACATTATGAACTCATATGGACCATTTGATCAAGTTTGGATCACAATTCCACAAGAAATTTGATCAGATCACCAAAAGGGCAAAATGGTCATTTTTAGGGTTTTGACTGCACAAAGGCAATTTTTTTACTGTTTGACCTAGCCAATGGCAAACCAAGATCACATATGGACTCAAGTACCCCATGGGATTGTCTTGACATTCTCAACAAACTCAAATGATCCCAAGTACACAAGATTGATAGTTGAATTTCCCAGTCAATTGATCAATTTTGACTGTATACTGAAAAGTCAAACTTTGACTTTTTGGTCAAAATCAAGAGTCAAGATTCATTTTTCATCAAAACATGCCAAATCATGAAACTTGTTCACCAAGAAACCAAGAAATGCAAATTAGGGTTTGAAATGGATTTTTTCATAACTTAGAATTTTTTCTAAGTTATGGAAAACCCTATTTTTTTCCAAACTTTGCCCCACTTTTTCACCAAGATTCATTTGGATTCAAACAAAAGTCAAAACATGAAAGTTGTAGCTTGTTGCATAATCTACAACTTTGATTCACAAAGTTTTCTCATTTGAAGCTTGTATCTCAAGTTACAAATTTTTGAATAAGGGCACTAAACCATTCTTAACTTAGTGAATTTTTGACCTATTTTGACAAGGTTTTCTACCCCACTTCAAGGCCATTTTCCATACACTTCCACTTGGAATTTCAAATTTCACTTCAAATATGGATTGTAGTACACATTCCAAGCTTTCCAAAATGTCCAAGAACTTCTCAAACAACCTCATGGTTAGGGAGAATCGAATTTTGCAAAATGGCAAAAACTCACTTTGTTCATGACCAAGTTACATGTCCATAACCTTGCAATTTGAACTCAGCATGCCTTAAGCTAGATTACAGGTCTTTTATCTCATCTACACTCCATAATTTAATGCCAATCCTTTGTGCCAAGGTGTTGTTCTATGAGTTTGGACATTGTATGCAAGATTAATCCATTTATATATAAAGCATAATATTCATTCTTGAAAAGTTGCACTTTATGTCAAATTGAAAATCCAACAAGTACATTGCAAATCTGATTGGCACAAGATTATGAGCATAACACACTGATCAAGGAGGGATTATGCAGCACATTAGGGGGTCCTCTACATGCCTAGAAACACAAGTTGGCATTTGTTGCTTAAAGTTGAAGAAAAGTGCCATAACACATACCAACTACCATATCAGCTCAAGAACACTTAGACAAACTTATCAAACACATTCCACATAACACAACCAAGCTAATACACGAGCCCTTAGCCTTCAAAACACCCTCAATCTCAGAATCACTCTCAAACTGCAAAAACAGGGCAAGGCCTGCAGTTTGAGTATCATCTCTCAATCCCTTCAAGCATTCTTGCCCAAACCAGTTCACATACATCCCCTAACATCTATGCAAGCTAACCAAAAGCAAAAACACGACCTGCAATCCCTCTAACTGGTTCCACCATTTTCACATTTCTGACTTGCAGGTGAAGTTCTCTAGCTCGATTCAGAAGCTTTCAAGACAAAGTAAACATTGAAATAGCATCCCTGGACCTCAAGGAAGCTTTTCCAATCATCACCTTGCACTGAAAGTTCCTACATTGCCAGATTGAACTTCAACTGAACAGGTAAGTTTTTGAATTCGTATCTCTCTTATTAGGCATTGTTAGCTTTAGGTTTGTGAAGAGAATATGTCATAATCATTGTCCTGAACATGCCCATATAATTAGATTTTATTTATATTATGTGTGTTGCAAGAATTTGATGCCTGAACTTTGAACAAAAATTAGGTTAAAAATTGGGAGAGAAGAAATTCTCTCTCATTTCTGAGAGTTAGATCATGTTCTTTATATGTATGAAATCGTGAGATGATGCTTTACATTTTTTGTGTTGGAAGTTTGTTCAAAAAATCAAAGAATCAGGATCTTGATGTTGAAGCAAGAGGCGCGCGTATTTTTCAAACACTGTTTGCTGGAGGTTGAAGACAGGTCTTCTGGGCTGGGCCTGGAATATTTTTCTTATTTGCACCACATAATTGCTTTTACATCCCCCAAGGCCCATTTTCTTATTTCTTTGACTTTTTGACTTTTTCTTTTTTGATTGACTTTGTTTATTTTTCTCTCATGACATTAAAAATATAAAAATATTTTTTCTCACCATTTTTGATTTTGTTAGGCATTTATTTTACTATCTTTTAGTTTATACATAAATAGATATATATATATATATATATATATATATATATATATATTTTGTTTAAAATACTAAAAAAATAGTACAAATGCATTTCTATACATTTTTATTTTTGTTTTACTTTCTGAAAATATTTTATAGAAAAATTACTTTTTTTATTAAATATTAAATATTATTATTTTTTATATATAATACATATTTAGAACTTAATACATAAATATATATATTTATTAATATATTTAGAATAAAATACTAAAAATATACATATTTTATTTTATTAAATATTAAACACTAAAAAATCATTTTTGACAAATACTTCACTTTATTTTGTACATAATAAATAAATACTTGTATTAAATTAAATAATAATACATTTCATTTAATAGAAATTAGGGTTTGCCCTAAATACACAAAAATTCCAAAAAGATAATACTTTTTATTTTGTTTATTTGACATATAAAAATACCTTTTTTTCATACATACAAAAACCATTTTTGCATCTTGCATATTTTATTTCATTTTTATTTAATTATTGCACATTAATTAAATTGTATAAATTCAAAATTGATGTAATAGTTTAGGTTTAAGTTCCTTGTCAAAATCCCCATTTGAAACATTGTACCCCCCTCCCCATATTATTGTGTTGTAATAGCGTAGGAGTTTAAATTTCGCACTTTATCGCTTTCTAAATATACAATGCTAGAATTAGGGTTTATATGCGAATAAAATGAACAAAATAGTTATGACCTAATCTCAAGACAAACAAGCATGAAAATGGACACACAAATCACACTTGCACCCCCTAGGGTATTCCACTTTGTTGCCTTCAAATAAATGGGCCATATTGCATGCTAGGTCTCTTTGGGCAAAACGAACAAATTGAATGATCATAGTCCCTCGATAACACTTTTCAAAATATTGTCAAACAAATGATCAAGTCCCTTAAAGAAAATGCCCAAAGATACTTGGCACCATTGCAATTATGGTCCAAACGATGACCCGCGCCCGTCCCTTTCACATCCTAACATGAGATTGCCCACCAAACACAATGGTGGAACAAACTTATGAAAAGGGTTAAAACATAGCAATAGTCTTTGAGAAATTTAGGAGTAGATAAACTCTTAGTTACTTGAATCAAACTTGCAAAAACAAAACACTTGCCTATTTTCTAAAAACACACCTCACAACACTTTCAAAACAACTTTCAAAAACAAATGAAAACCTTTTCAAAATACATACACCTTTGTATACATCCCAACATGGATCATTACAAAGGTTGCCACCACAATGGCTTCTTTTCAAAAACATTTTTCAAACCCACACACACAAAGCACCATTTAAAACAATTGAAAACAAAAGGCAAGTGATCTAAGCAATTAACTAAGAGCCCATGGATAACCATGGATAGAAAGGGTGCTAATACCTTCCCTTTCTATAATCTACTCCCCGAACCCAAGAAAACATCTCAAAAGGTTTTTGCTGTGCTTTTTAACCTTTCCTTAGGATAAAATAAAAAGTCGGTGGCGACTCTTGCTCAACCGAAACATTTGCGAAAACAAATGCAAAAACACAGTCAGTTCTCCCACCGTATCACATCCATGCTTTAATCAAGTTCTTGAAGAAAGCCCGTGTGCCCCAGGAAACCACAGCTGACCAGTTCAAGAACTGTGTAGCAAGTTTAACAGTTGACAATGGATTAGGGTTCTCCGACGATGATTTGATTCCTATGGGAAGGAACCATAACAAAGCCTTGCATGTCTCTATTGAATGCAAGGGAACCACCTTGGAACATGTTGTTGTACCCTAAAAGTTTCCCTCCCATTTTCACACAAGACATACTCCTAGAGGTCCTCAATTGCTCAAAGTTGACAAAGAATTGATCAGACAAATTCTCCTCCTAAGCATTGGCCTTCCAACTAGGGTTTCATTTTTCACCAACATGTGTGAGCTCCAAAGGTCTCAAATGTATTCCATGGTCCTAATATATCTTCAATATTATCCATGACAAATTTCATATCTTGCACTACAAGTTTGCTCAGTCAATTGCACAAATGCTTGAAAATCAACTATACTAGGTCAAAAGTCAACTATGGTCTATATACAGTCAAACTTCAAGATTTTTGGTCAAAATTAACATTTTGAAGTTATATCCATCATTTGGTCAAGGGTTGATCACGGTCCCTCAAGAAATTCTCCTAATTCATCAAAAGTCAAGAATTTCTAATTAGGGTTTCTATAGGAAAAGTCAACCAAATTTTTGAGCGGGCATAACTTTCTCATACTTCATCCATTTTTTCCCAATCGAATATTATTTTGAAGAGAATCCAACTCCATACAGCTTCTCTTCATCCCTCAAGTCCAATAAATGCACCATTTGAAAGATACAAGCTTATACATTACAGGTCATTTTCAGAAAGTCAACAAAAGGCACTTTTTGTCAAGATCATTTGCATCAAGATAAAATCTTCAAATGCAAAATTGATCAAAATAGGGATTGAATTAGACATCTTGGGCTTTCCAAAAAGTCAAAGATCATAATCATGAGATAAAAATTGAGAAAGTTATGGCTTGCCCAAATTGGGAAATTTTGTAATTTTCAAGAATTATGCATTGAGCAAATTTGAAATTTTAAGGCAAGGGCTTAATTTCTTGGATTTCAAACATCTTCCTAAGATTATAGAGTACCCCCAAAAACAATATTACCATGCCTTACATTTTTTACTTATTCTGTACACATTTATTTTAATTTATTTCAAATAAATATAAAATAAAGTGTATAAAATAATTGGAAATAAGTTTTGGCATTTGGGTTGGTGTTTTAGCTTACCTTGAAGCCCGAGATATAGTGCAGCCATGCCCACATTCATTCGTATTCAAAAAATGACAAGTTTCCTTATTTTTGGCCAAAGTTACAAGTTTCATTCATGGTTTTGAAACATTTGCTTTAAGGTTGTTTAAACCTTTGTTTTCTTGTCTTCTCATTCCTATCTATATAAAGAAGCATCTAGCAAGCATTTCAAGAGGCCTACACAGCCTAGAGAGAGCTCTACCATTTTTGCAAAATTATCAAAAATGGTAAAAATTTGAAACCCACTTTGCAGGTACTTTTGGTCCGAACTAGTAATCATACATTGCTCTTGAGGTTCCCAGGGACTTGTTCCAACCATCCTCAAAGTTTGCAAGGTCCCAGATCATCGGATCCAAGCTATCACCGTTTTTGTATAATCTCAACTTTGAATCTCTATTTTTATTAATTGTTGAATGTTCTAATGTATATATATATATATATATATATATATATATATATATATATATATATATATATATATATATATATATATATATATATATATATATATATATATATATATATATATATATATATATATATATATATATATATATATATATATATATATATATATATATATATATATATATATATATATATATATATATATATATATATATATATGAGATCATGGATATCCTTAGAGAAGGTTAGGGGAATTATATGGAATGTATGACGTCTAGAACATGAGATATCTACCATGTACCATCAAGTACTGCCCACACTGGATCCAAGGATGGACTTGGGCTTCACAATCCAGGCTTAGCGAAATTTCAATGCAACCCCCATTCTACTTCAGCCATCAAGCCAAATCTCTTTTTTTTTTTTTTTTATTTAGTTATTTAATTTCTTAATCTTTATTAATAATAATAATAATAAAAAACTCACAAAAAAATTAGGCATAGATTTTTTTTAATTAAATAATGAATTTCTTTAATTAATTAATTAAATTTTAACTATTTTTTTAATTTAAAATGAACTAGAATTTAGGACTTAATTTAGATTTAATATTTCTTTTCATAAGTATAAAAAACCACAAAAAAAGTTTAGTTTATTTTTCTTAAGTTAATTTTCTAAATAGACTTTAGAATAATTAATTTAGTTATTTTCTTAAATTAAAAACAACACAAAAAAGATTTTTCTCACTAGGTTTTAGAACGTATTTTCATTCTTTCGGGAATTATTCATTTTTCACATTTTTTTATATATTCATGTAACTGTTATTTGGGATGTAATAGTTTTAAATAGAACTTTTCATTGCTTTCTAAATTTTTTCTCCAATTGTTTGTATATTGTAAATACCTCATCCCCGAAGCCATGTAATAGTGTAGGTTTATATTTTCACACTTTATTTTTCTGTACAATTTTACCGCTAGTAGTTAGGTATGTATGACAAGACTGAAATTAAAATGCTAGCAAACCTTAATGCAAAAGATAAATAACTAAACTGAACACAATTGCACACAAGCACCTCTAGGGTATCCCACTTCGGTTGCCTTTGGAAAACGGTCACAATTCTCGAAATGTGAGAATATTTAGTGGTTGTCCTTTAGTTTGAAAGATCACAAGTCCCTCGATGACCCTTTCGACGTTGCCTCGGTTAAATGTGATATTAAGACTTTAGGACAATTACTAAAATTTCTTGCCAAGTTGCCTTTGTGACCGTAACGTCCCTTCGATTGTCCCTCAACATCCAACGACAAGGCTACCTACTCAATAATAGTAGGATAGCATTGTCTAAAAGAGAAGAGGAAAAGAATGACCCTTTTCGATTAATAAAGTAGATAGTTATTAGAAGTTTGCTCAAACATTTTGCACTTACACAAAAAACTACTTTTCAAAAACAATTTCAAAACACATTGTATACTTTCTCCATTATCCTGAGAAACATTACAAAGTTCGCTGTACTAAGGCTTTTTCAAAATATTTTCAAACACAAAGCACAAAGGTATTTCAAAATGAGCAAACTTCTAAGATCACGTAGATAACTACGGATGGAAAGGATGCTAACACCTTCCCTTTCCATAATCTACCCCCCTTACTCAGAAAACTCTCGAAAATGTCTTTTTCTATTCTTTTCACCCTTTCGTTAATTTGGATAAAATAAAAGTCGGTGGTGACTCTTTCTTATCGCAACATTTGAAAACACAAACGCAAAACTAGTATATAACAGTCGGTTCTGCCACCGTATCACAGAAATGGCGACTCTATTGGGGAAAATAAAAAGTGGGGTTACCTTAGAGTTAGTTCATTCTAAAACTGCTTTAAATTATATGCTTTGTATGCTTTACCTTTGGAGGGTTTGTTTGGGTTGTTACTATAGATCCTACACCCGGATTTGATAACCTTTTTAGGTAAGTAGCAATAAAACATGGAGGATGTACGGCGTAGACCGATATAGACGAAGTGATAGCTATGTTAGCGTGATACTCTATCTTGTACTAATGTTCCTTGAGTCAGTCAAGGATAATATTACGCTTCCTTATAGTGTCATTAAGCGCTAACTGACATTTACAACCTTTAATTGACTCATCCTAAGCCATTAGAAAGTAGTGAGATTGCCGGCTTTGGTTCCGACCGAATATTGGTTGATACTCAATGCTACACTCATTGAGATTTGACTCCCGAGTGTTGTTTGGTGGCAAGTCAGTTGCCGATCGGAACAAAGCTTGTGGGAAAGATCAGTGATATTGAGATCCCTTAGAACCTGATTACTTTCTAGGAAAGGTTGAACCAACTAAACTTCAAGAGGGTACTTACCTTAAAACCCCATGCAAGCCTAAACCTAAGGCTGCTTGTGTGATTTGTTTGCTTTCATCTTGAATTATTTGCAGGGTTTTATTATCTAACAACATGATCTCCTTGTAGGATTTGTTTACAGTCATTATCCAGTAACCTGGACTTCTTAGACTCATCATCTTACACTTTTGCTTGATGCATAGCATACACATCATAACATCATACCATAGCATTTCCTTAGCTATTTCAAGGATCTCAAGGGCCCGTGATGCAAGTTATGGTGAACCAGACGTCTAGCAATGGGAAAGGGGATTTATTTTCCTCTAGGCAATACCGTCAAAATACCAAGCATGAGTCAGAGGCTATGACCCACTTGCCTTGGTGAGCTTGATTCTCGTAGAAGGACATTCAACAATACGAAAGTTCTTCAATCAAAGCTGCAAAAATAAACTTCTGACATTTTCTTGTTTACCCTGCGAGATCCTTGAAAACATCACATCCACCTTTGCATGCCATTTCATAACAGGTCTTCTAGTACAGGTTTCTCATTTTCCCTTTGTTTATTTCAACAAGGAAAAATGGCTCTCGAACAAAACAACAGAGGTTTCCAAGCTCAAGATGCTTAATTCAAAGAAATGTTCCTGAATCTAGCCAAGGGGCAAGAATAATTGAAGGCACTCCTTTCTGGGAACTTGACCAAGAAAAATCCTAACGACAATAAGGATGACCAGTTGGAGAAATTGCAAGCTGAGGTTGAAAGGATGAAAATCCAGATGATTAGTCAAATGGCTCTTGTCCAAAGCTTAGCTCGAGGACAAGAAGAGCTAAGAGTCCTCGTCAGCAAACTTTATCAAGATGGTTGCAACCGTATGAAACAAACAGTCGAGGTTGGGGGTCAAGTCATTAATCAGCCCTTGATGAGACAAGGAGTTGGCTGGGTGGAGAGTAGACCTTTCCAATTTACGGCTACATCACGAGCCCAACAACGACCTCGACAACAACAATAGGGTAATCAGCAAGGGAAAGACAAGCCCAGGAGGAAGTTTACTAAAATCAACATGACACCGTCTTAATCTTTGCAACACATGTTGAGGATGAATCTAGTTACATTTATAAGACCTCATACAAACCCCAAAACTTCTTCCCCTAAGTACAATCCTGAGGCAATGTGTGCATATCACTCCAACAGCCCGGGACATGACACTAATAGCTGTTGGGCATTGAAAAATAAGATTCAGGACTTGATCAGTCAAGGGGTGCTGGAATTCATACAAGATGGTCATACCAAAGTCTTCAGCCATCCCTCAAGGGCGCACTATCTGAAGTGACAAGTTCAGACAAAGAGGCTTTTTGTTCATTTGAATTCTCAAGTTGTATTTTCTTTGTGGTTCAAATAATTATTGTCATGTCAAACTTTATTATTTCATTAATGCATTGCACATGTTTGTCTTGAATTAATTTGTTTTCATTTTGCTTAAACTGTATTTTTCCTTCCTTTTTATGATATTCAACTCTTTGATTAAAAGCTCTAAGCCTTTAGAGGGAGGATGACAAAAACGATACCACAATCTCTACAGTATGCTTTTGAACAGACCCCGCTGACGATCTACAGGCGTTGTTTCAAATCCAAAACAGTGTAGTAATAAGGAAGACAATCCCTAGTCAACCCCTTTGAGCCTACGAAGTAGGATATTTTCTTTTCACACAAATTAAAACCCTTAATCATAACTTGGGGCAGGGTAGTTTTTCAGTTAATTCAGATGTGCATTCAATCGCAAGCTTTCCCTTTATACACGACAAATAGTGTAGAATATGCCCTCCAAAATATGGTGATGGTTCCACATAATCGTCAAGGAAGACAGTCATTATCTCTCAAAGTAAAAGCCCGTTAAGTCAAAAACCTATCAAGGAGACTTAAGAAAAACTGGGGCATCCCGCTGACTGTAATCGCAAAAGAAACAATTCAGGCAAAATTAGGGATAACAAGATATAAAAAAAAGAGGTCCTACAAATCCTCAACAAAAGGAAAAAGTTACAAAAATGACTGCCTTCTCAAACGAATGTTCAACTTCTAAAACATCACCGGAATATCAGGGCCAACACTCCAGACTCGATTGGGATTTAAACGCACAAATTAACTGAGCATAGAACTGAAGAACATCACGAAGAATGGGTTGGGTACAAATAAATTTTGAGCCTTTATCTTTTGTTTCTTAAACCATGAACCAAGCTATGTTACAACCCTTAAAAGTCATAGCTGAAGCGTGGGTTAGTTTGAAAGCATACTGTTACAAAAGGTATCCTGACTCCTGTAAGGTTTGATATAAATTATGAGTTGATATCACAGTCCTACAAAATTTGTTTGTCTTACTAAAAAAAATTCATTTTCAAAAATTCAAGACAGGCATAAGCTTTGCATTCTTTAAATGACATTGTTTGCATATGGCTAATTGTTCAAACAGTAGAGAAGTTCACACAACGAATATTCAGTGAACAAAGATCCTCTTAATGGACAGAATCACCTCAGACGGAAAAAATATTCCCAATAACAAGCCTCTCATAATCAAGGGGCATGACATGGTTTCTAATTAATTTGGGGCAGTCCATCCAATATGCAAAGATTCTCTCCAAAAAATAATGAATAGCTAGGGGCAGATCTCCATCTGAATCACTCAGGGGGTTGTTACATTGATCGGGGATTCCAACAGAAAATCACTGTGAAATTTGAATCTTTGATACCACCAAATTGCTTGTATGTTCCAGTAGTATCAGATGGTGTCAGTATCATGTCTTCGAATTCTTCCACGACAGTTATTAGAAAAAATACCTAGGAAATTCAAGACTATCAGAAACATGATCAAACATCAGGTGCACCAGATTCATCCTGAAGCATCCCCACATAGGCTCCCACGTATGAAAGGGCACATGCAATCACATAAACATTTTCTGGCATTTCTACAACACTTGTTGTTATAGACGGTGACAACTCTCCACATCCTATGAGTGCGGACATAGTTAGAAAATACTACGCATGAAAAAAAGACCCACTAGGTTGACAGGCCTAGGAAAAATTAAGGGCATCCCGGCGAACGAAAAGAGTTCAGTCAAAAATTAGGGATACATACAAAAAAGTTGTACCCAGCAAGTCAAAAACCCGAAAAGGCGGCTTGAGCAAAAAAGGGTATCCCGATGGACTGAAAACCCGAAAGGGAGGTCCAGGGAAGAGTTAGGGATTAAAAACGTACGACTATGTCCCTTCATCTTGTCATTTGTTTATCAGTAGAAGACTTATCATCCTGATCATCATTTACCAAGTACCCCAAGAGTTGGGATGACACTCAAACCATCCACAAAGTCTTCGCATGTACTTTCTCTAGCAGGTACAGAGGCAGGGGTATCTTACCAAAAAGTCACCGCCATATCCTCAGCTTACAACCTAGTGACGTCAGGTGTTCTTGTGTCCCCAGTAAAACAGGAATTTCCAACTACAGCTCCGACATCAGGTTTTCCCCAGTAAAGTCGTCAAACTTCTCAGGATTCCTCAATAGGATTTCACAAAATCCTCAGGAAGTGCACAAAGCTTTCCTTCCCCAACAGGGTTTATTTCTCTAACAACGAAAGATCATCTCCCAGCAGTTCAGCTTCAACAAAATCTGAAGACCTACATTCTTCATCGCCAGCTGCAATCAGGGATTTATTTTCCCTAATTCAACAGCGCTGCAATAGAGCAACTGATACATTCACATATTGCATTCATACATCATTCTACAAATGTCATAGCATCTGCAGTACAAATGCATACATCCCAATCTCATTTATTTTGAGAACACTATTACATAATGCATTTCATACATCATGACATTGCATGCAGCTAACGTTTTACCTTTTCAGGAAATATCAATCAACAAATATTTATCATCAACAATTTTCAACAGGTCCAGGATTAGCTCCTGAAACAAAACAGAGTAATTATTTGTGCGACCAAATACAGCTTTACGGGCTCATCATGAAGCAATCTTACATGGGTTTCTTCTGACTTCCAAATACAGCTTTACACGGGCTCAACATGAAGCAATCTTACACGAGTTACTTCTGACTTCCAAATATAGCTTCATACGGGCTCTTCATGAAGAAATCTTACACTGGTTTCTTCTGACTTCTAAATACAGCTTTATATAGGCTCTTTATGAAGAAATCTTACACGGGTTCCTTCTCCCTCCTTCTGAAGTTTTACACGGATTCAACCTGAAGCAACCCTACCCATGTTCCTTCTCACAATCTCCAGATGCAGTTTTACACGGACTCGTCCTGAGGTAACCCTACCTAGGTTCCACCTCTTGAATATCCAGATGCAATTTTATACGGACTCATCCTGAGGAAACCCTATCCAGGTTCCTTCTCTTGAATTTCTAGATGCAGTTTTACACGGACTCATACTGAAGCAACCCTACCCAGGTTCCTTATCTTGAATTTCCAGATGCAATTTTATACGGACTCATCCTAAAGCAACCCTACCCAGGTTCCTTCTCTTGAATTTCCATATGCAATTTTACACTGACATATCTTGAAGCAACCCTACCCAAGTTCCTTCTCACAATTTCCAGATGCAGTTTTACACGGACTCATCCTGAGGCAACCCTACCCAAGTTCCTTCATTTGAATTTACAAATGCAGTTTTACACGGACTCATCCTAAGGAAACCTTACCTAGGTTCCTTCTCTTGAATTTCCAGATGCAGTTTTACACGGACTCATCCTGAGGCAACCCTACCCAGGTTCATTCTCTTGAATTTCCAGATGCAGTTTTCCACAGACTCATCCTGAGGCAACCCTACCAAGGTTCCTTCTCTTGAATTTCCAGATGCAGTTTTACACGGACTCATCCTTAAGAAACCCCACCCAGGTTCCTTCTCACAATTTCCAGATGCAGTTTTACACGGACTCATCTTGAGGCAACCCTACCCAGGATCCTTCTCTTGAATTTCCATATGCAGTTTTACACGGACTCATCTGGAGGCAACCCTACCTAGGATCCTTCTCTTGAATCTCCATATGCAGTTTTACACGGACTCATCCTGAGGCAACCCTACCCAGGTTCCTTCTCATAATTTCCAGATGCAGTTTTACACGGACTCATCCTGAGGCAACCCTACCCAGGTTCCTTCTTACAATTACAAGATGCAGTTTTACTCGGACTCATCCTGAAGCTGCCCTACCCAGGCTCCCTCTCATATATCTCCAAAAACAGCCCTACCCAGGTTCCTTCTCATACACTTCCAGATGAAGTCTTACCCGGACTCATCCTGAAATAACCCTACACAGGTTTCTTCTGATACATTTCCAGATAGTAGTTAATTTCATTCTCCCCAACAAATTACTGCGAATCCTGGATTTCAACCAGAAAATAGCAAACTTTCATCTCTCCAATCCATAGATAACCCCTTAGTAGAGCCATGGACAACTGAAGTTCCTAGACTCTATTCCCCACAGTTTTCCTCAAACACAAAAACAACATAAATTAACATCCCCCAGTGGACTCCTCCTCAGACAACAGGAACAGGAATCCCCATAAAGAGACCTCTTATTAAGTCAACATCTACTCTGGATGGAAGCTTTAAGCCCATCTCCGACGACTCTCTGTCATATTCTCTGGACAGCATCTTTAAGCCAATCTTCGACGACTTTCAATCATCTTCTTCAAATGGCATATGTAAGCCCATTCTCGACGTTATCAACCATCAGTATTACTTCATGCGAGTGCAAATTTTTGGGCA
The DNA here is from genome assembly GCA_948472305.1 of Vicia faba. Taxonomy (NCBI): domain Eukaryota; kingdom Viridiplantae; phylum Streptophyta; class Magnoliopsida; order Fabales; family Fabaceae; genus Vicia; species Vicia faba. Next base: position 546,517,641 of record OX451735.1, read on the forward strand.
CTCTAGTGTTCAATCATCTTCCACCTTCAGATCACGAAAGGCAGACAAGCCAATCTAAATCCTCAGGTTTAAGAAGATTAAACAGGGGCAGCTGGTTTACCCTAAAATTTTCCCTCCCACTTTCACACAATACATACTCGTAGAAGTCCTCAATTGCTCAAGGTTGACCAAGAATTGACCAGATAAATTCTCCTCCTAAGCATTGGCCTTCCAACTAGGGTTTAATTTTTCACCAAGATGTGTGAGCTTCAAAGGTCTCAAATTTATTCCATGGTCCTAATATGTCTTTAATATTATCCATGACAAATTTCATACCTTGCACTACAAGTTTGTTCAGTCAATTGCACAAATGCTTTAAAATCAACTATACTAGGTCAAAAGTCAACTATGGTCTATATACAATCAAACTTCAATATTTTTGGTCAACATAAACATTTTGAATTTATATCCATCATTTGATCAAGGATTGATCACGACCCCTCAAGAAATGCTCATAATTCATCAAAAGTCAAGAATTACTAATTAGGGTTTATATAGGAATAGTCAACCAAATTTTTGATCGGGCATAACTTTCTCATACTTCATCCATTTTTTTCCCAATCAAATATCATTTTGAAGAGAATCCAACTCCCTACAACTTCTCTTCAACTCTCAAGTCCAAGAAATGCACCATTTGAAAGATACAAGCTTATACATTACAGGTCATTTTCAGAAAGTCAACAAAAGGCACTTTTTTGTCAAGATCATTTACATCAAGATAAAATCTTCAAATGCAAAATTGATCAAAATAGGGATTTAAGTAGACATCTCGGGGTTTCCAAAAAGTCCAAGATCAGCATCATAAGATAAAAATTGAGCAAGTTATGGCTTGCCTAAGTTGGGAAAATTTGGGAATTTTCAAGAATTATGCATTGAGAAAATTTGAAATTTTAAGGCAAGGGCTCAATATCTTGGATTTCAAACATCTTCCTAAGATTATAGAGTACCCCCAAATACACTCTTACCATGCCTTACATTTTTTACTTATTTGTACACATTTATTTTAATTTATTTTAAATAAATATAAAATAAAGTGTATAAAATAATTGGAAATAGGTTTTGGCATTTGGGTTGGTGTTTTAGCTTGCCTTTAAGTCCAAGATTTCGTTCAGCCATGTTCACATTCATTCAAATTCAAAAAATGACAAGTTTCCTTGGTTTTGGACAAAGTTACAATTTTCATTCATGGTTTTGAAATGTTTGCTTTAAGGTTGTTTAAACCTTTATTTTATTGTCTCCTCGTTCCTCTCTTTATAAGCAAGCATCTAGTAAGCATTTCAAGAGGCCTACACAGCCTAGAGAGAGCTCTACCATTTTTGTGAAATCATCAAAAGTGGTAAAAATTTGAAACCCACTTTGCAGGTACTTTTGGTCCAAACTGGTAATTATACATTGCTCTTTAGGTTCCCAGGGACTTGTTCCAACCATCCTCAAAGCTTGCAAGGTCCCAGATCACGGATCCAAGCTATCACCGTTTTGGTATAATCTCAAATTTGAATCACTATTTTTATTAATTGTTAAATGTTTTAATGTGTGTATATGAGTTCCTGGATATCCTTAGAGCAGGTTAGGGGAATTACATAGAATGCATGACATCTAGAACATGAGATACCATGTACCATCAAGTACTACCCACACTGGATCCAAGGATGGACATGGGCTTCACAATCTGGGCTTAGCAAAATTTCAATTGCAACCCCCATTGTACTTCAGCCATCAAGCCCAATCTCTTTTCTTTTTGTTTTATTTAGTTATTTCATTTCTTAATCTTTTTTAATAATAATAATAAACAATTCACAAAAAAATTAGGCATAGATTTTTTTTTAATTAGATAATTAATTAAATTTTAACTATTTTCTTAATTTAAAAAGAACTAGAATTTAGGACTTAATTTAGATTTAAAATTTCTTTTCATAAATATAAAAAACCACAAAAAGAGTTTAGTTTATTTTTCTTAAGTTAATTTTCTAAATAGACTTTAGAATAATTAATTTAGTTATTTTCTTAAATTAAAAACAACACAAAAAAGATTTTTTTCACTAGGTTTTAGAACGTATTTTCATTCTTTCGGGAATTATTCATTTTTCACATTTTTTTATATATTCATGTAACTGTTATTTTGGATGTAATAGTTTTAAATAGGATTTTTCATTGCTTTCTTTATTTTTTCCCCAATTATTTGTATATTGTAAATACCACATCCACAAAGCCATGTAATAGTGTAGGTTTATATTTTCACACTTTATTTTTTTGTACAATATTACTGCTAATAATTAGGCATGTATGACAAGACTGAAATTAAAACGCTAGCAAACCTTAATGCAAAAGATAAATAACTGAATTGAACACAATTTCACACAAGCACCTCTAGGGTATCCCACTTCGGTTGCCTTTGGAAAACGGTCACAATTCTCGAAACGTGAGAACATTTAGTGGTTGTCCTTTAGTTTGAAAGATCACAAGTCTCTCGATGACCCTTTCGACGTTGCTTCAGTTAAATTTGATCTTAAGACTTTAGGATAATTACTAAAATTTCCTGCCAAGTTGCCTTCGTGACCGTAACGTCCCTTTGATTATCCCTCAACATCCAACAACAAGGCTACCTACTCACTAATAGTAGGATAGCATTGTCTAAAGGAAAATAGGAAAAGAACGACCCTTTTCAGGTAATAAATTAGACAGTTGTTAGAAGTTTGCTCAAATATTTTGCACTTACACAAAAAACTACTTTTCAAAAACAATTTCAAAACACTTTGTATAATTTCTCCATTATCCCGAGAAACATTACAAAGTTCGTCGTACTAAGGCGTTTTCAAAACATTTTAAAACACACAAAGCACAAAGGTATTTCAAAATGAGAAAACCTCTAAGATCATGTAGATAACTATGGATGGAAAGGGTGCTAACACCTTCCCTTTCCATAATCTACCCTCCTTACTCAGAAAACTCTCGATAAGGTCTTTTTCTGTTCTTTTCACCCTTTCCTTAATTTGGATAAAAGAAAATTCGGTGGAGACTCTTGCTTACCGCAACATTTGCAAACACAAACGTAAAACTAGTATATTACAGTTGGTTCTGTCACTGTATCACACATGTCTTAATTGATATTGGCTCATCTATAAATGTGTTACCCAAATGTGCTTTGGACCGGCTAGATTATGAATGCCTGGTGTTAAAACCAAGTGATATTATTGTAAGGGCTTTCGATAGATTTAAAAGGATGGTTCATGGAGAGGTGGATCTCCCAATTAAAGTTGGCTAACAGATTTTTAACTCTACCTTCTACATAATGTACATCCGTCCCGCTTAATCTTATTTACTTGGGCGCCCTTGGATACATGGGGAAGGGGCAGTAACATCCACCCTTCATCAAAAGTTAAAATACCTAATCAAGGGGAGGATTGTCATTGTTTGCGGTGAAGAGGAATTCATGGTGAGCCACCTTAATTCCTTCAAGTATGTGGAAATGGATGGTGAGTTTATAGAAAATCCATGCCAGGATTTCGAAGTTGTTCCTCCTATGGTTGCGGTCAACAAAATCTCCTGTCACATACCAAAAGCTAATAAATTTGTGCCAAGAATTGTTTCGCTTAAGGATGCTCATGCCGCAGTCGAAGATGGAAGTTCTACTACCTGGGGGAAACTCCCCGAGATTTCGTTTAAAGCAGGCAAATTTAGGCTAGGTTTCACCATCAAGGCTCAAAGAGAGTTCAGGCGCGCTCGCTTGGGAAAGCCACCTCTTTGCATCGAAAATTCTGAAGTAAATGATGTCGAAGACTCTGATGATGAGTGCACTTTTGAAGAATGGATTTATCCTACTGCCGGAGGAAAGCTCAATAATTGGCATGAAAAAGATTTCACTTCCATCTCCTTCATTGAGGAGTAATTACTGTTTACTATTTTCTATTAATTCAAGAACTTTTATCTGTAATTTTAAATTCCAAATAATGACTTTTAAGCCACGTGCCTTGCCCGGAGCACTATGATCCATTTGTTAAGGGTTTTGTTCATGTTCATTTATCATATGATCATTTAATATAAACCATTGGACCTTTTGCATTCAAATTTTGTGTTCATTGTCTTTCTTTTCTTTATTGCATTTTTTCAATAGCCACGTATCTTACACGCACACACACACACACACACACACACACACACACACACACACACACACACACACACACACACACACTTGCAGATCCCCATCCACTCCGGATCTCATTGCAAAGGACTCTACTATTTCCAGTTATGACTTCAAACATTCAGTTAACCAAGCCAAAGACGAAGGCGGGGAAGATTGTGTAATACCAGGAGAACTAGCCATGCTGCTGATGTAAGAGGAGAAAGCTATTCAACCTCATGAAGAGCCAGTCGAAGTTATCAACCTAGGTACCGAGACAGACAAGAAAGAAGTCAAGATTAGCGTCAACCTAGAAGATGGTATCAAGAGCAGATTGGTTCAGATGTTACATGACTATGTTAAAGTGTTTGCTTGGTCATATGAACATATGCCAGGGTTGGATGCCGACATTGTGGTTCATCGTCTAGCAACAAAGGAAGATTGTCCTCCTTTTAAGCAAAAGGTTCGTCGCATGCAACCTGACATGTTTGAAAAGATAAAAGCTGAAGTGATGAAACAATTCGATGCAGGTTTCCTTGCTGTGACATCTTATCCTCAATGGGTTGCGAACGTGGTTCCCGTGCCAAAGAAAGATGGAAAGGTTCGTATGTGTGTAGATTATAAGGATATAAATAGGGCAACCCCCAAAGATGATTTCCCTCTACCTCATATTGACGTCTTGGTTGAAAACACCGCTTAACATAAAGTCTTATCCTTCATGGATGGATTTTCGGGCTACAACCAAATCAAGATGGCTCTCGAAGACATGGAAAAGATCACCTTTGTTACATAATAGGGCACCTTTTGTTACAAGGTCATGGCGTTCAGATTAAAGAATGCAGGGGCAACATATCAAAGAGTTATGGTAGCTTTATTTCATGATATGATCCATAATGAAATAGAGGTCTATGTGGATGTTATGATTGCAAGGTCACAAACTTAAGAAGAACATCTCGATCACCTACACAAACTATTTGAGAGGCTGAAGAAGTATAAGTTGAGGTTGAACCCTAATAAGTGTACATTCAGAGTGAGGTCTGGAAAGCTTTTAGGTTTTGTCGTCAGTAATAAAGGCATCAAAGTTGATCCTGCAAAGGTAAAAGCCATTCAAGAAATGCCAATTCCATGTTCTGAGAAGGAAGTCAGAGGTTTCTTGGGTCGTCTTAACTACATTTCATGTTTCATATCTCATTTAACTGTTACTTATGAGTAAATCTTCAAACTCCTGAAGAAAGATCAAGTAGTCAAATGGAACAATGACTACTAAGATGCTTTTAATAAGATCAAAGAATATTTGCAAGAACCTCATATCCTTATACCTCTAGTGGAAGGAAGACCCTTGATAATGTAATTGGTTGTGCTAGAGAATTCTATGGGGTGTGTGTTGGGCCAACATGACGAGTCTGGCTGAAAATAGCATGCAATATACTACCTGAGAAAAAAGTTTACCGACTATGAAACCAAATATTCACTCCTCGAGAAAACTTGTTGCACTCTGGCATGGGCTGCTCGCAGGCTAAGACAATATATGTTGACTCACACCACTCTATTGATTTATAAGGTGGACCATATCAAGTACATCTTTGAGAAACCCGCTCTCTCCGGACGGATAGCTAGACGGAAAAAGATTCTGACTGAATATGATATTCAATATACAACACAAAAGGCCATTAAAGGAAGTGTATTGGAAGATCATTTGGCCCATCAAGCTGTTAATGATTACTAGTCTATGAACTTTGACTTCTCAGATGTAAGGATCCTGATGGACTATGGTTTTTGATGGAGCTTCCAACGCTCTGGGCAATGGAATTAGTGTTGTGATAATTTCTTCTGAAGGGTGTCACACTCCTTTCGCTGCTAGACTATGCTTTGATTGTATGAATAACATGGCTGAGTATGAAGCGTGCATCTTGGGTCTAAAAGCTGCCATTAACTTAAGGATCAAGCATTTGGATGTATTAGGAGACTCTGCTCTAGTGATTAGCCAAGTAAAATGAGAATGGGACACTAAGCATCCCAACCTGATTCCTTACAAGGAGCTTGTGTTAACTCTGATTCCATGCTTCGAGGAGATCACCTTTGAATATTTCCCTAGAGAAGAGAATCATTTGGCTGATGCCTTAGCAACAATGTCTTCCATGTCCAAAGCTAGATGGGACAACGCCCATGATTACAATAGAAAGATTTGACGAACCTGCGCACTGCTATGAGCTTGACATCGATGAAGAAAAACCATGGTTCCATGAGGTGAGGAGATATCTTGAGGCACAAGAATATCCTGAAGGAGCTTCCATCAATGATAAGAAATTCTTGCGAATATTTTCAGCTAAATTCGTTCTAAGCAACAGAACCCTATACAAGCGCAACCATGATTCTAATCTACTCCGATGTGTGGACAAGAAGGAGGTAGAGAAAATTATAGAAGACATGCATGATGTCCTCTTCGGGACCCACTCTAGTGGACACATTATGGCCAAGAAAATCTTGAGGGTTGGTTACTATTGGTCCATAATAGAAACTGATTGTCATCATCACTCAAGGACTTGCTACAAGTGTCAAATCTATGCTGACAAGGTCCATATACCTCCTATTCCTCTAAATTTCATGACGGCTCTGTGGTTGTTTGCAATGTGAGGCATTGATATGATTATAGAGATCAAACCTACCGCTTCCAATGGACACCGTTTCATCCTTGTTGTCATTGATTACTTGACCAAGTGGGTCAAAGTCGCCTCATATGCCTCAGTCATCAAGAAGGTTGTAGCAAGGTTTATCAAGCATAACCTCATCTGCCATTATGGTATCCCCGAAAGGATCATCACTGAAAATGGAACCAACCTCAACAATGCTATGATTACGGAACTTTGTACTCAGTTCAAAATCAAGCATCACAATTCTTCTTCGTAGAGAGGCAAGATGAATGGCGCAGTGGAAGCTGCCAATAAAAATATCAAGAAGATTATGCAAAAGATGGTGGTAACATATAAAGAAAGGCATGAGATGTTACCTTTTTCTCTCCATGGATACCATACTTCAACTCAAACGTCAACTGGGGAAACTCCTTTCTCTTTGGTCTACGGCATAGAAGTTTTCCTACCTGTCAAAGTTCAAATCCCTTCTCTAAGGATTATGAAGGAAGCATATTTAGGCAAAGAAGAATGGACTGTTAGAAAACCCTAATCTCAAAAGACAAAAATGCATGCAATCAAAACACAATTCACACAAGCACCTATAGGGTAACCTCGCTTGTTGCCTCGAAAAATAGTCATGTCCCTCGAATATGGGCATTTTAGCAAAGACCCTCGATAAAAAAGATCGTAGTCCCTCGATGACCCCTCGATGTTGAATTCGATAAAACGATCTTAGTCCCTACGAAAATTGCTAAAGTGTCTCATAAGCTGCCTTCAATGACTATATGATTGACCCGCGCTTGTCCCTTCACATCCAACGATAGGGCTTCATACCAATCTATGGTAAGATAGCAATATCTAAAAGAGGAGGAAAATAATAAAGACCTTTTGAGTAGGTAGGACGATCGTAGTTGCTTGCTCACAAACTAAAACCATTTTCGCACTCACACTTTCAAAACACCTTCAAAAATAAATATCTCTTTGAACTATTTTCAAAACCAACACTTTGTATGCATTCTTATAGAGACGTGAATCATTACAAAGTTTTCCAAAATGAAAGCGTTTTCAAAATATTTTCAAACTTACACAAACAAATTTCAAACAAAGCAATTTCACAAAGTGATCTAGCAAGAAACTAAGAGCCCGTAGATAACTACTGATGGAAAGGATGCTAATACCTTCCCTTTTCATAACCTACATCCTGAAATCAAGAAAATATCTCAAAAGGTCTTTCCTGTTATTTTCACCCTTTCCTTTATTAGATAAAAGAAAAGTCGGTGGCGACTCTTGCTATCCGCAACAATTGCGATCAAACGCAAAACACCCAAGTCAGTTCTCCCACCATATTACAACTGTCGCCACACCAGTTTGTGTTACCGCTACCGAGCCAATTACTGAGACTCTAGGCAAAGGACAAATGAATGAGCCATCCCAAACGGAGCCACGAAAAGAGGTTACTGCTGAAGATACTTCCCGACATGAAATGGAGGAAGTACTCAAAATTATTTGAAAAAGTGATTACAAGATTGTTGAACATCTGAGGCAGACTCCCTACAAGATATCCATGTTATCCCTATTATTTTGTTCAGAAGCCCATGCCCAGACTTTGGTGAAGTTCTTGAAATCTCCTCACGTGCCACAAGAAATCTCTGCTGACCAATTTGAAAATTATGTTGCTAGCCTGACGACTGATAATGGGCTGGGATTTTCTGATGCCGATTTGACTCCTTAAGGAAGAAACTATAACAAAGCCCTGTATGTCTCAATCGAATGCATGGGCACTACTTTATCTCATATATTGGTTGATACAGGTTCCTCGTTGAATGTTCTACCAAAGGGTGCTCTGGAAAGACTTGATTGTGAAGGGGTTATGCTGAAACCCAGTGATATTGTGGTTAGAGCCTTTGACGGTTCAAAAAGGATGGTACACGGAGAGGTGGATCTTCCGATCAGAGTAGGTTCACAGGTATTCGATTCCACTTTCTATGTAAGGGATATCCGGCTTGCCTATTCTTGTTTACTGGGACGCCCTTGGATTTATGGGGCATGTGTTACTTCCACCTTACAACAAAAGCTGAAATAACTCGTAAAAGGAAAGGTTGTTACAGTTTATGGTGAAGAAGAGTATATGGTGAGTCACTTGAATCCATTCAAGTATGTTGAGATGGATGGCGAATTCATCGAAACTCCCTGTCAGACTTTTGAGGTTATTCCTCGAACGACTACCATTACTGAAGACGTTTATGCTATTCCCAAGGTTACCAGGGTTCCATCCAGAATGGCTTCATTGAAGGATGCTAGAGCTGTAGTAGAAGAAGGTGGATGCACTATTTGGGGTCAGCTTCCTGACATTTCGTATAAATCTTACAAATTTTGTTTGGGTTTCACTACAGAAGCTCAGAGGGTTGTGCGCCCTACTCGTGCCGAAAGACCAACATTCCGCGTCAGCAATAATGGAGTTAACGTTATAGAAGATGTTGATAGTGACTACGACCTGGACAGTTGGATTATTCCCACCATCGGCAACGGGCTCAACAACTGGAAGAGTGAAGACCTTATCTCAATCTCCTTTAGTCATGAGTAAATGCTACTTTCTGTTTTATTGCTTTCAAGTTTGGTTATGTAATTTTTAAACAATGACTTTAAGCCTTGTGCCTTGATGCGTGATTTTCGCAAGTATACGAATCGTGTCAGAGTAATATAAAATATTATCAATCCCACAGATACCAAAACATCAATCTATCAAATTCTATTGTCACTATGTTTATCTAAGGCAGATCAAATCAGGGTTTTATAGCAGGCAGAGTAAATAAAGTAAAAGATGTCAATTTAGATAAAAGCAATGGGTTGAATGCAAATCACAATAGTCAGATAATACTCTAAAATGATTCTAATAGAAATACTTATGAGGCAATATTTCCTACTTTGAAAAGAACTAATTTAGTAGGAATTGTCGCTTTCTTGTATTCAAAACCGAGTTTATTCTTTAAATAATGCCTTTTTATTGTCACGGATAAAAGGTGTGTATCGCGTTAAAGTAATAAACCTATTTTAAAGAAATATAGTTACTTGACTAAGTTAAAAAGTGATTTTGACTCAGAACTTCTAACCAAGAGATGATTTGACTTTTAAACCTATAAACGCGTCCGAAAAAGGTTTTGAAATCATTTCTTCTAAAAAGTTAAAGGATCTTACTTAATTGAACAAAACACTTTCGCTCTCTTTGAGCAATTAAGACTAACCAAGTTTTTCAATGGTTGGACGACTTTCGATCTTACCCAACAGAAAATAAAGTGCATAAAACTTGTGTTAAAAACCAAAACATCCCTTAAAGTATTCCTACAGATGTAATGCTTAGACATTTACCTTAACCCTGATCATTACATTCTAACCCTAAAGGAAATTATCCAGACATGGAAATAAACTTATTAAAGCAAATCATGTTTAAATAGAAAGTAAAAAGGTTAAAAGATAAGTAAATTTGATGCAAGAAAATAAACAAAGTAAAGCAAGTGCATCGTGCGAGAAAATAAACAAAGTAAAGCGGGTGTGATGCAAGAAAATAAACAAAGTAAAGCAAGTGCGAGGAAATAAGTGTGATAAATGCGGAAACTTAAATATAAATCTGCTCCAAACAGAGGGCTTTAAAGCAACTTGACTGGAAGATAAATTTGACTGAAATAAAGGAAATTTGAATTAAAATGGCGTCAAGATTGTAAAGTGCTCCAAACTTGATTACAGACTCAATGACTCATGCGACAACTCTTCGATGTGAAGAGATTACCGCTTACAATTGGATAATATATGGCTTAATTCAGTGCAACTAAGCTTGGATGAAGAAGAAGAAGAACTAAAATCACTTATATTTATAGGCTTGGGAGGATTTTAGAAATCACAAGAATGCCCTCAAACTTATTTTGAGCGGGAATCAGACTTGCATGGGGGTGTGGAGGCTGCCATGCTCCAAAAATTAAGAAGTAGTGGAGAACATGGAAGTTGGCAATTGGCAGAAGTTGGCCACCTCATGGCTGACCCTATGGCGGGCGCCATGGTGGAAGCCACAAGTGCAAAAACTCCAAAATCTTGATTTTTAGCTCGTTTTTCTTCATTTCTTCAAGCAAGGCTTAGGAAATACAAAAAAACTGAAAACAAAACAAAATGCAAACATAACACAAGAAAATAACAATAAAAACCTAATAAACATGTGCGAATCGAGTCAAATATGCAGTGCGATTCAGTGTTATCAAATTCCCCCACACTTAGACCTTTGCTTGTCCTCAAGCAAAAACTCTGTATAGCTCAGCAAAGAGAAACAATATTATCAAACAATTTGGGCAAAAAGGGCTTCTAAGTTTAAAGCAGGATGTAATGATAGGTACTAGCCAGGTGAACCAAGGGTATCGTGGCAACACATTCTGCAATAATATAGATCCTATAGAAATTGATCCATTCAAAACCATCACACTCAGGCCTAATTTTCAATTCATTCAGGCGCAATCACATTAAGCCCATTATCTCGCACATACTCATAGAAGAATGACTGGTTAGTGACTTTGATCTCAAGCACGGGGTTCTAGTACATAAGTTGGTAACCCCTCAAATGACCCAATTGTGGTTGTGAGGGATCGAGTCGTAACCCGCCCTACCAAGTCCAGCACCAGAAACCTAGGAACCAACCAACAATGAGAAAAAAATATTTTCTTTTATTCTTTTTGCAATTTCTCACAACCCCTTTTTAGGTTAAGTGACTTTGTGAGGGTCACCTATCCCGGAGTCGTAGCATATGAATCATGAAATCACAACAAAAATAATTTGGATCACTCACTTATATTCATCGGTCTCCTATGTAGAGAATGCTTAAGCCAGATCTGACTGCTAGAACGAACTACTAAAGATGAAGGTTAAGGCCATAGCATAAGGTTATCGGGAATGGTTCCTATAATTATGAAGCTTATGGTGTTGAAACAATACCGATTTTTCAAAAGGACTTCCCAAGTCATCTACATCCTATCTTAAACATGTCTTAAAGCCCAAAAATTTTCAAAGGATACTATTTTCTTTTGTCAAAAATTTTTGGTAGGGCTAAGAAATGGGGAAAAATAGAAATACACCACACAAATGACTCGGCAAGCACATGAATTTTATTTAAAAAAAACAAAGCAAGGTAAATAAATTGAAAAAGAAATAAAGACTTAAAAATAAAGAAAAGGAAAAACAATGAAATCTCCTCCCACACTTAAATCGAACATTGCCCCAATGTTTCGAAGTAAAATTTGGAAAGAGTAACCTAGATATATCTAGGGGCAGCCATTGGTGCCTTCGCCATCCTACTGATGTTAGGGTGACGAGACCTGCTACGATGAAGATCACCCTGGGAAGAGGCTAGCTGCTCTACTCTGGCTGATAGAGCGTCCTGAGAACTCCGAACCTGTCGAAGGTTCCCTAATAGGGAACTCTGAGTGGCCTCCATGAGTGTAATGTACCTCTCAAGAAAGCCTTGTTGACGTTGCGGCTCAGTACTGATCGCAAGCTGATATTGCATGATATTCTGATGACACTAATCAATATGTTGCTGAGAAGTTTGCATGAAGCTCATGTTATTAGTCAACTGTTATTGCAATATGGTGAGCATGCCATCTCGCCTCTCCTCTCGAGCAAGATGATCTTGCCACATCTCCTTAGTGATGTAAAATCCAGGGGCAGCACCTGCAGAATGATGTGAAGAAGATGGTTCAGTGTGTGTTGGTGAATCATGGTAGGGGACATGTGTGGAACGGGAGACTAGTCTCTCCGTTCATACTCCTCATCAGTCTCATGTTTGTCCCCAAGAGGAACATTAGGGAGCAATGGTCCCCTAATAGGTGGAGGGACAAATCATAAGTCCAGTTTCTCTCAAGAAGCACATCAGTCCTCCAGGAGCAAGGTAAAGTGACACTGGGAATAGCCACACCATGGATCACGAGGTTAAAACCTCCGTCTTTCCTAACCTTGCATGATTTCATATCTTTCAAAAACTTTAAATTAATTATGCGGTTAGGTAGAGGTACCAAAACGGCTAACTCAGTGTCCAAGTTCAAAGCCCGAGCAATGGAGGTAATCAATCCTACAAAAGAAATAACACCCCCTTTCTCAAAGAGGAAGACATGTGTGCAATCATAAATGGGACAACATTCATTTTTAAACCAGTGAGGCTTCCTTGCAAAAACAGAAGTTCTTTTGCATTGACCTTGTTTGGATTCTCCCGAGCAAAAATAGTATAAGCCAATAAATACCAGAAAATACGAATGGTCGGGTTATGGGTTATTGAGGCAAGAATACCCTCAAAAGAGGAAATGGTGGAACTAGACAATCTAGCCTAAAAATCAAATGCCTCAATCGACCAATCAGAATTCAAAGGGGTCTTACAGATAAAACCTTCCCCATGAGGCATGTCCAACAACTCTGCTAAAGCATCGGTAGTGTACTCATGTTCAACATTAAACATTCTAAATTTTACCGTATCGATCGTGCTAGCAGTGTTGGGACTGGCAGTATAAATCAATGAACTTAAAAATTCTTTGGTCAGCCTATCATAGGTAGGTTCTCTCCTAGCAAAAATATCGTGCAATCCTAAAGTGTCTAACATGTGGAAAACACTGTGATAAATTCCTAAAGTGTACATACAGTCAGTATCGATATACCTTGTCGGAGCAATTTCTTGTGTCTGCAACTTCTCAAGAATTTTTCTCTGCCTCGACCCCGGTTTTCCATCACGAAGCAAAAATCCATCGAACTCCATTATTGCCATTGTTGGTTAAAGAGGAGAAATATGGATTTTTATAGAAAGAAGGTGAAAATGGTTGTTTGTGGATTTTTAATGAGGGAAATGAAGTGGTGGAATAGGAAATGTTAGTGGGGTTATGAATAATTGGGAAAATTATGAACTTTTAGTGGGTTTTGATGGAGGTTTTGGAGAGGCAAAAATGGAGTTTTTGGGGTTGGAATATGAAAAATGGTGGTTTCGGTGGTTCTGCCCCGTAAAAGGTACAGACCTCATGGCGGACGCCATGAGGGTTATAGCGGGCGCCATGTGTGCAAAATCTGGATGGGCTAGATTTTGAATTTTTGCTCATGGGCCTTGTACTTTTCGCAGGGGATATGGACAATTTCTTTCACATGTTTTTCTTCATAATTTGAATCTTGGATGACATAGCTTGATAAAAATCAAAATGAAAATTCATAAAATAAAATAAAATACAACAAAATAAAAAAAAGAGAGAGAAAAGTAAATAATGAAAAACATCAACATGCAATATATTAATATATATATATATATATGCAATACGATTGTTAGAGATAGATTCATAAAAACGAAAACAAATCCAACAAAAATCAAATATAGATAACGATAAGTCTGGAAATAAAGATAATGATAAAGCATATAAATATCATCTCTATCTCAGATGGGAGGAACATCATCAACACCGGCAGGGGGATCGCCATCAAGGTCAGAGTCAAAGCTTCTTGCTATCTGTCGGTGCAACTCAGCAATCTCCTGGTAAAAAAGGTCAGCCTCTGACACATGAGTCAAATCAGAGACCTCGTGTTGCAAGGTAAGGTTAGCAATCTCCTGTCAAAGTCGGGTCACCTCCATATGCAGCTTAGCTAGCTACGTATGCACATCCGGCTGCTGTAAAGAGAAATTATTAGAAATTACTCTACCATAGGTGGCGATCTAGGTGCATCAATGGTCTCTCCCTAGCCTTCCAAAGCGTAGGTCCAGTTAGCCGGATCATGTACACTGGTCATCATAGGATATGGCAAAGTGAAGTAGAGTATTGTCTCATTCTTGATTAGGAGCCTGGAAAAGTTTGAGCTGAAGGAGACCCACTTCACCAATCCACGATCCAAGCAATAATCGATATCCAACAGCGTGTATCCACAGTAAGGGGTCAAGTGACATAACTACCTCTCAAGACCCAAAGCAATAGCAATGTGTGTCACCGTCCCTCCCACGGGTATGATACTCTCAGAGGGAAGGAAAGTGGTATGCAGATTCCACATTAATAAGTTACCGCAGGCAACTGGACGTGACTGATTAGCACAAAACAAGAAGAATACCTCCTCATCACCTACATAGTGGTCAGCATCACTCCTTCCTAAGAAGGTATGGGCCAGAATCATCTGAAAATAGCAGAGGGCCAGATTATGGATGACGTTTGATATTCTGTGGTCAGGATCATGGATACTCCCAACAGTGATGTCATCCCAAAACTTCTCCACGTCTCTAGTCATGAAGTAACCCAAGGTTAACTCTGGAATAGCATCAGGATAAGTCCGAAAACCTAAAAGATCACCGAAATCCTTGTGGTTGAAAGCATACTTTGTCCCGAACAATCTGAAACTGATGTGGCCCTCTAGATCAACATATGGATCATAGTCCAATGAGCTGAGGAACTCTAAAGTAAGGTTTCGATAAGTCTCGTTCTTGCTGTCAGCATACTCCTCCTAGTTGAGTTGGTGGCATAGGAATCTGACACTAGGCTTCAAGCCTAAGAGTTCCAAGCAACCTTCGTCTGGATACCAGGTAGGAGCCATCAGGCGAAGGGACAAGGACTCATAGCGTTGTTTCTGAATCTTATTTCTTAAGTTGACGTGCATGTCATTAAGAGGCGGCATCTTGAAAAGGTATGGTTAGACGAGAATGATGTCCTGAAAAATACAAACATTAAAACTATTAGTCGAAAAATAGGGAAGCATAAGGCGATAAAATTATAAAATAAATAAATAAATGCAAGTAAAGAAAAAGGAAAGAAAATAAAACCCATGGGTTGCCTCCCATGTAGAGCTTGTTTAACGTCATTAGCTCGATGAAATAGACTTCATATCTCAAAAATGGGTACTGGAGGGTCGATCAAAGTGTGGCTAGAGTAGTCAATGGGAATGTCACCTCCTTTATAAAGCTTGAGTCTTTGTCCATTTACTATGAATGGGTTGCAAGAGCTATTTCTGATTTCCACAGCACCTAACTTTAAGATCTTAGAAACTTCATAAGGACCAGTCCATCTGGAGCGTAGCTTACCTGGAAAAAGTCTCAACCTGGAGTTAAAAAGGAGAACAAGATCGCCTATGTTGAATTCCTTTTTTATAATCCACTTGTCATGCCATTCCTTAGTTCTTTCTTTGTATATTATGGCATTTTCATAGGCATTCTGGCGGAGTTCTTCTAGTTTATGAATGTCAAGGATTCTTTTCTCACCAGCAGCCAAATAATCTAGATTTAAGGTTTTGATGGCCCAATAGGCTTTGTGTTCTAACTCAAAAGGTAAATGACATGACTTTCCATAGACCAATTGATATGAGGTATTTCCAATAGGGGTTTTATAAGTTGTCCTATAGGCCCACAATGCTTCTTGTAGCTTTTGAGACCAATCTTTTCTAGATATTGAAACAGTTTTCTCTAGGATCAGTTTAATCTCCCTATTAGATAATTCCACTTGTCCACTAGTTTGCGAATAGTAAGGTGTTTATACTTTATGTCTAACTCCATAATTACTTAAAAGTTTGTCAAAAATCCTTGATATAAAATGTGATCCACCACCTCTTATGACAAGACGGGATATTCTAAACCTGGGGAATATGTAATTTTTTAACAGTTTGAGTATTACTCATGTGTCGTTTGTGGGTGCGGCTATAGCTTCAATCCATTTAGACACGTAGTCAACAGCCACTAAGATGTATTTATTGCCTAATAAGGATGGAAAAGGACCCATAAAATCTATACCCCATATATCGAAAAGTTCTACTTCTTGAATGTTCCTTAATGGAATTTCATCACGTCTTGAGATGTTCCCAATGTGTTGGCATCGATCGCATTGGACAATGTAAGCATGGACATCACGCCAAAGTGTGGGCCAGAAAAGGCCAGCTTGGATGATTTTAGCATATGTTTTAGAGGTGCTCGTATGTCCACCATAAGGTGCGGAGTGATAATGTTCTATGATATTCCTTACCTCTTCTTCAGGGACACAACAACGAAAAATACCGTCGGTGCCTCTTTTGAACAGAAGTGGTTCATCCCAATAAAAGTGTTTCACATCATTAAAGAACTTCTTTTTCTGGTGATAGCTAAGATCTAGTGGTACTATATCAGCAGCTAAATAATTAACAAAGTCAGCATACCAGGGTACATTACTAACTGCTAAGGCTTTCTCAGGGATCTCGTAACGATTTAGGTCATCTTCCTCAAAGGTGTCTATTTTGGCTACTAGTCTGTCATAAGCAAAGTCATCATTTATAGGAACTAACTCTGGTTTCAGGTGTCCGAGCCTAGAAAGGTTGTCAACAACTACATTTTTTGTGCCTTTCTTATCTCGAATATCTAGATCAAATTCTTGTAGTAAAAGTATCCATCAGAGTAGCCTAGGTTTAACATCTTTTTACTTAATAGGTAGCAGATATCAACATGTTCTATGTAAACTATAATTTTAGCTCATACTATATAAGATCGGAATTTATCAATAGCAAACACTATAGCTAAAATTTATTTTTCGGTGGTAGCGTAGTTAAGTTAGGCATCATCTAGGGTTCTTCTAGCATAGTAGATCACATGCAGCTTCTTATCTTTTTTTTGACCTAGAACAATCCCAACAGCATAATCGCTAGCGTCACACACGATTTTAATAGATTCGGTCCAATCTGGGGGTTGCATAATAGGTGTGGAACTTAGGGCTTGTTTTAAAAGGTTAAAGGCTTCGACACACTTTTCATCAAAAATAAACTCAGCATCTTTCGTCAACAGGCCAGTTAAAGGTTTTGTTATTTTATAGAAATCCTTGATAAAGCATCGGTAAAAATCGGCATGACCAAGAAAACTTCAGACTTCCCTAACGGTCTTAGGTGGCTTAAGGTTTTCCATAACTTCTATTTTGGCTTTATCAACTTCAATACCTTTCTCAGAGACTATGTGTCCTAAAATTATACCTTCGGTCACCATGAAATGGAATTTCTCCCAGTTCAATACGAGGTTTACTTCTACGCATCTTTCCAGAATTTTCTCAAGGTTAGCGAGGCAATTTTTAAAATTAGACCCGCATACCGAGAAATCGTCCATAAAAACTTCCATAATTCTATCGAGATAATCTGCGAAGATTGATATCATACAATGTTGGAAAGTGGCAGGAGCATTACAGAGTCCAAATGGCATTCATATATAGGCAAAAGTTCCATAAGAGCATGTAAAAGTTGTTTTCTCTTGATCTTAAGGATGAATAGGGATTTTGAAAAATCCAGAATATCCATCTAGGTAGCAAATATAAGAGTGTCTAGCTAAACATTCAAGCATTTGGTCTATAAATGGTAAAGGGAAATGGTATTTCCTAGTCGCTTTGTTTAGCTTTCTATAATCTACGCACACACGCCACCTGCCTTCCAAACGTTTGGATACATGCTCGCCTTTTTCGTTTTGCACGACAGTGATGCTTCCCTTTTTGGGTACTACATGCACAGGGCTTACCTATCTATTATCTGAGATTTGATAAATGATACTAGCTTCTAGTAACTTAAGGACTTCTTTCTTTACAACATCACTCATTATAGGGTTTATGCTTATTTTGTGATCTCTGGAGGGTTTAGAATCTTCCTCTAGTAAAATACGATGCATACATATAGACGGACTTATTCCTTGCAGATCAAAAATGTTATACCCTAAGGCTGAGGGATATTTTCGTAAAACTTCTAAGAGTTGGTTGGTTTCAGCTTGGTTCAAGGTAGCACTCACGATAACTGGGCGCTTCATCTCCTCGTAAAGAAACTCATATCTTAGATTCTTGGGTAACTCTTTAAGTTCTAAAGTGGTTTGCTTAGGGCTAGGTATAGGATTTGGGGTAAGGGCTAAACATTTATAGAGGTTATCATCAATTTAGGTTTCCATCTTCTCGAATCCATTGTCTTCCTATATGGTGGGTGTGATACGGTGGGAGAACTGAATTGAAGTTTTTGTGTTTGATTGCAAATGTTGCGGTTAGCAAGAGTCGCCACTGACTTTTCTTTTACCCAAAAGGGAAGGTGAAAAAGCACAGGAAAGACCTTTGAGATTATTTCTTGAGTTCGGGGGGTAGATTATGAAAAGGGAAGGTATTAGCACCCTTTTCATCCATGTTTTTCCATGGGCACTTAGTTACTTGCTAGATCACTTGCTTTTGTTTGAAATTGTGCTTTCTGTGGTTTTTGAAAGTATTTTGTAAAGAGGCCATTGTTTAGGTAATCTTTGTAATGATTCTCGTTCGTAAGAATGTATACAAAGATGTTTGATCTTTTGAAAATGTTTTCAAGTTTGTAAGATGTTTGAAAGTGTAGGTGTTTGTTTTTGAAAATAGCAAGGATGTTTTGTTTGAGAAAGTAATTAGGAGCATTCTACCTACTCAAAAGTCTTTCATGTTCATTTCCTATTCCTTTGACATTTTTATCTTACCATTGATTTGGCAAGTAACCCTATCATTGGATGTAAACGGGATGGGTGTGGGTCATCGTATAACCATGATTAGCAATGTTGCAAGGTATCTTAGAATTCTTTTTAGGGACTAAGATCATTTGAAAGGCAGCTTAGATAACGTCATTGAGGGACTATGATCTTATATTTGCTTATTTTTGCTAAGATACCTTACATGCGTAATATGGCCATTTTGTATAAGGAAACCAAGTGGAATAACCCTAAGGGTGCTTGTGTGCAAATTTATTATCTTCATACTTGTTTTTGTCTTGAATAAGGGTTTTCTAAGTATTGATTTTAGTCTTTCCATACAAACCCTAATTACTAGCATTTGTATATAAAAGCGATAAATTGCGGAATTTAAAGTTACTACGCTATTACAACATTTGTGGGAGGGGGTGTACAAATTGAATGGGGATTGCAAGAATATAAACCTAGTTAGTCTATTACAACCATATTGAATAGGTACAAATATACAAGAAATTAAATGAATATAATGTACAAAATGAATAAATGTACAAAAATGCAAAATGTAAAGAAAATGGATCTTTGTTTGGTTTTCATGAGAAAAGGGATTTTGTCTTAATATAATTAATTAAAAGAAAAATAATTACTGAAAAGTAAACCCTAATTTGCTAAGAAAATATTTTTCAGCAAAACCCTAAATCTATTAATTAAAATAAAAGAAATTAGGTTTTATAAGAAAAGTGTCTTTGGTATTTTTGTCTTGAAAATATTTATAGCATTATAAAATGTTTTTGGCCCTTTTTATATATTAAAATAAATATATTTTAATAGGTGTAAAAAGAAAAATAAATATTAACCTAGTTTTAATTTAATTTACAAGATGATTTGTAAAAAATAAATAAAGTATAGTTAATAAAAACATTTTTTTGTGAGAAAAATAAAATAAACTAAGTTAAAATAAAAATCTAATTTTTTGTATTTTTTATGATTTTTTTTAATATTTAGAAAATACATTAAGAAAATAAAAATGAAATTAAAAAAAAAAAGAAAATAAATAAACTTGGGCCAGGGTGCAAACAGCCTGCATGGGGGGTTAGTAAGGCAAAATTAAAAAAAAAACAGTATAAGCCCAATAAGACCCAGGCGCTTGCAAAAAAAAAGTCAGGAATGCAAAACATGTAAAAAATGCAAAAGGGTACCACTGGGGCTCGAACCCAGGTCCCAAAGGTTACAGGCACGCGCTTCTACCACTGGGGTGGCTATACATCCGTTAACATAAGCAAAACAATAAATATACAAGGAAAAACGCGCCCTGATGACTTCATCTTCAACCTCCAGCCAGACCAACTGTAACTTGTTTATTTCTCATCAAAAATGAAAACTATAAACATGAAACTTGTAGCAAATTTTCTCACGGTTTCAGAAATGTAAAGCATTAAAACTATAGATCAAAGATAAGCATGAATTTAAATGGCCCTAATTTGAACCCTGGAAATCTCAAAAATTTCAGTTTCAAAATTCTCTAAATTCAAGCAAAATTAATGGAAACTATGGACATGGTTAGCTTCAGGGCAATGATATCTACATGTTTTGTTCACAAATAAATTATTGATGATGCCTGTATGAAGAGTTCAAAGTTGAGAAAACTTACCTCAAAACTGGAAATCGTGTTTTGAGTTTGAGCTTGTTTCAAGTGATGGTGGTGATCAGGTTAAATTCATTGAGGTCCCATGAAGTTAATGCAATGATTAACTTGAGCAATGGATGGCTGAAATGGTCTGGAGAAGTCAATGTGCAGAGATCTGTTTTTAGAAATGGAGGATGGTGTTAATGGTGTTACATTTCTATAACAGGGTGACAGATTAATTCTATGTGATGTTTAGAAACTTTAGAAACCAAAAAGCCATGAAATGCACGAGTAGATTATGAGTTTCAAGTTTTTGGTCAGTTTTGTGTGAAAATGGAAGTGTGAAGTGTGATTCTGATTTCTAGGTCCTTTTAAGGCTTGAGCATCATGTGTTTATGTCAAATGGTTTGTGTATCTATAAACAAAAGCTTTTGAGAGCTTTGGACAATCAGAAGTATAAGTTCTTAGCTTTTGGCTAGGTTACTTGATTTTGAAGAAAAGAGGGAAACAAGTTTCAAGGAGAAGTACAAGAATGGTATGGGTGATTGTAAGTGTTTGAAACATTTCTTATGAGTTATAGGGCCTGTTTGATCAGAAGAGAACAAGAGCAAGGCTCGAGAACAAGTTTTGTACAAAAAGTCACTTTATCAAAATGGCAATGTAACCTTTCTTCCAAAAATGGATAAAAAACATGTCCATGCATTGAATGCTTGAAGTGAGGCCTCTAAAAGCTGTGTAAACCATTAATTATAGAGTGCCTAAAAAGTTTTAGGCCTACAAAGTATTATTGATGTAGCATAGTTTGAATTTGAATTTTGTTCATCACTAAAATGACTTGTAATTAAAGTGATAAAACCCTAACTTCATCTCTTCGATTCTCCTTACTCAAGAATGATCTCAAGGAGTTCTTGGACATTTTGTAAAGCTTGCAATGTTCTCTACAACCCATCCTTGAATTGCTTTTGAATATTTCCCTTGTAACTATATGAAAAAGTGTCATGGAATTAGGTTAAAATCCTGGCCAAATTAGGGAAAAATTTCACTAAGTGTTTAGATTCATGACCACATGTTCATAAAATTATAACTTGAGATACAAGAATTTTTGGAAGGAGTTGTGTAAAGAAAAGTTGTATATTTCATGGATATAT
Organism: Vicia faba; assembly: GCA_948472305.1. Taxonomy (NCBI): domain Eukaryota; kingdom Viridiplantae; phylum Streptophyta; class Magnoliopsida; order Fabales; family Fabaceae; genus Vicia; species Vicia faba. The sequence continues at coordinate 546,539,641 of OX451735.1, forward strand.
ACAACTTTCATGTTGGAATTTTCTCTTGAATCATCTTGCATCATGGTGAATATTTTGCTCAAAGTTATGAAAAAACATGAAATTTCTAACACTTAGAAAAATTTCTAAGTTTAGAAATTTTGACTTTTCAAAATGAAATATTGACTTTTTGATTTCTTGATGAATAAGTTTCATATTTTGACATGTTTTGATGAATTATGATCTTTGGCACTTGAATTTGACCAAAAAGTCAATGTTTGACTTTTCATTATACAATTGACTTTTGATCAGTTGACTGAAAAATTCATCTATCAATCTAATGGACTTGCAATGTTTTGAACCATGTCATTAGGTAAAAATGATGTAATTGGACTCTTGAGATCATTCCTTAAACAAATTGACCATTTTCTAGGTCAAAAATCAGAAATTGCCCTTTCCCAATCAAAACCCTAATTTTGACCATTTTGCCCTTTTGGAGATTTGATCAAATTTCTTAAGGAGTTGTGGTCCAAACTTGATCAAATGATACATATGAGTTTAAAATGTTGATGTGGATAACAAATTATGAAGTTTGACTGTAAATTGGCCATAGTTGACCTTTTCCCCAATACAACTAATTTTTAGGTCAACTGCTCAATTGACTGATCAAAAATGTGATCCAAGGCTTGAAACTTGACATGAATAATCTCTGGGGTCTATAATGATCCATGAAAATCATATGGGGAATGGAAAGTTCAAAAATCCTTGTGCAAACTCAAACCCTAATTTTGGTCATCAATGCTTAAGGAGGTGTCTTGAGTTGATCAAACCCTAGTGCATTCTTGAGCCCAAGGAGATCTTATGAGAAAATTCTTGATAAGTGAGAGGGAAAATTTTGGGGTACAACAGCTGCCCCTGTTCAATCTTCTTAAGCCTGAAGAGTTAGATTGGCAAGTTTTGTCATTCGTGACTCGAAGGTGGAAGATGATTGGACACTAGAGTGCCCATAAATTTGCACTCGGTGATGTGATGGTTGAGGGAATGGGCTTAAAGATGCCATTTGGAGAGGTGATAGAAAGTTGTTGGAGATGGCCTTGTAGATACCATCCAAAAGTTATCGCTGAATTGTAATTTGTAAGCTGAAAGAATGAGTATCAGAATGGCGTCCGTGTCTGTGGCATATATGGACTGCATCTGGAAGCTGATTTTGAATGAGTATTAGAATGGAGTCCGTGTCTGGAGCGTTTCTGTACTGTATCTGGAAGTTGAAAATTGAATGAGTATTAGAATGGCATCCGTGTCTGGGGCGTATCTGAACTGTATCTGAAAGTTGACTCTGAATGAGTATCAGAATGGCATCCGTGTCTGAAGCGTATCTGAACTGTATCTGAAAGTTGACTCTGAATGAGTATTAGAATGGAATCCGTGTCTGGAGCATATTTGAACTGTATCTGAAAGTTGACTCTGAATGAGTATCAGAATGGCATCCGTGTCTGGAGTGTATCTGAACTGTATCTGAGAGAAATTTTGAATGAGTATCAGAATGGCATCCGTGTCTGGAGCTTATCTGAACTGTATCTGAAAGTTGAATCTGAATGAGTATCAGAATGGCATCCGCGTCTGGAGCGTATATGAACTGTATCTGAAAGTTTTGAACATTGCTAATGGTAGCTGTCAGCCTTATCCTGAAAAGGGTAAAATGTTAGCTAAAATGCAATGTTATGTTGTATGAAATGCATAGTATAATGCCTTCTTGTTATCAATGTTTATGATATATGGGTGAGATGTATGCGCATGTGAGCTAATCTGCTACATTGTTGTTGGATTGGGGAAAATAAATCCCTGACTGCTGTTGAGGATATGAAGTGTAAGTTTTCATGTTGTGAAGTTGAAGTGCTGATGAATTTTCACTTAGAGAAATAAACTCTGTTGTAAGAGAAATGTTGTGTACTGCTTGTAAAATCCAGTTGGGAAATCCTAAGAAATTGGACGACTTCTACTGGGGATTGATAACTGGAAGCTTTGTTCCGCTGGGGATTAAACTGCATACTGCGGGGAATTTTATGGAGATAAACTTAGAGAGATTTCCCTATCTCTTAAAGCCATCAGTGATTGTCTTTTATTTTGTTTATTTGTAAACAATAATTATGTTCAAATGTATATGTTCAAAAATAAAACATTGGACGTTTTTGTAAACAAAACACAAGAGTAAAGAAAAACAGATAGTTTTGTAATTTCAAAAGGATATCTTTGTATTGACTTTGAGTAAGTATTTTTGTACAATGAGACAACCATTCTAGTAAGAGAATGTCGTCGTAAAAAATGAAAATTTTGATACAAAGAAAAGATAGATATGTGCAATAATCCCATGGGGATCCTATTATGCTATAGCCTTCGTATCTCTGAGCATCTTGTTTGTTTGTTGCCTTGTTCGAAGCTGATTGGATTGATCAGAAACTCCGAGTTCGTCAGGTTCTCTGTAAGGTGATCCAACAGGACATAGTCATACGCTTTAAATCCCTAACTTTTTCCTAGACCGCCCTTTCGGGTTTTCAATCCACCGGGATACCCTTTTTTCCCCAAGCCGCCCTTTCGGTTTTTCAGCTTGCCGGGTGTACAGATTTTTTTTTATCCCTAATTTTTTTCTCGAACCTCTTTGGTTCACCGGGATGCCCTTGTTTTTCCTAGGTGTGTCAACCTAGCGGGTCTCTTATGCGTAGTATCTTTTGACTATGTCTGTATTCACAGGGTGTGGCAGGTTGTTGCCATCCATGGTGGTCAAGACCATTGCTCCACCAGAGAATATGTTTTTTATTACAAACGGTCCTTCGTATGTAGGAGTCCATTTTCCCCTGGGGTCACCTTGCAGCAGTATGATACGTTTGATCACCAAATCCCCAACTTGATATACTTGGCGTATGACCTTTTTGTTGAAAGCCTTGATCATTCGTTTTTGATACATTTGACCATGACAGACAGCAGTAAGTCTTTTCTCATCAATTACGTTTAGTTGATTAATTCGAGTATGGATCCAACCTTCTTCATTCATCCCTGCATCCTTCATAATTCTTAGAGAGGGGATCTGGACCTTAATAGGCAAGACAACCTCCATGCCATATACCAGAGAGTAGGGTGTTACCCCGGTTGATGTGCGCGATGTGGTACGATACCCGTGGAGAGCGAATGGTAACATCTCATGTCAGTCTTTGTATGTGACTGTCATTTTCTATATGATCTTTTTAATATTCTTATTCGCGACTTCAACAACACCATTCATCTTTGGCCGGTAAGGGGAAGAATTGTGATGCTGGATCTTGAATTGCTCGCACAAGGAGGTGATCATAGTATTGTTCAAGTTCGTACCATTGTCTGTAATGATCCTCTCCGGGATACCGTAACGACAGATGAGATTCTTCTTGATGAATCAGATGATAACATTCTTGGTAACATAAGCGAAAGAAGCCGCCTCAACCCATTTCGTGAAATAGTCAATGGCCACCAAGATGAAGCGGTGTCCATTAGATGTTGTTGGCTTGATTTCCCCAATCATATCAATCCCCCACATAGCAAAGGGCCAAGGATCCGTCAAGACATTCAGAGGAACCGGGGGTACGTGCACCTTGTCAGCATAAATCTGACACTTGTGGCAAGTTCGAGATTGTTGATAGAAATATGCTTCCATGGTAGACCAGTAATAGCCTGCCCATAGGATTTTCTTTTCCATCGAATGCCCACTGGAATGGGTGCCAAAAGTGCCTTCATGTAACTCAGCCATGATCCTGTCAGCTTCAACCTTGTCTACACACCGAAGTAACACAGAGTCATGGTTGCGTTTGTAAAGAATGCCATTACTAAGGAAGAATTCAGTAGAGAATCTCCTTAAGAACTTCTTATCGTTTACTGAAGCTCCTTCTGGGTATTCTTGAGTCTCGAGATACCTCTTGACTTCGTGAAACCAAGGCTAGTTCACTACTTCTTCAGTATTAATCTCGTGACAGTGTGCTGGTTCATCCCTTCGTTCAATGGTGATCTGGGGAGCCTCGTTATCCCATTTAAGTTTAAACGTAGATGACATTGTGACTAGTGCGTCTGCTAGCTGATTTTCTTCTTGCGGAAAGTGCTCGAAGGTAATCTTCTCAAAATATGGGAGCAATGTCAAAACATGTTCTTTGTAAGGGATAAGGTTAGGGTGTTTGGTGTCCCATTCCCCTTTGATCTGGATGATAACCAAAGCTGAATCTCCGAATACATTCAAAGATTTGATCCCCAAGTCTATGGCAGCTTTGAGACCAAAGATGCATGCTTCGTATTCTGCCATGTTATTTGTACAACTGAAGCAGAGTCTTGCCGTAAAGGGAGTGTGACATCCTTTCGGAGATATGAGTACAACACCAATACCATTTCCGAGTGCGTTAGATTCCCCATCAAAAACCATGGTACATTGGGATCCTTGTTCAGGTCCGTCATATGGCCTGAATTCTTCACAGTTGTTTACCATCATGATGTCTTCATCTGGAAATTTGAACTTCATGGACTAGTAGTCTTCTATAGCTTGGTGAGCAAGGTGATCAGCTAGTACACTACCATTTATTTCCTTCTGGGTAGTGTACTGTATGTCATATTCTATCAGGATCATCTGCCTTCTCGCTATTCTCCCAGAGAGTGCAGGCTTCTCGAAGATGTATTTTGTTGGATCCATTTTAGATATCAATAAGGTAGTATGGGTCAGCATATACTGTCTTAGTCAGCGAGCAGCCCATGCTAGAGCGCAAAAAGTTTTCTCGAGCAGTGAATATCTTGTTTCACAATCGGTAAACTTTTTGCTCAGGTAATAAATAGCGTGCTCTTTTCGGCCAGACTCGTCATGCTTCCCCAGCACACACCCCATTAAATTTTCCAAAGTGGTCAGATACATGATCAATGGTCTTCCCTCGACTGGTGGCATCAAAACATAAGGCTCTTGCAGGTACTCTTTGATCTTGTCAAAAGCAGTTTGGCATTCATCATTCCATTTGACTACTTGATCTTTCTTCAGTAGTTTGAAGATTGGTTCACAAGTAGCTGTCAGGTGAGAAATGAATCTGGAAATGTAATTTAAACGTCCCAAGAACCCTCTGACTTCCTTCTCACCACGAGGAGCAGGCATCTCTTGTATCACTTTCACCTTGGCAGGATCTACTTTAATACCTTTATTACTGACAACAAAGCCTAGGAGTTTACCAGACCTCACCCCAAATGTGCATTTATTTGGGTTCAACCTCAGCTTGTACTTCTTTAATCTCTCAAAGAGTTTCTGTAAATGATCAAGATGCTCTTCCTCTGTTTGAGATCTAGCTATCACGTCGTCCACATAGACCTCTATTTTGTGATGTATCATGTCGTGAAATAGAGCTACCATGGCACGCTAATAGGTTGCCCCAACATTTTTCATTCCGAACGGAATAACCTTGTAGCAGAATGTGCCCCACTGTGTTACAAAGCTTGTCTTCTCCATGTCCTCAGGCGCCATTTTGATTTGGTTGTAACCTGAGAAACCGTCCATGAAGGAAAACACTTTATGTTGTACCATATTGTCAACTAGAATATCAATGTGGGGGAGTGGGAAATCCTCCTTAGGGCTTGCCCTATTTAAATCTCTGTAGTCCATGCACATTTATACCTTGCTGTCCTTTTTGGGCACAGGACCAACATTGACAACCCATTGCAGATAAGAGGTGACGCCAAGAATCCAACATTGAATTTCTTCATGACTTCAGCTTTAATCTTCTCTAACATATCTGGTCGCATTCGACGGACCTTTTGTTTTACTGGTGGGCAGTCCTCTTTTGTAGGTAGATGATGTACCACAATATCTGCATCAAGTCCTGGCATGTCTTCATACGACCAGGCAAAGACCTCAACATACTCGTGTAGCAACTGAATCAGATGCTCTTTGACACTGGGTTCCAGATGGGCACCCACCTTGACCTCTCTTTTGTATTCTTCGGTACCTAGGTTGATTGTATCCACTGGTTCCTTGTGGGGCTGAATGGTTCTCTCTTCTTGTTGTAGTAATCTAGCAAGTTCCCCTAGTACTTCACAATCTTCCTCGCCTTCGTCTTTGGCTTGGTAGATTAGATTACCAGAGTCACAAAAGGCCATAGCAGAACTGTTACCTATGGGATCCCGAGTGGATGTAGAACTGCATTATGAGTGTGAGTGTGTGTAAGAGTATAGATATCTTTGAAAGAAATGAAAATTTAAAAAGAAAAATAATGAGCACAAAGTTTGTATGCAAAAACGTCCATGATTCATTGGTCATATGGAAATGAGATAATAACCCTTACAAATGGACCATTGTGCCTCGGGTAAGATACAAGGTTTTAAGAGTATGAATTTTTTTTAATATTACAGATCCAACAAAATGTAAAGACAAATTATTGTGGGATACAAGTGATCGGGACTAAATCTCTAGCCTCCCAGTTTCTGAGCCATCCACTGACAGTTGGGAAAATCCAATCCTCCAGGTTGTAGCTGTCTTCATCATCTTCCACCGTATTGACTTTGCAGTTGCTGATCTTCAAGGGTGGTCCTCCGGCACAAGCGCGGCGTACAGCCTTCTAGGCACCTGAAGTGAAACCCAGGCCAAACTTGTCAGACTTGTATGGGATATCTGGGAGTTGTCCCTAAATAGTGCACCCACCTTCTTCTATCACTGCCTTGGCATCCTTCAAATATGACATCCTGAGTGGAGGCCTTGTAATCTTGGGAACTTGAGACACAACCTTGGTCACTGCCACATCTTGCGGGACTTCTTCAAAGTGTTGGAATGGAGTTTCAATAAATTCACCATCTAACTCCATATATCAGAAGGAATTGAGATGGCTGATCATATACTCTTCTTCTCCATGAACGACAATGATTTTCCTTTGAATTGGATATTTCAGCATTTGGTGCAACGTAGAAGTAACAGCGTCGACATTGTGAATCCACGGTCGGCCTAGAAAGCAAGAATATGAAGGGAGGATATCCATTACATAAAAAGTTGAATCAAATGTTTGGGTTCCAACTTTTATGGGGATATCCACTTCTCCATGCACCATCCTTTTTGAGCCGTCAAAGGCTCTCACTACTATGTTGCTTGGTTTCAATGTCAATCCCTCACAGTCAAGCCTATCAAGAGCCTTTTTAGGCAATACATTCAGAGACGAGCCAGTGTCCACCAAGACATGAGCCAAGGTTGTGCCCCTGCATTCCACTGAGACATGTAATGCCTCATTATGCTTCCTCCCTCTTGGCGTTAAATCAACATCTGAAAAACCTAAGCCATTATCTGCAATCAAGCTGGCTATGCAGTCTTGGAACTGATCGGCATATGTTTCTTGGGGTACATGGGCAGTTTTCAGGAATTTTACCAAGGCCTTTGCATGCACCTTGGAATATAGTAGTAAAGCCAGCATGGAAATTTTAGATGGAGTTTGCCCCAGTTTCTCAACTACATTGTAGTAGCTTCTTTTTATAATCTTTAGAATTTCCTCCATCTCTTTTCGGGAGGTCTCAGGGATAGCCAATGATTGTGCCTTCGTCCGGACAGGCTCAATTAGAATACTTTTACCTCGAGTCTCGGTTGACTCGACAGCAGGAATGTCATTAGGAGTGATAACAGCGGTTGTAACAGCTTTGTCAATTGGAGTATTAGTAGGGATGATTGTAGGACTGGGAATAACTTTTGGAGGAGCAACAACAACAGTAATGATTACGGGTCCAGAAACTTCTTTTGGGGGAGCAATTTCTGAAGAGAATATCTTTCTTCTTCGGGTAATCTTGCTAGTCCCTGCAATATTACTGATATTGGAGTCAACCTTCTCAGAAGTTGAATCTTCGGCAGCTGGACAATCTTGCTTGATACCGTGGTAGTAGATATCCCCTCCATAATTCCATGGTACAGTTTTGTCTGATAAATACGGGACCGGTCCAGGCATTGTAATTATCAAAGGAGCTACTTTTAGAACTGATGTAATTCTAATGGGTCTTTTAGTGGAGACCCTGGAAGAATTGTCGGAAATGGTCACGATGGAAACATCATTATAAGAAACAGTTGGAATAGAAGTCTTTTCGAACAAAATTTCCTTGTTATCTATTAGGCATTGAACACCTACTTTCAACAAAGGACAGCTGGTTGGTGAGGACAAACAGAAATGACAGCATTCATCATAGCCTGGGAAAACACCAACATTCAATAAGTTCCTTTTGATAGTTAGGAGTGGGGTCATAAGTTCATCAACTGAAGTAACAAACATATCTTCTTCAATGGCGTTGGCGTTATGGTCGTGCTTGGGCATAGGGGCAGAAATGACATTGGGCTTTTCTGGTGCATCGATTTCAATCTCTTTGGCTTCAAGGAGGTCTTATACTTTGTTCTTTAGAGCCCAACAGTTGTTAGTGTCATGGCCAGGATTTTCAGAGTGATATGCACACCGAGCATTAGGATGATAGTGAGGAGAGGTTGTGTTATGGTTCTTTGGAGCTTCTTTCAATGTCACTATATTGGATCTTAACAAGTGTGGCAGTACTTGAGATAATGTCATATTAATTCGGGTGAATTGTCTGAGTGGTCTTTCCATTCTTGGTTGGTTGTTTCTTTGCTGATCAGGCGCCGGTTTAAGAATCATAACAGCCCCCACCATTGGACGGTGTTTGGACCTATCTTGATTTCATTGAGGATATACAGAAACCACTTCTTTCTTTCAGATGAATGGCTTCCTTACAGCAGAAGAGGATGCATCTTTTTGAATCTTTCCATTCTTTATCCCGGCGTCTGCCCTTTCTCCAGTTAATATCAATTCAGTAAAACCTGCTGATGAACTCCTAATTAAGTGATTGAAGAAGGGGCCAGACAAGGTGTCCAAAAATATGTCTACCAACTCTCTTTCAGATAGGGGAGGTTGAACTCTTCCGGCCAAGTCTCTCCATTTTTGCACATAGTCCTTGAAGCCTTTACTTGAAACCATGGCCATACTCTAGAGTTGAGTACGGGTAGGCGCAAGATCAGCGTTGTATTGGTATTGTTTGTAAAAGGCTGCAGCAAGATCCTCCCAGTTATGAACATTGGCTCTTTCTAACTGATAAAACCAATCAAGTTGAATTCCAGACAGACTGTCTTGAAAGAAGTGTACCCATAAATCTTTGTCAGCGGTATGGGGCTGGATTTTCCTCACATAGGACCGGAGACGCATTTTAGGGCATAAAACTCTGTCATATTTGACTAACACCGGTGCTTTGAATTTTGGATGGATGACAATCCCTCGATCTAGTCCCAACTCCTCAAAGTCCAATCCAGGAACTTTTTGGATTTCCATTGCACTCAACCGCTCTTCTAGGTGCTTATACTTGTCGTCAGCTTGAGGGTATTGTTCTTCAGAATAGTCTTCCTCTTCCTCTTCCTCTTCTGATTCTGACTAGACAACTGTTTCTTTGCCTTTCCCATATTGATTGTCTTTCTCACCGGATGTCGTTGAAAAGTTTAAGGCCCTTCTTGTTTGCCCTTGGAATCTTCTTCCCATGTTTAGAACTCCGGTTATCTTCTTCGTCTTCTTTTTCTTCTCCTCAGCCAGCAAAATCTTCAACTCTTATTGTCCTTTGGCTAGAGTTAAGAACAACTGTTGAAACTGTGCATTTTGAGCTTGGAGGTCCTTCACCGTTTGCTCGAGATCCATCTTACTGAAATAAATAGTAGAGAGATGAGGAGACTTATTGCAAGAAACCTGCTTATCTTATGATGAATGGTAAATGTGTATGCAATGATTTTAAGGATCTTAAAGATTCAAATTCGTTTTAGACAAAAAGGAAACACACGTTATATTAATAGATTAAAGCTCAAGTACATCAATGCCTTCTTTGGGAAAAATAATACAAAAACTCTAAGATAAAAAGGTAGTACGCGTCCTCTTTGGTGAAATGTAGGCATTCAGAGTCTGCTCCTCATGAAGTAGTCTAGTGAGTTCCAAAACCTCCTTCTCGCTTGCGTAGAATTGGGATTCAAAAGTATCTCTCTCCCCCTTGAGTTTTATCCGATCTCTTTGTAAGTCCTCAAGAGAGGTGGGCATGTCAGGATGTAGGATAGTGTATTGAACATCTCCTTCCATGACAGGCTCAATGATTACCGGGAGAATGGAGGGATAAGGCATCATAAGACTTTGAGCACGAGTTCGTACCCATTTAAGGTAAGGCTCAAGAGGGATATAATTCTTATGCCCCAATGTCTTGCTATCTACCTTGTTCAACATCCTCCATGCTCGGATAAATCTCTGGCAAAGACCTTGATCGTCATTCTCGTTGTCAAATATCAAACCTTGAATCAGCATCTCGTGTGGGCCATCCCTTTCGGGTGTAACCAAACTGTCTTAAGGCTAAGCAAGGGTTGTAGGTGATGCCCCCCTAATGCCAAGTAAAGGGACATTAGGAAATTCTCCATAATGGTCGAAAATAGTAACATTCTCTATGGATCAGGAGCACCAATGAATGTCTGAATGTTTGAGCGTCATCAACCTTTGTGACCACCTTGAACCTTGCTCATTCTTTAATACAGATTGGGGAAGATGCGAAATAAATCATCTTTCCAAGAGAGGAGTGCAACATATAAGAACACCTTTTTTCCTCATTGTGCGAGTGTGAAAAGAGTGTAGGATGTCTCCTAGCAAAGTAGGCATCGGGTTGCGTGATATAAAGATTTTGACGGCGTTCACATCTATGAGTTGGTCAGGATTTGGAAACAAAACCATTTCGTAGATGAGGAGAGCAACAATTTTCTCAAAAGCTTACAGATCCAAGGAATTCCAACAGTTTTGGGCTTTCTCGAACAAGAACTTTGCTAGAAACCATTTGACACCACTCCTTGTTTCCCAATGAGTTGTCACATCAGATGAGTGCAAGTGTATAGCTTGAGCAATCTCTTCCGGCTTTGGATCTCTTTCTGTACCGTTGAAAGGTAGTTGGTTGAGAATGGGAATCCTCAAGAGTTGGGAGAATTCTTCCAAAGTAGGAACAAGTTGATAGTCAGGAAATGTGAAGCAATAGTGTAAAGGATCAAAGAACTGAAAGAGCACCTTCATCATGTCCTCATCTGTGTTGGAGGTGACCAAGTTGAGTAGGCGACCATGTCTCTCGGTGAATGGAGAGTTTTCGGGAATCCTTGAAGCTAGCTCCTTAAGTTATGGAGAGATCCTTACAAGGTTGACTTGAATAGTTTTGTTGTGAAGAGAATCCATATCCTACAAAACAGAACAAAGATAAATCCCCGGATCTTTGAAATGGTTAGTGAATGTGTATGATGTTATGATGTTCATGATGTTATGTACAAGTATGTATATACAAACAAAGCAAAAAAATCCTTAGGTTTAGGCTTGCATGGATTCTCATAGGTAAGTACCCTCTTGAAGTTTAGTTGGCTCAACCTGTCCTAGTAATAATAACCGGGTTCTAAGGAGCTCAATATCACTGGTCTATTTCCTTGGTCATTGTTTCAGCATAAGCCTCTTTAATGGCGACCGAAATATCCCAAGAAACCAAACCTCAATGATTTGTAGTATCGAGTATCTACAAACTTCGGTCTGCACCAAAGTCGGTCATCTCAGTACATCCTAAAGGCCAAGTTGGTCAAGTAAAGGTTCTAGAAGTTTATTAGTGCTTCATGACATCACTCAGCGGCCTCGTATTCTCTTTGATTAACTCAAAGGCTACTGGTACCCACAAATATGTCGCACTAACGTAGCTATTGCTTAGACCATGTCGGTATACCCTGTACAGTTTCCACAATGTATTGCTACTTAACTATAATGTATCCCAAATCCGGGTAGAGGATTCAAACCCAAACAAAGAACCATAATGTAAATCATACAAGTCAAATAATGAAAGTAAGTAAATGTGATCTAACCCTAAGGTAACCCCACTTTTAAGTTTTTCCCAGCAGAGTCGCCATTTTTGTGATACGGTGGGAGAACTGACTTGAAGGTTTTGCATTTGATCGCAAATGTTGCGGTTAGCAAGAGTCGCCACCGACTTTTCTTTTATCCAAAAGGAAAGGTGAAAAAGCACAGGAAAGACCTTTGAGATTATTTCTTGAGTTCGGGGGGTAGATTATGAGAAGGGAAGGTATTAGCACCCTTTTCATCCATGGTTTTCCACGGGCTCTTAGTTACTTGCTAGATCACTTTCTTTTGTTTGAAATTGTGCTTTGTGTGGTTTTTGAAAGTATTTTGTAAAGAGGCCATTGTTTAGGCAATCTTTGTAATGATTCTCATTCGTAAGAATGTATATAAATATGTTTGATCTTTTGAAAATATTTTCAAGTATGTAAGATGTTTGAAAGTGTAGGTGTTTGTTTTTGAAAATAGCAAGGATGTTTTGTTTGAGCAAGTAATTAGGAGCATTCTATCTACTCTAAAGTCTTTCATGTTCATTTCCTTTTCCTTTGACATTGTTATCTTACCATTGATTTGGTAAGTAAACCTATCTTTAGATGTAAACGGGACGGGCGTGGGTCATCGTATAACCACGATTAGCAATGTTGCAAGGTATTTTAGCATTCTTTTTAGGAACTAAGATCATTTGAAAGGCAGCTTAGATAGCGTCATCGAGGGACTATGATCTTATATTTGCTTGTTTTTGCTAAGATACCTTACATGCGTAATATGGCCATTTTGTATAAGACAACCAAGTGGAATAACCCTAGGGGTGCTTGTGTGCAAATATATTGTTTTCATGCTTGTTTTTGTCTTGAATTAGGGTTTTCTAAGTATTGGTTTTAGTCTTTCCATACAAACCCTAATTACTAGCATTTGTATATAAAAGCGATAAATTGCGGAATTTAAAGTTACTACGCTATTACAACATTTGTGGGAGGGGGTGTAAAAATTGAATAGGAGATTGCAAGAATATAAACCTAGTTAGTCTATTACAACCATATTGAATAGGTACAAATGTACAAGAAATTAAATGAATATAATGTATCAAATGAATAAATGTACAAAAATGCAAAATATAAAGAAAATGGATCTTTGTTTGGTTTTCATGAGAAAAGAGATTTTGTCTTAATATAATTAATTAAAAGAAAAATAATTATTGAAAAGTAAACCCTAATTTCTAAGAAAAGATTTTTAAGCAAAACCCTAAATCTATTAATTAAAATAAAAGAAATTAGGTTTTATAAGAAAATTTGGTATTTTTGTCTTGAAAATATTTATAGCATTATAAAATGTTTTTGGCCCTTTTTATATATCAAAATAAATATATTTTAATAGGTGTAAAAAGAAAAATAAATATTAACCTAGTTTTAATTTAATTTACAAGATGATTTGTAAAAAATAAATAAAGTATAGTTAATAAAAATATTTTTTGTGAGAAAAATAAAATAAACTAAGTTAAAATAAAAATCTAATTTTTGTATTTTTATGATTTTTTTTTTTATTATTTAGAAAATACATTAAGAAAATAAAAATGAAATAAAAAAAATAAATAAATAAACTTGGGTCAGGGTGCAAATAGCCTGCATGGGGGTTAGTAAGAAAAAACAAAAAAAAAAATAGTATAATCCGAATAAGGTCCAAGCGCTTGCAAAAAAAATCAGGAATGCAAAACATGTAAAAAAAATACAAAAGGGTACCACTGGGGCTCGAACCCATGTCCCAAAGGTTACAAGCACGCGCTTCTACCACTGGAGTGGCTATACATCTGTTAACATAAGAAAAATAATAAATATACAAGGCAAAACGCACCTTGATGACTTCATCTTCAACCTCCAGCCAGGCCAACTATAACTTCCTCATTTCTCATCAAAAATGAAAACTGTAAACATGAAACTTGTAGAAAAGTTTCTCACGGTTTCAGAAATATAAAGCGTTAAAACTATAGATCAAAGATAAGCATGAATTTTAATGGCCCTAATCTGAACCCTAGAAATCTCAGAAATTTCAATTTCAAAATTCTCTAAGTTCAAGCAAAATTAATGGAAACTATGGACATGGTTAGCTTCAGGGCAATGGTATCTACATATTTTATTCATAAATAAACTATTGATGATGCATGTATGAAGAGTTCAAAGTTGAGATAACTTACCTCAAAAATAGAAATCGTGTTTTGAGTTTGAGCTTGTTTCAAGTGATGGTGATGATCAGGTTAGCTTCTTTGAGGTCCCAAGAAGTTAATGCAATGATTAGCTTGAGCAATAGATGGCTGAAATGGTCTGGAGAAGTCAATGTGCAGAGCTCTATTTTTTGAAATGGAGGATGGTGTTAATGGTGTTACAGTTCTATAACAAGGTGTGGGGTTGATTATATGTGATGTTTAGAAACTTTAGAAACCAAAAGGCCAAGAAACGCACGAGTAGATTATGAGTTTCAAGTTTTTGGTCAGTTTTGTGTGAAAATGCAAGTGTGAAGTGCGATTCTGAGTTCTAGGTTCTTTCAAGGCTTAAGCATTCGTGTGTTTGTGTCAAATGGTTTGTGTATCTATAAACAAAAGTGTTTGAGAGCTTTGGACAATCATAAGTACAAGTTCTTAGCTTTTGTCTAGGTTACTTGATTTTGAAGAAAAGAGGGAAACAAGTTTCAAGGAAAGGTACAAGCATGGGATGGGTGATTGTAAGTGTTTAAAACATTTCTCATGAGTTATAGGACCTGTTTGATCAGAAGAGAACAAGTGCAAGGCTCAAGAACAAGTTTTGTACAAAAAGTAACTTTATCAAAATGGCAATGTAATCTTTCTTCCAAAAATGGATAAAAAACATGTCCATGCATTAAATGCTTGAAGTGAGGCCTCTAACAGTTGTGTAAACCATTTTATATGGAGTTCTTAACAAGTTTGAGGCCTGCAAAGTAGTGTTTATGCAGCATAGTTTGAATTTGAATTGTGTTCACCACTAAAATGACTTGTAATTAAAGTGATAAAACCCTAACTTCATCTCTTCAATTCTCCTTACTCAAGAATGATCTCAAGGATTTATTGGACATTTTGGAAAGCTTGAAATGTTATCTATAACCCATCTTTGAATTGCTTTTGAAGATTCCCCTTGGAACTATATGAAAAAGTGTCATGAAGTTAGGTCAAAATCCTGGCCAAATTAGGGCAAAATTTCACAAAGTGTTTAGTTTCATGACCACATGTTCATAAAATTATAACTTGAGACCCAAGCATTTTTGGAAGGAGTTGTGTAAAGCAAAGTTGTAGATTTCATGGAGATCTATAACTTTCATGTTGGAAGTTTCTCTTGAATCATCTTGTATCATGGTGAAACTTTTTCTCAAAGTTATGAAAAAACATTAAATTTCCAACACTTAGAAAAATTTATAAGTTTAGAAATTTTGACTTTTCAAAATAAAATCTTGAATTTTTGATTTCTTGATGAATAAGTTTCATATTTTGACATGTTTTGATGAATTATGATCTTTGGCACTTGAATTTGACCAAAAAGTCAAAGTTTGACTTTTCAGTATACAATTGACTTTTGATCAATTGACTGAAAAATTCATCTGTCAATCCAATGGAATTGAAATGTTTTGAACCATGTCATTAGGTAAAATGATGTAATTGGACTCTTGATATCATGCCTTAAACCAATTGACCATTTTCTAGGTCAAAAATCAGAAATTGTCCTTTCCCAATCAAAACCCTAATTTTAACCATTTTGCCCTTTTGGAGATTTGATCAAATTTCTTGAGGAGTTATGGTCAAACTTGATAAAATGATACATATGAGTTTAAAATGTTGATGTGGATCAAAAATTATGAAGTTTGACTGTAAATTGGCCATAGTTGACCTTTTCCCTAATACAACTGATTTTTAGGTCAACTGCTCAATTGACTGATCAAAAATGTGATCCAAGGCTTGAAACTTGACATGAATAACATTTGGGGTCTATAATGATACATGAAAATAATATGGGGCATGGAAAGTTCAAAAATATTTGTGCAAACTCAAACCCTAATTTTGGTCATCAGTGCTTCAGGAGGTGTCTTGAGCTGATCAAACCCTAGTGCAGTCTTGAGCCCAAGGAGATCTTGTGAGCAAATTCTTGATAAGTGAGAGGGAAAATTTTGGGGTACAACAGTGGGCGAAGGTAGTTTGATTGATTTTATAGGTCCTTCCTCATTTAATTCTCTTACAAACTCATCAATAATGTCCATGGCATAACACGCGTCTCCTGTTACTGGTGCCATAAGGAACTTTGAAAGAATAAACTCTATCTTTTCATTTCCCACTTCGAAGGTCAGTTTTCCTCTCTTGACATCTATTATGGCTCCGACTGTAGATAAGAAGGGTCTTCCTAGGAGGATTGGGATATCGTCATCTTCTTTGATGTCCATGACAACAAAGTCGGTAGTGATATATAACTGACCCATTCTAACTGGGATGTCTTCTAATATACCAATGGGATATTTGACAGATCTATCGGCTAATTAAAGAGACATCTTAGTAGGTTGTAATTCTCCTCAGTTCAGTCTTTTACAAACTGCCAGAGGCATTAGGCTAACGCTAGCTCCTAAATCCAGAAACGCCTTATCGATGACATGGTCCCCTAATATACAAGGTATGGAAAAGTTTCCAGGGTATTTCTCTTTCTTGGCAAATCTATTTTTAGAGATAGAATTGCATTCTAAGGGTTTGGGATCGTCAAGTATTCGTTTGTTGGTCAGGATGTCTTTAAGGAATTTTAGATATGATGGTATTTGGGTGATGGTTTCGGTAAAAGGAATCTCTACATTAAGTTTCTCTATTATCTTTAAGAATTTTTTATACTGGTTATTTATTTTGGTTTGCTTTAGTCTTTGCGGATACGGTATCAGAGGTTTGTATGGCGGAGGTGGTACATAATCTTTGGCTCTAGTCTCTTCCTTATGTTGGTCTTTATCCTTTTCGGGTCCCAGTGGTTTTTCTACTCCACTTTCCTTATGGATTTTAGGTTCACTCAAGGTTGGGTTAAAAGGTTCATCGTAAGTAGTCCCACTTTGTAAGGTAATTGCATTGGCTTGACCTCTAGGGTTTGGTTAAGGTTGTCTAGGAAATTGGCCTCCAGGGGTAGTCTGGGGAGCTTGTGTTTGGGCTAATTGTGATATTTGGGTTTCAAGCATCTTGTTATGAGTTATTATCTGGTCAACCTTAGTTTCTAATTGTGTGATCAATTCATTTCATGAATGTTCTCATTCATGAATTCTTTATTTTGTTGAGTTTAGGACGAGATAAAATTTTCCATGATTTTCTCGAGTTTTGGTTTTGGGGGTACAACTTGCATAGGTTGATTTGGTCTTGGAGCTTGAAAACCTGGTGGTCTTGGGGGTGCAGAGTTTTAGATAGGGTTATTTTTCTTATAGGAGAAGCTTGGGTGATTCCTCCATCCAGGGTTATAAGTGTTCGAAAAGGGGTTTCCTTGGGTGTAGTTGATTTATTCGATGGTTGTTTCGTTCAACAGGTTGCATTCTGCTGATTGGTGTCTGTGGGTTCCACATATCTCGCATTCTTGGGTGACTGCTACTACAGTGGCTGACGTATTATACATATGCTCAATTTTTCGGGCTAGAGCATCCATTTTGGCTTGCATTATGTCCATAGAGCTTATCTCATGTATTCCTCCTTGGGGCTCCTTCTTCTCCACTATTGCTCGCTCTGTTCCCTATTCGTAATGGTTTGAGCCATATCTTTAATGAGCGCAGGCTTCAGGGTAAGGTTTATTCATCAGAGCACCACCGGCGGCATCATCGATGGTCATCTTGGTTTTATACTGGAGTCCATTATAGAAGGTATGTATGATCAGCCATTGTTCTAGGCCATGGTGGGGGTAAACTCTTAATAATTCCTTCTACCTTTCTTAGGCCTCAAACAATTATTCTCCTTGGACTTGAGTAAATCTGGTTATTTGGTTTCTAAGAATGGCAGTCTTACTAGAGGGGAAATTTGGCAAGGAACACTCTCCTAAGGTCTTCCCAAGTTGTTATTGAATTGGCTAGAAGGGAATCTAGCTAAAAACGGGCTTTATCTCTGAGGGAGAAAGGAAATAGTCTTAAACTAATTGCCTTGGATGTAGCACCATTGGTTTTAAAGGTTTCGGCTAGTTGAATGAAGATTTTCAAATGTTGATTTGGGTTCTCCGTAGCAAGACCCGCAAATTTGTTTTGTTGTACTAGTTGTAATAGAGAGGGTTTTAGTTCGAAATTGTTGGCAGGAATAGCAGGGTTTACTATACTAGAACTAGGTTCTTCGTTGGAGGGTTAGGAGAACTCCTTAAGGGGTCTTTGGTCACGATTTTTGGCCATATCTTTCCTAACTCTATGGAGTAAGAGGCGAGCGCGAGCGTAACGTTCAGGTTTCTCTAAAGGGTTTAATAAACTACCGGTACTGCAAGCTTTTCGCATTGACTGGCTAGTTAAGCCTTAGTTTAGACAGTGTAACAACAGGGTACAAAATTTAAAGTAATCGGTCCCCAGAAAAGGCGCCAAAAACTTGATGCGTGATTTTCGTAAGTATACGAATCGTGTCAGAGTAATATAAAAGATTATTGATCCCACAGAGACCAAAACATCGATCTATCAAGTTCTATTGTCACTATGTTTATCTAAGGCAGATCAAATCATGGTTTTATAACAGGCAGACTAAATAAAGTAAAAGATGTCAATTCAGATAAAAGAAACGGGGTTGAATTCAAATCATAATAGTCAGATAATACTCTAAAATGCTTCTAATAGAACTACTTATGGGGCAATATTTCCTACTTTGAAAAGAACTAATTTAACAGGAACTGTCGCTTTCGCATATTCAGAATCGATTTTATTCTTTAAATAATGTCTTTTTATTGTCACGGATAAAAGGTGTGTATTGCGTTAAAGTAATAAACCTATTTTTAAGAAATATAGTTACTTGACTAAGTTGAAAATTGATTTTGACTCAGAACATCTAACCAAGAGATGATTAGACTTTTAAACCTATAAACGCGTCCGAAAAAGGTTTTGAAATCATTTCTTCTAAAAAGTTAAAGTTCTTACTTAATTGAACAAAACGCTTTCGCTCTCTTTGAGCAATTAAGACTAACCAAGTTTTTCAATGGTTGGACGACTTTCGATCTTACCCAACAGAAAATAAATTGCAGAAAACTTGTGTTAAAAACCAAAACATCCCTTAAAGTATTCCTACATATGCAATGTTTAGATAGTTACCTTAACCACGATCATTACATTCTAACCCTAAAGGAAATTAGCCAGAGATGGAAATAAACTCATTAAAGAAAATCATGTTTAATCAGATAGTAAAAAGGTTAAAACATAACTAAATGCGATGCGAGAAAATAAACAAAGTAAAGCAAGTGCGATGCAGAAAATAAACAAAGTAAAGCAAGTACGACGCGAGAAAATAAACAAAGTAAAGCAAGTGCAAGGAAATAAGTGCGATAAATGTGGAAACTTAAATAGAAACCTTCTCCCAACAGAGGGCTTTAAAGCAACTTGACTGGAAGGTAAATTTGACTTAAATAAAGGAAACTTGAATTAAAATGGAGACAAGATTGTAAAGTGCTCCAAACTTGATTACAGATTCAATGACTCATGCGATAACTCTTCGATGTGAAGAGATTACCGCTTACAATTGGATAATATATGGCTTAAGTCAGTGTAACTAAGCTTGGATGAAGAAGAAGAACTGAAATCACTTCTATTTATAGGCCTAGGAGGATTTTAGAAATCACAAGAATGCCCTCCAACTTCTTTTGAACGGGAATCGGATTTGCAAATGTGGCGCCCCCCATGGTGGTGTGGAGGCCGCCATGCTCCAAAAATGAAGAAGTAGTGGAGAACGTGGCAGTTGGCAGAAGTTGGGCACCTCATGGCTGATCCTATGGCGGGCACCATGGTGGAAGCCACAAGTGCAAAAACTACAAAATATTGATTTTTATCTCGTTTTTCTTCATTTCTTCAAGAAAGGCTTAGGAAAGACAAAAAAACTGAAAACAAAACAAAATGAAAACATAACACGAGAAAAAAACAATAAAAACCTAATAAACATGTGTGAATCGAGTAAAATATGTAGTGCGATTCAGTGTTATCGTGTCTTACCAAGGGCACGGCGGTTCATTTGTTAGCATTCAATTCATCCACAAATTCTCATTGAAAAATCTTCGCAGAGCTGTCTTCACGAGCTCATCCCCGACAGAGACACAGTCCTCAACAAGCCAAATATGCCTTTAGATGGGAATTGGGGCATCTTTGAGCAGTTCACATGATCATCTCCCCCAGTAGGTCCCCTAGGGTACAAGGAAGTTTGATCATCTTCCCAATATATAGTGGAAACTTTCTCTGCACAGCCTATGAAATCCCAATTCCCATCAGAAATGATTCCCTCAGCACAGTATACAGGAATTTAATTCTCCAGTAGAGTTTATTTCTTCAACATTGTAATATCCATTGCAGAATCCTTTTCTCCAGTAGGGTTTATTTCCCCAACAGGGTTTATTTCCCCAACAAAGTTCATTTCTCCAATTACTGCAAATCCCCGGTAGAATTCTCCCCTCCAGCAAAGTATAGTCAAGTTTGTTATCCCTAGAGTTGCTACAGAATCTGAAAACTGGGATAGATATCATTTAACTTTATCCTCCCCAGAAGAGTTGGTATCCATAGCAGAAACTTGATCAGACAACACCTCAGAAGGTTATCCATCTCTATTATCCCCAAGTTAAGGTATATAAGAACTAAATTTCCCATTAGAGCGATGAACGAACAACGTTCCTAAACTATTCTATCCCCAAGCAGAAGTGGATCGTCCCCAGCAGAATGTCCTCAAACAGAAAGCAAGAATCCTCAGCGAAGAACAAAATTGAAGATTCATATTCTTCATCTCCAGCAACAGTCAGGGATTTATTTTCCCAAACAAGGATGTTATACAACGCTACGAATGTGCTTCAACAACATCTTACATCCATACATCATTTACAAATATCATAACATATGCATACGAAATGCATATGACAAACTCGTTTATTTTGAGGACATCATTACGCAATGCATTACATACAATATCACATTGTATAAAGATTAACTCTATCTTTCCAGGTAAAGTCTACAAACATACGAATATCATTAGCAATTTTCAAACAGGTCAAAGATTAATTCTCAAAATAAGACGGGCAAGTATCTATACGGCCGATAAAAATCAAATCCCAAAATAAGACGGGGAAACTATATACATGAACAAAACCATATTAACTCCCGAAACAGGATGGGGAAACTATCTATATAACCAGGAAAAGATTAACTCCCGAAACAGGATGGGAATACTATCAACATGACCAGGTGGTATGAATTCCCAAAACAAAACGAGTTTACCAACAAAAATAGACTATAGATCAATTCCCAAAGCAGGACGGGGAGACTATCTACATGAAGAGAATTTACCTAAATGATTAAATCTGACAGGCATTTCCCTCAGAGACTAAATCTGACAAGCAGCTACTTAAGCACTTTCCCTAGAGAGTCATCCGGAAAAGCATTATTCAGATACAGTCAAGCATGAAATCAATTTGATACTCTCACCAACAATTACTTTGGATGGCATCTATAAGCCCATATCCGTCATCTCTCTTAATGGAACCTTTTAATCCTATTCAAGCAATATTATCAACCAACAAATTTACCTCTTACACATACGAGTGTAAATTTCTGGGCACTTAAGTGTTCAATCCTCTTCTACCTTAAAATTACGTATGGTAGACATGATAATCTAAATCCTCAAATTTAAGAAGAATAAAAGGGGCAGCTGTTGTACCCCAAATTTTCCCTCCCATTTTTCTTCAAGATATCTTCTCATGCTTCAAGGGTTTTCATTTGCTCAAGGTTGCTTAAGATTTGATCTGACAATTTCTCCTTCTAAGTAATGTACTTAAAACTAGGGTCTCACTTTTATCAAGGAATATTGGTTTACTAAGGCCTCAAATGGATTTCATGGTTTCTCATATGTCTCTAAGAATTCTCATGCCAAATTTCAAGCCTTGCATCACAAGTTTGCTCAGTCAATTGCTCAGATGGCTGAAAATCAATTATATTGGACAAAAAGTCAACTATGGTCAACATACAGTCAAACCTCAAGATTTTTGGTCAACATCAAGGTTTTAAAGTCATATTCATCATTTGATCAATGGTTTATCATTATTCATCAAGAAAACTAAAGATTCATCAAAAGTCAAAAGTTACTAAATTAGGATTTTCTTTACGAGAAGTCAACGGAACTTTGACCAAGCACAACTTTCATATGCTTCATCATATTTTCCTCAACCAAATATCATTTTGAAGGAAATTCAATTCTATAATACTTTATATCTCTAAGCTCAAGTCCAAAAAATGCTCCATTTGAGAGATATGGGCCAATCCATTATAGGTCATTTCGAAAGTCAATAAAACGACACTTTTTGTCAAGGCAACTTACATCAAGATAAATTCTTTAAATGTAAAAATGATAAAAATATATATTGTAGAGGACATCTTGATATTTCCAAAAATTCCAATATCACCTTCAAATGATAAAAATTGAGAGAGTTATAATTTGTGCAAATTAGGAAATTTTGAGTAAATGCATGAAACCAAAAGTGACCAAACTTGGAATTTTGGGCTATTGGGCTTGTGATTCAAAGTCCATGTGTGTTTTATACCTCATTGTGAACCTCAAATCTTATTCATACACCACCTTTTTGTTTTTATTTATTTTTTATTTTTATTAATTTAAGGTCAAAATTTAAATAATAAAAAAAGATAAAACAAGGCTTCTTACAAGGTCCAAGCACACAACCTTTGACCTAATTCATGCATATATATATATTCTCCTTAATTCAGACAAACACGCACACGAAACCCTTGCAAGATGAAACACTCCAAAATTACAAAATTTTCAAACAATTAGGGTAAAGCAAGAACCCTAATTACAACCACTCTCAAGGCAAACCAACCCTTCTGTTCACTTCCAGGAACACTATATGGTAAGGTTGCATTGATTGCAACGATCAAAAGGGCATTGTGATACGGTGGGAGAACTGACTTGAGGGTTTTGCGTTTGATTGCAAATGTTGCGGTTAGCAAGAGTCGCCATCGACTTTTATTTTATCCAAAAGGAAAGGTGAAAAAGCACAGGAAAAACCTTTGAGATTGTTTCTTGAGTTCAGGGGGTAGATTATGAAAAGGGAAGGTATTAGCACCCTCTTCATCCATGGTTTTCCACGGGCTCTTAGTTACTTTCTAGATCACTTTCTTTTTGTTTGAAATTATGCTTGGTGTGGTTTTTGAAGGTATTTTGTAAAGAGGCCATTGTTTAGGCAATCTTTGTAATGATTCTTGTTTGTAAGAATGTATACAAAGATGTTTGATCTTTTGAAAATGTTTTCAAATTTTGTAAGATGTTTGAAATTGTAAGTGTTGGTTTTTGAAAATAGCAAGGATGTTTGTTTGAAATTGAGCAAGTAATTAGGATCATTCTACCTACTCAAAAGTCTTTCTTGTTCATTTTCTTTTCCTTTGACATTGTTGTCTTACCATTGATTTGGTAAGCAACCTTATCTTTGGATGTGAACGGGACGGGCGTGGGTCATCGTATAACCATGATTAGCAATGTTGCAAGGTATCTTAGCATTCTTTTTGAGGTACTAAGATCATTTATAAGGAAACTTCGATAGCGTCATTGAGGGACTATGATCTTGCATTTGCTTGTTTTTGCTAAGATACATTACATGCTTAATATGGTCATTTCGTATAAGGCAACCAAGTGGAATAACCCTAGAGGTGCTTGTCTGCAAGTGTATTGTTTTCATGCTTGTTTTTGTCTTGAATTAGGATTTTCTAAGTGATTGTTTTTGTCTTTCCATACAAACCCTAATTACTAGCATTTGTAGATAAAGCGATAAATTGCGGAATTTTAAAGTTACTACGTTATTACAACATTTGTGGGGAGGGGTGTACAAATTGAAAGGGGGTTACAAGAATGTAAATCTAGTTAATCTATTACAACCAAATTGAATGGGTATTAATGTACAAGGAATTAAATGGATATAATATACAAAATGAATAAATATGCAATAATGTGAAGGTGAAGAAACATGAATATTTTGTTTGATTTTTTAGAGAAAAGGATTTTGTCTTAAATTAATTAATTAAAGAAAATAATTAATAAAAAGAATTTGTTTAAGAAAAGATTTTGAATAAAACCCTAATTCTATTTAGTTGATTAAATGAAAATAAGTTTAAGAAAAATGTATTTTTTTTTTTGGTATTTTGTCTTGAAAATATTTATAGCATTATTAAAATATTTTTGGCCTTTTTTAATATTAAAAATAATGTATTTTAATTAGTGTAAAGAGAAAATAAATATTAACCTAGTTTTAATTTAATTTACAAGATTAGTTAATAAAAATAAATAATGTATAGTTAAATAAAAATATTTTGTGAGAAAAATAAAATAAAATAAGCCAAAATATAAATCTATCATTTTTTTGTATTTTTATGATTTTTCAATATTTAGAAAAATATTTAAGAAAAGAAATCAAATAATAAAAAATAAAATAAAATAAATTGGGTCAGGGGCGTATAAAGGAATTAGAGGGTTAGCTAGCAAAAATAAAAAAATAAGCCAGGCCCAAAGAGGCCCAGCGCCCTGCAAACAAAAAAAGTCAGAATTGTAAAACATGTAAAAAATGCAAAAGGGTACCACTGGGGCTCGAACCCGGGTCCCAAAGGTTACAGGCGCGCGCTTCTACCACTGGGGTGGCTATACATCTGTTATCATAAGCAAAAGCAAAACAATAATTATACAAGGAAAAATGCACCCTGAAAACATCATCTTCAACCTCCAGCCAGACCAACTGTAACTTGCTCATTTCTCATCAAAAATGAAAACTGTAAACATGAAACTTGTAGCAAATTTTCTCACGGTTTCAGAAATGTAAAGCATTAAAACTATATATCAAAGATAAGCATGAATTTTAATGGTCCTAATATGAACCCTAAAAATCTCAGAAATTTCTGTTTCAAAATTCTCTAAACTCAAGCAAAATTAATGGAAACTATGGACATGGTTAGCTTCAGGGCAATGATATCTACATGTTTTATTCACAAATAAACTATTAATGATGTCTGTATGAAGAGTTCTAAGTTGAGAAAACTTACCTCAAAACTGGAAATTGTATTTTGAGTTTGAGCTTGTTTCAAGTGATAGTGATGATCAGGTTAGCTTTCTTGGGGTCCTAGGAAGCTAATGCAATGGTTTGCTTGAGTTGAGAGTGGCTGAAAAGGCCTGGAGAAGTCAAGTTGCAGACTCTTTTTTTTAGTTATGGAGGTTATGGCAAATGGTGTTACAGTTCTGGAATAAGGATGGGGATGAGTTGTATTTGAGGTAAGGAAGCTTTAGGAATGAATTTGAGGGAAAACGCACGAGGGAAATGGGAGATAGAAGTTTAAGGTCAGAATTATGTATCAATGGAGTTTTTTATGCAATTTCTGGCTAGAGGGAATTTGGGAGTGTTTCAGGGTGCTAAAACTCGTCCTTTAGCTTAAAAATAGTGACTCTGTTTATAAGAAACAAGTTTGGAGACCTCTTGTTGATCATAATTCAAAATCACAAGTTTATGCATAACATGTGATTTTTGAGAAATTCAAGTTTCAAATCCTTGTGTACATGCTAAGATAGAGTGGTTATGCTTTAAACAAGCTTGCTTCTAACTTTTTGGATGGAGTGTGATCAGAGGGAACAAGTTAGAGGCTCAAGAATGAACTTTATGCAAAAAGCTTGCTTTACAAGAATGGCAATGTTAACTTTGTGCCATTAATGGAAATGTAACTTGGATAATAGCTCAATTGCTTGGATTAAAGCCCTAACAGTTGTGTAAACATTTAATTATGGAGTGACAAACAAGTTTGAGGCCTGTAAAGCAAAGATTATGCAGCCTAGCATGGATTTGGTTCATGTGTTCATCAAAAATGACTTGTAAATCAAGTGATAAAACCCTAAGTTCATCTCTTCGATTCTCACAACTCAAGAATGATCTCAAGGAGTTCTTTGAGATTTTGGAAAGCTTGCAATGTTCTCTACAACCCATCTTTGAATTTCTTTTGAAGATTCCCCTTTGAACTATATGAAAAAGTGCCATGAAGTTGGGTCAAAATCCTTACCAAATTAGGGCAAAATTTCACTAACTGTTTAGTTTCATGACCACGTGTTCATAAAATTATAACTTGAGATCAAGCATTTTTGGAAGGAGTTGTGTAAAGAAAAGTTATAGATTTCATGGAGATCTACAATTTTCATGTTGGAAGTTTCTCTTGAATCATCTTGCATCATGGTGAAAATTTTGTTCAAAGTTATGAAAAAATATGAAATAAGTTCCATATTTTGATTTCTTGATGAATAAGTTCCATATTTTGACATGTTTTGATGAATTATGATCTTTGGCACTTGAATTTGACTAAAAAGTCAAAGTTTGACTTTTTAGTATACAGTTGACTTTTGATTAGTTGACTGCAAAATTCATTTGTTAATCCAATGGACGTGCAATGTTTTGAACCATGTCATTAGGTAAAAATGATGCAATTTGATTCTTGAGATCATGCCTTAAACCAATTGACCATTTTCTGGGTCAAAAATCAGAAATTGCCATTTCCCAATCAAAACCCTAATTTTGACCATTTTGCCCTTTTGGAGATTTGATCAAATTTCTTAAGGAGTTGTGGTCCAAACATGATCAAATGATACATATGAGTTTAAAATGTTGATGTGGATAAAAAAATTATGAAGTTTGACTGTAAATTGGCCATGGTTGACTTTTTCCCCAATACAACTGATTTTTAGGTCAACTGCTCAATTGACTGATCAAAAATGTGATCCAAGGCTTGAAACTTGACATGTGTAATCTTGGGGGTCCATAATGATCCATGAAAATCATATGGGGCATAGAAAGTTCAATAATCCTTGTGCAAACTTAAACCCTAATTTTGGTCATCCGTGTTTAAGGAGGTGTCTTGAGCTGATCAAACCCTAGTGCAGTCTTGAGCCCAAGGAGATCTTGTGAGCAAATTCTTGATAAGTGAGAGGGCAAATTTTAGGGTAAAACAGGCATAAAAATCATATACATGCCTCAATGGTATTGATATTGCATGAATATCATGCATTTGTTTTCTTCTTGTTTTTATGCATACTAACTTTGCTAACGTGTTCATGAGGTTTAATAGTGCGGGAATAACCAAAAGCATGATCCCTATGATGGATGAATCATGAACTACCATGTTTGGTCTGATCCATGATATTTTTGTTATAACTCTCAAACCAGCGTGAATCATTCAAAAATAATGGTCTCATTGAACTCGCAGGGGTTGATTTAGGGAGGTAGGGTACCCTTGGATCACTAACCATGTCTATTTTGCAGGAACAAGAAAAAGAATCACCTGAGAAGATGACCGAAGTTAGGGTTCCGACGCCTCTCCGGTCCATACAATAAGGTTTATAATATAATTATTTCGTTTCAATAATATAAACAGATGTATAGCCACCCCAGTGGTATAAGTGTGCGCGTTAAGGTCTTACTATGCCAGGGCACGGGTTCGATCCCTGCCTTTTGGCCTTTTGGATTTTTTTTCTTCATATTTTCATGTTTTGCAGTTTACATAGCACACTGACTCCATCCATTGACACAAGCGCGCTTGGCGCTGTGGTGAACATGCTGGGAAGAAGAGCTGAGGGCGTGGGTTCAACACTCACCCCTGGAAATTGTATTGTTTTTTTTTCATTTTCTAACCCTTTTTATTTGTTTCTCCCTCAATTTTCCCTTAAAAACCCTAAATTCATTTAACCATAAACCATAAAACCTTTTCTTTTACAAACTCTTAAAGTGATTAGGTTTTAGGTTTTCATCATTAACTTTTTTTATCAATTTAATTAATTAACTAGTTTTAATTAAAATTAATTAGACTTTTTAGGTTTATTTAATTAATCGTTAAGAACCTTTTTTCGTCAAGAATCACCAAAACATTTTTCGTTTTCCTTTCTCTTATTCTTACATTCTTTTTAGTGTAGCTTATTCTTCTTGAATTTTCCTTGATTACGTAACTGTTTAAGGTTTGTAATAGCTTAGGGTTTTTTTACTTCCCGCTTTTCTATTTTGTAATTGCCCCGAAGCGGTGTAATAGTTTAGGATTTACTTTCCGAGTTTACTTTCCGCACTTACATTTTTGTATTCTATTTTACTATATTACTGTTAGTAATTAGGGTTTGCATGGAAAGACTAACAACTGAACGATAGAAAACTCTAACTGAAAAGATAAAATAACTGAATATAAATCAGACGCACACTCACACCTCTAGGGTAACCTCCCTTGTTGCCTTAGGAAAATAAACAATCATGTCTCTCGAAAGTGGGGACGCTTTATAAAAGTCCCTCGATTCAAAGATCATATTTCATTGATGACCCTTCGACGTTGCCTTTCGGTAAATGATCTAGTCCCTTACGAAAATTGCTAAAGCATCCTTACTAGTTGCCTTCGATGACTATATGATGACCCTTGTTTGTCCCTTCACATCCAACGATAAGGCTTCCTACTAACTAATGATATAGATAGCACTATCTAAAGGAGGAGGAAAATTCAAGAACTACTTTAAGTAGGGTAGAACTCCTAATCGCTTTCCCACAAAGCTCTTCAAAACAAAAACATTTATCATAGTCACTTTTCAATAAATATTTTCACACAAACACTTTGTACGCATTCTTGAGGACCGATACGAGAATCATTATAAATTTTCGCCTTACATTGGCAACTTTTCAAAATATTTTCAAATACACAGCACAAAGAAATTTTCAAAAAAAGTGAGCAAAGAGATTAAGATCTCATAGATAATTATGGATGAAAGGGGTGCTAACACCTTTCCCTTTTCATAACCTACCCCCCGAACTCAAAAATCTTCAAGGTCCTTCCTGTTCTTTTCACCCTTTCCTTATTGGATAAAAGGAAAGTCGGTGGACACTCTTTCTATCCGTAACATTTGCGATAAAATGCAAAACCAAGTTAATTCTCCCACCGTATTACATTTTCCTTGTAAGGGGAACTAATGTCCTACCATATGTTGGAACATCAAGCCAACAGATTTTGGAGAATCTAGTTGGACAGAGGTAGGGCATAGAAGATGCTTAGGGGCTAAACAAATGTGTCTCAAATCACATATGTTTAGAACCTACTCCTGATCAAGAAGAGGAGGCATCTGTATCTAAGAAGTTTCTATGATAGATACATGTCTTAGATAAGTATGTTGGTCAGGACACGACGAACATATTTGGCACTCTCTAGATTAGTTTATTTCTGATCTAAGTGAGTTGGTGAGAAATGGTTGTGCTTTATTATGGAGGCTTGATAAATGTATCACACCCAGTTACTTTATGTATGGAGAACAAGCTATAGTATCAAGAAATTTCTCTCTAATATCTGGAAGATCCTTTGGATCAAAGGAAGCATGTCAATGGAATCCTGTTTATGGTCATGGAATAAATTCTAGTTGAGGGAATCTATGTAATAACCATAGTATTTTCAGCTATTGCACGGTTCTCAAGGAATTCATAGTAGTTAATAAGTGGGATTCCTTAATCTGAATCTAGAAGATCTTGAAGAAATGTCAGACATAATGTCTTGACATCATTGGACTGAGAATTTATTTTTCTCAAAATGATTGGACTTCTCATGAATAGGATAGAGGTTGTTTAATCTAACATGGCATCTCGGGTCAAGTATATGAGTGCATGGAACTCATGTCCTATTGGAAAATTCATCCAAGGGATGGGTGCATTGGAGTTGTTTTGACCTGCATTAAGAGGTTGATTGTTATATACACTTTGGAAATGTCATTCAAATCACCTAGGATGGGCATTTCAGAGTTCAATCATATGGTGTCCTCATATAATGGAACAAATATGTTTGCAAGGAGTGAAGGGAATCCTTGTGTATTGGGAGAAACATACTTAGTCTGAACAGTCTGCATGTGGTGTAACATGATCATACATTGCCATGGTTGTTGAAGTATGCTCCATATACCTGTTAGAGGGGATTTCCTCTTTAGGTACAGAAGAATGATGTCCAAGATCTCAAAAGTTAGACATGAGGTCTGAAGTTTACAAGGTTAAGAAGAAGATTCTTGAGATGTGTGATATACAGATTTCTACATGTATGTATGATCTGGTTTAGAAAGCTGATCAACTACTGATGGTTGTTCCTCTTATATCCCTTGCAAGAGTTATGGATTACTATGGTGTCTCTAGACCATAGTTAATGGTGAAATCCATGTGTTTGACACTGATGTCGGATCCAATATTGGAACATCATCTTAAAGGTTGTGTTATTCCTTCTGCCAAGGAAGTTGTTATTCCTACCTTGTATGAGAAGGTAATCTTATCTGACTTTTGATAAATATTTTGCCGGGAGCTGAGTGTTTGTCTATCCCCTAAGAAGGTTGTGCATGAAGAATGATGGTGAATACTTTTACGGGAGACTAAGTATTTGTTTGAGGAAATTATGCAAATCTGCATTCTGAACATTGTGGTTCAGAGAATACGTGAGAGTTTATTTCTCTCTATTGCTTTCAAGTGTTTAGAAAAACCTGAGTAAGTTGCACTGACTGTGTGTTCTAATGGGAGCTTCTTAAAAGTATTTTTATGCAAAATTAGTCCTTTAAATAATATATCAAGAACCAGTTTGATTGGATTTTGTATCATGGAGCTGATGTCCCACATGATGTCTTAACATCATGACTGTTGATGGTTGTCTTATTTTACTATTTGGGATTGTGCATGTGAAGTTGAATGCTCAAGCATTATTTTCAAAAGTGGAATTTCTAACTAGGTGGATTAGAATATTGATAAGCTATACTTATCTAAAGTAGTATGCTTGGTGAATGCATGACTACTTTGTTGAAGAATCTACTAGTATCAGCAACTACTAGTGGATGTAAGGGCATAAGACTGCTGACAGATACCGAGGTCTAAGCAGAGTGTTTTGAGGAGGTGTTTTTTTCTTCTGCTATAAGTCACTCCAAAAAAGATTTGGTTCTTAGTAAAGCTTTTATACAAACTAAGAGTTTTAGAGTTTGTGAGTAACTTCACATTTAATATGCATGACATCCTGCCTTTTCAAAAGGTCATGATACAGAGTATGGTTATGAAAGGACAATATCCAGATGTATCCTTGAAGAAGTTGGGGTTCCTAGAAGTATTCTCAAGGAGTGAGAATATTTGACTCTGGTTTGACTCTACTGAGGGGGTCGATGTTCAACATATGCGGGAAATGCTGAAGTCTTTCATCTAGTACTCAAGCTTTCATATTCACCTGGAGTATTGGTTATTCATGACAGGGGGAGTCATGTATTTGTCTGTGGATTGTTGCTGCAATGGTACAGATTTTGTTAGAGTGTTGTTCAACCTTGTGGAGATCGTATGCCTCTTATGAGGAATTAATGTCAAACAACATGTTGCGTCATTATGAAATTATTGATGATCTTGACAAGGCATGGTTGGTCTTAGCCATATGAAACTGGTTGATCAGAAGTTCACATATCTCTCTAGCGATTAATGGTTATGTCTGGGAGATCTTATTTTTTCTCTACAGATGTTAAAAGGATTCTTTAGGTCTTTATTATTGAGAGATGTCACAAATGTGATATTCTGATATCTTGGTGAGTATCACTAAGTCTAAGTGAAAGGAGAACATTTAGAATCTAGTGGAAGACAACATGGAAGAAGATATGTTGGCCAATACTGGCGAAAGAAGACAATATCTGACTAAATGTCAGGACTACATTCAGGACATATTTCCTGTGCAACCAATAAGGGAGTGTTACAACACTTTATGATCAAACACATGTCAGAAGGTGTGTTTGACCATGCATGTGCATGAATTAGGACTGGTTCTTTTCAGCAGAAATAGTCTAGAGCATTTAAAGGCGTTCAAAGTTGTTTTGGACGGTGCACTTTGATGCAAGTGGCAGTTTTGTCGCCTTAACTAATGTGTCTTTGATCAAGATTGTCTCATTCAAAGATCTTTAACTCCTAAGAAAATTTCTCAGCTATTTATAGAGATCTCTCTTGTCCTCTATTTCCATGTGATTATTTGATTTTGTTCATCATCGCTATGGGTTTCGTTTGGGTATGGGTAAGTTGTGCTCGGGTTTGGTTCTGTGAAGGCCTCCTTTGTAAATTTTTAATTAAAAAGAGGGAGAAGGGGTGTACTCAGATGGTCAGTCTGGAATCTGTAGCTCTAGATGTTTCTTTCAAATGTCTGACAAGATGTTCCATCTTATGGTTGTGGCATGTTATGCTCAATTATGGTTTTGTGACCTGTGATCTGAGTTATTAACACAGTTGTGACATGTGTTCTGAGTTACCAGGGGTGGTGGTTGATTTGTCTTGGTCCACAGGAGACTGCTGATCAAGGAATGGTTGGGAATTATCTTATGTCACCATTGGTCTTCTATAATGAGATGATACCTGGTTTGAGAGGGAGTGTCAACTACTGAAGACTGACTCCATGTTACTGTGTTGTTGTGATCAATAGTTTTTTAGGACTGCTATTGGTGAATGTTTTTGTTTATTGTTGTAATTATGTTGTATTTTTTATTTATTTGTTTTAGTCAAAATTTGCCAAAGGGGGAGATTGTAAGTTCTCTAGTTTTAAGGATTGGCATTATTTTTTGTAAAACAAATAATACAATAATATGTTTGAGAGGATGTATTAACTCTCTAACAGGAACAAGTTGAGCAAGAACTTTTATCTTATGTTAGGACATGTTAAGTTGAAGAGTTTCAACATCTGGAACAACATATCAGATAAGATGCCCTATGAAGGAGCATACGACATTGTTCCTGAGTTGAAGTGGACAGTTAGATTCTGTTATGATTTAACTGACATAGAATATTTTGGTAAATATTATGCAATATTATAAAGAATTGATTTAAAGGTCAAGAAGAATCAATCAGAATATTGAAGAATATACAGTTTCTAAATTTAGAGATAATTTAGGAAGATTTGATTGAAGACCTTGTTTGTAGAAGAAGTTACTGCTAGCTTGTAACGTCTGACATGTTGTGTTTTGAAGGTCCAAATCCAGTTGGATATATGTTATAAATAGAAGTGTTGGTAACCTAGAAAAGGCATGTGTTCAAGATGTAGAAGTCTAGGGCTTTGTCTTTTTGTTGTTCTCTAGGAGAGTTTGTGCAAGTGAACCACTCGGGTTGTGAGATGGTCACTGCTGTTCTCACTTAGAAGTTGTGAAGTAATGAGTTGAGTATTGTTCTTGGAGGAAACTTTGAAGCAAATCCAATTTGTGATCTTAATCAAGAGTCTTGGCTAGTGATTGTCATAGAAGTGCGTCTTCCTGTTTGTTCATAATTATTGTTGATCAATCGTTGTCTGTAATTGAAGAGGATTAAGGAGGGGCCCATATCTAGGTGAGTCTTAGATAGAAATCTAGCAATGTTAGTGATTAAGTGATTAGGCCCTAAACTGGAGGTTTGTTGTAGGGTTTTTGAATTGATACTATTTGAGTGGATTTGTCTCTGGCTTGGTATGCCCCCAGAGTAGGAAGGTTGTTTAGAACTGGGTTAACAATTCTGTGTGTTGTTTATACTTTTTCAGTATTATTTTTATTGTTAATATCTTTCATGTTTGTTTATGTCGGATCAGATGTCCCAACATGTCATAGGACATCTGAGTTCTGTCATACCAGAATTTCATAAGGAATGATATCATTTTTAACAACGGCGTTTTCAACATTTAAGATCTTGTTTGGAGCATCAAAGTGAAGGCGTGGAAGTAGTCCTTCATTGGAGATATTTCTAAATCCAAGCGTAACTTTTATGAGTTTTATAAAAACCCTAGGCTTTACTTAGCTTAAGTTACAATTGGTTAGGAATCTCTCTTGTTTTTCGAATTTTTCTCTCGACTTTTGTAAGCGGGTTTCCTATTAATTTTTATGTCTATGTTGTTGAATATTTATAAATTTTATAAGTATCAAGTTCTGACATCAAATGGTTTTTGTCCCTCCCATTATGTCTATGTTGTTGAACATTTGTAAATTTTATAAGTATCTAAGTTTTGACATCAAATGATTTCTCTTCCTCACAATCACAGTTACAAAAGTGTATTTAAGGTGGTAGGGGAAATAAAAGCAATACAATAAAATAGGAAAAACAAAAGGATTGCGTTTGAATATATCTCACCTTTAAAAAATGATGGTATAAATATTTTATTTTTGAATTTTTTGGCTTATCTATGTACTCCTTCCTTCTGTGTAAATTTTACTTTTTAAATTTAGTATAATTATAGAACAATAAATCTAAAAAATGAAATTTATTTATAATACGAGAGGATATATTTATTTAAGAAATATTAAAATTATTAGTCAAAAAATACTAAAAATCAATATATATATATATATATATATATATATATATATATATATATATATATATATATATATATATATATATATATATATATATATATATATATATATATATATATATATATATATATATATATATATATATATATATATATATAAGTATTATGTGATTATTATTTTTGATAAAAGATCATCTTATTAGTTAGTTAATCTTTATTTGCAAATTTTATTTATTGACTTTTTTTAATTCTATTATGTATAATAAAAATGAATTAAAGATTTCTACAAAGAAAATAAACTTAATTCTAATAGTAATAATATATTTTAATTTGAATTATTATAAATCTATGACAATTTCCTTTATATTCTATAACCACCTACCTATTAATTAAAAATACTAAAAATCAATATATATATATATATATATATATATATATATATATATATATATATATATATATATATATATATATATATATATATATATATATATATATATATATATATATATATATATATATATATATATATATATATATATATATATATATATATATATATATATATATATATATATATATATATATATATATATATATATATATATATATATATATATATATATATATATATATATATATATATATATATATATATATATATATATATATATATATATATATATATATATATATATATATATATATTTTAAATTGTATGGTTTCTAAATATTTAAAAAAAAATAAGTATTATATGATTGATATATTTAATAAAAAATCATCTTATTAACTGATCAATCTTTATTTGCAAATTTTATAATGTTTTATTATTGAGTTTTTTTAATTCTATCATGTATAATTAGAATAAATTAAAAGTTCCTACAAAGAATATAAATAATATATTTTGATTTGAATTATTATATATTTATAACAATTTTCGTTATATTATATAATTACTTACCACTCATTAGTATTTTTTTGTTATCCCTCAAACTCATGCTTAAAGATACCGTAAAAGTTTTTACGAAAAATATATTCTAAACATACTAAAAATCAATATATATCTATTTTAAATTTTATGGTTTTAAAATATTTAAAATTTTTAATATAAAATTGTATTATTAGTTGGTAAATCTTTATCTGTAAATTTTATATTAATATTTTAAAATTAATATATATTTATTTTAACTTTTAATCTTATACTATTTGTAAGATTAATATAATGTCTTCGGAAATTTTATATTAATATTTTAGAATTTAAAGAAAACAATATAAACATTTTTTATAGAAAATTTTCATATAATTTATGTTGGAAAAAATAAACCATAGAAAAAAGAGAAACAAAATAATAATTCAAGGACGTGAAAACTTTAAAATCGGAGAAAAAACCACAATCGTTGTCAATAGACAACCAAAGAATAATATTATGTAAAAATTATTACAATATATAATATATCCTCAACTAACTCAGAACTCCAATACATTCACACCCTATAAAACAAATATTTAACTACAATTCACAACACTCTAATATAAGAGCATAAGAGAACAAAGAAAGTCAAATACAAGCTTAAAATATTTTTAACTAGTGCATCTTGCAAAAAAAAAAAACTTGAATCATATATATAATCTTGGACTCTCTTTACCTTTATAAAAATAAGCAATGTGAGACTTCTTCAACATGTATATTTTCAACCAACCCCAATAATCTTCACCTTGATTGAAAATAATACATAAGCTTTCATTATCTTCACCGAAAATCATACTCCACCATAAAGAGTATAGTCACTTGAAGCTAGGGTTGTTCAAAATTCAACAAACCCAATAGAAAACCAAACCAAACCGAAATACCGCAAAAACCCGCATTTGGCTCGGTTGTATTTGAGTCATCTTTTAACAAAACCGTACGGTTCAGTTTGCGGTTTGTATTTTACAAATCGAATCAAACTGCATTATGTTACAACCTAAATTTTATTTAACTCACATCCAACCCAAACATAAATCTATTATACGTTAGCCCTATGATTACGAATAATTTTCTCATCCTTACACTTATGATTTCAGTTTCAGTCTTTTCAAATCTCTCATAGCATTATCACGTCATCTCCCCCACATATATATTTAGAAAAAAATAAGTATCATGTAATTATGTTCTTTATATTAACTCATATTATTAGTTGATCAATCTTTATTTGCGGATGTTATATTAATATTTTAAAATCAATGTTAATTTATCAT
The DNA here is from genome assembly GCA_948472305.1 of Vicia faba. Lineage (NCBI taxonomy): Eukaryota > Viridiplantae > Streptophyta > Magnoliopsida > Fabales > Fabaceae > Vicia > Vicia faba. Next base: position 546,576,252 of record OX451735.1, read on the forward strand.
GAATTCTCTCTTCATCCTCATCATATGAGAATTAAAGAGCTATAAGGAACTCTACAAATGGAGACCGTAACTCTTATAAATAGTCTTAGGGTTACTTCTTAGTTTTCAATATTCTAATTTGACCCCTCATCAAATTAAATATGGACTTATTATATCTACACAATAACTTAACCTTTTAGGACATTTATGCTTTTAGCCACTGACTTATTATCAATTAGAGTAATATAACTTTGACTAATTACATAATGACCCTAACGCATATAATACTACATCTGTGACCCAAAAGTTCTAACAATCTCCCACTGGTCACATATGTAATCACACACATGTGTTAGACTTTATGAGCTCAAAATTCACCATTATATTCCTTAAGTATGTCCAAATTATCTCGTCCATTAGTCATGTCAATATATAGAATCAAGGTGATTTTGATTATATCAATCGTACCTAAACCCATCAATGAACACCAATAGAGACACGACTAAATGACATAGATCCATCATGAAATGTGTAGCATGAAAATCATATAAAATTGGTTTGTATATGTCGATTTTCAACTGGTCTTACTTTACTTTAGTGAGATCACTCAATAACTTTATTGTATAAAATTAAACTGTTGAATATCAAACATTATTAATTTGGAAAATATCCAAAATCATAGTATGCATACATAATACAAAAATATAGAATATAAAATTCATAATCGACTAACTTGCACTAAACCAAAGATTCCCCTACTGTTAAAACACCCTGTGAGCAGTGTGCTCATGAAAGACCTTGGGTGGAAGACCTTTTATAAGAGGATCTACTATCATGGAGTGTGTCCCCAAATGTTCTACAGAAATCTGTCCTCTTTGTACCTTTTCCTTAACAACTAGGAACTTGGTGTCAATGTGGTTTGACTTGGTCCAGCTTCTATTATTGTTGTACTACATGACAGCTTATTTATTTTCATAGTATAACTTAAGTTGCCTTTCAATTCCTTCTATAATTCGTCAGTGACAAGATTCCCCAGTCAAATCTCATGGTTGGATGCCTCATAACATTATATAACCTATGCTACCATGGTGGATGAAGCCGTAAGAGTTTTCTTGGTATTGCACCAAGAAAATACACCACCAGTCAACATGTAGATATTGCATGAATCAGATCTTTTACTATTTTGGCATCCAACAAAATATGAGCCAGCGTATCCAGTGATCTCTAACTAGTCTATCCTCCTATATGTGAGCATATATTCTTTTATTCTCTTTAAATACCTCGTAACCTTTTTTTGTTGTTTTCCAATGATCCATTTATGGATTGCTCAAATATTTTCCTAGCATCCATTGAGGAATGTCGTCTTGACATCCATTTGATGGATTTCTAGATCATAAAATGCAATAAGAGTCATGATAGTCCTAAAAGAGTCTTTCGATACAACTGTAGAGAAAGTATCTTTAAAGTCAATCCCTTCCTTTTGATTATAATCCTTAATCATAAGACGATCTTTATACCTTTCCACATTAACGTTAGAATCCCGTTTGATCTTAATAATTCATTTGCAGCCAATGAGTTTCACACCTTCTGGTAATGGGACAAGTTCCCAAACTTTAATGTCTTGCATGAACTTATGCTCCTTCATCATTACTTTAATCCACTTGCCATTATTTACCTCATGTTCTTGAAGAAAGACTATGTAACCATCCAGAATAGCATTTCTCCTTTCTCTGATGGATCTCCACAAAAGTATTGGTTCTTGTAACACCTATTTTTGAGGATTTTGAGTTTGTTCTTCATGAATTACTAAATCATCTTGAGTAGGAGGAAAATCAACAATGTCTTGTGGAGGTTCCATACTTGCTTGATTAAAAGCAATTGTATGAATCAGTTCTGGAATTGTTACCGATTCATTCTCTAAAACAAAGTTTCTAACCTTATTCTTCCCCCCAAACTTATATCCTCAAAGAATGTGGTTGCTCCCATTTCAAAAATTTAATTTAATTTAGGATCATAAAATTTTTAGCCCCTAGATATTTTAGAATAACCAATAAAGTAGTTGCTCACTGTTCGTGAGTCCAATTTCTTTTCATTTGGCCTATAAGTACTTGCCTCAACAGGACATCCCCACACGTGAAAATGTTTTAAACTAGGCTTTCGCTCGTAAGGTGTTTTGGCAGGTGCTTTTGTTGGTACCCTATTTAGAATGAAAGTTGCAGTCTTTAGTGTCTCTCCCTATAGTGACTTTGGTAAGGTATAATGACAAACCATACTCCTTACTATATCCTTAAGAGTTTGGTTTCTTCTTTCAGCAATACCGTTCATGCTAGGTGATCCTGGCATGATGTATTGTGGGGCGATTTCATATTCAATAATTTTCCATATGAAGCTATTGTGTCAAGAAAATATAGATTATTGTGACTCATAAGTGAACCAGTTCCAACAATATTTGAATTAAAAGACAAATTAAATGTATTATTCCCAAATGAACACAAATAACCTAATTTTTCCAAATAAGAAACGGAAATTAAATTTCATCTAAATGGCCGAACCATAAAAGTGTCTTTCAAATCCAAATAATATCCAGTACATAGTAACAATCAAAAATGCCATATAGCTTCCACCTCCACCGACTTGTCGTCTCCCACATAGATGTATCTTTCAACATTATTATACTTTCGGTAGTTTATGAAACCCTTTGTTGAAACACTGATGTTAGTAGTTGTAGCACACTCTAACCACCAAGTGTTTCCAGGTACTAGATCTAAATTGACCTCAGAACAAATCAAAACATGATTCATGCGATTGGAGTGATCCCACTTCTCATAATATTTTCTTCGTTTAGATGAACCAAATTCTAAAGGAGAAGGTGGTTGCAAATCCCCGGTAGAATTCTCCCTTCCAGCAAAGTATAGTCAAGTTTTCTATCCCCATAGAATTGCTACAGAATTTGAATATTGGGCTAGATATCATTTAACTTTGTCCTCCCCAAAAGAGTTGGTATCCATAGCGGAAAATCGGTCAGACAACACCTCAGAAGGTTATCCATCTCTTTTATCCCCAAGTCAGGGTATATAAGAACTAAAGTTCCCATTAGAGAGATGAACGAACAATGTTACTAAACTCTTCTATCCCCAAGCAGAAGTCGAACATCCCTAGTGGAATATCCTCAAACAGAAAGCAGGAATCCCCAACGAAGAACAAAATTGAAGATTCATATTCTTCATCTCCAACAATAGTCAGGGATTTATTTTCCCAAACAAGGATGTTATACAAAGCTACCAAAGTTCTTCAACAACATCTTACATCCATACATCATTTACAAATATCATAGCATATGAATACGAAATGCATATGACAGACTCATTTACTTTGAGGACATCATTACGTAATGCATTACATACAATATGAAATTGCATAAGGACTAACTCTATCTTTTCAGGTAAAGTCTACAAACATATGAATATCATCATCAATTTTCAAACAGGTCAAAGATTAATTCCCGAGACAAGACGGGGCAACTATCTATATAGCTGATAAAAAGCAGATCCCAGATTAAATCCCAAAATAATACGGGGCAAGTATCTGCATGACCAAACCCATATTAACTCCCGAAACAGGACGAGGAAACTATCTATATAACCAGGAAAAGATTAACTCCCGAAACAGGACGGAGAAACTATCAACCTGACCAGGTGGTATGAATTCCTGAAACAGGACGGGTTTACCAATAAAAATAGACTATAGATTAATTCACAAAGTAGGACGGGCGACTATCTACATGACAAGCATTTACCTCAAAGACTAAATCTGACAATAATTTCCCTCAGAGACTAAATCTAACAAGCAGCTACTTAAGCACTTTCCCTAGAGAGTCATCCTGAAAATCATTCTTCAGATACAGTCAAGCGTGAAATCAATCTGATACTCTCACCAATAATTACTTTGGATGGCTTCTATAAGCCCATATCCGAAGCCACTCCGTCATCTCTCAGAGTGGCACCTTTTAAGCCCATTCAAGCAATATTATCAACCAACGACATTACCTCCTGCACATGCGAGTACAAATTTCTAGGCACTTAAGTGTTCAATCCTCTTCTACCTTCAGATTACGAATGGCAGACTTGATAATCTAACTCCACAGGTTTAAGAAGATTGAACAGGGGCAGTTGTTATACCCCAAAACTTTCCCTCCCATTTTTCTTCAAGATGTCTTCTCATGCTTCAAGCGTTTTCATTTGCTCAAGGTTGCTTAAGAATTGATCTGACAATTTCTCCTCCTAAGCAATGGACTTACAACTAGGGTTTCACTTTTATCAAGGAATATTGGGTTACTAAGGCCTCAAATGGATTTCATGGTTTCTCATATGTCTCTAAGAATTCTCATGCCAAATTTAAAGCCTTGCATTACAAGTTTGCTCAATCAATTGCTCATATGGCTGAAAATCAACTATATTGGACAAGAAGTCAACTATGGTCAACATACAGTCAAACCTCAAGATTTTTGGTTAACATCAATGTTTTTAAGTCACATTCATAATTTGACCAAGGGTTGATCATGATTCATCAAGAAAACCCAAGATTCATCAAAAGTCAAAAGTTACTAAATTAGGGTTTTCTTTAGGAGAAGTCAACGGAACTTTGACCAAGAACAACTTTCACATGCTTAATCAGATTTTCCTCAACCAAAGCTCATTTTGAAGGAAATCAAATTCTCTAATACTTTGTATCTCTAAGCTCAAGTCCAAAAAATGCTTCATTTGAGAGATATGGGCCAATACATTATAGGTCATTTCAAAAGTCAACAAAAAGACACTTTTTATCAAGGAAACTTACATCAAGATAAATTCTTTAAATGTAAAAATGATCAAAATAGATATTGTAGAGGACATCTTTATATTTCTAAAAAGTCCAATATCACATTCAAATGATAAAAATTGAAAGAGTTATGATTGGTGCAAATTGGAAAATTTTGAGCAAATGCATGAAACCAAAAGTGACCAAACATGGAATTTTGGGCTATTGGGCTTGTGATTAAAATTCCATGCTTGTTTTATACCTCATTGTGAACCTCAAAGCTTATTTATACACCCCCCTTTTGGTTTTTATTTATTTTTTATTTTTATTAATTTAAGGTCAAAATTAAAAAAAGATAAAATAAGGCTTCTTACAAGGTCCAAGAGCACAACCTTTGACCTAATTCATGCTTATATATTCTCCTTAATTCAGACAAGCACACACAAGAAACCCTTGCAAGAAGAAACACTCCAAAATTTTCAAACAATTAGGGTAAAGCCAGAATCCTAATTGCAGCCATTCTCAAGGCAAACCAACCCTTCTGTTCACTTCTAGGAACACTATAGGGTAAGGTTGAATTGATTGCAACGATCAAAACGACATAAGAACTCATATATGTGCCTCACCGGTATTGATATTGCATGAATATCATACATTTGTTTTCTTCTTGTTTTTATGCATACTAACTTTTCTAACATGTTCATGAGGTTTAATAGTGCAAGAAAAACCAAAATCATGATCCCTATGATGGCTGAATCATGAACTGCCATGTTTGGTCTGATCCATGATTTTTTTTATAACTTTCAAACCAGCGTGAACCAGTCAAAACAATGGTCCCGTTGAACTCACAGGGGTTGATTTAGGGAGGTAAGGTACCCTTGGATCACTAACCCTGGCTATTTTGCAGGAACAAGTAAAAGAATCACCAGAGAAGACAATCGGAGATAGGGATTCGATGCCTATCCGGTCTATACAATAAGGATTATAATATAATTATTTCGTTTCAATAATTATTTCGTTTCAATAATATAAACGGATGTATAGCCACCCCAGTGGTATAAACATGCGTGTTAAGGTCTTACTATGCCAGGGCACAGGCTCGATCCTTTCCTTTTGGCGTTTTGGATTTGTTTTTTTCATATTTTCATGTTTTGCAGATTACATAGCATGCTGATTCCATCCATTGACACAAGCGCGCGTTTGGCGTAGTGGTGAACATGATGGGAAGAAGAGTTAAGGGCGTGGGTTCAACACTCACCCCTGGCAATTGTATTGTATTTTTCATTTTCTAACCATTTTTCTTTGTTTTCTCCCTCAATTTTCCCTTAAAACCCCTAAATTCATTTAACCGTAAACCATAAAACCTTTTCTTTTACAAACTCTTAAAATGATTAGGTTTTAGGTTTTCATCATTAACTTTTTTTATCAATTTAATTAATCAATTTGTTTTAATTAAAATTAAATAGACTTTTTAGGTTTATTTAATTAACCGTTAAGAACCTTTTTTCGTCAAGAATCACCAAAACATTTTTCGTTTTCCTTTCTCTTATTCTTACATTATTTTTTTTGTCGCTTATTCTTCTTGTGTTTTCTATGATTATGTAACTGTTTAAGGTTTGTAATAGCTTAGGGTTTTTTTACTTCCCGCTTTTCTATTTTGTAATTGCCCCGAAGCGATGTAATAGTTTAGGATTTACTTTCTGAGTTTACTTTTAGCACTTTAAATTTCTGTATCCTATTTTACTCTATTACTTTTAGTAATTATGTTTTGCATGGAAATACTAACAAGTGAACGATAGGAAACCCTAATTGCAAAGATAAAATAACTGAATACAAATCACTCGCACACTCACACCTCTAGGGTAATCTCCCTTGTTTCCCTCAGAAAATAAACAGTCATGTCTCTCGAAAGTGGGACGCTTTAGCAAAGTCCCTTGATTCAAAGATCATATTCCCTCGATGACCCTTCGATGTTTCCTTTCGGTAAATGATCTAGTCCCTTATGAAAATTGCTAAAGCATCCTTACTAGTTGCCTTGGATGACTATACGATGACCCTCGCATGTCCCTTCACATCCAACTATAGGGCTTCCTACTAACTAATGGTACAGATAATACTATCTAAAGGAGAAGGAAAATACAATAACAACCATGAGTAGGGTAGAACTCCTAATCGCTTGCCCACAAAGCTCTTCAAAACAAAAACATTTCTCACAATCACTTTTCAATAAATATTTTCACACAAACACTTTGCACACATTCTCGAGGACAGATACGAGAATCATTATAAAGTTTCTCCTTACATTGGCAACTTTTTAAAATATTTTCAAATACACAACACAAAGCAATTTTCAAAAATAGTGAGCTAAGCGATTAAGAGCCCGTAGATAACTATGAATGAAATGGGCGCTAACACCTTCCCTTTTCATAACCTACCCCTCGAACTTAAAAACCTTCAAGGTCTTTCCTGTTGTTTTAACCCTTTCCTTATTGGATAAAAGAAAAGTAGGTGGAGACTCTTTCTATCCACAACGTTTATGATAAAACGCAAAACCAAGTCAGTTCTCCCACCGTATTACATGTTCCTTGTAAAGGGAACTAATGTCCTACCAGATGTTGGAACATCGAGCCAACAGATTTTGGAGAATCTAGTTGGAAAAAGGTAGGGCATAACAAATGCTTAGGGGATAAACAAATGTGTCTCAAATCACATATGTTTCGAACCTACTCCTGATCTAGAAGAGGAGGCATCTGTATCTAAGAAGTTTCTATGATAGAAATATGTCTTAGATAAGTATGTTGGTCAGAACACGACCAACATATTTATAATTCTCTAGATTAGTTTATTTCTAATCTAAGTGAGTTGGTGAGCAATGGTTGTGCTTTGTTATGGAGGCTTGATGAATGTATCACACCCGGTTACTTTATGTGTGGAGAACAAGATATATTATCAAGAAATTTCTCTCTAACATCTGGAAGATCCTTATGATCAAAGGAAACATGTCAATGGAATCCTGTTTATGGTCATGGAATAAATTCTAGTTGATGGAAGCTATGTACTAACCATAGTATGTGAAACTATTACACGGTTCTCAAGGAATTCATAGTAGTTAATAAGTGGGAGTCCTTAATCTGAAGCTAGAAGATCTTGAAGAAATATCAGACATAATGTCTTGACATCCTTGGACTGAGAAATTATTTTTCTCAAAATGACTGGACTTCTCTTTAATAGGATAGAGGTTGTTTAATCTAACTTGACATCTCAGGTCAAGTATATGAGTGCATGGAACTCATGTTCTATTGGAAAATTCATCCAAGGGTTGGGTGCACTGGAGTTGTTTCGACCTACATTAAGAGGTTGATTTTTATATACACTTTGGAAATGTCATTTAAATCACCTAGGATGGGCATTTCAGAGTTCAATTATGTGGTGTCCTCACATAATGGAACATATATGTTTGCAAGGACTGAAGGGAATCCTTGTATATCAGGAGAAGCATACTTAGTATGAACAATTTTCCTGTGGTGTAACATGATCATACATTGCCATGGTTGTTGAAGTATGCTCCATATACCTGGTAGAGGGGATTTCCTCTTTAGGTGCAGAAGTATGACGTCCAACATCTCAAACTCAGATATGAGGTCTGAAGTTTACAAGGGTAAGAAGAAGATTCTTGAGATGTGTGATATGCATATTTCTGCATGTATGTATGATCTGGTGTGGAAAGTTGATCAACTACTGATGGTTGTTCCTATTGTATCCCTTGAAAAAGTTATGGATTACTATAGTGTCTTTAGACCATAGTTAATGGTGAAATCCATGTGTTTGACACTGATGTCGGATCTAATATTGGAACATCATCTCAAAGGTTGTGTTATTCCTTCTGCCAAGGAATTTGTTATTGTCTAGAGTGGAGCTAAGGTTAAGCCACTGACTTAATCTGGAATATTTCTATGACATGAATGAATGTCATCAACTGGTGCCAGACGTACGCAGAATAAGGATATCAGTCCAATGTCCTACCTTGTGTGAGAAGGTAATCTTATCTAACTTTTGATAAATATTTTGACGGGAGCTGAGTGTTTGTCTATCCTCTAAGGACGTTGTGCATGAAGATTGATGGTGAATAATTTTATGATAGAATAAGTATTTATTTGAGGAAATTATGCAAATCTGCACTCTGAACATTTTGGTTCAGAGAATATGTGAGAGTATATTTCTCTCTATTGTTTTCAGGTGTTTGGGAAAACCTGAGTAAGTTGCACCGACTGTGTGTTCTAATGGGAGCTTATTAAAAGGATTTTTATGTATAATGAGTCCTTTAAATAATATATCAAGAACCAGTTTGATTGGATTTTGTATTATGGAGTTGATGTCCCACATGATGTCTTAACATCGTGGCTGTTAATGGTTGTTTTATTTTACTGTTTCAGATTGTGCATGTGAAGTTGGATGCTTAAGCATTATTGTCAGAAGTGGAATTTTTTACTAGGTGGATTAGAATATTGATAAGCTAATATTATCTACAGTAGTATGCTTGATGAATGCATGACTACTTTGTTGAAGACTCTACTAGTATCAGTAACTACTAGTGGATGTAAGGGCATAAGACTGCTGACAGATACTGAGGTCTGAGAAGAGTGTTTTGAGGAGGTGCTTTTTTTTCTTCTGCTACAAGTCACTCCAAAAAATATTAGGTCCTTAGTAAAGCTTTTATGCAAACTAAGAGTTTTGGAGTTTGTGACTGATTCACATCTAATATGCATGACATCCTGCCTTTTCAAAAGGTCATGATACAGAGTATGGTTATGAAAGGACAATACCTAGATGTATCCTTAAAGGAGTCAGAGTTTCTAGAAGTATTCTAAAGGAGTGAGAATATCTGACTCTGGTTTGACTCTACTAAGGGAGTCGAGGTTCAGTATATGCGGGAAATGCTGAAGTATTTCATCTAGTAATCAAGCTTTAATTTTCACCTAGAGTATTGGTTATTCATGACAGGGGGTGTCATGTATTTTTCTGTGGATTATTGCTGCAATGGTACAAATTTTGTTATAGCGTTGTTCAACCTTGTGGATATCCTATGCCTCTTTTGAGGAATTGATGTCAAACAACATGTTGCGTCATTATGAAATTATTGATGATCTTGACAAGGCATGGTTGATCTTAGCCATGTGAAACTGGTGGATCAGAAGTACACATATCTCTCTCGTGATTAATGGTTATGTTTGGGAGATTTTATTTTTTCTCTGTAAATGTTAAAAGGATTCTTCAGGTCTTCATTATTGAGAGATGTCACAAATGTGATGTTCTGATATCTTGGTGTCTATTACTAAGTCTAAGTGAAAGGAGAACATTTAGAATCCAGTGGAAGATAGCATGGAAGAAGATGTGTTGGTCAATACTGGAAAAAGAAGAAAATATTTGACTAAATGTCAAGACTATATTCAGGACATATTTCATGTGCGACCAACAAGGGAATGTTACAACACTTTATGATTAAACAAAGTTTTTACGAAAAAAATATTCTAAACATACTAAAAATCAATATATATATATATATATATATATATATATATATATATATATCTATTTTAAATTTTATGGTTTTTAAATATTTAAAATTTTTAATATAAAATTATCTTATTAGTTGGCCAATCTTTATCTTCAAAATTTGTATTAATATTTTAAAATTAATATATATTTATTTTAACTTTTAATTTTATACTATTTGTAAAATCAATATAATGTATTCGGAAATTTTATATTAATATTTTAGAATTTAAAGAAAACAATATAAACATTTTTTATAGAAAATTTTCATATAATTTCTGTTGGGAAAAATAAACCATAGAAAAAAGAAGAATAAAATAACAATACAAGGATGTAAAAACTTTAAAGTCGGAGAAAAAACCACGGTCATTGTCAATAGACAACCAAAGAATAATATTATGTGAAAATTGATACAACATATAATATATCCTCAACTAACTCAGACCCCTAATTATTCACACCCTATAAAATAAATATTTAACTACAACACACAACACTCTAATATAAGAGCATAAGAGAACAAAGAAAGTCAAATACAAGCTTAAAGTGTTTTTAACTAGTGCATATTATAAAGAAAAACTTGAATTCTATATATTGTTTTGGACACTCTTTTCCTTTATAAAAATAAACAATGTGAGACTTCTTGAACATGTATATTTTCAACCAACCCCAACAATCTCCATCTTGATTGAAAATATTACATAAGCTTTCATTGTCTTCATCGAAAATCATATTCCACCATAAAGAGTATAGTCACTTGAAGCTAGGGGGGTTCAAAACCAAACCAAACCAACCCAAAAGAAAACCAAACCAAACCGAAAAACCATAAAAAAACTCATTTGACTCGGATGTATTTGTGTCATCTTTTAACAAAATCGTACGGTTCGGTTTGCGGTTTGTATTTTACCAACCGAATCAAACTGCATTATGTTACAACCTAAATTTTATTTAACTCACATCCAACCCAAACTTAAACCTATTATACGTTAGCCCTATGATTACGAATAATTTTCTCGTACTTACACTTATGGTTTCAGTTTCAGTCTTTTCGAATCTCTCATAGCATTATCGCGTCACCTCCCCCACATATATTTTTCCTCTTATTCTCTAATCTCTACTCTCTTATATTCTTTCTTGTTTATATTGTCATTTTTATGCAAATGTTTTCTCTTTCAATTTTATTTTTATCGCACATATTTTTCTCTAATCTCTTCTCTCTTATGTTCTTTCTTTTTCATCATCATTAATCTCTCATCTCTTCTATTTTTTGTTTCATTATAATATTTATGATATTTTTTGATGTTATTATTTTATGTTTATAATTTCACTTTTGTCTAATCTAATCTTTACATATTAAATGAGAAGTTGTCGTCCAAATATGACGAGTTTTATTGTTATTTGATAGCGTATGAATGACTAAATACAAATGTATGTTGTCATCTATATGTGTGTGTATGAATTAATAAAATATTTGTGAAAAACCGAACTAGCCGAACCGAAACAAACCATATTAGTTTTGTTAGATTTGTTTTTTTAAAAACCAACCAAACCAAACCAAACTGCACATTTTTCTTCTTGCGGTTCAGATGATTTTTAGCGTCAAAACCACCTAAGACGCACCACGACCACCCCTACTTAAAGCTACACCACTCCAAGAGTTTTCACATTGTCCTCACCGACAATCATAATTTTAGAAACTATCATACTCCAACTAAAGAAGAGTATACTTCACTTGAAGGTAAACCACTTCAAGAATTTTCACATGCCGAAAATCAGGTTGAAACATTATGGTGAAACTTCCATGTTGGTAGGAAGCTCTTTAACCACCGAAATAATATTGCATCTTGTATAATTTTTATTTTGTCAACACATCTTTGACTCAAACTTTCCAAAAGTCAAAAAAAAATCTCCCTTCAATTTTCTCTAGCCCAAACTGCACAGTGGAACCTGTAACTGCAGCTCAACAACTCTTTCACAATAATACCCTTCTTTTCTGATGTGGAAGGTCAGACAAAGTTGCAACCACAGAACATACTAAGAACAATTATCCTTGCATCGAACCAAAAACTCTAATACCAGTTGTTAGAAACACAAACCATAGAGAAAAATAGGAACAAAATAACAACAACAATAACATAAGGATATAACGTGGAAACTCAAAAACTGGAGAAAAAATAACAGTCGTTATCAATAGACAACCAAAGAATAACACTATGTGAAAATTATTACAACACATAATATACTCTCAACTAACCCATACCCCCAATACATCCACACCCTCCAAAACAAATATTTAACTACATCTCACAACACTCTAATACAAGAGCATAAGAGAACAAAGAAAGTCAAATACAAGCTTAAAATACTTTTGACTAATGCATCTTATAAAGAAAAACTTGAATTCTATATATAGCATTGGACTCCCTTTTCCATTACAAAAATAAGCAATGTGAGACTTATTTAACATGTATATTTTCAATCAACCCCAACAATTTCAACTTCCGTCTTAAAACTTTATTAAAATTTATATTTGTAAAGCAAACTATACTTTGCTTATTTGACATCCTCACAAAGCTTTTAAAGTGAATTGTTTGATGGTATTTTTATGAAGCATATGAGTGGACCTCAATTCTTATAGGAATTTTTTTATCTCTTCAGAAGAATTAAAAAAATTACAAATTAATAAAAAAAAATTATTGTTTGATGGTTGTTTTACAAAGCCTACGATTATAGATACACTAATTTTATATAGATTTTTTTGGAAAATTTTAAAAATAAATTAATTTTGAGAGTTATTTTGGTTTCTAAATATTAAAAAAAAATAGATATCATGTAATTATGTTCTTTAAATAAAAACTCATCTTATTAGTTAGAGTGTTGTTCAACCTTGTGGAGGTCTTATGCCTCTTATGAGAAATTGACGTCAAACAACATGTTGTGTCATTATGAAATTATTGATGATCTTGACAAGGCATGGTTGGTCTTAGCCATGTGAAACTGGTGGATCAGAAGTTCACATATCTCTCTGGTGATTAATGGTTATGTCTGGGAGATTTTATCTTTTCTCTGCAGATGTTAAAAGGATTCTTCAGGTCTTTATTATTGACAGATGTCACAAATGTGATGTTCTGATATCTTGGTGAGTATCACTAAGCCTAAGTGAAAGGAGAACATTTAGAATCCAGTCGAAGACAGCATGGAAGAAGATGTGTTGGTCAATACTGGCAAAAGAAGACAGTGTCTGACTAAATGTCAGGACTATATTCAGGACATATTTCCTGTGCGACCAACAAGGGAGTGTTACAACACTTTATGGTCAAACACATGTCAGAAAGTGTGTTAGACCATGCATGTGCATGAATTGGGACTGGTTCTTTTCAGCAGAAATAGTCTAGAGCATTTAAAGGCATTCAAACTTATTTTGGACGGTGCACTTTGATGCAAGTGACAGTTTTGTCCCTCAATTAACGTCTCTTTGATGAAGATTGTCTCATTCAAAGATCTTTAACTCCTAAGAAATTTGCTCAGCTATTTATAGAGGTCTCTCTTGTTCTCTATTTCCATGTGAGCATTTGATTTTGTTCATCATCACTATGGATTTCATTCGGGTCTGGGTAAGCTGTGCTCGGGTATGGTTCTGTGAAGGCCTTCTTTGTCAATTTTTGATGAAAATGGGGGAGAAAGGGTGTACTCAGATGATCAGTCTGGAATCTGTAGCTCCATATGTTGCTTTCAAATGTCCGACAAGATGTTCCATCTTATGGTTATAGCCTGTTATGCTAAGTTATGGTTTTGTGACCTGTGATATGAGTTATGAACACAGTTGTAACATGTGTTCTGAGTTACCAGGGGTGGTGGTTGATTTGTCTAGGTCCACAGGAGACTGCTGATCAAAGAATGGTTGGGAATTCTCTTATGTCACCATTGGTCTTCTGTGATGAGAGATGATACCTGGTTTGAGAGGGAGTGCCAACTATTGAAGACTAACTCCATGTTACTATGTTGTTGTGATCAATAGTTTTTTAGGACTGCTGTTGGTGAATGTTTTTGTTTATTGCTGTAATTATGTTGTATTTTTATTTATTTGTTTTAGCCAAAATTTGCCAAAGGGGGAGATTGTAAGTTCTCTAGTTTTAAGGATTGGCATTATTTTTTGTAAAACAAATAATACAACAAGATATTGGAGAGGATGTATTAACTTGCTAATAGGACAAGTTGAGCAACAAGTTCTATTTTATTTTAGGACATGTTGAGTTAAAGAGATTCAACATCTGGAACATCATATCAGATAAGATGCCCTATGAAGGAGCAAACGACATTGTCCTGAGCTGAAGTGATAGTTAGATTCTGTTATGATTTAACTGGCGTAGAATATTTTGGTAAATATTATGCAACATTATAGAGTGTTGATTTAAAGTTTTAAAAGAATCAATCAGAATATACAGTTTCTAAATTTGGAGATAATTTTGGAATATTTGATTGAAAACCTTGTTTGTAGCAGAAGCTACTGCTAGCTTGTAACATCTAACGTGTTGTGTTTTGAAGGTCCAAATCCAGTTGGATATATTTTATAAATAGAAGTGTTGGTAATCTAGAAAAGGCACGTGTTTAAGATGTAGAAGTCTTGGGCTTTGTCTTTTTATCGTTCTCTAGGAGAGTTGGTGTAAGTGAACCACTTGGGTTGTGAGATGGTCACTGCTGTTCTCACTCAGAAGTTGTAAAGTAATGAGTTGAGTATTATTCTTGGAGGAAGCTTTTAAGCAAATCCAAGTTGTGATCTTAGTCAAGAGTCTTGGCTAGTGATTGTCATGGAAGTCTGTCTTCCTGTTTGTTCATAATTGTTGTTGATCAATCATTGTCTGTAATTAAAGAGGATTGAGGAGGGTCTCATATTTACGTGAGTCTTAGATAGAAATCTAGCAATGGTAGTGATTAATTGATTAGGCCCTAAACTGGAGGTTTACTGTAGGGTTTATGAATTGATACTATTTGATTGGATTTGTCTCTGGCTTGGTATGCCCTTAGAGTAGGAAGGTTGTTCCGAACTGGGTTAACAATTATGTGTGTTATTTATACTTTTTTAGTATTTCTTTTATTGATAATATCTTTCATGTTTGTTTATGTCGGATCAGATGTCCCAACATGTCATAGGACATTCAAGTTCTGTCATACCATAATTTCATAAGGAATGATATCATTTTTAACAACGGTGTTTGCAATGTTTTGGATCTCGTTTGGAGCATCAAAATGAAGGCGTGAAAGTAATCCTTCATTGGAGATATTTCTAAATCCAAGTGTAACTTTTGTGAGTTTTGTAAAGACCCTATGCTTTACCTAACTTAAGTTACAATTGGTTAGGAATCTCTCTTATTTTTCGAATTTTTCTCTCGACTTTTGTTTGCGGGTTTCCTATTAATTTTTATGTCTATGTTGTTGAACATTTGTAAATTTTATAAGTATCAAGTTCTGACATCAAATGATTTTTGTCCCTCCCATTATGTCTATGTTGTTGAACATTTGTAAATTTTATAAGTATCAAGTTCTAACATCAAATGATTTATGTCCCTCCCAATCACAGTTGTAGAGATCGAACTATGATCTTCCCTACTAAATTAAATGTCAATCCCCATTGAACTAACTAACGATTGGTTCCTCAAATTTAAGTTTTACATGATACATTGCTTCTTCCTTAAATCTCAAATTTGAATCGTACATAATAATAGATTTGTAATTCCTTAAAATTGAAAGAATGAAAAAACTAAATGTATTGAAAACGTAAATTATCGTATTTATTTCTCAATTTTCCTTGTAAGGAAGTTATATAGTATTCTACATACATTATTTGAAAATAATTGTAATGATCTAAATTAATTTTTTTCGCAGCAACACCAGTCTCCCTCACATTTTCCACCTTTAGGATAACCTCCTTCTCTACAAAACCTATCACAATATGGATTACTAGTTTCATCCTTATTTGGACAAGACCCTAGTGCACGGCAGATTGTAGAGCGAATAATAACCTCTTGACTTGTTACTCCTGCATATCATAAAAATATCATTACAAACCTTGCTCATATTATAATTTTCTAAAATAACTTAACAAGAATACAACCTAAAGAAGTTTGTTACCTGAGTTCATGATGACCAAGATAATGAATATAAGTGCAAAGATATTCTTGATGCTAGTAGTCATTTTAGATGCTTGACAAACATCGCTTTATACCATAGCGTATTTAAGGTGGTAGAGGAAATAAATGCAATACAATAAAATAGGAAAAACAAAGGGTCACGTTTGAATAAATCTCACCTTTAAAAACTGACGATATAAATATTATATTTTTGAATTTTTTTGCTTTTATGTACTCCTTCCTTCCGTGTAAATTTTACTTTTTAAATTTAGTATAATTATAGAACAATAAATATAAAAAGTGAAATTTATTTATAATATGAGAGGATATATTTATTTAAAAATTAATAAAAATCATTAGTTAAAAAATACTAAAAATCAATATATATCTATTTTAAATTTTATGGTTTTTAAATATTTAAAAAATATAAGTATTATGTGTTATTATTTTTAAAATAAAAGATCATCTTATTAGTTAGTTAATCTTTATTTGAAAATTTTATTTATTGACTTTTTTTAATTCTATTATGTATAATAAGAATGAATTAAAGATTTCTACAAAGAATATAAACTTTAATTATAATAGTAATAATATATTTTGATTTAAATTATTATAAATCTATGACAATTTCCTTTATATTCTATAACCACCTACCTATTAATTAAAAATTCTAAAAATCAATATATATCTATTTTAAATTGTATGGTTTCTAAATATTTTAAAAAAATAGTATTATGTGATTAAGACATTTAATAAAAAATCATCTTATTAACTGATCAATCTTTATTTGCAAATTTTATAATATTTTATTATGGAGTTTTTTTTTAATTCTATCATGTATAATTAGAATAAATTAAAATTTCATACAAAGAATATAAATACTAATTCTAATAGTAATAATATATTTTTATTTGAATTATTATAGATTTATAACAATTTTCTTTATATTATGATCTTATCGGATTAGACTTGGACCGTCACAGCTGGTTTAAACTGGATTTGAATGAGATGGAGGAGTACTTGCAAGACACTCCGATGATAAAATGAGAGACGAAATAGGCCGCCAAAAAGTATATAGGTGCGTAATGAACGAATACCTGACCCTCTTGGAACAGAGGGTATTTATAGCCCCAGCGTTGGGTCAAGGTCCCCCTATTGGGCCAACCAGAATTGGCCCAATAAAGGGACTGCCAGGTTCTACGTGTGTAGTGGGGAGCCGCATGTGGTCCCCTTCCTGGATGGTGCTCTGCGAAGAATGAGGAAGGTCGAAGACGCGGTCTTTTCGGGGCTTTAAGGATCCCGTAGCGTTCGGAGGGGACAGAATCTGCCCTATAGGGAGGATGCTCGAGCAAGGCTTGAGCAATTCGAATCCTCTAGTCGGGGACGCTACTCGTTGTGGGTAACGGCGGGCATTGCCACTAGGGTCTGTGGTCGGGCACGTTCGGGATGGTCTGATTATGAGCATTCCCTGAGGAGCTGCCTGGATCTGGGCCTTTATTTGCACTTTTGGCCAAGGCGGGCCCAGTCCAGAACAGGAGCCCCCCAAGTCGTTGTTCCTGGGACAGGAGTTATGACTTGATCTCAGCTTGCTTTTTCCGCGGGGAACCAATGCCCGACCTATGGCTTTGCCTTTCGAAGCCTGCTCGAGGAAATCTCGCGGGGATCTCTAGGCTGCGTCTGTCGGACACGTGGTTTAGTCCTTGGGAACTGCAACGCCGGCCTAGTAAATAGGGTCATCATTGCCTAGGCGGGTAGGTGTCGAGGATGGGGGAAGTTCATGTCTCCCCGGTGCGACGTTTCACATTCCACGTCATCTCTATAAATAGGACCCTTAGGCCTATAATCTGTTTCTCCTCTTCACGCTCCTCCTTCTTTCTCTGTTTCCACAGCCGTTGGTTCCCGTAACGCCGTTGAGACCGTCGCACCATTCGTCGTTGATTACTCTCACCACCGTTGTTTGTACTCCTCTCCTTCCAAGTAAGTATCCCTCCCTCCTGTTTCTCTGTGTTGTAGGTAGCTTTGATGATATTTTTGATACTAGAAACCTGTATTTGGAAGTAATACCCGGTAGATTCAAGCGCGTTAGGCGCCTGATTTATGACTGTGCTCGAAATACTCATAGTTTTAGGCATATAATTCATGATATTGCCTGTGATATTCATAGTTTTAGGCATATAATTCATGATATTGCCCGTGATATTCATGCGTTTGGTCGGCACACTCATGAACTGGCCGGGATATTCATCCTTTTAGGAAGTATATAGGGTAGTCTCCTCGCAGTATTCTAGTGTCGGGTAGGCGAAGTCAGGAACTTGGTCGCGTGATTCATGATTCGCCTGGGGCGCTCAAGTTTACGCTCGTGCTATCCATGATTGATGCGTGGTCGGAACTAGGGTGTCGGTGTTCGGCTTTAGTTTCGATCTGAGCGTTGTGTACTTTTCCCCGCCTTTGTGGCGAGCATGCGAATTTGCTCTCGAATTCACCGGTTTCCTATGCTTTGCAGGTAAATGGATGATAATCCGGAATCCTCGAGACATAATGACGTTGAGGACACAAGTATAGACGAGAACGTTACATTGGTCGACACCATCGACGACCCTACGTTGGACTGGGTGGGCGTCGAGCCCCGGGGAATTGCTTTGGCGTACTACCATCGTAGTCGGCGAGCTTATATCGTTGTTGAGCACGGCGGCACTCAGGAAGGTTTTCAAAAGAATTTTAGAATAATGAGGCCGACAATTGACGCCTGTATCTGCTCGGAGTTCACTGAGTATGTGTTCCCTATGTACGATATTGTATTCAGGGATCTCGGTCTTAGGCTGCCTTTTAGTGACTTTCAAGTCGGGGTGTTCAGTCATCTGAACCTGGCCCCCTCGCAGCTCCACCCTAACGCGATCGCCTTCCTCCGGGCGTTCGAGCTGACCTGCCGTTTCCTGAGAATTGGGGCAACAATTCCCCTTTTCTTCAGGGTGTTTCATATGCAACGACAGTCTTGAGGAGGTAAACACAGCTAGGTATCCCTTAAACAGTCGAAGAGACTGTTTAGGATGTACATGGACTCGGTGAGGGATTTCAAAGATAAATGGTACGTGTTACAGTCGGCCACCCAAATGGCCATGGATTCTCTATTTGAATCGGAAACTAAGGTGGTCGACGGGGACGGGGATCCCCTTGTGAATACTGAGGGTAGTCCCACAGTCGGGCGGATCTCCAGGTTCCCAATCCATTAGAGCTCAGGTCACTATGAGCACGGAACCGGGCACTATCATACCCCTGCGGGGAGCATGAGTGCCTAGGATGAGGAGGCCTATGTTGTCCTTTGCAAGTATGTTGATAGCTTTTTCCCCGCCCGATGGGTCACGAGGGAAGGGGATGACATTCTTGATGAGGATGGCTACCCGACGTTCGAGGCGTGCCCTATCAACACCAAGGCGCTTGTTGAATGCCAATCCTACGGGCAGGCCATAGATCTCCTAGGTTACTTGCTTATGCTCTTATTGTTTTATTCCATTTTCATTGCTTTTGCTCGCTTGTAGCTAACCCGGGTTCGCTCCTCTTTACAGGTCACATGGCGGAACGTCGAGAGAGGTTGTTGAAGTTGACCCAAGACAAAAAGATAAGCCAGAGGCTGGTGTGAGCACCGCAGGCCACGCGGATGGGCCCTCCAGCTGGTTCGGGCGAAGATGCGTCAAGTGGGTCCTCGGGCTCTCCCGATACCGAGCAACAGACCGAGCTGGTTGGGAGGAAGAGGGGTCAGACATAGAGCAGGGCGGAAACTGGCGATGAGCCCGTAGCTGCCCGGGCCTTTGGCTTACCGCCCTGTTTTATGGAAAAGGATTTATTCGAGGGGTTTCCTCTAATAGTGTCTGATAACGAGGCCGACATTATTAAACGGCTCGACAAAGAAGGCCGGAGGAAACAACTCGCCGCTAGCATGGTCGGGGTAGTGAAGATGGCCGAGATGGTTGTGGTCCTTGCAGGGGAAGGATCAGATTCCTCGGACCGTGTCAGGGAGTTAAAGTCGGAGAAGGCTGCTTTTGCTGCCAAATCTCGCAAGTTGAAGGTGGCCCTCGAGCGGTCCGAGGAGATGTTTCGTGAGCAGGCCAACCTGCTGTCGGGGGAGAAGGAGAAGACCGCGAAGGCTTCCGAGGAGAGGGATTATCTCCAACTTGACAAGGAACGGTTGGAGAGTGACAACCAACGGTTGTCCAAGGAAATCGAGGAGCTAAATGCTGCTATGCTTCCTGCTGATGACGAGCCAGAGGAGATAGCCTCTTTGCGCACCCGTTCAGATTTGGTTGCTCGTATCAACCTTCTCGAGTCAGACTACGTTGGTGCCCTAGCCGACGGGTTTGAGGCCACGATTAGTCAACTATTCGTCCTAAATCCGGGCATGAACATCGAGGGAGTCAGGTTTCTGTCCCAGATTATTGATGGTCAGGTTGTGCCTCCTACCGAGTCTCCTGGCGTGGATGTCGGTAGTCCTGGGGATGTTTAGCATCAAGTTATTATTCGGGCCTGTGTGCCCGTGTATTTGTTTTTGGGGCCTGCGTGCCCGTGTTCGTTTTTTGGGGCCTGCGTGCCCGTGCTAATTCTTGATTTCTTTTGGCCATTGTGCCATGGTTTGTAACCTTGAACATTGTCGGCCCTCTTGGTCGGTTCACTATTAACCTGTTTTGTGCATATATTTTTCGATGGATGTTTATTTTGCCTTAACCTGCTCGTATCTAGGCTAATGTACGACTGTCTTTTTTGTGATGAATATTTTGCTAAGTTTTGTTCTCGAGCGTAGATATCCTTTCGACCCCTTTGATGGATCGACGTACTTCGAAATGCGTCGATTATGCAGAGTGGAGCCCGCGTGTCGGACGTATGACCCAGATCAGGGTCCTACGCTCGTGGCGTGAACTTTCCATCGCGAGCTGGGTGTTCTGCCATGTGGGTACTTCAATAGTGGAGCTCGATCGGGGTGTCCCTGTCGGGCATTGTCGTTCGGCTTATTGGGTGAACGATGGTATGTTACTGGGTGGTAGGCCGGGTCCGTACCTCAACCTGCCTACGTGGTTGAGACTTTTCCCTTAGTTGGCTAAGGGTGGATGTTCGACGGTGAAAGTCCTTAATGGTTGAGGGCTTTAGCTATAGTACTGTTTTAGCTTAGCAGCGTTCCAGGGTCGTGGTAACGGTTCTCCGTTTAACTTCTCGAGGTAATATGCCCTGGTGCCTGTAGCGCCTTGAACGCGATAGGGTCCTTCCTAGTTTGCGGCTAACTTCCCTTCGCGGGAGTCTTTCTGGTTTCTTCGCAATACCAGGTTGTTGATCTGGAACTCGCGTCTGATGACCTTGTCGTCGTGACGCAGGGCTACTCGTTGTTTCAAAGTGGCCTCGCGCATGGATGCCCCCGATCGAATTTCCTCGACCAGATCGAGTTCGTCTCTAAGGGCTTCATCGTTCATTTCCTCGTCGAGGGGCATCTCTGTCTGCCTGGAGGGCTCCCTGATTTCTACGGGAATGACGGCCTCGGTGCCGTATGTTAGTCGAAAAGGGGTTTCGCCCGTTGTCGAATGGGGCGTGGTGCGGTAAGCCCATAAGACACTGTGTAGTTCCTCGACCCATCCCCTTTTTGATTCGCCTAGCCGGCATTTGAGTCCTCGTAGGATGAATATGTTGGCGGCCTCGGCTTGCCCGTTGGTTTGGGGATGCTCGACTGAGGTAAAGTGTTGTTTGGTCCCGAGTTTGGCGACGAAGCTTCGGAACCCATGGTCGGTGAATTAGGTACCGTTGTCTGTGATCAGCGCCTTCGGGATTCCAAATCGGGCGAGGAAGTTTCGTTTGTAGAAGTGGAGGATGTTGTGCGAGGTTATTTTTTTAAGGGCCTCGACCTCTATCCATTTCGTAAAGTAATCCACAACCACAATAAGGAACTTGTTTTGGTATGTCCCTTGTACGAATGGTCCGAGGATGTCCATCCCCCACCAGGAAAATGGCCACAGGGACGATAGTACGCTCAGCTCGTGAGGGGGAGCGAGATGCATGTCGGCGTGCTTCTGGCACTTGTCACGCCTCTTGACGTGGTCTTTGGCATCCTGCTGCATTGTCGGCCAGTAGTACCCCGCTCGTAGAGCCTTCCTTGCTAGGGACTTGCCGCCCATGTGCTGGGCGTTGATCCCTTCGTGTATTTCCCGTAATACCTCAGGGAATGTGGATTCGTCGATGCATTTCAAGAGGGGAATGGAGAATCCCTTTCGGTATAGCTTGTGCTCGAGCACCACGTAGGAGCACGCCCGTCGTTTGGTCGCGGTCACCTCTGCCCGGTCCGACGGGAGCTCGCCCTTTGTTAGGAATTTGAACACCGGGGTCATCCAGCACGAAGCGTATCCGATGGCGTGTACCTCGAAAGGGGTCAAGGTTCTTTCTATGCTTGGGCGCGATAAGGATTCTTGTATGACGGATTTGTTCCCGCCCTTCTTTCTTGTGCTTGCGAGCTTCGAAAGTATGTCAGCCCTTATGTTTTGCTCGCGCGGGACGTGTGATATTTCTGCTCGGTCGAACTTCTTCATGCATTCTTTGACTAAGTCCAAGTATTCAATGAGGCTGTTGTTTTTAGCCTGGTAACTCCCTTGGACTTAGGAAGCGACGAGCTGAGAGTCCGTGAAAATTCGCACTTCACGTTCCCCTAGATCCTCGGCTAGCCTCAGTCCCGCGAGCAGGGCCTCGTACTCTGCTTGGTTGTTTGAAGTTGGAAAGGAGAGGGTGAGTGAGTGCTCGATCACCACGCCCTCCTCGTTCTCTAGGAGGATTCCTGCGCCGCTTCCGGATGAGCTGGATGCTCCGTCGACGAAGATGGTCCACTTGTGCTCTTTTCCTGCGGGGGGTCATGAGTGGTCATTTCTGCGATGAAGTCGGCCAGAGCCTGTACCTTTAGGTCTTTCTTTCTCTCGTATTGAATGTCGAACTCAGAGAGTTCCAGGGACCACTTCAACATTCGGCCTTCCATGTCAGGTCGACCTAAGAGCTGCTTTACTGGCTGGTTGGTCCTTACTATGATCGTGTGAGCGAGGAAATAGTGTCTGAGTCTCCTTGCCGCGTTGACAAGGGCTAGAGCTACCTTCTCTATCTGTTGGTATCTGACCTCGGGCCCTTGTAGTGCTTTGCTCATAAAGTAGACGGGTTTTTGTCCGTCGAACGTTTTGCGAATGAGAGCCACGCTGACAACTTCGACCAAGACGGCCAGGTATATGAACAATGGTTTCCCGGTGGTGGGCCGTGATAGAACGGGCGGTTAGGATAGGCTTTGTTTTAGGTGGCGCAACGCCTGTTCGCATTCCTAGGTCCATTCGAAGTCTGCCTCCTTGCGAAGGAGCTTGAAGAAGGGGAGGGCGTGCTGAGCGGATCTCGCGACGAAGCGGGATAACGAGGTGAGCATGTCATTCATGACTTGTATGTATTTTTTCGACGTGGGTGTCGGGAGGTCGGAGAAGGCTCGACACTTGTCGGGGTTAGCTTCGATTCCTCGTTCTGTCAGGTAAAAACTGAGGAATTTCCCTGCCTTGACCCCGAATGTGCACTTCTCGGGGTTGAATCTCATCTTACATTGTCTTGCTTGAGCAAAGACTTCTTTGAGGTGAGCTGCATGGTCGGTACCTGCTCGGGATTTGACGATCATGTCGTCCATATACACCTCGATCATGTCCCTGATTTGGTTGTGGAACACTTTGTTCATCATACATTGGTATGTTGCCCCTGTGTTTTTTAGACCAAAGGGCATTACATTGTAGTAATAGTTGCCCGAGCTGGTCATGAAAGCAGTGCAATGCTTGTCGCTTACGGCCATTGGGATTTGGTTATAGCCTGAATAGGCATCCATGAACGATAGTATTTTATAACCGGCCGAGTTGTCGACCAACATGTCTATGTTCAGTAAAGGAAATGCATCTTTCGGGCATGCCCGATTGAGATCAGTATAATCAACACACATTCACCATTTTCCATTATTCTTTTTCACTAGTACAACATTTGACAGCCAGGTTGAATATCGGGCTTCAGAAATAAAATTTGCCTCTAAGAGATATTTTATAGCTTTTTCAGCAGCCTCCGTTTTCTCCAGAGACTGCCTACGTCTATGTTGTACTACTGCCCTAGCGGCTGGATCTATGGCGACGCGGTGATAGGCGACCTCGGGGCCGAGTCCGGGCATCTCTGCAGCGCTCCATGCGAATAAGTCAGCATTCTCGTGCAAGCAGGCTTTGATCTGCTTCCTCGCCAAGTCGGGGAGGCCGGTACCAATCTTCACTCCTTTGCTCGCGTCCTCGCTGAGGGGGACGAGTTCGAAGTCTCCGTCCGGAATTGGTCGGAGGGGGACTTGCTCGCCATTGGGAGGCTCATCCTGGTTGAAGCGGGTGTCCAGGGCTATGGAGTCGACCTTTGTGGGAGCTCTCTGCTCTTCTGCCTCGACGAGTTCTGTCTTCTGAGGCTCTGGTCGCGTCATTGCAGCTCTCTTGGCGGGCCTTGTACCGGTGTCGACCGTATCTCGTCCCTTGGATGCCGTGTTGAAACATCTTCGGGCAAGTTCTAGGTCACCTTGGATGGTGGCGACCCGTGCCCTCTTGGTGTAAAACTTCATCTTCAAGTGGACGATAGAGGGTACCGCGGTCAGTTCTGCCAATGTTGGCCTTCCCAAAATGCAGTTGTAGAGGGACGGACAATCGATGACGAGGAAGCACACCTTGACCTGCCTCGTTGATGTATCCTCACCAAAGGTAACCATGAGCTCGATGTATCCCCAAGGTTTGAAAGTCGAGTCGTTAAAGCCCTACAAGTCTGACCCCATATAAGGCGAGAGGTGCGAGTCGTCGAGCTGCAGGGTTCGAAACAGTTGACTGTATATTACGTCGACGGAACTTCCTTCATCGACGAGGACGCGATGTACGTCGAAGTTAGACATTCTCGCTCTTATTAGCAGGGGAATGACCGTGTTGGGGGCCCCACCGAGGAGTTCTTCAAGGTAAAAGGTGATAGGCTCCGATCTACCCTTCACCCTTTCAAAGGTCACTGTCTGAGGAGGTGCAGAGTCGACCAATTCATCCAGCTTCCTCTTGGCCGAATTTATGGTTAGGTCGTTGAATCCTCCACCATTGATGTCCATGGCGGAGGGAAAGTGTTCCCACCTGCTGTGTGTTGACAACGGCTCTTGCAAGTGCTCGGGTACAAAAAAGTCCTCGGGTCTGGTGACGGAAAAGGCGGTCTGGATGGGGACCGACTCATCAGATGGTCGGGCATCCTCCTCTGGCTCTCTTGTCTCACGGGCATCGCAACGGGGAAACGCCCTGAAGGTCCTCTCTGTTCTCGGACTTCTCGGGGTTTGTCGTCTTTTCTTTTCTCCCCGATCCGTCGAGGAGGAACGACTTCTTGGCGCGGGTTGCTGCTGGATCCGCGAGTTCTGGGGTCACAGGCTCTATTGGCCGCTTCCCTTTCCCTGTAGTCCATGTAGGCCCTGGCCTTCTCGAGGAGAGCATCGAACGTTCGGGGTGGTTCGATGCCCACTGCTTTTCTGAACTCTGTACCGGGGAGGAGTCCTCTCTCCAGCAAATATCTTTTCATGTGGTCCACACAGGGGACCTGGATGGCTTCACAGTTGAAGCAATTGATGAATTCTATCAAGGTTTCATCCTGCCTTTGGACGATAGCCTCGAGCGCCTCTTCGGTCTTTGGATGTCACCGTGACGCGGTGAACGAGCTTATGAACTAGTTTTTCAAGTTACGCCATGAGGTGATTGACCTCGGGGCAAGGCCCTTGTACCAATCCATTGCTGCTTTCCTGAGGGTTGTGGGGAACAACCGGCATTTGATGGGTCCCCAATGTTATGGTAGTGCAGCATAGCTTCAAACCCGTCTATATGATCGACCGGGTCGGAGACTCCATCATATTCTTTCAGGTGAGGGGGCTTCTCCATGCCCGGAGGAATGGGTGCCTCCATGATGGCTTGTGATAGGGGACCGCGGGGGTCGTCCTCGTCACTTCGCTCTGGGGAAAGGGACGGGGACCTGAGGTACTGTCGGGCATGACGACCATGGTCGTGTTGGACGTCCCTAGAGCGGTGCGCTCGTTGATCCGTCCTTCCGTGCCTGTCTCCAGGATGTCCTCGTTCTTGTCGTAAAGGGTCGTGGTTGCGTCCTCCGGCTTCAATGATCGGTTCCCTCTCCAAGGGGGGTCGTCTCCCCGGTTGTCGAGGTGACGGGCTTCGGGAGGTGTCTCTGTATTGTCTCCGCAGGGGAGATGGGAGACGTACCTCTGTTCTTCGAGGAGGCGGGGACTGAGGCCTCCTGTGTCTCCTCGGGGGTCTTTTGTCGTCCTCTAGCGCCCTTAATCTTTCCCCTGGGCAAAGATGAGGTAGTTAGTCTGGTTGATTTTCGTGAACAGTGCTCTGGTCGTGGCGTCTGCCCCGGCGGGGACAAGGACCTCCTGGAATTGGACGGCTAGGTAGCTTGGGGGAGCTGTATTGTCTTCTTCGAGCGGAGGGGGGACTGAAGAAGATGAGGCAGTGGCTCCATCCCGGTGTCCTGAGGGCCCGAGGATGACGCCCCCAAGGAGTATATTATGGTCGGGGTTACCGATGTTGTCGGGGATTCCATTCTTGTCTGCGAGGTTGTTGTTGACATCGACGACACGAGCGTTCTGGTCGTCCCGAATTTGGTCAGCCATGACGGTGGAAGATGGATTTTAGCTTTGGTCTTTGAAAGTTTGTAAGACGGGGAAGCTTAGGTTCCTACAGACGGCGCCACTGATCTTACCGGATCAGACTTGGACCGTCACAGCTGGCTCGAACTGGATTTGAATGAGATGGGGGGGGGGGGGGTACCTGCAAGACACTCCATGATAAAATGAGATACAGAATGGGCAAGAAAAAAGTATATAGGTGCGTAATGAACGAATATCTGAGCCTCTTGGAATAGAGGGTATTTATAGCCCCCAGCGCTGGGTCAAGGTCCCCCTATTGGGCCGACCAGAACTAGCCCAATAAAGGAACTTCCAGGTTCTACGTGTGTAGTGGGGACCCGCACGTGGTCCCCTTCCTAGATGGTGCTCTGCGAAGAATGAGGAAGGACGAAGACGCAGTCTTTTCGGGGCTTTTAGGATCCCGTAGCGTTCGGAGGGGACAGAATCTTCCCTACGGGGAGGATGCTCGAGCAAGGCTCGAGCAATTCGAATCCTCTGGTCGGGAATGCTACTCGTTGCGGGTAATGGCGGGCATTGCCACTAGGGTCTATGGTCGGGCGCGTTCGAGATAGTCTGATTATGAGCATTTCCCGAGGAGCTGTCTGGATCTGGGCCTTTATTTACACTTTGGGCCAAGGCGGACCCAGTCCAGAACATATTATATAATCACTTACCACTCATTAGTATTTCTTTTTATCCCTCAAACTCATCCTTATAGGTACCGTAAAAGTTTTTACGAAAAAAATATTCTAATCATACTAAAAATCAATATATACCTATTTTAAATTTTATGGTTTTTAAATATTTAAAATTTTTGATATAAAATTATTTTATTAGTTAGTCAATCTTTATCTACAAATTTTGTATTAATATTTTAAAATTAATATATATTTATTTTAACTTTTAATCTTATACTATTTGTAAAATCCATATAATATCTTCGGAAATTTTATATTAATATTTTAGAATTTAACGAAAACAATATAAACATTTTTTATAGAAAATATGTGAAAATTGTTACAACATATATTATACCCTCAACTAACTCAATACATTCACACCCTATAAAATAAATATTTAACTACAACACATAACACTCTAATATAAGAGCATAAGAGAACAAAGAAAGTCAAATACAAGTTTATAGTGTTTTTAACTGGTGCATATTGTAAAGAAAAACTTGAATCATATATATAGTTTTGGACTCTCTTTTCCTTTATAAAAATAAGCAATGTGAGACTTCTTCAACATGTATATTTTCAACCAACCCCAACAATCTCCACCTTGATTGAAAATAATACATAAGCTTCCATTGTCTTCACCGAAAATCATATTCCACCATAAAGAGTATAGTCACTTGAAGCTAGGGGTGTTCAAAACCATACCAAACGAACCCAATAGAAAACCAAACCAAACTGAAAAACCGTAAAAAATCGCATTTGGCTCGGATGTATTTGAGTCATCTTTTAACAAAACTATACGGTTCGGTTTACGGTTTGTATTTTACAAACCGAATCAAACTGCATTATGTTACAACCTAAATTTTATTTAACTCACATCCAACTCAAACCTAAACCTATTATACGTTAGGCCTATGATTACGAATAATTTTCTCATCCTTACACTTATGGTTTCAGTTTCAGTCTTTTCAAATTTCTCATAGCATTATCACGTCATCTCCCCCACATATATATTTCCTCTTATTCTCTAATCTCTACTCTCTTATATTCTATCTTTTTTACCTTTTCATTTTTATGCAAATATTCTCTCTTTCAATTTCATTTTTATCGCACATATTTTTCTCTAATCTCTTCTTTCTTATGTTCTTTCTTTTTCATCATCATTAATCTCTCATCTCTTCTATTTTTTATTTCATTATAATATTTTTGATATTGTTTGATGTTATTATTTTATATTTATTATTTCACTTTTGTCTAATCTAATCTTTACATATTGAGTGAGAAGTTGTTGTCCAAATATGACGAGTTTTGTTGTTATTTGATAGCGTATGAATGACTAAATACAAATTTATGTTGTCATATATATTTGTGTGTATGAATTAATAAAATATTTGTAAAAAACTGAACCAACCGAACCTAACCAAACCATATTAGTTTGGTTAAATTTGTTTTTTTAAAAACCAATCGAACCAAACTAAACCGCATGTTTTTCTTCTTGCGGTTCAGATGATTTTTAGCGTCAAAACCACCTAAGCGGCACCGTGACCACCCCTACTTGAAACTACACCACTCCAAGAATTTTCACACTGTCTTCACCGACAATCATAGTTTTAGAAACTATTATACTCCAACTAAAGAAGAGTATACTTCACTTGAAGGTAAATCACTTCAAGAATTTTCACATGCCGAAAATCAGGTTAAAACATTATGGTGGAACTTCCATGTTGGTAGGAAGCTCTTCAACCAGCGACATAATATTGCACATTGTGTAATTTTTATTTTGTCAACACATATTTGACTCGAACTTTCCTCAAGTCAAAAAAAAATCTTCCATCAATTTTCTCTAGTCCAAACTGCACAGTGGAACCTGTGGCTGCAGCTCAACAACTCTTTCACAATAATACCCTTCTTTTCTGATGTGGAAGGTCAGACAAAGTTGCATACACAAAACATGCTAAGAACAATTATCCCTGGATCGAACCAAAAGCTCTGATACCAGTTGTTAGAAAAATAAATCATAGAGAAAAATAGGAACAAAATAACAACAATAATAACATAAGGATATAACATGGAAACTCCAAAACCGGAGAAAAAACAACAGTCGTTATCAATAGACAACCAAAGAATAACACTATGTGAAAACTATTACAATACATAATATACTCTCAACTAACCCATACCCCCAATACATCCACACCCACCAAAACAAATATTTAACTACATCTCAGAACTCTCTAATACAAGAGCATAAGAGAACAAAGAAAGTCAAATACAAGCTAAAAATGTTTTTGACTAATGCATCTTGTAAAGAAAAACTTGAATTCTATATATAGCCTTGGACTCCCTTTTCCATTACAAAAATAAGCAATATGAGACTTATTCAACATGTATATTTTCAACCAACCCCAACAATTTCAACTTTCTTCTTAAAACTTTATTAAAATTTATATTTGTAAATCAAACTACACTTTGCTTATGTGACATCCTCACAGAGCTTTCAAAGTGAATTGTTTGATCGTATTTTCATGAAGCATATGAGTGGACTTCAATTCTCATAGGAATGTTTTTAATTTTTCAGAAGAATTAAAAAAAATTACAAATTAATAAAAAATAATTATTGTATGATGGTTATTTTACAAAGCCTACGATTATAGATACATCAATTTTTATATAGATTATTTTTTGAAAATTTTAAAAATTAATTAATTTTGAGAGTTATTTTGGTTTCTAAATATTTTTTAAAAAAATCATGTAATTATGTTCTTTAAATAAAAACTCATCTTATTAGTTAGAGTGTTGTTCAAACTTGTGAAGATCTTATGCCTCTTATGAGGAATTGATGTCAAACAACATATTGCGTTATTATGAAATTATTGATGATCATGACAAGGCATGGTTGGTCTTAGCCATGTGAAACTGGTGGATCAGAAGTTCACATATCTCTCTGGTGATTAATGGTTATGTCTGGGAGATTTTATTTTTTCTTTGTAGATGTTAAAAGGATTCTTCAGGTCTTTATTATTGAGAGATGTCATAAATGTGATGTTTTGATATCTTGGTGAGTATCACTAAGTCTAAGTGAAAGGAGAACATATAGAATCCAGTGGAATACAACATGGAAGAAGATGTGTTGGTCAATACTGGCAAAAGAAGACAATGTCTGACTAAATGTCAGGACTATATTCAGGACATATTTCCTGCGCGACCAACAAGGTAGTGTTACAACACTTTATGATCAAACACACGTCAGAAGGTGTGTTTGACCATGAATGTGCATGAATTGGGATTGGTTCTTTTCAGCAGAAGTAGTCTAGAGCATTTAAAGGTGTTCAAAGTTGTTTTGAACTGTGCACTTTGATGCAAGTGACACTTTTCCCCCTCAATTAACGTCTCTTTGATCAAGATTGTCTCATTCAAAGATTTTTAACTCCTAAGAAAATTTCTCAGCTATTTATAGAGATCTCTCTTGTGCTCTATTTCCATGTGAGTATTTGATTTTGTTCATCATCACTATGGGTTTCATTCGGGTCTAGGTAACCTGTGCTCGGGTATGGTTTTGTGAAGGCCTCCTTTGTTAATTTTTGATGAAAAAGGGGGAGAAAGGGTGTACTTAAATGATCAGTCTGGAATCTATAGCTCCATATGTTGCTTTCGAATATCTGACAAGATGTTCCATCTTATGGTTGTAGCCTATTATGCTCAGTTATGGTTTTGTGACCTGTGATCTGAGTTATGAACACAGTTGTGACATCTGTTCTGATTTACCAGGGGTGTGGTTGATTTGTCTAGGTCCACAGGAGACTGCTGATCAAATAATGGTTGGGAATTCTCTTATGTCACCATTGGTCTTCTATGATGAGAGATGATACCTGGTTTGAGAGGGAGTGCCAACTATTGAAGATTGGCTCCATGTTACTGTGCTGTTGTGATCAATAGTTTTTTAGGACAGTTGTTGGTGAGTGTTTTTGTTTATTTCTGTAATTATGTTGTATTTTTTATTTATTTGTTTTAGTCAAAATTTTCCAAAGGGGGAGATTGTAAGTTCTCTAGTTTTAAGGATTGATATTATTTTTTGTAAAATAAATAATACAACAATATGTTGGAGAGGGTGTATTCACTTGCTAATAGGAACAAGTTGAGCAAGAAGTTCTATCTTATGTTAGG
This sequence comes from Vicia faba, assembly GCA_948472305.1. Lineage (NCBI taxonomy): Eukaryota > Viridiplantae > Streptophyta > Magnoliopsida > Fabales > Fabaceae > Vicia > Vicia faba. Next base: position 546,608,267 of record OX451735.1, read on the forward strand.
ACATGTTGAGTTGAAGAGTTTCAACATTTGGAATAACATTTAAACGCAGGTTCTATATATTACCTTGCCAAGCGTCCACCATGCGCTACCACCATCCAGCCAATGGATCATTGTTTATCCAGATCCAACGCTCAATCAAGGAAAGACCATGATACACCCTACAAGCATGGCTGCACAGAATCAACACATTGATTGGGCTGACCAGCTACTGGGCCATACAAATTCAACAATATACCCTCTTTCAGCTTCCATACAGGCCTATCTCTTTACTTTTCTATTTTATATCTTGTTTTAATAATTTAATTAATTATTTTCTTTTACAAAAATAACACAAAAATCAATTTTTTTTATTAAATCAAAAATCACAAAAACATCAAAAATTATTTTTCATAAAATATTCTATTTCTTTACTTAATTAGTTTAATTAAAATTAGGGCAATTTAATTCTTTTCAATATTAAAATTAATTAGAATTAGGGTTTAATTTTGTACATAATCTAATTTTTCTCAAAAAATAACCTAAATCTTTTTCAATTAGATTTCTTAGGGTTCTCCAATTATTCTCGCATTTAATTCTCCGCGCGCTTTTAATTCTTTTTATTATTATTGTAACTTCTTCGAGTTTGTAATAGTAATTAGGGTTTTAAATTCCGCATCTTTATTTTTAGTCCAAGATAATTATGTATCTGCAAAAGCCTTGTAATACCTAGGACTTTTAACTTTCCCGCATTTTATTTCCGCAAACTATAAACTACTTAGATGAATGTTAATAGGATTGTATGGTAAGACTAACTGAAAATTAATACTGTAGAAAACCCTAAATATGGAAAGATAAATTAACAGAAATTACACTCGCACATGCTCACTCCTAGGGTTTACTCCACTTCGGTTGCCTTCGGTAAACGGTCATGAAGTATAGGGTTTGTTAGTGGTTGTCCTCTAGCCCCAAAAGATCTAAAATGACCCATTCGGATGTTGCCTCAGAAAAAGATATTTAAGGCTTTAGGATGATTACTAACATTTCCTAACATTACTTTTATGATCGTATTTGTCCCTTCGAACGTCCCTTAAAATTCCAACGACGGTGCTACCTATTCCTTAATAATGGGATAGCACTGTCTAAAAGGAAAACGAACATAATTTTTTTTGAGTAGGTAGATTAGTTCCTAGGTACTTGCTCAAACAAACAAATTTTTTTCACATAAACACATTTCAAACAAATTTTTCAAAAACAACTTCGTAACACTCTTGAGGACAAAAACAAGGGTTAACACGAAGTAAAATAAAACTTTTCAAAACAAGCACACACAAGCAGTTTTCAAAATGAGCAAGTACCTAAGAGCCCATGAAAAACCATGGATAGAAAGGGTGCTAACACCTTGCATTTCTATAATCTACCCCCCGTACTCAGAAGCATCTCAAAAAAGGTTTTTTCTGTTCTTTTTCCTTTTCCTGATTGGATAAAATAAAAGTCGGTGGCGACTCTTGCTTACCGCGACATTTGCAAACAAAAAACGCAAACCATTATTAACAGTCGGTTCTGCCACCGTATCACAAGTAGTGATTTAGTGATTAGGCCCTAAATTGGAGGTTTGCTGTAGGGTTTATAAATGGATACTATTTGATTGGATTTGTCTCTGGTTTGGTATGCCCCCAGAGTAGGAAGGTTGTTCCGAACTGGGTTAACAATTATGTGTGTTATTTATACTTTTCAGTATTGTTTTTATTGTTAATATCTTTCATGTTTGTTTATGTCGGATTAGATGTACCAACATGTCATAGGATATTCGAGTTATTTCATACCAGAATTTCATAAGAAATGATATCTTTTTTAACAATGGTGTTTGCAACGTTTTGGATCTCATTTGGAGCATCAAAATGAAGGCATGAAAGTAATCCTTCATTGGAGATATTTCTAAATCCAAGTGTACCTTTTATGAGTTTTGTAAAGACCCTATGCTTTACCTAGCTTAAGTTACAATTGGTTAGCAATCTCTCTTATTTTTCAAATTTTGCTCTCGACTTTTGTATGTGGATTTCCTATTAATTTTTATGTCTGTATTGTTGAACATTTGTAAATTTTCTAAGTATCAAGTTCTGACATCAAATGATTCCCCCCCCCCCCCCCCCCCCCTCCATTATGTTTATGTTGTTGAACATTTGTAAATTTTATAAGTATCAAGTTCTGGCATAAATATTTAACAATTTTAATATAAAATTATCTTATTAGTTGGTCAATCTTTATCTGCAAGTTTTGTATTAATATTTTAAAATTAATATATATTTGTTTTAATTTTTAATCTTATACTATTTGTAAAATCAATATAATGTCTTCAGAAATTTTATATTAATATTTTAGAATTTAAAGAAAACATTATAAACATTTTTTATAGAAAATTTTCATATAATTTCTGTTAGGAAAAATAAATTATAAAAAAAAGAGGAACAAAATAACAATACAAGGATGTAGAAACTTTAAAATCTAAGAAAAACCACGGTCGTTGTCAATAGACAACCAAAGAATAATATTATGTGAAAATTGTTACAACCTATAATATACCCTCAACTAACTCAGACCCACAATACATTCATACCCTATAAAACAAATATTAAACTACAACACACAACTCTCTAATATAAGAGCATAAGAGAACAAAGGAAGTCAAATACAAGCTTAAAGTGTTTTTAACTGTTGCATATTGTAAAGAAAAATTTGAATCCTATATATAGTTTTGGACTCTCTTTTCCTATATAAAAATAAGCAATGTGAGACTTCTTCAACATGTATATTTTCAACCAACCCCAACAATCTCCACATTGATTGAAAATAATACATAAGCTTCCATTGTCTTCACCGAAAATCATATTCCACCATAAAGAGTATAGTCACTTGAAGCTAGGAGTGTTCAAACCCAAACCAAACCAACCCAATAGAAAACCAAACCTGAAATTCTGGCAACAGATACTTAATGTCACAGTGAATGTTATGACACCGTATCTGACAAATTATACACACACCAAACAGTAATTTAAAAGACAGTAAAGAACACAATCAATTGTTAACCCAGTTCAGTGTATAACAACACCTACTTTGGGGGCTACCAAGCCAGGGAGGAAATTCACTATAAGAGGAATTAATTTAGGAATAAACCAACCAGTTTATCTCCTTCACTTAAGACCTACCCAATGCAACTTCAATCTAAGTTCTACTTAAACCTGAGTTCCTACTCACTCCCCCTCAATCACAGCAGTGATACTAATCTACTAATTAATAAGATTATGAAGACATTCTTCAATACACACGCTTGATTTTGCTTCAAAGCTTTAATCAAGAGACACAACACTCGTGCTTCAAAGCTTTGAGTGATAAACAACCCTTACACCCAAATCCTACTCCAAGTCACTTATCTAAATGATAATTGCTTGGCTCACAGTAGTTACTAAAACTATCACACCTATACAATGCCTTATTGATCTTCTGTCAAAAGCACTGCTCACCATTAGGCCTCGTGAGAAATATATAAGCAGACTATTCTTCATTTAGGGCTTCCATAAAAATATCTAGGGTTAACCAAAGTTAACCTAAAGACTTGGTCTTGGGCTTTCATCATAACAGATTAGGGTTAAGCAAGGTTAACCTAATGTCCACGTGAGCATCTGATCTGGACAATATACTTCAACTCAGAGTAGCACACCAGATTCCTGAAAATTCTCAGGAATAATAGATCTGCACAACAACTTGATCAGTACAGGATGTCTTAACATTGGTTATGACATCATGTATCTTGCTCACTAATTTTGGTAGAATTCAGTACATATGATCATAGCTTAATCATCATGATATTCACTCATACTGAGTAGTTCCTGTAGAACATTCCTTCTGCAGAATTTACCTTTATCCCAGAATGTTATGACATCAGTCATGACATTCGCAAATCTGGTTTTACCAAAAAATAATGCCAACAAACAAACACTTACAAACTCCCCCTTTGGCAAATTTTTGGCTAAAACCCCTAAACAATCAGAGATTAGAATGCAGCATAATTTTTTTAATAACAGCTACCAATATCTAATTCTACCAAAATTACCACAATTTCTTCTCCCCCTTTTTAGCCATAAAGATGCCAAAGGTACTAGTACTTTAAGTTATACAGTCATCCAAAAGGAAATTCAAAATACACAAAAACAGAGAGAAGGTATCAAATAGCAGCAACAGGTTCCAGCATCAATCTTTTTAACTCAACAAACACAGACCTTCAGGTACTGTCATCCCCTGTGGAAGCACTATTTTCAACAGCATTTTCTGGTGAGCTTCTTGCAGAACCATCATGCTGTTCTTCATCAGCATCCTCTTCCATCATTTGTTTTCATTCTCCTCTTGTTCTAGATTAGCAATTAGCTCTTCAAGAGTCCTTTTTCTTGCATCAAGCTCTCTGCAGGTTTCTTTTAGAACAGCGATAACATCAGCTTTCTTGGAATGAGCTTTGACATTTGATGTCGCAGCAGATGTCATAACAATGTCAGGGACATGTGTTCCTTGAAACAGCTTATAGTGAAAACCAAGTGCAGGGGATCTTTTGCACACAGAGTCTTTTTCAACCAGGATATCAGGGTACTTGAAATTCTAGCTGCAGATACTCAATGTCATGTTCAATGTTATGACACCGTATCTGACTTTCTATAAGACAGTAAATACAAAAAACAGTAAAGAACACAGTCAATTGTTTACCCAGTTCAGTGTGCAACAACACCTACTCTGGGGGCTACCAAGCCAGGGAGGAAATCCACTATAAGAGATGTTAATTCAGGAATAAACCAACCAGTTTATCTCCTTCACTTAAGACCTACCCAATGCAATTTCAATCTAAGTACAACTTAAACCTGAGTTCCTACTCACTCCCCCTCAATCACAGCAGTGATACATAAAACAATTTGACTAATGAATTGGTGAAGACACTCTTCAAAAACATACACTTGATTAAGCTTCACAGCTTTTTAATCAAGCAACACAACCACTCTTGCTTCACAGATTTGAGTGATACACACCTAACTTGACTCTGCTTCACAACTTTAGTCAAGAAACATACAAACACTCTTGCTTCAAAGCTTTGAGTGCTGCACAACCCTTACAATTAAAAACCTATTCCAAGTCACTTATCACAATGATAATTGCTTGAATTACAATAGTTAAAACTATACAGCTTACAAATGATCTTCTGACCAAAAAAGGGATTACTTTCAAAACAGCAGCTCTGTTGAATATATAGCAGCTGCATCTTCAGTTAGGGTTTCCACAAAAAGCTAGGGTTAATTCCATTTGACCTTAAGACTAGGTCACAGGACTTTATCAACCAGGTTAGGGTTGAGCTAGGTTAACCCAAAGAAAACGCAGGATTCTGTTCTGGAAAGACTGAGTCATATTCCTGAAAAAACTCAGAATTAACCAAACTGCAAACCTGTTAGTTCAGAACAGGATATCTTAACATCTGTTATGACATCTGAAAAACTTGTCTACTGATTTAGGAAAATGTGATCATTTTGCAAAATGCTCAGATACACACTTATAAACATCAATACCTGTATGACAATATTTTTCTGCAAAGGTACCTAATGAATCAGTACAAACTAAACTAGAATGTTATGACATCAGTCATGACATTCACACACACACTTGGGTTTTACCAAAAATGCAAGCCAATAACTAAACAACTACAAACTCCCCCTTTGGCAGATTTTTGGCTAAAGACGCTAAGCAATCAGAGATAGATAGCAGCAGACAGAAATGACTGCAGAAAAATAGAATGTCTAATTAAGTAAGTACCAAAATATTCTCCCCCTCTTTGGCCACAAATGGGTCAAAGATACATGTTCATAAAAATTATACAGTTATCCAGAAAAAAGTAATAAGAGCAGCAGTAAAAAAAAACTGAACACACTTCCAAACTCCACCAGGTATCACCACCACCAATCAGCAACACCACCAAACTTTAAGCATTATCATCAGACTCAGAGGATTCGGGCTTCTTCCTTTTCTTGTGAGCAATGTCAGTATTCTTCTCTTTGTCTGATGTCTCAACATCCTTAGAGACATCTGGATTTGTTTCAGCATTTGAACTTTCTTGATTCAAAGGAACAGAAATGCCAGGAACTGAGTGGTTCTCGTTCAGAATTCTTGAAACAATTTTAGCTATTGCTTGACTAACATAGGCTGACCCTTCCCTATTTGCAATTTCAGGGGGAACTGAAGAAGAAGGATGAGATGGATTACCAGAGGCAGGAGCTTGGGACTTTCCTGCATGTCTTGTTCTTAACTCTTTGACCTTGGTGGGGTTAGTTCCCACTTTTCTACGAGAAGAGATCTCCAGGACTTCAGAGTCCAGACAAGAAGAGATTGTCCTAGAATCTTGATCAGAGGAAGAGGTTGAAATAGTCGTATTGGATGATGATGGTGTTTGAGACATTTTGACAGTCTTAGAGGACCAACAGCAACTGAAGAGAAAATTCTGATTGAGAGAATGGGTTTTGATGAGGAGGCGAGAGGGGAAGGAAGAAAAGGAGTGTCTATTCAACTTCTTTAAAGAATTGAAGGAAATGGGAAAATATAATTTTAACCCAATCAGAACAAGCATAACTCATTTAATCCTTGTTTTAAGCAAAATTAATTGCTACAATTCCTCATGTTGGTAAATACCCAACTTACCCTCAAGTTTTCAAATTGATTTACATCAAGAGCTTTGGTAAAAATGTCAGCCAGCTGAAGCTCAGTGGCAACATGTTCCAATTTGATTGTCTTCTCTTCTACAAGGTCTCTGATAAAGTGATGTCGTATGTCAATATGTTTGGTCCTACTATGCTGAATGGGATTCTTGGAAATGTTGATTGTACTCAGATTGTCACAATATAATGTCATAACATCTTGTGTAACATTATACTCAGTAAGCATCTGTTTCATCCAGATCATTTGAGAGCAGCTACTACCAGCTGCAATGTATTCAGCTTCAGCAGTAGAAAGAGACACACAATTCTGTTTCTTGCTGAACAAGGAAACCAGATTATTTCCCAAGAAGAAACATCCTCCAGAGGTGCTTTTTCTATCATCAGCACTACCAGCCCAATCAGCATCACAGTAGCCAGTCAGAGCTGGTTCACAGCCATGAGAATACATCAACCCATAGTTGCAAGTTCCACTCACATACTTCAAAATTCTCTTCACTTGATTGATATGATTGACTTTGGGATCAGCTTGGTATCTTGCACAAACCCCAACTGCAAAGGCAATATCAGGTCTGCTGGCAGTTAAGTACAACAAGCTTCCTATCATGCTTCTGTACAGACTTTGATCCACCTTAACCCCACTTGAATCTTTGGAAAGCTTTAGATGAGTAGGAGCAGAAGTCCTTTTGTGACTTGCATTCTCCATACCAAACTTCTTTACAATGTTATTAGCATACTTGCTTTGAGATAAGAAGATTGAGTCCTCCATCTGTGAGACTTGCAGTCCAAGAAAATAAGTTAGTTCTCCCATGAGACTCATTTCGAATTCAGCCTGCATCTGGTCAGCAAAGTGTTTAACCATATGTTCTGACATTCCTCCAAACACTATGTCATCAACATATATTTGGGCAACCATCAACTTCCCTCCTTCAGTTTTGACAAAGAGAGTTTTGTCCAAGCCTCCTTTTCTGTAGCCTTTGTCTGAGAGAAACTTTGTTAACCTGTCATACCATGCTCTAGGAGCTTGTTTCAGGCCATATAGAGCTTTTCTCAATTTGTAGACATGATCAGGGTGGGTTGGATCCACAAAGCCTTTAGGTTGTTCCACATAAGCTTCCTCATTTAAGTACCCATTTAGAAAGGCACTTTTCACATCCATCTGAAATAACTTGAACTTCAGAAGACAAGCAATTGACAATAGGAGTCTGATTGATTCCAGCCTGGCTACAGGTGCAAAGGTTTCATCAAAATCAACCCCTTCAACCTGGGTGTATCCTTGAGCAACAAGTCTTGCCTTATTTCTGGTGACAACTCCTTCAACATCTGACTTATTCTTGAAAATCCATTTTGTCCCAATGATGTTAGTTCCTTCAGGTCTAGGAACCAGTTCCCAAACTTCATGTTGCTTGAATTGGTTCAGTTCATCTTGCATTGCACCAATCCAGTATTCATCAGTTAAAGCTTCCTTGACATTTCTTGGTTCCATTTTGGACACAAAACAAGAGTTTGAGATGATTTCTCTAGATCTTGTAATGACTCCACTGTTGGGATCTCCTATGATGAGCTCTTTTGGATGATCCTTCTGAATTCTGATGGAAGGGATCTTGCTAGCTTCCTTTGATTCAGATTCTGTTGTGGTGGAGTTGGGTAGATCATTCTGTTGGGTTGAAGTCTCAAAGAATGTCTCAACAGTACAAGGAACATCTATTTCTTCATGATAATCATCAATTATAACATTTATTGATTCCATCATGGCTTTGGTTCTGGAATTGAATACTCTATAAGCTCTGCTATTTGAGGAGTATCCTAGAAATATGCCTTCATCACTTTTAGGGTCCAGTTTTCTTCTTTGTTCGCGATCAGCCAGAATATAGCATTTGCTGCCAAACACATGGAAGTACTTCACAATTGGTTTTCTTCCTTTCCAGAGTTCATATATGGTGGATGAGGTTCCCTTTCTCAAGGTGACCCTGTTATGAACATAGCAGGCTGTATTCATAGCTTCAGCCCAAAAATACATAGGAAGTCTTTTGGCATGTAACATTGCTCTGGCAGATTCCTGTATGGTCCTGTTTTTTCTTTCCACAACTCCATTTTGCTGAGGTGTTATAGGAGAAGAAAATTCATGACTAATTCCTTCTGAAGAACAGAAATCATCAAACTTGCTATTTTCAAATTTCTTGCCATGATCACTTCTGATTCTGACAATACACCCTTCCTTTTCTCTTTGAATTCTTTTGCACAATTCTTTAAAAACTTCAAATACATCAGATTTTTCCCAAATGAAATTAATCCAGGTGAATCTGGAAAAATCATCCACAACCACATAGGCATATCTTTTTCCACCAAGACTCTCTACTTGCATTGGTCCCATCAGATCCATATGAAGAAGTTCTAGAACCTTAGAGGTGGTCAGATGTCTTGACTTTGGATGTGACATCCTAGTCTGCTTACCAACCTGACATTCACCACAAACTCTTTCTTCATCAATTTGCAGTTTTGGAATCCCTCTGACTGCCTCCAAGGAGATAATCCTCTTCATACCTCTTAGATGAAGATGGCCAAGTTTTTGGTGCCACAGTTTCACCTCTTTTTCTTCTTTTGCAGTGGAACACACAGAGGAGAAATTAGTTTTCTCAGGCTCCCACAAGTAACAGTTGTCTTTAGATCTGACTCCTTTCATTACAATTTCTTGTTTGTCATTGATTACAAGACATTCAGATTTTGAGAAATTGACCTTGAATCCTAGATCACACAATTGACTGATACTAATGAGATTAGCAGTCAGCCCTTTTACCAGCAGTACTTCATTCAGACTTGGAACTCTAGGGCAGTCCTAGTCACCAACTCCTTTGATTTCACCTTTAGCACCATCTCCAAAGGTCACAAAAATGGTGGTGTGAGGCTTAACATTATTGAGGAGGTTCTTGATTCCAGTCATGTGTCTGGAACATCCACTGTCAAAGTACCAGTCTTCCTTTGCAGAGACCCTCAGGGAAGTGTGGGCTATCAGGGCGGTAGCCTTTTTCTTCCATTTAGGAGCATGTGGTACCTTTTTAGACTTAGGTTTGACACCTGAGTTATGATTAGGGTATCCATGCAATCTGAAGCAGAAGGGCTTTATGTGGCCATATCTCCCACAATGATGACATCTCCATCTTTGGTACCTTTTCTTCATATGTCTCTGTTCCTGATGTTGAGAGTTGTGTTGAGACATCTGTTTTGACATTTGCTTTTCAGTACCAGATTTCTTTGCTTCCATAAATCCTAGTCCAGATTTATTTCCCACATTTTGTCCAACCTGAAGGATCTCTTCCAATTTGTTTGTTCCATTTGTCAGCATCTTGACAGATTTGGTCATTTGATTCAGTTGTGAGTTCAGCAATTGAACTTCTCCTTCTAGATGACTTATAGTTTCAAGGTTTGCCCTTTTTTCAGCCTCCAGCTTTATGATGAGTTTTGATTGTTTCTCATTCTGCACACAGACTTCAGTACTTCTGATACACAATTTCTTGTAAGTATCAGCCAGTTCTTCAAAAGTCACCTCTTCATCACTGATGTCACTTTCAGAGGTACAAACACCCGTTAAAGCATTAACTAGTTTGGCAGATTCTTCTTCAGAATTACTTTCTGAATCACAGTCAGACCAAGTAACAGTCATTCCTTTCTTTTGTTTCTTAAGAAAGGTAGGACATTCAGCTCGAATATGCCCATATCCTTCACAACCATGGCATTGAATTCCTCTGCCTTGATTTCCCTTCTCTTCTGACCTTGGTCTTCTGCTGGAACTGTCAATGTCAGAGGGAATGTTATGAACATTAGACCTTGACTTTGGATCTATTCTTTTGATGAGTTTGTTGAACTGTCTTCCAAGCATGGCTATAGCTTCTGAAATATTTTCTTCAACATCAGTGTTGGACACAAGTGCTATGCTCTTGTTCTTCTTGTCACCATTATCAGTGATCCCCATCTCAAAAGTCTGAAGAGACCCAATAAGTTCATCCACTTTCAACTTGCTGATGTCCTGGGCTTCCTCTATGGCAGTTACCTTCATTGCAAATCTTTTAGGCAAGGATCTGAGAATCTTTCTCACCAGTTTTTCTTCTGACATCTTTTCTCCCAGTGCTCCTGAGGTGTTGGCAATCTCCAAGATGTTCATGTGAAACTCATGAATGGTTTCATCTTCCATCATTTTTAGATTCTCAAACTTGGTAGTCAACATCTGAAGCCTTGACATTTTTACTTTGGAAGTGCCCTCATGAGTAGTTTTGAGAGTGTCCCAAACTTCCTTGGCCAGTTCATATTGATGTACTAGTCTGAAAATGTTCCTATCAATTCCATTGAACAAGGCATTTAAAGCTTTGGAATTTCCCAGGGCTAACTCATCTTCTTCTTTACTCCAATCTTCCTCAGGCTTCAGACTGATTGTCCCATCTTTCTCAGTTATGGTGGGATGGATCCATCCTTTGTCAGCAGCTCTCCAAGCCTTTTTGTCCAGAGATTTTAAGAAGGCAATCATACGAGGTTTCCAGTAGTCATAATTAGTTCCATCCAGAATGGGTGGTCTATTTCCAAAAACTCCTTCTTTGTCCATAGTGCCAGAAAGTGATATCCCTAGATCTCACCCAGTAATACAGGCAGGGTGCCTGCTCTGATGCCAATTGAAATTCTGGCTGCAAATACTCAATGTCACGTTCAATGTTATGAGACCGTATCTGACTTTCTATAAGACAGTAAATACAAAAAACAGTAAAGAACACAGTCAATTGTTTACCCAGTTCAGTATGCAACAACACCTACTCTGGGGGCTACCAAGCCAGGGAGGAAATCCACTATAAGAGATGTTAATTCAGGAATAAACCAACCAGTTTATCTCCTTCACTTAAGACCTACCCAATGCAATTTCAATCTAAGTACAACTTAAACCTGAGTTCCTACTCACTCCCCCTCAATCACAGCAGTGATACATAAAACAATTTGACTAATGAATTGGTGAAGACACTCTTCAAAAACATACACTTGATTAAGCTTCACAGCTTTTTAATCAAGCAACACAACCACTCTTGCTTCACAGCTTTGAGTGATACACACACCTAACTTGACTCTACTTCACAGCTTTATTCAAGAAACATACAAACACTCTTGCTTCAAAGCTTTGAGTGCTGCACAACCCTTACAATTAAAAACCTATTCCAAGTCACTTATCACAATGATAATTGCTTGAATTACAATAGTTAAAACTATACAGCTTATAAATGATCTTCTGACCAAAAAAGGGATTACTTTCAAAACAGCAGCTCTGTTGAATATATAGCAGCTGCATCTTCAGTTAGGGTTTCCACAAAAAGCTAGGGTTAATTCCATTTGACCTTAAGACTAGGTCACAGGACTTTATCAACCAGGTTAGGGTTGAGCTAGGTTAACCCAAAGAAAACGCAGGATTCTGTTCTAGAAAGACTGAGTCATTTTCCTGAAAAAACTCAGAATTAACCAAACTGCAAACCTGTTAGTTCAGAACAGGATATCTTAACATCTGTTATGACATCTGAAAAACCTGTCTACTGATTTAGGAAAATGTGATCATTTTGCAAAATGCTCAGATACACACTTATAAACATCAATACCTGTATGACAATATTTTTCTGCAAAGGTACCTAATGAATCAGTACAAACTAAACTAGAATGTTATGACATCAGTCATGACATTCACACACACACTTGGGTTTTACCAAAAATGCAAGCCAATAACTAAACAACTACAGTACTGATCAATGATTATACCACACAGGAGAGAGGGAAAAGCAATAGGGCCTTTAATAGCACAGCTCTCAGCATGTTTCAATGTTTGATCAAAGATGTAGTTGCCATAATCAAAGTTTGTTCTGGTTCCAACAGCATAGATAAATCTTCCCAAACCTGTGGAAACGGTGGATTTGTGGTTGGTGGGAACCCAGTTAGCTGCACCAATTTTGTGCAGTATGGAAAACTTCATACTCAGCTTGCTTGCAGTTAGCTTCCCTTTCAAGGGCCAGTGCTTGACTTGCTTGGCAGTGATGGTTTGACAAACCTGGTTGTCAGTAACTTCAAGCTCAGGTTGAGCATCATCAGGCCTTCCTAGGTATTTTTTTATCACAGTAGGAGAGAAATTTACCTTCCTTCCTCTCACATAAACACTCTTAAAATCAGCTGACTTTCCATTAGCACAACCACCAGATAAATTTACTATGAATTCTTTGACAAGAATCTCATAGCAGTTGGAAAACTTGACCACTGTTTTCATCAGGCCAGTAGCCTTGATTAGATCCATGACTTCCTTACACTCAATAGCACTTCTGTTCAGCTTCCTCTCCAAGGCAATCCTTTTCAGAAACACATACTTCCACCTGCTTGCATTTTCTGGATGGTGAAAGGAGATGTTGTCAATGGCAACTTCAGGAACCTTAGGCAGTTTGCTAGAAGAGGGTTTCTTCCTGAGAGGAATGTCTGGAACATTGCTCTCAACATCAAAATCAAAGTCTGATTCCTCATCAGATTCAGAGGGTTCAGGAGCCTTTCTTTTCTTGGCTATAGGTTGTCTCAAGGGTTTTGAGAGACTACCAACATATACCCTAGATTTTACCTTACCCTTCCCTTTCGAAGTTCCAGCTTTTTGATCCTTCTCAGCCTTGTTCTCAGGCCCAGCTTTCTCATGAACAACTTCAGTAGCCTTCTCTTTGGAGGGGCTTTGGGCAGCATTCTGCTTCTCTTTTCTACTCATCATCCTTCTAGCTATGCTAGGGTTGATATTGGCAATTAAATAATTGTCAGAGAATTCTTCATCAACATCAATGACAGGAGGTTCAACAGCCTTGTCAGTAGGGGTCTGGTGATCATCAAGTTTTTCTGGAGATTTCTCAATGTTGTCATCAGGTGTCTCAACATTCTGAGTGACATTGAGATCCCTTTCTAAATTAGGGCTAGCAGTTTCTTGGTTCAATGGTACAGATATACCAGGAACAGAGTGATTCTCATTAAGAATCCTAGTGACTAGTCTGGCAATAGTCTGATGCACATAAGAAGAACCTTCCCTATTAGCTATCTCTGGAGGAACAGAAGATGATGGTTGAGAAGATTTACCAGAGGTAGAAGCTTGTGATCTTCTTGCATGTCTGGTTCGCAGCTTCTTGACCTTAGTAGGATCAACTGCCATTTCACGAAGTGGAGTTATCTCAAGAACTTCAGCATCCATAGAGTTCACGATTGCCCTAGGTTCGGTGTCAGAGGGTGAGGAAGATGCAGTTGCCTTTGATGGAGATGATGACGCAGATTGTTGAGACATATTGAGAGATTGAGAAGACAAGTGACAGCGAGTGTGAAATCTTCTTTTGAGGGAATGGAGAGTGATGCAGCAAAATGAGAGGAGGGAGATATAAATATGTCTAATCCTCTTCTTAAACTTTTGGAAAGAAAGAGGGAAACAAATGATTAGTCCAATCAGAATAGACTTGATTAACATATCTCTTTCAACCCTTGTATTAAGCAAAATTAATTGCTACATCTCTTCATATTGGCAAATACCCAGCTTGCCCCTTAAATTCTCAAACTGACTAGCATGAAGTGCCTTGGTAAAAATGTCAGCCAGTTGTAGTTCAGTGGCAACATGTTCCAGCTTAATCACCTTTTCCTCCACAAGATCTCTGATGAAGTGATGTCTAATGTCAATATGCTTAGTCCTGTTGTGATGTATAGGATTCTTGGATATATTAATAGTACTCAAATTGTCACAGTACAATGTCATGACATCTTGTGTGACATTATACTCAGTCAGCATCTGTTTCATCCAGATCATTTGAGAACAGCTGCTACCAGCTGCTATGTATTCAGCTTCAGCAGTAGATAGAGACACACAGTTTTGTTTCTTGCTGAACCAAGAGACAAGATTATTTACCAAAAAGAAGCATCCTCCAGAGGTGCTCTTTCTATCATCAGCACTACCAGCCCAATCAGCATCACAATAACCAGACAGAATTGGTTCACATCCATGAGAGTACAGCATGCAATAATTGTAAGTTCCACTCACATGCTTCAGAATTCTTTTCACCTGGTTAATGTGACTTACTTTGGGTTCAGCCTGGTATCTTGCACATACTCCAACTACAAAGGCAATGTCAGGTCTGCTGGCTATTAAGTATAGCAGACTTCCTATCATGCTTCTGTACAAGCTTTGATCCACATTTGCCCCACTTGTGTCTTTGGACAACTTTAAATGAGTAGGTGCAGGAGTCCTTTTATGACTGGAATTCTCCATCCCAAACTTCTTGACAATATTCTTTGCATATTTGCTTTGAGACAGAAAAATTGAGTCTTCCATCTGTGTGACTTGTAGTCCAAGAAAGTAGGTCAATTCTCCCATGAGGCTCATTTCAAATTCAGCTTGCATCTGGTTAGCAACATGTTTAACCATTTTATCTGACATTCCTCCAAACACTATGTCATCAATATAAATTTGAGCTACCATTATCTTTCCTCCTTCATTCTTGACAAAAAGAGTTTTATCCAAACCTCCTTTCTTGTATCCTTTGTCAGTGAGGAACTTTGTCAATCTGTCATACCAAGCTCTAGGAGCTTGTTTTAGACCATATAAAGCTTTCCTCAATTTGTAGACATGATCAGGACAATTTGGATCCACAAATCCTTTCGGCTGTTCCACATATACTTCCTCATTTAAGTACCCATTTAGGAAGGCACTCTTCACATCCATCTGAAACAGCTTGAACTTAAGGAGACAAGCAACTCCCAATAGAAGTCTGATTGATTCCATCCTGGCTATAGGAGCAAAAGTCTCATCAAAATCAACCCCTTCAACTTGAGTGTATCCTTGAGCAACAAGCCTTGCCTTATTCCTGGTGACAACTCCTTCAGCATCTGACTTATTCTTGTAGATCCACTTTGTGCCAGTGATGTTTGTTCCTTCTGGTCTAGGAACTAACTCCCATACTTCATGTTGCTTGAACTGGTTCAATTCATCTTGCATTGCTCCAATCCAGTATTCATCAGTCAAAGCCTCTTTAACATTTTTTGGTTCAATCATAGACACAAAGCAAGAGTTTGTGATTATTTCTCTAGATCTTGTAGTGACTCCACTGTTAGGATCTCCTATTATGAGTTACTTAGGATGATATTTCTGAATTCTGATGGAAGGATCTTTGTTATCTTCCTTTGATTCAGACTCTGATGGAGTAGGATTAAGCACATCATCCTTTTTAGACACTTGTGTTGAAGTCTCAAAGAATGTCTCAACATCATATGGGACATTTGTTTCCTCATGGTGATCATCAACTCTGACATTTATAGATTCCATCATAACTTTGGTCCTGGAATTGAATACCCTATATGCTCTGCTGTTGGTAGAGTATCCTAGGAATATTCCTTCATCACTTTTAGGGTCCATCTTTCTCCTTTGTTCACGATCTGTCAAAATATAGCATTTTCTCCCAAAGACATGGAAGTACTTTACTGTAGGCTTTCTTCCTTTCCATAGTTCATAAATGGTGGATGATGTTCTCTTTCTCAAGGTGACCCTGTTATGGACATAACAGGCTGTATTCATAGCTTCAGCCCAAAAATGAATAGGAAGCTTTTTGGCATGTATTATTGCTCTGGCAGATTCCTGTATAGTCCTATTTTCCTTTCCACAACTCCATTTTGTTGAGGAGTTATATGTGAAGAGAACTCATGATTGATTCCTTCTGAGGAACAGAACTCATCAAACTTACTATTTTCAAATTCCTTACCATGATCACTTCTGATTCTGACAATGCATCCTTCTTTTTCTCTTTGAATTCTTTTGCACAATTCCTTAAATACATCAAATACATCAGACTTTTCCCTAATGAAGTTTATCCAGGTGAATCTGGAAAAATCATCCACAACAACATAGGCATATCTTTTTCCACCAAGACTTTCCACCTGCATGGGACCTATCAGATCCATATGTAGAAGTTCTAGCACCTTAGAGGTAGTCAGATGTCTTGTCTTTGGATGTGACATTCTAGTTTGCTTTCCAACCTGACATTCACCACAGACTCTCCCTTCACCAATCTGAAGCCTTGGCATCCCTCTGATAGCCTCCATGGATATGATCTTTTTCATCCCTCTTAGATGTAAATGACCAAGTTTTTGGTGCCACGGTTTCACTTCCTTTTCTTCTTTGGCTATAGAGCATATAAAAGAGTAGTTAGTGTTCTCAGACTCCCATAAGTAACAGTTGTCTTTTGATCTGACTCCTCTCATTACAACTTATTGTTTTTCATTTGTTACAAGACATTCAGACTTGGTGAAGTTGACCTTGAATCCTAGATCACATAATTGACTGATTCTTATGAGATTAGCAGTCAAACCATTTACCAGCAATACTTCATTTAGGTTTGGAACTCCAGGGTAGTCCAAGTTTCCAACTCCTTTGATTTCTCCTCTAGTACCATCTCCAAAAGTGACATAACTAGTAGTATGAGGTTTGATATCATTCAGCATATTCTTGATTCCAGTCATGTGTTTAGAGCATCCACTGTCAAAGTACCAGTCTTCCTTGGCAGAAACTCTAAGGGAGGTGTGATCTATTAGGGATGCAGTATTTTTCTTCCACTGTTGAGTATATGGTGCCTTGTTAGTCTTAGGATTGACATATGAGGTCTGATTAGGATATCTATATAATCTGAAGCAGAATGGATTTATGTGACCAATCCTTCCACAATAATGACATCTCCATCTTTGATACTTTTTCTTCATATTTATCTGTTCTTGATGTTGAGTCCTATGTTGTGACATCTGCTTTGACATTTGTTTATCAGGCCTGGTCTTCTTCTTGTCAACAGCAGATTTCTTTGCAGCCACAAATCCTAGACCAGACATGTTTCCTGCACTTTGTCCAGCCTGAAGGATTTCTTCCAACTTGTCAGTTCCATTTGTTAACATCTTGACAGACTTAGTCATCTAATCAAGTTTGGAGTTCAACATTAGAACTTCACCTTCGAGATGACTTATAGTAGCAGTGTCTGCCTTCTTCTCAGCCTCTAACTTTACTATGAGCCTTTTCTATTTCTCATTTTGCTGACAGACTTCAGCACTTCTGATACATAGCTTCTTGTAGGAGTCAGCAAGTTCTTCAAATGCCACTTCCTCATCACTAGAATCATCATCAGAGTTACAAATACCAGATAGTGCAGTAACTAGTTTAGCAGATTCTTCTTCATAGTTACTTTCTGAGTCACCATCAGACCAAGTAACAGACATTCCTTTCTTTTGTTTCATAAGAAAGGTAGGACATTCAGCTCGAATGTGCCCATATCCTTCACATCCATGGCATTGGATTCCTCTGCTTTGATTTCCCTTTTCTTCAGACTTAGTTCTTCTGCTGGAGTCATAGGATCTGCTAATGTCAGAGGAAATGTTCTTGACATTTGACCTTGACTTTGGGTCCATTCTCTTGATGAGTTTGTTGAACTGCCTTCCAAGCATAGCTATAGCTTCTGAAATATTCTCTTCATCACTCTCCTTTCTTTCATCTTCAGTATTGGATTCAAGGGCTATGCTCTTGTTTTTCTTGTCAACATTTTCACTGATCCCCATCTCAAATGTCTGAAGTGACCCAATGAGTTCATCAACCTTCAAGTTGTAGATATCCTGAGCTTCCTCTATAGCAGTCACTTTCATTGCAAACCTTTTAGGCAAGGATCTGAGAATCTTTCTCACCAGCTTTTCTTCTGACATCTTTTCTCCCAATGCTCTTGAGGTGTTGGAAATTTCCAAGATGTTCATGTGAAACTCATGAATGGTTTCATCTTCCATCATCCTCAGATTCTCAAATTTGGTAGTGAGCATCTGAAGTCTTAACATTTTTACTTTGGATGTACTGTCATGGGTGGTTTTGAGGGTGTCCCAAACATCCTTGGCCAATTCACATTGATGTACTAGTCTGAATATGTTTCTATCAATTCCATTGAACAAGGCATTTAATGCTTTAGAGTTACCCAGGGCTAACTCATCTTCTTCTTTGCTCCATTCTTCCTCAGGTTTCAGACTAGTCGTCCCATCTTTCCCAGTTATGGTGGGATGGTTTTATCCTTTGTCAGCAGCTCTCCAAGCCTTTTTGTCCAGTGACTTCAAGAAGGTAATCATACGAGGTTTCCAGTAGTCATAATTTGATCCATCCAGAATAGGTGGTCAGTTCCCAAATCCTCCTTCCTTGTCCATAGCGCCAGAAAATAATATCCCTAGATCTCACCCAGAAAGACAGGCAGGGTGCCCGCTCTGATGCCAATTGAAATTATGGCAACAGATACTTAATGTCACAGTGAATGTTATGACACCGTATCTGACAAATTGTACACACACCAAACAGTAATTTAAAAGACAGTAAATAACACAATCAATTGTTAACCCAGTTCAGTGTATAACAACACCTACTCTGGGGGCTACCAAGCCAGGGAGGAAATTCACTATAAGAGGAATTAATTTAGGAATAAACCAACCAGTTTATCTCCTTCACTTAAGACCTACCCAATGCAACTTCAATCTAAGTTCTACTTAAACCTGAGTTCCTACTCACTCCCCTAAATCACACCAGTGATACTAATCTACTGATTAATAAGATTATGAAGACATTCTTCAATACACACGCTTGATTTTTCTTCAAAGCTTTAATCAAGAGACACAACACTCGTGCTTCAAAGCTTTGAGTGATAAACAACCCTTACACCCAAATCCTACTCCAAGTCACTTATCTAAATGATAATTGCTTGGCTCACAGTAGTTACTAAAACTATCACACCTATACAATTCCTTATTGATCTTCTGTCAAAAGCGCTGCTCACCATTAGGCCTCGTGAGAAATATATAAGTAGACTATTCTTCATTTAGGGCTTCCATAAAAATAGCTAGGGTTAACCAAAGTTAAACTAAAGACTTGGTCTTGGGCTTTCATCATAACAGATTAGGGTTAAACAAGGTTAACCTAATGTCCATGTGAGCATCTGATCTGGACAATATACTTCAACTCAGAGTAGCACACCAGATTCCTGAAAATTCTCAAGAATAATAGATCTGCACAACAACTTGATCAGTACAGGATGTCTTAACATTAGTTATGACATCATGTATCTTGCTCACTGATTTTGGTAGAATTCAGTACATATGATCATAGCTTAATCATCATGATATTCACTCATACTGAGTAGTTCCTGTAGAACATTCCTTCTGCAGAATTTACCTTTATCCCAGAATGTTATGACATCAGTCATGACATTCGCAAATCTGGTTTTACCAAAAAATAATGCCAACAAACAAACACTTACAAAACCAAACCGAAAAACCATAAAAAACTGCATTTGGCTCAGATGTATTTGAGTCATCTTTTAACAACACCGTACAATTTGGTTTGCGGTTTGTATTTCACAAACCGAATCAAACTGCATTATGTTACAACCTAAATTTTATTTAACTCAAATTCAACCCAAACTTAAACCTATTATACGTTAGCTCTATGATTATGAATAATTTTCTCATCCTTACACTTATGGTTTCAGTTTCAGTCTTTTCAAATCTCTCATACCATTATCACGTCATCTCCCCCACATATATCTTGCCTCTTATTCTCTAATCTCTACTCTCTTATATTCTTTCTTTTTTACCTTGTCATTTTTATGAAAATGTTTTCTCTTTCAATTTCATTTTTATCGCACATATTTTTCTCTAATCTCTTCTCTCTTATGTTCTTTCTTTTTCATCATCACTAATCTCTCATCTCTTCTATTTTTTGTTTCATTATAATATTTTTGATATTGTTTTATGTTATTATTTTATGTTTATCATTTCCCTTTTGTCTAATCTAATCTTTACATATTAAATGAGAAGTTGTTGTCTAAATATGACTAGTTTTGTTGTTATTTGGTAGCGTATGAATGACTAAATACAAATTTATATTGTCATCTATGTGTGTATGAATTAATAAAATATTTGTAAAAAACTGAACCAACCAAATGAACCAAACCATATTAGTTTAGTTTGATTTGTTTTTTTTAAAACCAACCGAGCCATACCAAACCGCACATTTTTCTTCTTGCGGTTCAGATGATTTTTAGCCTCAAAACCACCTAAGCCGCACCGCGACCACCTCTACTTGAAGCTACACCACTCCAAGAATTTTCACATTGTCTTCACCGACAATCATAATTTTAGAAACTATCATACTCCACCTAAAGAAGAGTATACTTCACTTGAAGGTTAACCACTTCAAGAATTTTCACATGCCAAAACTCAGGTTGAAACATTATGGTGAAACTTCCATGTTAGTTGGAAGCTCTTCAACCGCCGACATAATAATGCACCTTGTGTAATTTTGATTTTGTCAACACGTCTTTGACTTGAACTTTCCATAAATCAAAAATAAATCTTCCATCAATTTTCTCTATCCTAAACTAAACAGTGGAACCTGTGACTGCAGCTCGACAACTCTTTCATAACAATACCATTCTTTTTTGATGTAGAAGGTCAGACAAAGATGCAACCACATAACATACTAAGAACAATTATCCCTGGATAGGACCAAAAGCTCTGATATCAGTTGTTAGGAAAATAAACCATAGTGAAAAATAGTAACAAAATAACAACAATAACAACACAAGGTTTTGGTATGGAAACTCCAAAACTGAAGAAAAAACAACAGTCGTTATTAATAGACAACCAAAGAATAATACTATGTGAAAATCATTACAACACATAATATAGTCTCAACTAACCCAGACTCTCAATACATCCATACCCTCCAAAACAAATATTTAACTACATCTCAGAATACTCTAATACAAGAGCATAAGAGAACAAAGAAAGTCAAATACAAACTTAAATTCTTTTGAAAAATGCATCTTGTAAAGAAAAACTTGAATTTTATATATAGCCTTGGAATCCCTTTTCCATTACAAAAATAAATAATGTGAGACTTCTTCAATATGTATAATTTCAACCAACCCCAACAATTTCAACTTTCTTCTTAAAACTTTTTTAAAATTTATTTTTGTAAAACAAACTACACTTTGCTTATGTGACATCCTCACAAAGCTTTCAAAGTGAATTGTTTGGTGGTATTTTTATGAAGCATATGAGTGGACTTCAATTCTTATAGGAATATTTTTATCTCTTTAGAAGAATTAAAAAAAATTACAAATTAATAAAAATAAAAATTATTGTTTGATGGTTATTTTACAAAGCTTACGAGTATAGATACCCCAATTTTTATATTTTTTTTTTGAAAATTTTAAAAATTAATTAATTTTGAGAGTTATTTTGGTTTCTAAATACTTAAAAAAAATAAGTATCATGTAATTATGTTCTTTAAATAAAAACTCATCTTATTAGTTGATCAATCTTTATTTGCAGATTTTATATTAATGTTTTAAAACCAATGTTAATTTATTATGAATTCTCTCTTCATCTTCATCAGATGAGAATTAAAGAGATATAAGAAACTCTAAAAATGGAGACCATAACTCTTATAAATATCCTTAGGGTTATTTCTAAGTTTTCAATATTCTAATTTGGCTCCTCATCAAATTAAATATGGACTTATGATATCTACACAATAACTTAATATTTCAGGATATTTATGCTTTTAGCCACAGACTTATTATCAATTAGACTAATATAACTTTGGCTAATTACATAATGACCCTAACACATGTAATATTACATATGTGACCCAAAAATTCTAACAATCTCCCACTGGTCACATATGTAATCACACCCATGTGTTGGAATTTATGAGCTCAAAATTCGCCATTATATTCCTTAAACATGTCCAAATTATCTTGTCCATTAGTCATGCCAATATATAGAATCAACGTGTTTTTCATTTTATCAACCATACCTAAACACATCAATGACCACCAATAGAGACACAACTAAATGACATAGATCCATCATGAAATGTGTAACATGAAAATCACATAAAATTGGTTTGTATATGTCGATTTTCAACTGGTCTTACTTTACTTTAGTGAGATCACTCAATAAATCTATTGTACAAAATTAAACTGTTGAATATCAAACCTTATTAATTTAGAAAGTATCCAAAATCATAGTATGCATACATAATACAAAAACATAGAACATAAAATTCATAATCGACTAACTCGCACTAAAACAAAGATTCCCCTATTGTTAAAACACCCTTTGAGCAGTGTGCTCATGAAAGACCTTGGGTGGAAGATCTTTTATAAGAGGATCTTCTATCATGGAGTTCGTCCCCAAATCTTCTATATAAATTTGTCCGCTTTGTACCTTTTCCTTAACAACTAGGAACTTGGTGTCAATGTGATTTGACTTGGTCGAGCTCCTATTATTGTTGTACTACATGACAGCTGATTTATTATCACAATATAACTTAAGTGACCTTTCAATTCATTCTATAATTCGCCAGTGACAAGATTCCTCAGCCAAATCTCATGGTTGGATGCCTCATAACATGCTATAAACTTTGCTACCATGGTGGATGAAGTTGTAAAAGTTTTCCTGGAACTGCACTAAGAAACTACACCACCAGTAAACATGTAGATATAGCATGAATCAGATATTTTACTGTTTTGGCATCCAACAAAATATGAGCCAGAGTATCCAGTGATCTCTAACTGTTTTGCACTCCTATATGTGAGCATGTAGTCTTTTGTTCTCTTTAAATACCTCGTAACCTTTTTTTTTGTTGCTTTCCAATGATCCATTTATGGATTGCTCAAATATTTTCCTAGCATCCATTGAGGAATGTCGTCTTGACATCCATTTGATGTATTTCTATATCATAATGTGCAATAAGAGTCATGATAGTCCTAAAAGAGCCTTTCAATACAACTGGAGATAAAGTCTCTTTAAAGTCAATTCCTTCCTTTTGAGTATAACCCTTAACCATAAGACGAGCTTTATACCTTTCAACATTAACGTTAGAATCCCGTTTGATCTTAAAAATTCATTTACAATCAATGAGTTTCACACCTTCTGGTAATGGGACAAGGTCCCAAAATTTATTGTCTTGCATGAACTTATAATCCTTTTTCATTTCTTCAATCCACTTACCATTATTTTCCTCATGTTCTTGAAGAAAGACTATGTAACCACCCAGAATAGCATTTCTCCTTTCTCTAATAGATCTCCGCAAAAGTATTAGTTCTTATAACACCCGTTCTTGAGGATTTTGAGTTTGTTATTCATGAATTACCAAATCATCTTGAGTAGAAGGAAAATCAACACTGTCATGTGGAGGTTCCACACTTGCTTGATTAAAAGCAACTGTATGAATCGATTATGAAATTGTTACCGATTCATCCTCTAAAACAAAGTCTCTAACCTTATTCTTCCCCTCAAAATCATATCCTCAAACAATGTGGTTGCTCCCGTTTCAAAGATTGAATTTAATTTAGGATCATAAAATTTGTAGCCCCTAGATCTTTCACAATAACCAATAAAGTAGATGCTCACTGTTCGTGAGTCCAATTTCTTTTCATTTGGCCTATAAGTACTTGCCTCAATAGGACATCCCCACACGTAAAAATGTTTTAAACTAGGCTTTCGCCCGTAAGGTGTTTTGGCAGCTGCTTTTGTTGGTACTCTTTTTAGAATGTAAGTTGCAGTCTTTAGTGTCTCTCCCCAGGGTGACTTTGGCAAGGTAGAATGACAAATCATATTCCTTACTATATTCTTAAGAGTCTGGTTTCGTCTTTCAGCATTACCATTCATGCTAGGTGATCCTGGCATGGTGTACTGTGGGGCAATTCCATATTCAAGAATTTACCATAGGAAGCTACTGTGTCAAGCAAATATAGATTATCGTGACTCATAAGTGAACCAGTTCCAACAATATTTGAATTAAAAGACAACTTAAATGTATTATTCCCAAATGAACACAAATAACCTAATTTGTCCAAATAAGAAACCGAAATTAAGTTACATCTAAATGAAGGAACCACAAAAGTGTCTTTCAAATACAAATAAAATCCAGTACACAGTAACAATCTAAAATTCCATATAGCTTCCACCTCCACCGACTTGCCATCTCCCACATAGATGTATCTTTCAACATTATTTAACTTTCGGTAGTTTAGGAAATATTTTATTGAAACACTGATGTTAGTAGTTATAGCACAGTCTAACCACCAAGTGTTTCTAGGTACTGGATCTAAATTGACCTCAGAACAAATCAAAACATGACCCGTGCGATTGGAGCGATCCCACTTCTCATAATATTTCCTCTGTTTAGATGAACCAAATTCTGAAGGAGAAGGTGGTTGCTTCATCCTTAATGCAACGTTAAAATCTATGCAGCCAAGAACGATTTATGTGTTCTCATTCCATTCCTTAAAATTTGTTCCATGAAGGACTCGTACCTTATTCTTAAAATTTGCAGATATTGAAGCAATTGTAGCTGAAATATGAGAACAAAATTAAACATTTTAAATATACTCACATAAAAGAAAACTGAATCATCAATTTGTTCAAATAATAACGTAACTCATCTCAAGATATCTAGTGCACCATGAATATTGAGTCTTTGGACACTAATATTAATTGCTAGTGGTACTCTTGTTGTAACGATTAAACATTGATAATAAAAACACGCCGAATATAAATACCTCTTTTGATTGATTTATTGTTCACATCTAAGACATTATAATTATCACATATTTACCATCACAGACGCATAAGAAAATCGGTAAACCACCAACTATCCTTTGGGTTAATTGATATTCACATGGACAAATATACACACAATTAGAAAATTATTTAACATTTCTCATAAGCAATTTCCATAAAAGTGTCACTTTGACGACTTTTTTATTTAAATTACTCACTCAAAAGGTTAAATTATTGTATAAAAATTATAATCCGTGGTCAAATTTAAACAAAAATTAAAAAAACTAACGGATAAATCAACTAAGAGGCACTTCCATGCAAACGGGTATGACGAACTCGTGTTCTAATCCGTGTCCAATTTATTGTGCAAAGCACAACATAACACCACAATTTTAAATTTTACAAAAACAAAAAATTTAATTAAAAAAAATTACAAAAACTTTTAAACAAGTAGATAATTTGTTACTGTTGTCACTATAACATAACAAGGTGAACTTGTTTTTATAGTTGTCACATACTAATGCCACTGTATATATCTTTAAGTATCAACTTGCTTTTAATTTCAATTTCCATTAACTAAAAAAAATCTCAACAAATGACAGATCGTTTCATCAAATGAATCTTAAATAATTATACATAACATTAGTCACACATCCATAAATTTGGCTGATATAGAAAAATAAAAGCTATACACAACATAACTATATAGCAAACATTAGTCACTTAGCATATTTATACAATGAATTGTAATCTTTTATGAAGAAAATAAATAAATTATAGTATTCAAATTGATGAGGAATAGATATCAATCAGTAATCACCAATGTTTTTCCTTAAAACATGAACAATGATGCGAGTGTACCATGAAGAAAAAGATCAAGTATATGATATTAATACTGAATATTTCTTTTTGCCTTTTAAAACCTTATAATTAATATCTGGTAGTATACAATAGCTCTCAATTTTATTAACTCAGTTATTGCCAACAAACTATGATATTAAAGAGCAATTATTGCTATGCTAAATTATAAAATAAATATGGACAAGAACAATTTTGCAACAAATTTTGCAATTTAGTTAGCCAATTTTCAAGCAAAAAAACAATATATCATTTAAAGGTGTGATATAAACATTCGTTAACAACAACATAAAAATTGTCTAAACTTAAAAAATCTCAAATATAAACTTTCTAACTATCATCGTTTCAACCGAAACCTAATAATAATAAACCTTATAGGAATTAAAAGAAAAAAAAAATTAATTTTAGGAATCCTTATATCAAAAGTTTCAAAATCAGGTGATAAATCACAACATGAAAAATATTGATTTATACAATTAGAAGGTAATCCTAAAATCAAATTAAATCAGATATAGGTAGCTCTGATACCATTTGTTAGATTTGTTCATAAGCCTTATAATTTCTATCAATATAAAAATCAAGAACAGAACTCTAAATAAAATCCTTAAATTTATATCCGAATACAATTATGAGAATGAATGCGGAAGCGTGCCTGAATTTGCCATTGAGAATTACCGAAGGTTTGCGGGTTTGTGATATTTCAATTTGTAGAGTTCCTAATGGCTCATTGATTGTCCTCTGATGGGGATGAAGAGAGAATTTCTGATAAGACGTTTTGTGTTATCTATAAATGGGGACCATAACCCCTATAAATGACCTTAGGGTTATTTCTTAGTTTTCAATATTCTAATTTGGCACCTCATCAAATTAGATATTGACTTATAGTATCTACACAATAACTTAACCTTTTATGACATTTATGCTTTTAGCCACAGACTTATTATTAATTAGACCAATATAATTTTGGCTGATTACTTAATGGCTCTAACACATGTTATATTACATTTGTGTCCCAAAAAATTCTAACAATCAATATGTACATGTTTTAAAAACAATTTTATATTAATATTTTAAAATCAATATATACATATTTTAAAATCAATCTTTAATTATTCACATGAAGAGTTTTTCAGAATATTTTCACAATTTACAACCTTATCATAATAATTAAAAAATTCAAATAGTTGATGTTATATTTTATTTATCATTGATGTTGGCGACGTAATCTTTGATTTTCAGGATGTATTTCTATCACCTGAACTTGCTTCCAATTTATTATACGTGGGTCAATTGAGGGATAAAACTTATGATGTTATCTTTTCTAGTGTTGATTGTCTTATGCACGAACAGGTGTTTGAGAAGGTGACCGCGAATTGGCCTTAAGTGGAAAGATTGTTTCCCCTCTAGTTTATTTATTGTTTGTAATAATCTCTTAATTTATTATGAGGTTTGACATTGGAAAATGGGTCATCTAAACTCTTTTTTTGTCTCATTATTTAAAACGGGTTTTTGGGAAGTAAAAATGGAGTTTGTATTACTTATGTTTCATGTGTAGTTTACAAATTGTGTAACAACACTACTACAAAAAACATATGTCACCTCGGACGCGAAATGTATTTAACATCGGCTAAAGAAGAAAGGTAACGAAGGATGTCATAAAAAGTTTTCACTGATCACCTTAGTGATATAAAAACTGAGGGATAAAGTTATATACACATGGATTCGAACCTAAGCAGTAACTCTTTTATTATTTTCAAAACTAGCGTATTTTTTATTTTGGTTTATCTAGAAAACCTAGGGTTAATTTTTTTTAAAAAAATGGTTACATTTCTTGAATTTTTTTTATTAATAACCAAGTATTAAAAAAATATTTCGCGAATAACCGGGTTTCGGAAAAAATTACGCAAATAACCATGTTTGAGATGGCTCCATAAAGGAGGAGCCATCTCATTTGGCGCATCCTCCTATTTTTATAAGGGAGGCGCCATCTCATTTGGCGCCTAAGGGCAAATGGCAAGCCCTAAGCCAAATGAGATGGCGCCTATGTGCAAAATTAGGTCAAAAAAATTTTTTTTTTTTCCTTTCCTGCGCGTTGCGTATTAGACAGAGATAACCAAAATTGATTTTTTATTTGAAAAAAAATAATTACATTCAACTGTTTTACATTTAAATAACAGTAAAAAAATAGATACAAAAAATACTGAAAAAAAAAAAGATACATCAATGATCCCCAGGAACCCGGTAATGACCCCCAGTTCCGCATCCCCGTCCTCGCCTTTCTCTTGCTGGGTGCCGTCTCGTTTCCTGTTGCGGCAAGGTCGATGGCCCAGCGAAGTCAATGCGATCCGAATCCATAAAATCAGTAAGATCTCCATATCTCGAAGATCCGCTCTGGTACAGTCGGTTACCCATGCCCTCGAAGTTTGGTCGTGTTGGCGGTGGGTGGGGTTCCATGGTTGGTCGGTAGCATTGGTCGTCTGAGTATGGGGGGTAGAAAGGAAATGGATCTTGGGGTGTTTGGTATTGTGGATGTTGGGTTGTTTGGTGATATGGTGGTTGATGGTAGGTTTGGTCGGGTTGGTCGTAATCTTCTGACATTCCCATATCAGGGCTAAAGGCTGGATGTTGAGGGCCCCATATTGGGATATGTGGAAGACTGAAATTGTGTATGGGGTATGTGGGTTTGCTGGTATTGGGGTTGGTATTGTGGTTGGGTTTGAGGCATATCTGGGTATTGGTAGTTTGGCGGTGATTGTGGTTGGTAGTACGGCATTTGGTTGTAGTTGTGTTGTGGTGGGGAATGTGGTTGTGTGTTTGTTGGTCTGTTTCTTCTTGGGGGTGGGTTTGAGGTTGATGGATTTTGGGTTTGTTGGTGGGGAATCGAGGGTTGTGCCCATTGTGTGCGTGGGTCAACCAAGTACCTCGGATGAGACACGTGCATATCTGGGTTACTAACCGACCTGTACCACGACATATATTGATCGGTGTGTCGCATGTTACCTTGAGTAAGGAAAACAGGGGATTGCAAGATGTAGCGGTGACGCCTTTGCCACATTTTACACCATTCTGGAGCAAAGTCTTTCCAGTTGGTTAGATTCCACTGGGCGTCGACCCTTTTTAGATGCCAGGGGGACAAATCTGTTGGGTCACTTGGTATCTCTTGGATCATTCCGAACTGCATCTTCACACGGTCGCTGTGGTGCATCTCCACAATGTTGAACCGAATGAGTGCAGTCTTTGCAGTCCAAGTTGCTGCATCCTCTGGATTTGGAGAATGGTCCAAACCCAAATATGGTCTCCAGACGAACTGCGATAAAATTTAAATCAGGTAAGCGCAAAAGTAATGTATAAATAAATAAAATGAACAAAAGTTAAAAGCTACGACTTACGTCATCTGGGCCTAGGTGATCCAACAGATTCCGGTAGAGTGCGACATTGAATCTGGGATTCTTGCCGTAATCCATACCCCTCACGCAGTACCTATAGGAAATGAGAAACATGTTATTTTTAGCATATATTTTGGAAAGAGAAGAATAGTTATAAATGCTATAACTTAATGACTTACTTTGTTGCGTAAGGGAAACCAAAAGTGTTGTTGTTGATGGGGTTTAAGGACTCCATCCTCCACCAACCCCAGGCTTGTAGTAAAAATGCGCACCCATAAAATGTACATTTTTCCTTGACTGCGTTTTTGCACAAGGAACTGTACAGGTGGGCTAATACTGCAGAACCCCAACTAAATTTTCTAGTTTTATCAAAATTGGTTAGTAAATGTAAGTACATGAAATTTACACTATTTCCCGTACTTTCGGGAAATAAAAAAGTACCAAAAAGTATCATAATATACGTTCGGGATTTTACTACTCGGTCATTTTTTGAGGAATTTTCATTTAATTCCATACTTGCATAATGCCGTTTCAGGTCAGTGAGTAGTATTCCCTGCCCTCTTGCTCCACCACCTTCTACCATGTCCCTACCCAACAGTTCTTCACATTGTGAGTTGGGTTGTTGAACCGACCCGTTCACCGCTTTACCGTCAATAGGGAGGCCCAGTAGCATGTAGACATCTTCGAGAGTGATGGTACATTCACCTATTGGTAGGTGAAATGTATGGGTCTCCGGTCTCCACCTCTCCAACATTGCAAGGATGAATTTGGAGTCAATGGTGCAGTTGGAGATCTTTATCACGTGTCCAAAACCTGCATATTCCAGATAAGGGACGATAAAAGGGTCGGGGGCCAGGTATTTGTGCGAACGGATTCTGAATCTTTGTGTATCCTGAGATCATAATTAAACAAGAGTAAGATTAATTAAGATGAACAACACGTTTTTTAAAGTATGAAAAATGTATACCAAAGAAGAGACTTACAAATGCAGCAATGTTTTCCCTTGTGCCTCTGTGAGTATCTCCCATTGTTAGAAGGGCCATTCTTCAGAACGCTTGAGTGAATGAAAGACTTAGGAAGAAATAAGGAGTATGATAGACTTAAGAAATATTTCGTAGCAGAGAGTGAGAGAGTGAGAGTTGTGTGGGTGTGAGATATGTTTCATAAGGTATGTATTTATAGGCAAATAATTCTGATGTAGTGGTTGCATGCCTGCGAGGTGTCACATTTGCATGCTTAGGGAGTTACACATATGCATGCATGCATTTACAAATAATGTAATGTGTCACTCTTGCAGGCTAGGTGGCAGCCCATGCATGTATCACGATTGGACAGTAAGGGAGGCGCCATCTCACTTGGCGAAATAGTACAAAAATGGATGTTGTCGCCACCCCATTTGGCGAATAAGAGGTGTCACGTTTTACAGCATTGTCTCAGGTTACGTGACAGCCTTTGGGATTCCTTTCTCTATTGCATGCAAGGCCATTGGAGCTGATGGGTGGCAGGCTTAGACAAAACTTTTATGTGTGTGAAATAGGGCCAGGCTAGGTGGCAGCATAAGCCCATGCATGTATCACGATTGGACAGTAAGGGAGGCGCCATCTCACTTGGCGAAATAGTACAAAAATGGATGTTGTCGCCACCCCATTTGGCGAATAAGAGGTGTCACGTTTTACAGCATTGTCTCAGGCTACGTGACAGCCTTTGGGATTCCTTTCTCTGTTGCATGCAAGGCCATTGGAGCTGATGGGTGGCAGGCTTAGACAAAACTTTTATGTGTGTGAAATAGGGCCAGGCTAGGTGGCAGCATAAGCCCATGCATGTATCACGATTGGACAGTAAGGGAGGCGCCATCTCACTTGGCGAAATAGTACAAAAATGGATGTTGTCGCCACCCCATTTGGCGAATAAGAGGTGTCACGTTTTACAGCATTGTCTCAGGCTACGTGACAGCCTTTGGGATTCCTTTCTCTGTTGCATGCAAGGCCATTGGAGCTGATGGGTGGCAGGCTTAGACAAAACTTTTATGTGTGTGAAATAGGGCCAGGCTAGGTGGCAGCATAAGCCCATGCATGTATCACGATTGGACAGTAAGGGAGGCGCCATCTCACTTGGCGAAATAGTACAAAAATGGATGTTGTCGCCACCCCATTTGGCGAATAAGAGGTGTCACGTTTTACAGCATTGTCTCAGGCTACGTGACAGCCTTTGGGATTCCTTTCTCTGTTGCATGCAAGGCCATTGGAGCTGATGGGTGGCAGGCTTAGACAAAACTTTTATGTGTGAAGAATAGGGCCAGGCTAGGTGGCAGCATAAGCCCATGCATGTATCACGATTGGACAGTAAGGGAGGCGCCATCTCACTTGGCGAAATAGTACAAAAATGAATGTTGTCGCCACCCCATTTGGCGAATAAGAGGTGTCACGTTTTACAGCATTGTCTCAGGCTACGTGACAGCCTTTGTGATTCCTTTCTCTGTTGCATGCAAGGCCATTGGAGCTGATGGGTGGCAGGCTTAGACAAAACTTTTATGTGTGAAGAATAGGGCCAGGCTAGGTGGCAGCATAAGCCCATGCATGTATCACGATTGGACAGTAAGGGAGGCGCCATCTCACTTGGCGAAATAGTACAAAAATGAATGTTGTCGCCACCCCATTTGGCGAATAAGAGGTGTCACGTTTTACAGCATTGTCTCAGGCTACGTGACAGCCTTTGGGATTCCTTTCTCTGTTGCATGCAAGGCCATTGGAGCTGATGGGTGGCAGGCTTAGACAAAACTTTTATGTGTGAAGAATAGGTGGCAGCATAAGCCCATGCATGTAATATTATTGGCAGCCTTGGGGGGTTGCATCACTTACTTAATTGAAATATTTTGCCTTAGGTTGAACATAACATTCATTCACTTAAACTGTAAAATTTTCCAACCTTCGAATCAGTCATCTAACCTTCAAACATTCCAACATTCTTACCTTCATATAATCAATAAACCCAAAACATTCCCACCTTCATACCTAAAACAATTCTACACAATGGCCTCTTCACCACAATTTGTTGTCAAAGCACATTTCAACGGTGAGACATACATGTGTCCCACAGTTGGGTTTTTGTTTAGAAACACCGACAATGTCCGATTTCTCTTAAACGGGAAAGCAAATTTCACCTACTTTAAGAAAAGATTGGAGGCCAAACTTGAACGAGGCCCGGTATCCCAAATATTTTATCAGAGTCCAGTCTTTTTTGGAAACAACCAAGTCATATTTTATAAGGTTGCAATTCAAGATGACGAGGATTTCCAGAACATGATTTCCAGCCATGTCTATTCTGGAAACGACTCTATTGAGTTGTACGTTCTGTTTCAAGAGCCTCCGGTGACACAGGAGGTAGAGCCTCCGGTGACACAGGAGGTTGATCCTTTGGAGAATGAGCAAGATGAGGTGGATGCAGTTGATGATGAGGAAGAAGATAACGAGTTAGAGTTCGATGAAATGGTGAACGACGATTCTGACGATGATGGCATCCCAAGTATTCCTACCGACAAAATCTACACACCACCTACGCACATGACAAACTTCAACATGGGCGGAGATGAACCTTCTACGGACTTGTTTTTCCAACCGTATATGCAATCAGATGAAAATTTAAAAGAGAAGGACAAGTTTCGTAATAGAGAGGAATGCATAAGGGCCATCAAAAAATTTCACATGCTCAACTCGGTTGATTATAAGGTGGATCGTGTAAACCCGGAAAGGTACAAGATCAAGTGTGTCCACCCTGACTGCATGTTCAAGCTGACCGCTTCATACAGACTAAGGGGTGACTGCTGGGTCATAGGTTCCATGACTACCCATACTTGTGTAAGTTCCACTCAATCACAAGACCACCGAAAACTCAACCATGATCTAATATGTCAAGAAATCCTACCCTTGGTCAGCAACGACCCTTCTTTGAAGGTGAAAACAATCATCTCCCACATCACCACGGTTTTTAACTACACTCCGTCTTACCGTAAGGCGTGGTTAGCAAAGACTAAGGCGATTGAAAGGGTGTACGGAAACTGGGAGGAGTCATACCGAGAACTTCCCCGCTACCTAAATGCACTCAAGACATATTCTCCAGGTAGTGTTTATGTTCTGGAAACATTGCCAGCGTACGCTCAAGATGGTAGTCTACTACATGGTAACGGAATATTCAGTCGCGTCTTTTGGGCTTTTCAACCATGCATCGCAGGGTTTGCATCATGCAAACCAATTCTACAAATAGACGGGACTTGGTTGTATGGGAAGTACAAAGGCACGCTTTTGATGGCAGTTGCACAAGATGGCAACAATAACATTTTCCCCGTTGCGTTTGCCCTTGTCGAGGGGGAGACCGGTGGTGCTTGGAGCTTTTTCCTGAAAAATCTTCGTACACACGTGGCTCCTCAACCAGATCTCTGTTTGATCTCGGACAGACATGCCTCCATTGAAAGTGCCTATAATAATCCGGCAAATGGTTGGCATGACCCTCCTTCTACGCATGTCTATTGCGTCAGGCATATCGTCCAGAATTTCTCGAGGGAGGTCAAGGACAAAACATTGAGGAAAGCGGTGATGAATGCGGGATACGCACTGACACAGCCCACATTCAAATATTACCGCAACGAGATCCGTTTGTCTAACCCAGAAGCCGGTACGTGGATCGACAATATACCGGTCGAAAAGTGGACTAGGTCATACGACAATGGCCAAAGATGGGGGCATATGACAACAAATCTGATTGAATCAATGAATGGGGTATTCAAGGGCATACGAAACCTCCCCATCACTGCCTTGGTGAAATCCACATATTTTAGGATGGCTGCGTTATTTGCCAAAAGAGGTGAAATGTGGTATGCGGTCTTGCAATCAGGACAACTATGGAGTGAAAGCTGTATGAAATACATTAAGGCTGAAAGTGCTAAAGCCAACACTCACATGGTTACACGGTTTGACCGCCATAGCCACAACTTCATTGTGAAAGAGACAATTGACCACAATGAAGGCCTGGCAAGACAAGAATACAGGGTCATTTTACCTTCTCAATGGTGCGATTGTGGCAGGTTTCAAGCTTTTCGTATGCCTTGCTCTCATGTCATTGCCGCTTGTGCGCATACCCATCAAGACGCGCTTCAACTGCTCTCAAACGTTTATAAATCTGAAACGTTGCTCACTGTTTACAACAACAACTTTCCTTTGGTGGCAAAACCGGACTATTGGCCTGAATACAACGGTGATATAGTTTGGCACAATGACCAAATGCGAAGGAACAAGAAGGGTCGTCCCAAAAGCAGGCGCATAACAACAGAAATGGACGATCTTGACAGGTTGGAAAGAAAGTGTGGTTTATGCCGTCAGGTCGGACACAATCGCAAAAACTGTCCGAATCGGGCGTCTGGCTCGACCACATAAATTTTGTAATACAATAAATCTTTTCAATATTTGTGTTGTAAACATTATGGGTTTTCCGTTAATAAAACTGTTCACACAATTTAAGAAATTCAATATAGGAAATTACATTAGGGTTTTCGCGTACAACAATGATTAACGATAATCAATATAGGAAATTACATTAGGGTTTTCGCGTACAACAATGATTAACGATAATCAATCTAGGAAATTACAACTGTTAACACAATTTCATCTGACCCATGCATCATCAGCATTACATCACTGTCTGTTTTGACTTCCTCCAACCACACATTAGGTCTTCCTGTCGCATGCGAGGTTGTTGTTCGTTTTCGCTGGATCCTTCGAATTTTTTCCCCCTCAGCGATGTCTCCATCTAGCCACCGCATCAACTCCCGCTTCAGACGCTCCATGGAGTGAATGTGCCAGAATTTCATTTTCATCGCGGGTTTCGTGGTGGAGAATATAACGTAACCATCTCTGCTAAAAATCATAGGCGACGTCATTACGTAAATAAGGGAGTACAAAATAAAAATACAGTGCGAGAAAGTGTGAGAAATTTCAAAGAAACGGACGAATTATTTATAAAACAGCAAAAAACCCTAGTTTTGCCCTAGGCGCCAAGTGAGATGGCGCCTCCTCTCCTTTTTAAGGAGCATGCGCCATCTCACTTGGCTAAAAGCCAATGGAGGCGCCAAGTGAGATGGCGCCTAGGGCAAAACCCTAGGTGCATGCGCCAAATGACTTGGCTCCTCCTTTGTGGAGCCATCTCAAACATGGTTATTTGCGTAATTTTTTCCGAAACCCGGTTATTTGCGAAATATTTTTTTAATACATGGTTATTAATAAAAAAAATTCACATTTCTTACCCAAAATATTACATTGTTTACACAGAATACTAAAATTAAAACAAAAATCAAATTCCCTAGAATCAAGATGAAAATCAAATTCCCTGAAGACCTATATTTTAGATTTTTGAATGATTGAATCTTGAGGAAGATCAAATATTGGATCTTGCATGCAATTGTTTCTGATGAATAAATGTGTGAGCTAATTAAAATCAATATTCAAATAAAAGATTTTTGGTTAAAATAAATATTTAAGAAAACAAATATTAAACCCATATTAGTTTCTAATCTTGCAATCTGTAATATGGTGGGAGAACTGACTTTTTTAGTTTTATCCAAATGTGCAGATAGCAAGAGTCGCTACCGACTTTTCTTTTATCCAACAAAGAAAGGCTGAAAAGAACAGGAAATACCTTGATATATTTTGAGTTTGGGGGGTAAGTTATAAAAAGGGAAGGTGTTAACACCCTTTTCATCTGTAGTTATCTACGGGCTCTTAATCACTATCTCACTTTTGAAAATCTTACTTTGTGTGTATGTGATTTGAAAAATATTTTGAAAAGACAATGTAAGACTGACTTTGTAATAATTCTTATATCAGTCCTCAAGAATGTGTACAAAGTGTTTGCAAATATTTTAAAAGTGTGACGTGTCAAAAATTTTTTTTTAGAAAAGATTGTGAGTAAGCGATTAGCAGTTCTTACCCACTCAAGGTCTTTCTTGTTATTTTCCTTCTCCTTTAGAGATAGAGATATTCATACCATTAGTTCGTAGATAGCCTTATCTATTGGATATGAAAGGACAAGCGAAGGATCGTCGAATGGTCATCAAAGGCAACAAATAGAGATACTTTAGCAATTTATCAGAGGGACTATATCATTTTTCATAGGCAACGTTGAAGGGTCATCGAGGGACTATGATCTTTATTCGAAGGGACTTTGCTAAAGTATCCCTACTTTCGAAGAACGTGACCATGTTTCTGAAGGAAACAAAGAGAGGTTACCCTAGAGGTGTGAGTGTGAATAGTGTATTGATTTCAGTTATCTAATCTTGGGATTAGGGTTTGCTATCGAGTGTTTTTAGATTTTGTCGTACATGCCTAGTTACTAGCAGTTGGATATATATATATATATATATATATATATATATATATATATATATATATATATATATATATATATATATATATATATACAAAATTAATGGTGCGGAAAGTAAACCCTACGCTGTTACAAGGCTTTGGGTAGTTACATAATGGATGAGTGCGAGAATTTAAACCTATAACTATTACAACCTCGGAGCAGATACAAAATAGGAAGAAATGTGGGAAGTAAACATAAGTTATTACAATACGAATAATGTGACCTATACATTTATCTAGGAATTTTAAATAGAAAAGAAAAAAAATTGAAAAAGAGGAGAAAATATTTTAAGGTTTTAGAAAATAATTTTAAATGATAAAAAAATAATTAATAAAACCTAAAATCTCTAATTAATTTTAATATTTTTTTAAAAATAGGTTTAATTACTTTAATTAATTAATAAAAAGTCAAAATTTAATTGTTACAAAAAACCTAACCCTAATTTAATAGTATTAGAAAAAAAATTAGGTTAATTGATTGTTTTTGAAAATAATTAGGGTTTAATCAAAAGAAAAGGAAAATTAATTTAAAGAGAAAAGGAAATAGGGTTAGTGAAAAATATGAAGAAAAAAATAATGTATGGGGTGGGTGTTGAATCCACGCCCTTTAGCATTCTCCACGCATAGCTTACTACCAGGCCAAGCGCTGGTTGGTGTTAGAAACATAGGCGCGTTGCATAATATATTAAACCTGCGGAAATTGGAAAATAACAAGAAAATTTTGTAAAAGGCATGGATCGAACCCACACCCTTGTGTACCAATGCCTTATCACGTGCTTCCTTGCCACTGGCGTGGTTGTTTCATCCGTGAATGTAATCAAACAAAACAAATATAATATCAACGAAATCAGAGAGACTGGAGAAGCGCTGGAACCCTAGCTCCGGTCGTCTTCTCCAATGAGACGTTTTACTCCACCTGCAAAATAACACACGTAAATGGTCAAATAGAACCCTATCCCCCTATTTGAGGGTTGCGAATTCGATATGGGCCTTAGTTTTGGCTGAATCGTCCTGTACAAAAAGATATAAAGAAATAAATGCACTATGGCACGATTATGGTAATGAAGTATTATGGCGTTATGGGACTCATGTAATGGTTCAAACCTATCCTATTACATCTCATGAACACATTAGTATGGTTAGTTTCACTCAAAACATGATAAAAATAAAAATAAGAATTTAAAAATAATGTAAACTAATGATGCTTGGATGCACGTTCCAGACACTTTTGATCATCAAGAATGATCTAATCTTACCCTATAACATCTCAAGAACGATTTGTAATGGATGGCTTGCCTTGGAAAGGGCTGAAAATAAGGTTTCAAGTTTGCCCTACTTTGAGAAATTTTGAGGATTTTGGGAGAGTATTCTTGCAAGGTTTTTTCGTGTCTTTGGTCTGAAGATAATAAGCATATATAGGAAGAGATTAGGTCAAGAAAAATGGGCTTGGACCTCTTGCAAAACATCCTTTGATTCTTGTTTGAAAATAAAATTGGAATAAGACAAAACATGAAGATTTTGTTTTGAAAATAAGCTTCACACAGTTTCTAATGCAATCTTGGGCCTCCAAAAGACTTGAAACAAAATCCTTTTAAGCCTTATACCTCCACTTACTATTTATTTGATTTAATTTGCATTTAAATGAATAAAAATTTAAATAAAAGAAATGAAAATCATTAAAAATATAAGAATGGTTTTGGGGGTCCTCTAACATGTCATGAACATGTTTGAACTTCAAAAATTAGGCCCATTAGTCAAAAAGCCTAAAATTGTTCAATTGAGGTTTCATGCAATTTCACAAAATTAGCCAACTTGTGTAACTCATAACTTGCTCAAAGTTTGTCATATGAAAGTAATCCTAGACTTTTTGGAAAGCTCAAGATGTCCCGTACAACTCTCATGTTGATCATTTTTCCATTTAAGACTTTATCTTGATGTAAATTTCTTTGACAAAAAGTGTCTTCTTGTTGACTTTTGAAATGACCTATAATGTTTTGGCCCATATCTCTCAAATGAAGCATTTTTGGGCCTTGAGCTTAGAGAGACAAAGTTGTAGAGAATAAAATTTCCATCAAAATGAGCTTTGGTTGAGAATTTTCTGATAAAGCATGTGAATGTTATGTTTGGTCAAAGTTCAGTTGACTTCTCCTAAAGAAAACTCTAATTTAGCAACTTTTGACTTTTGATGAATCTTGAGTTTTCTTGATGAATCATGATCAATCCTTCATCAAATGATGGATGTAACTTCAAAATATTGATGTTGACCAAAAATCTTGAAGTTTGACTGTATGTTGACCAAAGTTGACTTTTACCTAATATAATTAATTTTCAATCATCTGAGCAATTGATTGAGCAAATTTGTGATGTAAGGCTTGAAACATGATATGAGAATTCTTTGAAGCATATGAGAAACCATGAAATCCACTAGAGGCATTAGAAGCCCAATCTTCTTTGATAAAACAAAAACCCTAGTTGTAGACCACTGCCTAGGAGGAGGATTCATCTTATCATTTCTTGAGTCATTGAGAACCTTAGGAGCATGAGAAGATATCTTGAATCATGTTGTATTGAGAATGGGAGGGCAAATTTTTGGGTACAACAATTGTCCCTGTTCAATCTTCTTAAACCTGAAGAGTTAGATTGGCATGCTCGCCATTCGGGATCTGAAGGTGGAAGAGGATTGAACACTTAAGTGCCTAGAAATTTGCACTCACATATGCACGAAGTAGCACTGTTGGTTGATTATATCGGAAATGGGCTTAAAGATGCCATTTTGAGAGGTGACGGGATACCGTTGGAGAAGGGCTTAAAGATGTCACCCAAAGTAACTGTTGATAGGAGTATTAGAATAAGTCTACGCCTGACTGTATCTGAAGAATGCTTTTCAGGATTTTGTCTATGAAGGGGAAATGCTTTTCAGAATGGAGCGCCGAAGGGGGTACTTTTCAGAATAAACTTCCGAAGGAAATGCTTTTCAGAATGAACTGCCGAAGGGTAAATGCTTTTCAGCATGAAGTGTTAAAGGTAATGCTCGCCAGAACTCGGCCTTTGGGAGGAATGCTTTTCAGTATTTTGTTTCTGAAGGGGGAATGCTTTTCAGAATGAAGCGCTGAAGAAGATGCTTTTCAGAATAAACTTCTGAACATAATGCTTTTCAGAATGAAGTGTTGAAGGGGAAATGCGTTTTAGAACTCCTCTGAAGGAAATGCTTACCAAAACTCGGTCTCTGGTGGAAATGCTTTTTAGGTTTCCTTCTCTGAAGGGGAAATGCTTTTCAGGATGAAGTGCTGAAGGAGACGCTTTTCAAAATAAACTTTCGAAGGAAATGCTTTTCAGAATAAAGTGATGAAGAGGAAATGCATTTAAGATCTCCTCTGAAAGAAATGATTTCCAAAACTCTATCTCTGGTGGAAATGCTTTTCAGGATTGTCTTTGAATGGGAAATTCTTTTCAGGATGCAGCGCTGAAGGTGACACTTTTCAGAATAAACTTCTGAGGGAAATGATTTTTAGAACTCAGTCTCTGAAGGTAATCACTTGGTCATGTAGACAGCCATCCTGTCTTGTTTCGAGAATTGATCCATAACATGTTTGTAAATTATTGGTAGTATCTGTTTATTTGCGAATTTAACCTAAAAAGGAAAAGTTAGTTCTGTGCAATGTCATGATGTAATGCATTTCGTAATGATTCTCTCAAAATAAATGAGAATGATATATGCATATGTCATGTTTTTTTACAAATGATGTATGGATGCAATGTGTTATTGGAGCGTATCGGTAGCTTTGTATAATAATGTATGGCTAGGGAAATAAATCTTTGACTATTGTTGGGGATGAAGACAGTATTATTCAATTTGTTTAGAATGCCTCTACTGGGGATTTCTGCTTTCCATTTGAGGACACACCGGTGGGCATCTTTGACTTCTATTTGGGGATAGAAGCATTCAAGGAGAGTCGGCCAGTCGTTGTTCTGTGAAGGACTTGGTTCTTGTATGGGGATAAGAAGAGATGAAACTTCTCTAATGTGCAGTCTATCCAGGTTTCAGATATGAGTATTAACATTTCTAGGGAGGATAACGTTGAAGGTCATCTAGTCGGAGAAGAGAATCTTGTCAAGGAATTTTTTGCAATGTTTGAGAAATAAACTTCGATGTTGAAATAAACCCTATAGACTATGGCTACTTAAATGGGGAAATAATCTTTGATGGGATTTACTCGTGGAGAAAGATCTGCGGAAATTTATGGTCAACTTTGAACTTTATCCCAACTCCTGAAGTCTCTCGTAAATACTAATCTTGTTTTCTTGCATATATTTGTAAACGGTAATCATGTTCAAATGCATATGTTCATTCAATATAATCATTTGGAGTATTTGTAAACAAAACAGAGAAAGTAAAAATAGTTTTTTGAATTTGAAACTGATTGTATTAATTTGGAAAGCTTGCCTATAAACAAACAATTTTATACAAAGAGACAGAGATCCTAGTAAGAGGAAATCTTCGTAAAAGGTGTACAGAGAGAAGAAAAACAACTATGTGGAAATGATCCCATCGAGTTTCAACTCTGCTATTGCCCCTATGTCTTCAAGCATATCATCCCTCACTATTGGAAGAAATTGATTGAGTTGATATGTACCATTTGAACTTGATGTCGGTAATTATGCTATCTGTAATTAGATGGGTGATCCAACGGAACATAGTCGTACACTTTAATCCCTAACTTTTTCCTGGGCCGCCTTTTCGGGTTTTCAGTCCACCAGGATATCCTTTTTTTGCCAAAGCCTCCTTTTTCAGGTTTTCGACTTGCCAGATGTACATTTTTTATGTATATCCCTAATTTTTTCCCAAACCCTTTTGGTTCGTCTGGATGCCCTTGTTTTTGCCTAGGCCAGTCAACCTAGTGGGTCTCTTTTATGTGTAGTATTTTTTAACTATGTACACGCTCACAGGGTGTGGAATATCTTCACCATCCATGGTGGTGAGTATCATAGCACCGCCAGAAAATATCTTCTTGATCACAAATGGTCCTTCGTATGTGGGAGCCCATTTTCTCCTGGGATCACCTTGTGGTGAGATAATGCTCTTTATAACCAAATCACCGGCCTGGTATACCTGTTATTTAACTTTCTTGTTAAAGGCCTTGATCATGCGCTTCTGATACATCTGACCATGACAAATAGCCGCAAGCCTTTTCTCATCAATCAAATTTAATTGGTCCAACCTAGTCTAAATCCACTTGTCTTCATCCAAGTTTGTGTCTTTCATAATCCTCAGGGAAGGAATCTGGACTTCGACCGATAAGACAGCCTCCATACTGTAGACCAGAGAAAAAAGGGTTGCCCCAGTTGATGTACGAGCTGAAGTGCGATAACCAAGAAGAGTCAATGGTAACATCTCATGCCAATGTTTGTATGTCACCATCATTTTCTGCAAAATCTTCTTGATTTTCTTGTTAGTGGTTTCCACTGCGCCATTCATCTTTGGTCGGTACGGAGAAGAATTGTGATGCTTAATCTTGAACTGCATGTAGAGTTCCATGATCATAGTATTGATGAGGTTGGTACCGTTGTCTGTGATGATCCTTTCAGGTATGTCATACCGACAAATGAGATTATGCTTAATGTACCGGGCCACTACATTCTTGGTAACAGAGGCAAACGAGGCTGCTTCAACTTACTTCGTGAAATAATCAATAGCGACCAGGATGAAATGATGCCCATTAGACGTAATAGGCTTAATCTCTCCAATCATATCAATGCCCCACATCACAAACGGCCAAGGAGAAATCAAGACATTTAAAGGAACCGGAGGCACGTGTACTTTGTCAGCATAAATCTGGCATTTGTGACAAGTTCTGGAATGATGATGGCAATCAGTTTCCATGGTCGACCAATAATAACCCGCTCTCAACGTGTTTTTCATCATATCAATCATACCTAAACCAATCAATGACCACCAATAGATACACAACTAAATGACATAGATCCATCATGAAATATGTAGCATGAAAATCACATAAAATTGGTTTGTATATGTCGATTTTCA
The DNA here is from genome assembly GCA_948472305.1 of Vicia faba. NCBI lineage: Eukaryota > Viridiplantae > Streptophyta > Magnoliopsida > Fabales > Fabaceae > Vicia > Vicia faba. The sequence continues at coordinate 546,651,330 of OX451735.1, forward strand.
ACTGGTCTTACTTTACTTTAGTGAGATCATTCAATAAATTTACTCTACAAAATTAAACTGTTGAATATCAAACCTTATTAATTTAGAAAATATCCAAAATCATAGTATGCATACATAATACAAAAACATAGAACATAAAATTCATAATCGACTAACTCGCACTAAACCAAAGATTCCCCTACTGTTAAAACACCCTGTGAGCAGTGTGCTCATGAAAGACCTTGGGCGGAAGATCTTTTATAAGAGGATCTTCTATCATGGAGTTTGTCCCCAAATGTTCTACAGAAATTTGTCTGCTTTGTACCTTTTCCTTAACAACTAGGAACTTGGTGTCAATATGGTTTGACTTGGTCGAGCTACTATTATTGTTGTACTACATGACAGCTGATTTATTATGATAGTATAACTTAATTGGCCTTTCAATTCCTTACATAATTTGCCAGTGACAAGACTCCTCCGCCAAATCTCATGGTTGGATGCCTCATAACATGCTATAAATTATGCTACCATGGTGGATGAAGCCGTAAGAGTTTGCTTGACACTGCACCAAGAAACTATACCACCTGTCAACATGTAGATATAGCATGAATCAGATATTTTACTGTTTTGGCATTCAACAAAATATGAGCCAGAGTATCCAGTGATCTCTAATTGGTTTGCCCTTGTATATGTGAGCATGTAGTCTTTTGTTCTCTTTAAATACCTCGTAACCTTTTTTTTTGTTGCTTTCCAATGATCCATTTATGGATTGCTCAAATATTTTCCTAGCGTCCAATGAGGAATGTCGTTTTGAAATCCATTTGATGGATTTCTAGATCATAATATGAAATAAGAGTCATGATAGTCCTAAAAGAGTCTTTCGATACAACTGGAGATAAAGTCTCTTTAAAGTCAATCCCTTCCTTTTGAGTATAACCCTTAACCATAAGACGAGCTTTATACCTTTCCACATTAACGTTTGAATCCCGTTTGATCTTAAAAATTCATTTACAACCAATGAGTTTCACACCTTCTGGTAATGGGACAAGGTCCCAAACTTTATTGTCTTGCATGAACTTATACTCCTTCTTCATTGCTTCAATCCACTTACCATTATTTTCCTCATGTTCTTGAAGAAAGACTATGTAACCATCCAGAATAGCATTTCTCCTTTCTCTAATTTATCTCTGCAAAAGTATTGGTTCTTGTAACACCCGTTCTTGAGGATTTTGAGTTTGTTCTTCATGAATTACCAAATCATCTTGAGTAGAAGGAAAATCAACAATGTCTTGTGGAGGTTCCACACTTGCTTGATTAAAAGCAACTGTATGAATCGATTCTGGAATTGTTACCGATTCATCGTCTAAAACAAAGTCTCTAACCTTATTCTTCCCCCCAAACTCATATCCTCAAAGAATGTGGTTGCTCTCGTTTCCAAAATTGAATTTAATTTAGGATCATAAAATTTGTAGTCCCTAGATCTTTCAGAATAACCAATAAAGTAGCTGCTCACTGTTCGTGAGTCCAATTTCTTTTCATTTGGCCTATAATTACTTGCCTCAACAGGACATCCCCACACGTGAAAATGTTTTAAACTAGGCGTTCGCTCGTAAGGTGTTTTAGAAGTTGCTTTTGTTGGTACTCTATTTAGAATGTAAGTTGCAGTCTTCAGTGTCTCTCCTCAGAGTGACTTTGGCATGGTAGAAAGATAAATCATATTCCTTACTATATCCTTAAGAGTCTTGTTTTGTCTTTCAGCAATACCATTCATGCTATGTGATTCTGGCATGGTGTACTGTGGGGCGATTCCATATTCAAGAATTTACCATAGGAAGCTATTTGTGTCAAGCAAATATAGATTATCGTGACTCATAAGTGAACCAGTTCCAATAATATTTGAATTAAAAGACAACTGAAATATATTATTCCCAAATGAACACAAATAACCTGATTTGTCCAAATAAGAAACCGAAATTAAATTTCATCTAAATGACAGAACCACAAAAGTGTCTTTCAAATCCAAATAAAATTCCGTACACAGTAACAATCTAAAATGCCATATAGCTTCCACCTCCACCGAATTGCCATCTCCCACATAGATGTATCTTTCAATATTATTTGACTTTCGATTGTTTAGGAAACCCTTTATTGAAACACTGCTGTTAGTAGTTATAGCACAGTCTAACCACCATGTGTTTCCAGGTACTTGATCTAAATTGACCTCAGAACAAATCAAAACATGACTCGTGCGATTGGAGCGATCCCACTTCTCATTGTATTTCCTCTGTTTAGATGAACCGAATTCTAAAGGAGAAGGTGGTTGCTTCATCCTTAATGCAAGGTTAAAATCTATGCAGCCAAGAACAATTTCCATGCTCTTATTCCATTCCTTAAAATTTGTTCCATGAAGGACTCGTACCTTATTCTTACAATTTGCAGATATTGAAGCAATTGTAGCTGAAAAATGAGAACAAAATTAAACATTTTAAATATACTCACATAAAAGAAAACTGAATCATCAATTTGTTCAAATAATAACGTAACTCATCTCAAGATATCTAGTGCACCATGAATATTGAGTCTTTGGACACTAATATTAACTGTTAGTGGTACTCTTGTTGTAATGATTTAACATTGATAATAAAAACATGCCGAATATAAATCCCTCTTTTGATTGCTTTATTGTTCACATGTAAGACATTATAATTATCACATTTTTACCATAGCTGACGCATATGAAAACCGGTCAACCACCAACTATCCTTTGGGTTAATTGCTATTCGCATGGACAAACATACACACAACTAGACATTTTTCATAAGCAATTTCCATAAAAGTGTCACTTTGACGACTTTTTCATTTTAATTACTCACTCAAAAGGTTAAATTACTATATAAAAATTATAATCCGTAGTCAAATTTGAACAAAAATAAAAAAATTAACGGATAAATCAACTAAGAGGCACTGCAATGCAAACCAGTATGACAGACTCGTATTCTAATCCATGACCAATTTATTGTGCAAATCACAACATAACACCATAATTTTAAATTTTACAAAAACAAAAAATTTAATTAAAAAAAATTTACAAAAACTTTTAAACAAGTAGATAACTTGTTACTGTTGCCACTATAACATAACAAGGTGAACTTGTTTTTATAGTTGTCACATACTAATGTCACTGCATATATCTCAAAGTCTCAACCTACTTTTAATTTCAAATTCCATTAACTAAAAAAAATCTCAACAAATAACATATTGTTTCATCAAATGAATCTTAAATAATTATACATAAAAATTAGTTACACATCCATAAATTTGGCCGATATAGAAAAACAAAAGCTATATACAACGTAACTATATAGCAAACATTAGTCACTTAGCATATTTATACAATGAATTGTAATCTTTTATGAAGAAAAATAAATAAATTATAGTATTCAAATTGATGAGGAATAGATATCAATCAGTAATCACCAATGTTTTTCCTTAAAATATGAACAATGATGCGAGCGAACCATGAAGAAGAAGATCAAGTATATGATATTAATACTGAATATTTCTTTTTGCCTTTTAAAACCTTATAATTAATATCTGGCAGTACACAACAACCCTCAATTTTATTAACTCGGTTATTGCTAACACTATTATATTAAAGAGCAATTATTGCTATGCTAAATTATAAAATAAATATTGACAAGAACAATTTTGCAACAAATTTTGCAATTTAGCTAGCCAATTTTCAAGAAAAAAAACAATATATCATTTAAAGGTGTGATATAAACATTCGTTAACAACAACATAAAAATTGTGTAAACTTAAAAAATTTCAAATATAAACTTTTTAACTATCATCATTTCAACCGAAACCTAATAATAATAAACCTTATAAGAATTGAAAGAAAAAAAAACTTAATTTTTGGAATCCTTATATCAAAAGTTTCAAAATCACGTGATAAATCACAACATGAAAAATATTGATTTATACAATTAGAAGATAATTCTAAAATCAAATTAAATCAGATATATGTAGCTCTGATACCATTTGTTAAATTTGTTCATAAGCCTTATAATTTCTATCAATATAAAAATCAATAACATAACTCTAAATAAAACCCTTAAATTTATATTTGAATACAATTATGAGAATGAATACGGAAGCGTACCTGAATTTTTCATTGATAATTACCGAAGGTTTGCGGGTTTGTGATATTTCAATTTGTAGAGTTCCTAATGGCTCATTCATTCTCCTCTGATGGGGATGAAGAGAGAATTTCTGATAAGCCGTTTTGTGTTGTCTACAAATGGGACCATAACCCCTATAAATGACCTTAGGGTTATTTCTTAGTTTTCAATATTCTAATTTGGCCCTTCAACAAATTAGATATTGACTTATAGTATCTACACAATAACTTAACATTTTATGACATTTATGGTTTTAGCCACAGACTTATTATTAATTAGACCAATATAACTTTGGCTGATTACATAATGGCTCTAACACATGTAATATTACATTTGTGTCCCAAAAAATTCTAACAATCAATATGTATATGTTTTAAAAACAATTTTATATTAATATTTTAAAATCAATATATACATATTTTAAAATCAATCTTTAATCAGTCACATGAAGAGTTTTTCAGAATATTTTCACAATTTACAACCTTATCATGATAATTAAAAAATTCAAATAGTTGATGGTAATATTTTATTTATCATTGATGTTGGCGACGTAAACTTTGATTTTCACGATGTGTTTCTATCACCTGGACTTGCTTCCAATTTATTATATGTGGGTCAATTGGTGGATAAAAATCATGATGTTATCTTTTCTAGTACTGATTGTCTTATGCACGAACAGGTGTTTGAGAAGGTGATCACGAATTGGCCTTAAGTGGAAAGATTATTTCCCCTCTAGTTTATTTATTGTTTGTAATAATCTCTTAATTTCTTATGAGGTTTGACATTGGAAAATGGGTCATCTAAACTCTATTTTTTGTCTCATTTATTTAAAATGGATTTTTGGGAAGTAAAATGGAGTTTGTATTACTTATGTTTCATGTGTAGTTTGCAAATTGTGTAACAACACTACTACAAATAATATATGTCACCTCGGACGCGAAATGCATTTAACATCAGCTAAAGAAGAAAGATAACGAAGGATGTCATAAAAGTTGCCACTAATCACCTTAGTGATTTAAAAACTGAGGGATAAAGTTATATACACATGGATTCGAACCTAAGCAGTAACTCTTTTATTATTTTCAAAACTAGCGTATTTTTTATTTTGGTTTATCTAGAAAACCTAGGGATAAATTTTTTTTTTTAATAGTTACATTTCTTATCTAAAATATTATATTGTTTACACAGAATACAAAAATCAAATTCCCTAGAGATCAAGATAAAAATCAAATTCCCTGAAGACCTATATTTTAGATTTTCGAATGATTGAATCTTGAGGAAGATCAAATGTTGGATCTTGCATGCAATTGGTTCTGATGAAAAGAAGTGTAAGATAATTAAAATCAATATTCAAATAAATGATTTTTGGTTAAAATAAATATTTAAGAAAACAAATCTTAAACCCATATAAGTTTCTACTCTTGCAATCTGTAATATGGTGGGAGAACTCACTTTTTTGGTTTTATACAAATGTGCAGATAGCAAGAGTTGCTACCGATTTTTCTTTTATCCAACAAGGAAAGGCTGAAAAGAACAGGAAATACCTTGATATATTTTGAGTTCAGGGGGTAAGTTATAAAAAGGGAAGGTGTTAGCACCATTTTCATCTATAATTATCTACGGGCTCTTAATCGCTAGCTCACTTTTGAAAATCTTACTTTGTGTGTATGTGATTTGGAAAATATTTTGAAAAGACAATGTGAGGCTGACTTTGTAATGATTCTTATATCAGTCCTCAAGAATGTGTACAAAGTATTTGCAAATATTTTAAAAGTGTGCCGTGTCAAAAAATGTTTTTTAGAAAAGATTGTGAGTAAGCGATTAGCAGTTCTTACCCACTCAAGGTCTTTCTTGTTATTTTCCTTCTCCTTTAGAGATAGAGCTATTCATACTATTAGCTTGTAGGTAGCCTTATCTATTGGATATGAAGGGACAAGAGAAGGATTGTCGAATGGTCATCGAAGGCAACAAATAGAGATACTTTAGCAATTTATCAAAGGGACTAGATCATTTTTCATAGGCAACGTCGAAGGGTCATCGATGGACTATGATCTTTATTCGAAGGGACTTTGCTAAAGTATCTCTACTTTTTGAGGACGTGACCATGTTTCTGAAGGAAACAAAGAGAGGTTACCCTAGAGGTGTGAGTGTGAATATTGTATTGATTTCAGTTATCTAATCTTGAGATTAGGGTTTGCTATCAGTTGTTTTTAGATCTTGCCGTACATGCCTAGTTACTAGCAGCTGGATATATATACAAAATTAATGGTGCAGAAAGTAAACCCTATGCTATTACAAGGCTTTAGGTAGTTACATAATGGATGAGTGCGAGAATTTAAACCTATAACTATTACAACCTCAGAGCATATACAAAATAGGAAAAAATGTGGGAAGTAAACCTAAGTTATTACAATACGAATAATGCGACCTATACATTTATCTAAGAATTTTAAATAGAAAAGAAAAAAAGTTTTGAAAAAGAGGAGAAATATTTTAGTGTTTTAGAATATAATTTTAAATGATAAAAAAATAATTAATAAAACCTAAAATCTCTAATTGATTTTAATATTTTTTTAAAAATAGGTTTAATTACTTTAATTAATTAATAAAAAGTCAAAATTTAATTGTTACAAAAAACCTAACCCTAATTTAATAGTATTAGAAAAAATATTAGGTTAATTGATTGTTTTTGAAAATAATTAGGGTTTAATCAAAAGAAAAGGAAAATTAATTTAAAGAGAAAAGGAAATAGGGTTAGTGAAAAATATGAAGAAAAAATAATGTATGGGGTGGGTGTTGAACCTACGCCCATTAGCATTCTCCACGCATAACTTACTACCAGGCCAAGCGCTGGTTGGTGTTAGAAATATAGGCGTGTTTCATAATATATTAAACCTGCGGAAATTGCAAAATAACAAGAAAAATTTGCAAAAGGAAGGGATCGAACCCACACCCTTGTGTACCAATGCCTTATCACGTGCGTCCTTGCCACTTGCGTGGCTGTTTCATCCGTGAATATAATCAAACAAAACAAATATAATATCAACGGAATCAGAGAGACCGGAGAAGCGCTAGAGCCCTAACTCTGGTCGTCTTCTCCGGTGAGACGTTTTACTCCACCTGCAAAATAACACACATAAATGGTCCAATAGAACCCTATCCCCCTAATTTGAGGGTTGTGAATTCGACGGGGGCCTTAGTTTTGGCTGAATTATCCTGTACAAAGAGATATAAAGAAAAAAAAGCACTACCGCACGATTATGGCAATGAAGTATTCTGGAGTTATGGGACTCATGTGATGGTTCAAATGTGTCCTATTAAATCTCAGGAACACATTAGTATGGTTAGTTTCAATCAAAACATGATAAAATTAAAAATAAGAATTTAAAAAATAATGTAAATCAATGATGCTTGGATGCACGTTCCAGACATTTTTGATCACCAAGAATGATCTAATCTTACCCTATAACACCTCAAGAACGATTTGCAATGGATGGCTTGCCTTGGAAAGGGCTGAAAATAAGGTTTCAAGTTTTCCCTACTTTGAGAAATTTTGAGGATTTTGGGAGAGTATTCTTGCAAGGTTTTTTCGTGTCTTTGGTCTGAAGATAATGAGCATATATATATGAAGAGATTAGGTCAAGAAAAATGGGCTTGGACCTCTTGCAAAACACCCTTTGATTCTTGTTTGAAAATAAAATTGGAATAAGATAAAACATGAAGATTTGTTTTGAAAATAAGCTTCACATGGTTTCTAATGCAATCTTGGGCCTACAAAAGATTTGAAACAAAAGCCTTTTAAGCCTTATACCTCCACTTACTATTTATTTGATTTAATTTGCATTTAAATGAATAAAAATTCAAATAAAAGAAATGAAAATCATTAAAAATATAGGAATGGTTTTAGGGGTCCTCTAATATGTCATAAACATTTTTGAATTTCAAAAATTAGGCCCATTAGTCAAAAAGCCCCAAATTGTTCAATTGAGGTTTTATGCAATTTCACAAAATTACCCAACTTGTGTAACTCATAACTTGCTCAAAGTTTTTCATATGAATGTGATCTTGGACTTTTTGGAAAGCCCAAGATGTCTCCTACAACTCTCATGCTGGTCATTTTTCCATTTAAGACTTTAACTTGATGTAAATTTATTTGACAAAAAGTGTCTTCTTGTTGACTTTTGAAATGACCTATAATGTTTTGGCCCATATCTCTCAAATGAAGCATTTTTGGGCCTTGAGCTTAGAGAGACAAAGTTGTAGAGAAATGAGCTTTGGTTGGGAATTTTCTGATAAAGCATGTGAAAATTATGTTTGGTCAAAGTTCAGTTGACTTCTCCTAAAGAAAACTCTAATTTAGCAACTTTTGACTTTTGATGAATCTTGAGTTTTCTTTATGAATCATGATTAACCCTTCATCAAATGATGGATGTAACTTCAAAATATTGATGTTGATCAAAATTCTTGAAGTTTGACTGTATGTTGACCAAAGTTGACTTTTTACACAATACAATTAATTTTCAATCATCTGAGCAATTGATTGAGAAAATTTGTGATGTAAGGCTTGAAACTTGATATGAGGAGTCTTTGAAGCATATGAGAAACCATGAAATCAACTTGAGGCATTAGAAGCCCAATCTTCTTTGATAAAACAAAAACCCTAGTTGTAGACCACTGCCTAGGAGGAGGATTCATCTGATCAATTCTTGAGTACTTGAGAACCTTAGGAGCATGAGAAGATATATTGAATCATGTTGTATTGAGAATGGGAGGGAAAATTTTTTGGTACAACAGCTGCCCCTGTTCAATCTTCTTAGACTTGAAGAGTTAGATTGCCATGCTCACCATTCAGGATCTGAAGGTGGAAGAGGATTGAACACTTAAGTGCCCAGAAATTTGCACTCACATATGCATGAAGTCACATTGTTGGTTGATTATATCGGGAATGGGCTTAAATATGCCATTTTGAGAGGTGACGGGATACCGTTGGAGAAGGGCTTAAAGATGCCATCCAAAGTAACTGTTGATAGGAGTATTAGAATGAGTCTACGCCTGACTGTATCTAAAGAATGCTTTTCAGGATTTTGTCTCTGAAGGGGAAATGCTTTTCAGAATGGAGCGCCGAAGGGGGTACTTTTCAGAATAAACTTCCGAAGGAAATGCTTTTCAGAATGAACTGCCGAAGGGTAAATGCTTTTCAGCATGAAGTGTTAAAGGTAATGCTCGCCAGAACTCGGCCTTTGGGAGGAATGCTTTTCAGTATTTTGTTTCTGAAGGGGGAATGCTTTTCAGAATGAAGCGCTGAAGAAGATGCTTTTCAGAATAAACTTCTGAACATAATGCTTTTCAGAATGAAGTGTTGAAGGGGAAATGCGTTTTAGAACTCCTCTGAAGGAAATGCTTACCAAAACTCGGTCTCTGGTGGAAATGCTTTTTAGGTTTCCTTCTCTGAAGGGGAAATGCTTTTCAGGATGAAGTGCTGAAGGAGACGCTTTTCAAAATAAACTTTCGAAGGAAATGCTTTTCAGAATAAAGTGATGAAGAGGAAATGCATTTAAGATCTCCTCTGAAAGAAATGATTTCCAAAACTCTATCTCTGGTGGAAATGCTTTTCAGGATTGTCTCTGAATGGGAAATGCTTTTCACGATGCAGCGCTGAAGGAGACACTTTTCAGAATAAACTTCTGAAGGAAATGATTTTCAGAATTCAGTCTCTGAAGGGAATCACTTGGTCATGTAGACATTCGCCCCGTCTTGTTTCGAGAATTGATCCATAACATGTTTGTAAATTATTGGTAGTATCTGTCTATTTGCGAATTTAACCTGAAAAGGAAAAGTTAGTTATGTGCAATGTCATGATATAATGCATTTCATAATGATGCTCTCAAAATAAATGAGAATGATATATGCATATGTCATGTTTTTTTACAAATGATGTATGGATGCAATGTGTTATTGGAGCGTATCGGTAGCTTTGTATAATAATGTATGGTTGGGGAAATAAATCTTTGACTGTTGTTAGGGATGAAGACAATATTCTTCAATTTGTTTAGAATTCCTCTACTGGCGATTTCTGCTTTCCGTTTGAGGACACGCCGCTGGGGATCTTTGACTTCTACTTGGGGATAGAAGCATTCAAGGAGAGTCGGCCATTCGTTGTGTTGTGAAGGACTTGGTTCTTTCCTGGGGATAAGAAGAGATGAAACTTATCTGATGTGCAGTCTATCCAGGTTTCAGATATGAGTATTAACTTTTCTGGGGAGGACAACATTGAAGGTCATCTAGTCGGAGAAGAGAATCTTGTCAAGGAATTTTTTGCAATGTTAGAGAAATAAACTTCGATGGGGAAATAAACCCTATAGACTATGACAACTTCAATGGGGAAATAATCTTTGATGGGATTAACTTGTGGAGAAATATCTGGGGAAATTTATGGTGAACTTTGAACTTTATCCCCACTCCTGAAGTCTCTCGTAAATACTAATCTTGTTTTCATGCATATATTTGTAAACGGTAATCATGTTCAAATGCATATGTTCATTAAATATAATCATTTGGCGTTTTTGCAAACAAAACAGAGAAAGTAAAAATAGTTTTTTGAATTTGAAACTGATTGTATTAATTTGGAAAGTTTTCCTATAAACAGGAAATTTTATACAAAGAGACAGAGATTCTAGTAAGAGGAAATATTCGTAAAAGGTGTACAGAGAGAAGAAAAACAACTATGTGGAAATGATCCCATTGAGTTTCAACTGTGATATTGCCCCTATGTCTTCAAGCATATCATCCCTCATTGTTGGAAGAAATTGATTGAGTTGATATGTACCATTTGAACTTGATGTCGGTAATTATGTTATCTGTAATTAGATAGGTGATCCAACGGAACATAGTCGTACACTTTAATCCCTAACTTTTTCCTAGACCTTCCTTTCGGGTTTTTAGTCCACCGGGATATCCTTTTTTTTTTCAAAGCCTCCTTTTCAGGTTTTCGACTTGCCAGATGTACATTTCTTTATGTATATCCCTAATTTTTTCCCGAACCCTTTTGGTTCGCCGGGATGCCCTTGTTTTTACCTAGGCCAGTCAACCTAGCGGGTCTCTTTTATGTGTAGTATTTTTTAACTCTGTCCGCGTTCACATGGTGTGGAATATCTTCACCGTCGATGGTGGTGAGTATCATAGCACTGCCAAAAAATATCTTCTTGATCACAAATGGTCCTTCGTATGTGGGAGTCCATTTTCTCGTGGGATCACCTTGTGGTGAGATGATGCGCTTTATAACCAAATCATCGGCCTGTTATACCTATTATTTGACTTTCTTGTTAAAGGCCTTGATCATGCGCTTCTGATACATCTGACCATGACAAACAGCCGCAAGCCTTTTCTCATCAAACAAAAATTTATCTGGTCTAGCCTAGTCTGAATCCACTTGTCTTCATCCACATCTATGTCTTTCATAATCCCCAGGGAAGGAATCTGGACTTTGACCGGTAAGACAACCTCCATACCGTAGACAAGAGAAAACAGGGTTGCCCCAGTTGATGTACGAGCTGAAGTGTGGTAACCATGAAGAGTCAATGGTAACATCTCATGCAAATATTTGTATGTCACCGTCATTTTCTGCAAAATCTTCTTGATGTTCTTGTTAGTGGTTTCCACTGCGCCATTCATCTTTGGTCGGTAAGGAGAAGAATTGTGGCGCTTAATCTTGAACTGCATGCAAAGTTCCGTGATCATAGTATTGTTCAGGATGGTACCGTTGTCTGTGATGATCCTTTTAGGTATGCCATATCAATAAATGAGATTATGCTTAATGTACTGGGTCACTACATTCTTGGTAACGGAAGCAAACGAGGCTACTTCAACCCAATTCGTGAAATAATCAATAGGGACCAGGATGAAATGATGCCCATTAGACATAGTAGGCTTAATCTCTCCAATCATATCAATGCCCCACATCGCAAACGGCCAAGGAGAAATCAAGAAATTCAAAAGACCCGGAGGCACGTGTACTTTGTCAGCATAAATCTGGCATTTGTGACAAGTTTTAGAATGATGATGGCAATCAGTTTCCATGGTCGACCAATAATAACCCGCTCTCAGAATTTTCTTAGCCATCATATGCCTACTAGAGTGAGTACCAAAGACTTCTTTGTGCATATCTTCCATAATTTTATCAACTTCCTTCTTGTCTACACATCGAAGCAAAGTTGAATTGTGGTTGCGCTTGTACAAAATTGTGTTACTCAAAAAGAAATTGGCCGAGAACCTCTGTAGGAATTTCTTATCATTAATAGATGCCCCTCATAGATAATCTTGAGTCTCGAGGTATCTTTTCACTTTGTGGTACCAAGGCTTTTCCTCTACTCCATCAGTATCAACTTCGTAGAAATGTGCTGGTTCATTTAGTCTCTCAATAGTAATTTGAGGTGCTTCATTATCCCATCTGACTCTGAACATAGATGACATGGTAGCTAATGTGTCTTCCAATTGGTTCTCTTCTTATGGAATGTGTTCAAAAGTGTTCTCCTCATAGTATGGAATTAATGTTAACACATGCTCTAGATAAGGAATGATATTCTAATTCTTCATATCCCATTCTCCCTTAATTTGACTAATTACCAGGGTTGAATCCCCATATACATCTAAGAACTTGATTCTCATATCAATGGCAGCTTTGCTACCATGATGCATGCTTCGTATTCTACCATATTGATGGTGCAGTCAAAACATAATCTAGCGGTGAAGGGCGTATGGCAACCCTTGGGAGAGACAATCACATCACCAATTCCATTACCAAGTGCGTTGGAAGCTCCATCAAAAACCATAGTCCATCGGGAGCCTGGCTCGGGTCCTTCATACGGTTCAGGTTTTTCATAATCAGTAACTAGCATAATATTCTCATCCGAGAACTCAAAATTCATAGATTGATAGTCATCTACAACCTGGTGAGCCAAATAATCTACCAATACACTTCCTTTGGTTGACTTTTGAGTAGTATATTGAATATCGTATTTTTTCAAGACCATTTGCCATCTTGCTATTCTTCCAGAGAGAGCGGGTTTCTCGAATATATATTTAATTGGATCCATCTTAGAGATTAACAAAGTAGTATGAGGCAACATATATTGTCTTAGTTGGCGAGCAGCCCATGCCAAAGCACAACAAGTTTTCTCGAGCAGTGAGTATATTGTTTCACAGTCGGTAAACTTTTTGCTAAGGTAGTATGTTGCATGCTCTTTTCGACCAGACTCGTCATGTTGCCCCAATACACACCCCATTGAGTTCTCTAACACTGTTAGGTACATGATCATAGGTCTTCCTTCAATCGGTGGCATCAAAATTGGAGGCTCTTGAAGATATTCTTTGATTTTGTCGAAGGCTATATAGAAATCTTCGTTCCACTTCACTACTTGATCTTTCTTTAGTAACTTAAAGATTAGCTCACAAGTAGCAGTCAGATGGGAAATAAATTTGGAAATGTAGTTTAATCGTTTCATCTCATTACATGGAGCTGGCATTTCTTGAATGGCCTTAACCTTGGCAGGATCAACTTTAATACCTTTGCCATTGACGACAAAACCTAGGAGCTTACCGGATATTACCCTAAAGTTGAACTTGTTTGGATTCAACCTCAGCTTGTCTTTCTTCAATCTTTCAAACAACTTGTGCAGGTGGTCAAGATGTTCTTCTTCAGTCTGAGATCTGGCTATCATGTTGCACTGACATTCTTCAAACTGAAAGGCATAACTTTGTAACAGAAAGTGTCCCACTATGTGACGAAAGTAGTCTTTTCCATGTCCTCAGGCGCCATTTTGATTTGATTATAACCGTAGAAACCATCCATGAGGAAAATACTTTATGCTGAGCGGTGTTGTCAACCAGAACATCAACATGTGGAAGCGGAAAGTCATCTTTGGGGCTTGCCCTATTCAAATCCTGTAGTCTATACACATACTCACCTTGCCATCTTTCTTAGGTGCTGGCACCATGTTTTCAACCTACTGAGGATAAGACGTAACATCTAAGAAACCTGCATTGAATTGTTTCATAACCTCAGCCTTGATCTTTTTAGACATCTCGGGACATATACGACGAACCTTCTGCTTTATAGGAGGACAACCTTCCTTCATCGTTAGATGGTGGACCACAATATCAGTATCAAGCCATGGCATCTCTTTGTATGACCAAGCAAAGATATCAACATAGTCACACAACATCTGGATTAGTCTCTTTTTGACACTGTCTTCTAGGTTGGCACCTATCTTGATTTATTTCTTGTCTTCTTCAGTATCCAAGTTCACAACCTCGAATGGCTCTTCATGCGGTCGCGTGGCTCTTTCTTCTTGCATTAACAAACTAGCAAGCTCTCCAGGTATTTCACAATCTTCCTCACTTTCGTCCTTAGCTTGGTAGATCGGATTTTCGAAGTCATAATTGGAAATAGCAGAATTATTATCAATGCGATCCAGGGTGGATATGGATCTAAAATTTGTTGTGTGGGTGTGTGTGAGAATACATATCTATTTTGAAAATAATAAAGTAAAATAAAGACAAGGAGCGCAAAATTTGAATGCAAACATCCAATGATTTATTAAATGAAAATTTGCTGATGAATAATGATAACCCTAACAAATGGACCGTTGTGCCTCGGGTAAGGCACAAGGCTTAAAGTTATTGTTTAAATTACATAACCAAAACTTGAAAGCAAGAAAACAAAAAATAGCATTTACTCCTTACTAAAGGAGATTGATATAAAGTCTTCAGCCTTCCAATTGTTAAGCCCATTGACAGTAGTAGGGAAGATTCAGTTGTCTATGTCGCAGTCACTATCAGCTTCTTCCACAGTGTTGACATGATTATTGTGAACACCATTATTGTTGATGTGGAATGCCGGTCTCCCAGAATTAGCATAAGCACGACGGACAACCCTCTGAGCCTGAGAAGTAAAACCCGAATAAAACTTGTTGGATTTATAAGGGATATCGGGGAGCTGACCCCAAAAAGTGCAACCACCTTCTTCAACCACAACCCTAATGTATTTTAGAGAAGCCATTTTTGATGGAGTCTCAGGAACAGCAGAAACAGCTTTATCAAACGAAGTTGTGTAAGAAATAACTTCAAAGGTGTGGCAAGGAGTCTCAACGAATTCACCATCCACCTCGACATACTTGAAAGAATTAAAATGGCTCACCATATATTCTTCTTCGCCACAAACTGTAACGATCATTCC
The DNA here is from genome assembly GCA_948472305.1 of Vicia faba. NCBI lineage: Eukaryota > Viridiplantae > Streptophyta > Magnoliopsida > Fabales > Fabaceae > Vicia > Vicia faba. Next base: position 546,666,726 of record OX451735.1, read on the forward strand.
TCTCACGGGATACTTTAATTTCTGGTGTAAGGTAGAAGTAACAACACCTTCCCCGTGAATCCAAGGGCGTACCACAAAACAAGAATAGGCTGGACGAATATCCATCACATAAAAAGTAGATTCGAGGATCTGGCAACCCACTTTGATTGGAAGATCAACCTCTTCATGCACCATTCTCTTCAAACCATCAAAAGCTCTTACCACAATATCACTGGGTTTTAGAATAATCCCTTCATAGTCAAGTTTGTCTAAAGAAGCTTTTGGCAATACATTCAACGAGGAACTTGTGTCTACCAACACGTGAGATAAGGTAGTTCCCCTACACTCAATGGAGACATGCAAGGCCTTATTATGATTTCTTCCTGCGGGAGTTAAGTCTGTGTCAGAAAAGCCTAGCCCATTATCAGTCGTCAGGCTAACAATATGATTTTCGAACTGATCAACAGATATTTCTTGCGGTACATGAGCAGATTTTAAGAATCTCACCAAATCCGGAGCATGAGCTTTGAAGTACAACAAAAGGGATATCATAGATATTTTGGAGGGTATCTTCCCCAGCTGTTCAACAATCTTGTAGTCACTTTTTCGAATAATCTTTAATATTTCCTCCATCTATTACTTGGAGGGGTTCTTCAACAGTAACTTCTTTTGGTGCCTCCGTCTGGGCAGCCTTAGTCATATGTTCTTCTCCTCGAGTTTCATTAGTAGATTCAGTAGCAGTGATACAAACTGGTGCAATAACAATCTTCGGAGAGATCTCTGAAGAGAAAACCCTTCCACTTCTGGTAACCTTAATAGTCCCAGCAATATTTCCAACATCGAGATCAATGACTTCATCATTTTCAATCAACGATTCTTGCTTGACGCCATGGTAGTAGACATCAGCTCCACAATTCCAAGGGATAACTTTATTAGAGGAATGTGGAATTGGCCCAGGTGCAGTAATAATCAGAGGAGAAATTCTATATTCAACAGTAATCTTCACAAGACATTTAGAAGTGATCCTTATAGGAGTACCAGAAATTGTAGACACGTCTTCAAGATTCATGTATTGGGATGTACTCTCCACAGAAGGAGCCTTCTCAAAAGGAATTTTATCGAATAGAATCACACGATCATCTATCAAACACTGATACCTTCTTTCAGTAATGCACAACCATTAGACTAGGATGCAAAATAGTAGCAGTCTTCGATGCAACCCATAAATAAATCAGCTTGCATCAGTTTCTTCTTAATAATCATCAGAGGAGTAGTCAAATCATTCACAGTAGAAACATAAGAAATATCTTCAATATCATTAACGCCCTTGTCGTGATTGGGAATAGGCGCAATAATCACATTAAGAGTCTCAAGAGGAGCAAATTAAATTTCCTTAGCATCAATCATGTATTGGATCTTATTCTTCAGAGCCCAATAGTTGTTAGTGTCGTGCTTGGGGCTCTCAGAGTGATACACACACCTTGTGTTGGGATTGTAGCGGGGAGAGGAAGTGTTAGGATTCTAAGGAGGTTCTCTCAATGTAACCAGCTCTGCCTTTAACATGTATTGCAATGCTTGCGCCAATGGCATGTTGGTCTTTGTTAACTCTCTCCTAGGGGCTTCCTGCCTATGTTGATTATATTGTTGTTGTTATGTTGCACTGGTGCAGGATTAGAGATTAGTACTACCCCCACAGATTGGTTGCGATTTCTCTCATTACGAACCTTCTATCTGTACACAACATTGGATTCTCTTTTACCTTTATAAGGCTTATTCACAACATTTGAAGATATAGCCACTTGGATTTTTCCACTTCTGATTCCATTTTCCATACGTTCCCCTGTCAAAATCAGTTCAGTGAAACCAGCCGAAGAACTTCCTAGTAGATGATTATAAAAAGGACATGTCAGTGTGCTCATGGGCATGTCAACCAGCTCTTTATCCCCCAATGGAGGTTGGACTCTGCCTGGAAGATCTCTCTATTTCTGGGCATACTCTTTAAAGCCTTCGTCAGAGCCTATGGTCATACTATGTAGTTGTATACGGGTTGGTGCAAGATCAGCATTATATTGGTATTGCTTATAGAAAGAAGCAACCAAATCTTGCCAAGTGTGAATATTGGTCCCTTCTAGTTGATAGAACCATTCCAATTGTGTTCCAAATAGGCTCTCTTAAAAGAAATGGACCCACAACTTCTTATTAGTAGTGTGCGGTTGGATTTTCCGAACATAAGACCTCAAATGCAACTTTGGACAAGAAATACCATCATACTTGGAAAAGGCAAGAGTCATGAACTTAGGAGGAATGACAACTCTTGAAACCAGACCCAAATCATCGAAGTTTAATCCATGCACTTTCTGGATCTCTATATCTCTCAAACGCTCTTCTAGAAGCTTATACTTTTCATCAGCAGAGGGATACTGCTCATCCAAGTAATCATCTTCCTCTTCATCAAGACTTTTGTTAGAACCAAGATTGCTTCTTTTAGTCTTCGCACTCTTACTATCTTCATCCTGCTTGTCCTCTTCATCGGACGAGATGCTAAGATCTCGAGCTTGCTTGACAGGACCTCTGAACCTTCTTCCCATGTTAAGAACACCAATTGGTTTCTTTGCTTTCTTATTTTTTTTGCTGGTGACAAGTACCTTTAATTTTTCCCGCCCCTTGGCTAAAATCAGGAACATTTGTAGGAATTGAGCATTCTGAGCTTGAAGATTTTTTATTATTTGTTCAAGATCCATGTTTTCCCGTTCGCACTAACCGTATCCATCACTTTAACCATATCGATCTACGCCGTATAGTTTTCATGATATATTGCTACTTACCTAACGCATCCCTAGATCCGGGTGTAGGATATTACAAGAAAATAAATCCAAGAAATCCTTAAATTTAAAGCAAACAAAGCAACAAAGAAAGCAGGTAAAGTGATCTAACCCTAAGGTAACCCCTTTTTTTTTAAGATGAACATCTCCAACAGAATCACCAGTTCTGTAATACAGTGGGAGAATTGACTTTTTTGATTTTATCCAAATGTGAGGATAACAAGAGTCACCACTGACTTTTCTTTTATCCAATAAGGAAAAGATGAAAAGAATAAGAAAGACATTGATATATTTTGAGTTCTGGGGTTAATCAATGGAATGTGTTAGCATCCTTTTCATCCGTAGTCATCTACGGGCTCTTAATCGCTAACTCACTTTTGAAAATCTTACTTTGTGTGTATGTGATTTGAAAAATATTTTGAAAAGCCAATGTAAGGCTGACTTTGTAATGATTCTTGTATCAGTCCTCAAGAATGTGTATAAAGTGTTTGAAAATATTTTGAAAGTGTGACGTGTCAAAAAAATGTTTTTTAGAAAAGATTGTGAGCAAACGATTAGCAGTTCTTACCCACTCAAGGTCTTTCTTGTTATTTTCCTTCTCCTTTAGAGATAGCGCTATCCATACCATTAATTGCTAGGTAGCCCTATCTATTGGATGTGAAGGGACAAGCGAAGGGTCATCGAATGGTCATTGAAGGCAACAGATAAAGATACTTTAGCAATTTATCGGAGGGACTAGATCATTTTTTGTAGGCAACATCGAATGGTCGTCGAGGGACTATGATCTTTATTAGAAGGGAATTCTATAAAGTATCCCTACTTTCAAGGGACGTGATCATGTTTCCGAAGGCAACAAAGAGAGGTTATCCTAGAGGTGGGAGTGTGAATAGTGTATTGATTTTAGTTATCTTATCTTGAGATTAGGGTTTGCTATCAGTTATTTTTAGATCTTGTCATACATGCCGAGTTACTAGCAGTTGGATATATATATATATATATATATATATATATATATATATATATATATATATATATATATATATATATATATATATATATATATATATATATATATATATATATATATATATATATATATATAATTAAAGGCGCGGAAAGTAAAACCTATGCTATTACAATGCTTTGGGGCAGTTTCATAATGGATGAGTGCGAGAATTTAAACCTATAACTATTACAACCTAGGAGCAGATATAAAATAGGAAAAAATGCGGGAGGTAAACCTAAGTTATTACAATACGAATAATGCGACCTATACATTTATCTAACAATTTTAAATAGTAAAGAAAAAAAGGTTTTGAAAAAGAGGAGAAAATATTTTAGTGTTTTAGAAAATAATTTTAAATGATAAAAAATAATTAATAAAACCTAAAATCTCTAATTGATTTTAATATTTAAAAAAAAAGAGGTTTAATTACTTTAATTAATTAATAAAAGGTCAAAATTTAATTGTTACAAAAAAAACATAACCTTAATTTAATAGTATTAGAAAAATATTAGGTTAATTGATTATTTTTAAAAATAATTAGGATTTAATCAAAAGAAAAGGAAAATTAATTTGAAGAGAAAAAGAAATAGGGTTAGTGAAAAATATGAAGAAAAAATAATGTATGGGATGGTTGTTGAACCCACGCCCTTCAACATTCTCCATGCTTAGCTTACCACCAAGCCAAGCGACGGTTGGTGTTAGAAACACAGGCGTGTTGCATAATATATTAAACCTGCAGAAAGTGGAAAATAACAAGTAAAATTTGCAAAAGACAGGGATCGAACCCACACTCTTGTGTACCAATGCCTTATCGTGCGCGCCCTTGCCACTGGGATGGCTGTTTCATCCGTGAATATAATTAAACGAAACAAATATAATATCAATGAAATCAGAGAGACCGGAGAAGCCCTGGAGCCCTAGCTCCGGTCGTCTTCTCCGGTGATACATTTTACTCCACCTGCAAAATAATACGCGTGAGTGGTCAAATATAACTTTATCCCCCTAATTTTAGGGTTGCGAATTCGATGGTGGCCTTAGTTTTGGCTGAATCGTCTTATACAAAGAGATATAAAGAAATTAATGCAAAATGGCACGATTATGGCAATGAAGTATTCTGACGTTATGGGACTCATGCGATGATTCAAACCTGTCCTATTACATCTTAGGAACACATTAGTATGGTTAGTTTCAATCAAAACATGATAAAAATAAAAATACGAATTTAAAAAATAATACAAATTGGTGATACAAGCTTCCATTTAATCCATGTTCAACACCAAACTTGTTTATCCTTTCACCATCTTCATGTTGATGTCAAAACCCCATCATTTGAGTCATTATTCCAAGAGATATGAGATATTGAAGTTGGTATGTCAATTTGGTAAAATTGACAATAACTTAGAATTTTTTTTTAAGTTCTTGGAGTCAATTTTGAAGAGTTGTTTTCAAGGCCAATTTACATGTTGATTCAAGCACTTTTCCAGGGGACCTCTATCATCAATGTTGCTCATTTTTATATCATCTTTATCTTGAAACCAAAAGCTCATCATTTGGATCACTATACATCAAGTTAGAGGCGTGCGAAGTCAGGGATTCAACTGGTTCAAATTGACAAGTTATTTAATTTCTAAGTGTGAACTCAGTTTTGATGAGGTCTTTTTGAGGCCGAGTTACATGGAGATTTAGGCATCCTTTTAACTTGTTTCCAATACCAATTTTGTTCACTCTCATGCTCTCTTTCATTTGACACTAATTTTGTGTCAATTGATGCAACACACATTAAAATATATTCACTTGGAGTCAGCACCATGATCATGTTTGCATCTAAATTTCAATTGTTGCTAATTTGGTCAAGAGAGCATATTGTTTCATGTCATGTGAGGTTAACATCTCTATTGCAGTGTCACATGCATCATACTCCTTCATTACTTCATTTGGCCACACAAACTCTACACCATGCACCACACCTCTCTTTTTGGACCAAGATAGAAGTTGGTCTTTTTGATAAAACTTGGACATTAAGTTTATCATTCCCACTGCCAGCTCACAAGGTTTTCCCCAAATATGTTTTGTGCTACACAAGGGAAGCAATAACAAGAGCTCCCATAAAAATAATCCGAGCTCACACTCTCATTTTCTCAAGTTGTAAAAACCTCTCAAAACCACTAACAAACTTTAATCATGCTTAACCCACAAACCTCACCTTCTAATCACATTGAATCATTCTTAAGCTTCATATAAAAGCCATTCTCACTCTCTAACCGATTCAGTTACAGAATTTCCACATAAAAACTCAGATTTTTCTCTTTCATTCTCTCAGCTTCAAGCTATCGATTCTCCTCCATTTCTCAGAAATTTCTTGATCTTTCTTCATCATCATCATCTTCACATGAGTAGAGGTTACTGTATGTAGTTTCCATCGTCTGTAATCATCACACATCTTCTGCAACCTTCATTATCTTCTTCAGTCGTGTAGATCCAGTTGAAAGATTTCAAAAAGATTTGAAGCCGGTTGAGCTTTAATTCTTCATCACTGAGGTGCAAAAGGTCGAGCTATAGAGTTTTCTTGAGCTAAAGCGCAGTCAAGATGCAACCGACGATTTTCCGTTTGGTAAATTCCCTTGATCCTTGTTACACTCTTTCAGCACCATTTTAGGGTTTGAATGTGCATTTTTTAGTTTTATTAAGGTTTCGTTCTTGCTTGTTTTTCATGGTGATTGAGAATGAAACATTGGAAATGGATAGTGGATCCGTTTTAGCAACTAAAAACGATGGGGAGGGTGCTTTTATTTTTCATTTTGGTCCAGATTGCCATGAATCACCACCACCCACGGTGGCTGTTGACCAGAAGAGATGGTGGCTAGGGTTACAGATTCAGCGCCATATTTTGTTTTCAAATTAATTGAAGTGATGACACCTCATTGGTCCATGCATTAATCATTTCCTCGCATTATTTTGTTTTAATAAATCAGAATTAAAAACAATTTAATTGTTTGGATTAAACTGGAATTGGGCCTGAGCGTACACCTATCCATACCCCTGTTTTGAGCCCATAGTGTCGTTGTGTCTAAATGTAGTTCACTTGTGTTTTTCCAGTTACACCCCCAGTCTTGCATGTTCATATTTTTCTTTTCTTTTCAATTTTGCTTAAATGTTTGGACTTCTTAGCATGATAAAAATCAATAAAAACATGTTTCATATACTTTAAAGTCTTATCTATTTTTATGTATTTTAATTTTAATTTTTTCATTTATTTTTTATTTAATTTGAAGTCATTTTGTCAAGGTTTGAGATGTTGTTGATACTTTCTTGTGAATTTGATTTGTTGCTCTATTCAAGGTCCTCTTGAGCTATTTTTTTGGGCATGTTTAGACCCCTAAAGGTTGTGTTAATACATGTTGAATTGATGAATAATTCAGAATATGTTTGAGGTTTTGGTGATTGATTTTATTTGAGCTTCGATGCATGTTTTTGTAGTATTTGCTTATGGACCATTAGGGATCCCAATATAAATTATTTTGAGCCAATTTTTATTCTATGTCATGAGGCCTAGATGCTTGTACATTTTAGGTTTAATTGATTTGAGATGTTGGTTTAATTGAAGTATTGGTTAGCTGTTTCTTTTGAACTTTGAACAAATGATAAATGTTGGTACCTTTAGAGATTGATGTCATGATTTGATGCTTTATCTAATATCTTTGTTTGTCAATATTTTGGTCATGTTTAGACACTTAAATGATGATTTTTTTCATGTGAGGTTGATGCAAATTTATGACACATGTGAAGTCTTTTAAGTTGAATCTCTTGGGCCTCGATGCCTTGCATGAATGATAATTGTTTTTTGTGTTGAGGCTACACTTTGAAAGTGACCCTATTATAAATATAGCATGTAGTATTCATAACTTCAATCCAAAACTGTAATAGAAATTGCTTAGTATTAAGCATGACTCTAGCTGATTCTTGTATAGTCCGAGTCTTTTGCTCAACAATTCCATCTTGCTTAGAAGTGATGGAAAATAATTCATGACTGATATCCTAAGAAGCAAAAAATTCAGATAATCTTGCATTCTCAAACTCCTTGTCATGGTCACTTCTAACCTTGACAATCACACTATTCTGCTCCTTTTGAATACTTTGACACATATCTTTGAAGACTTCAAAGGTGTCTAATTTTTCTCTAAGAAAGTTAATCCATGTAAACTAAGAAAAATCATCTATAACCATATAGACATACCTCTTTTCACCCAAACTTTCTATCTTCATTGGTCCCATTAAATCCATATGAAGAAGTTCCAGCACTTTGGAAGAATTCCGATGTTACAACATTGGTGTGACATCTTGTGAGTGCAACTTCATTATTAGATGTTTTGCATGATGTCAAAGATCGGAAAGCTAGCATTTCAGTATGGTGGACGATATCCTTATGTCTTGTGGCACTCCCTTGCATTAGAGGTCTTAGGAATCATTTTAAATAACTTTAAAATTGGTCCCAATCATGAAAAATCAGTTTTTACACAAAATCAGCACTTACGTGTCGACCTGAAATTTGTATGTATTGACACATGAATTCTTCATTTCTGCATTTTATTAAAAGCTTCAGTATGTGTCGGTACATAAAATTTTCAGGTCGACACATGTACTGCAATATTAAAACTTTTAGCATTTCTGCTTGAAAACACAAGCACATGTGTCGACACATATACGATTTGGAGTTCGACACATGTACTGCATTTTTAAAGCCTATAGCTACTGTTTTGCATGAGGCGACAAATAACTTTTTCAAGGAAGTAACTTAAGCGGCGAATAGGTTGCATCTATTGGTCTTGGTCTTGTTGAAGATTAAAATAAGAGAGGGGGTTGAATCGACATCAAACGGTTATGTTTTGTATAGTTGCTCTTGAACACTTCTCTTGTATTCATACTTTTGAAAAGTAAGAAAATATCTCAATTCCACATTAGAATTGGGCGCACACGTACCCATATCCGAGGATAAAAGTGGGAAATTATGTAGATAAATCCTTGTGTTTCTTTTCTTTTATCGCTTTTACTTGCTTTAATATTCTTCAATAAATTATTCAAATATCATTATGTTATCAATTGAATTGTAACTAATATTTCGAACAACTTTTTTATTTACATCAAGTGTTGATATTTCTTTTAATCACTTTTGATTATAAGTGCTTTTGTGCATCAACACAACTTAAAGAAAAATTTTGAAAATTCACTTCTACACCAAGTGTTTGACAAATTGTTTAGCTTGTTCAACTCAAAGGAAAATTACAATGTTCTATCACTTACTCTCATTTACTCTTTATGTGAAATTTGTTGAATGTGTTGTTTGATTGATCAATTAGTAAATAATTTTTCTTTGATTGTTAAAGTTTAAATTGCTTTGTTGTTTAGCTTATAATCACTTTGATTGTAAGTACTTTTTCATATCAACTAAGCTCAAAGAAAATTCTAAAAAATAGATTGCGCGCGACATGTTCGATAAAGTGTCGAGTTATGTTTTTAATATGACTTCATTGGAAATAGGAAACCATTGTGTTGGATATTAAATGGTTAATTGAAATATTATTATGTTCATTGATTTTATCATTATGCTAATTCCATATTGCTCGTGGATATCCAAGTTTCCAATAACTAGGTTCGTTTAGACTACTATATTGATCTAGGCCAAAAACCTTCTATTCAATATTGTTTTTTAAATAAGTCTTAAATAACCATTTTGAAAGGTAGTTTTTATATGGGGATCCATTCACCCTCTCTAGATTCGGTGTCGTAGTCTAACATATCTTAGTTTGCTTCGTAATCTTAAAACTAACACAAACTTTCCTTTCCTCAACCTTGAGTTCTGGGATTCCTCTAATATCTCCTTCAAATATGATTTCCTTCATTATTTTGAGATGATGGTGTCCAAGCTTCTGGTGCCATATCTTCACTTCATCCTTCTTGGTTATTAAATATGTGGAAAACTAAGCAGTTATTTGAGGTTCCCATAGATAATAGTTTTCTTTAAACCTTATACCCTTCATCAGAACAATATCTTTATTATCTTTGACTAAACATCCTGACTTTGAGAAATTGACTAACAATCCTTAGTCACAATCTGACTAACACTGATAGGATTAGTAGTTAGTCCTTTCACAAGAAGAACATCTTCTAGACTAGGAGAGCCATCACACAAAAATTTCTCAACTCCCTTAATTTCATCTTTGAATCCATTAATAAATCTGACAGAACTTGTGGGATGAGACCTAATATCCACCAACAACTTCTGAACCCTTGCCATATGTCTAGAGAATCCACTATTAAAGTACCAGTCTTCTCTAGTTAAAGCTCTCAAAGAAGTATGAGCTATAAGGTTAACATCTCTATCTTTAGAACTTTTTACTCTTTTGATTAGCCTTGGAATGAGTTGAAGGTTTTTTAACTCCATACAATTTGTAACAAAAAGGCTTTATATAACCATACTGACCTCAATAATGACATTTCCAAGTTTAGGATTGGAATTTAGTTGAAGTTACATCATGTCTTCCAGGATGTTGTAAAATATGGGTGATCATGCTGATAATTTTCTTCTTTTCAGAAGGAAAGAACTTTTCTACAAATCTTTTCTTTTGTTGATTATCAAATGGGTAATTAACTCCTGTATCTTCAGCTTCTTTCATCATATCAGCTCCATTTTTCATCTTTCTCAAAGAACCTTTCATGTTATTATGCTTGGAATTTAAGAGAGTTACTTCATTTTGTAAATGAGAGACAGTACATAGAAGTTCCTTCTTATCATTCTCAAATTCATCTATGATCTTTCTCGAATTTTCCTCTCTCCTAAGACTTTCTTCACACCTGTCACAAGTTTCCTTGTAGGACACATCAATGTCTTCATAGAGGATATTTTCATCACAAGATTATACTTCATCTGCCCATCTACCAGTGAGAGTAGTGACAAGTTTCACAATCTCAATGTTAGGTTCATATTTTGACTCATCATTATACCAAGATATAGTAAAACCCTTTTTCTTTTTCTTGAGGAAGGTGGGACATTCTAGTCTAATATGACCAAATCATTCACACTCAAAACATTGAATGCCTTTACTTTGATTGTACTTCTATTTAATTATGGTTTTCTTCTGAGAATCATAGTTATTGCTGATGTCAGATGAGATGTTCTTGACACTCGTTCTTCTCCTCTTGTCCATTCTCTTCAATATTATATTGAATTGCTTCCCAAGTAACACAATGGTATTTGACAATCTTTCCTTAGTATCTAAATCAGCATGGCCCTCTTCATCTTCAACATTAGATACAAAAGATATGCTCTTATTATTTTTATTAGACTTGTCACTAATATTCAATTCAAAGGTTTGAAGTGACCCAACAAGTTCATCAACTCTCATGCTGCTGATGTTTTGAGCTTCTTCAATAACTGTTACCTTCATGTCAAATTTCTTAGGTAGAGACCTAAGAATCTTCCTAACAAGCTTTTCTCATGACATATTCTCTCCTAGGGAGTTGGATGTATTTTCTATTTCAAGAACCTTCATATGAAAGTCATGAATTCTTTCATCATCATTCATCTTTAGATTCTCAAATCTAGTAGTGAGAAGCTGAAGTCTGGACATCTTCACTTTATATGCGACTTTATGAGTTGTCCTGAGAATTTCCCAAACATCTTTAGCAAAAGTACAAGTATTAATTAACCTGAAAAAATTCTTGTCCACTCCATTGAATAGAGCATTCAAGGCTTTGAAATTTCCAAGAGATAATTCATCTTCCTCTTTAGACCAGTCTTCTTATGGCTTTAAAGACCGATTCCCATCCCTTTCCTTCACAATAGGATGATTCCATTCTTTTAAAACAATCTTACAAGAAATGTTGTCCATGGATTTCATAAAGGCTACCATTCTAACCTTCCAATGTTATCGTTTCCACCATCTAACAGAGGTGGTCTATTATTGTATCCTCTTTCCTTGTCCGTAGTACAAAAAATTATTCTCCCTGGAGCTCACCCAAAAATAGAACATTGTGCATGCTTTGACGCCAATTGAAATTCTGGCACTTTTAAAATAGATGTTAAAACTGATATCACAACACCAAAGCACAATGTCAAGACAAATGTTAATACATCATTTGCTGACAGAATAGTTTACTTAAAACATTAGATAATGCAAAAAGTATATTTCAAAACAAAGAAAACAAAGTCAATTGTTAACCCAGTTAAGTGCAACATCACCTAATCCGGGGGCTTCTAAGCCAGGAAGGAAATCCACTATGATATTGTTAGTTCAAAGATAAACAACCATAATTTACAACTTATCACCAAATCATTATCTTGTGCAACTTCTACCTAAGAACCTACTAGATATTAGAACCCCCTCTCACTTCCCACAATCACTTCAGTGATAATAACAAAAGACCAAAACAAAAGAACATACTTCCAATTACACACAATACACTATTTCCTTAAAAGCTCATGAGTGATTGGCAATGAACAATAAATAATCAGTTAAACTCTATGCATCGAAAGAGATACATGAGTGACATACAAAAACACAAACACACTTGTAAAACTCTCAAACCCTAAGATTCTTGAAAAACCAAGTTCCCCTTATTTTTTCTTAAGTTCTTGATAAGATTAGGTTTAGCTTTTTCTTTTATAAACTCCTCAATAGTCCATGGGCTTCGAAATCTTGATCCAATTTGTTGTTGATCCACAAGCTGAGGGCTGTAACAATTATGCAGAAAAATATCTTGGAATTATAGAATAAAACATCATAATTTTCCTAAATTATCTTAACATCCAATTTTAGAAACTAATGTACAGGTTAAGAAAAAATTAATCGTTCCAAATAAAATTTTCTTGACCTGCGCAAATAAGTGAGATGTATCCAAGAGAATCTCACAAAGTCAAATTAAATTTGTCAAGAAAGTAACAATAGAACCTGCTATAATAGTTATTCAAGATGTCATGGCATCTTGCTCAACTTCTAGAGTCATCAACACCTTTTATAACAGTTGTTCAAGATGTTGCAACATCTTGCTCAACATCTGGTTGTGTTACATATTTTCCCAAATGAAATATGTTTTTACCAAAATTGCTGCCAATCATAAAACCACATACTTAACATGTGTGATAACAAAAGGATAACTAGGTACCTAACTCCAAAGGTTTAAACATACTTTCCCAAAAGTATCCTACCGGAACATAAGCCATGTTAAAACCGAAAAAACCCTCAAGTGTGTGTTTTGATTACTTTGATGGATTTTGTTAGAACATGATCAAACTCAATATAGGAAGTTTTGCATGTTGATTGAGAGATAACCCTGTTAATTGAGTGAATTATAGTGATATGAGAGATAGGTTAAGTACTTGACAAGGTTGATGATGTTTTTTGAATTTGTCGGATTGAAGTTAGAAACTAGAATGATGGTCATGTAAAACAAATATTAAATGGTAATGCTCATTTTTTATTGTTGAAGTTTGTTTTTCTATTTGAAATGTGAATTTGTAGGATAGTTACTTTAGGACAAGCAACAAATTAAGTTTAGGGTTGTTATGACACTCTGCCATTGCATATATTTGGTAAAATAATTGGAGCAAAACAAGTAAAATATGAGCAAATTTGAGGAATAATGGCCAAAGAATAATGAAAAAATGATTCAAGTATGAAGAAATAGGGACTTAGAGAAATTTTTCTGAAAAAGGAGCAAAAATGAGAAAAGTAACTAGAATAATTACGCTGGTCATCACATGCATGATAGAGTTGGAAAGGTTGCATCACACGCGTGATACTATCCATGATGCGCGTGATGGGTCCTTTTTTGGGAAAATTCGAATGCATTTATTGCACCCTAAAATTTGCCCTCGTATCTCCCTTTCATCTGCCTTATGTTTCACATTTCATTAGCATAACATACATACATTCATAAAGCATCTTTGGTTCAAAGAATCACCAATGTAATGGTTTTATCGTGGTTGGTTTGTGCATATCAAATAAAGTCTGATTCTTCTGTATCTTCTGCAAAATTCACCAATGTCTTAAATCCGAGTTTATTTCTCTATATTTTTCAAAAAGAATCAATGTTTCTACTCATCGTGTTTGAGAATTGGTAATGGTTCTTCAACAAGGTTTCACGGGGCTAGGGATTTATTTCAGGATATCTTTCTTTCCATATCTCAAGTTCTATCTTCATCAAGAGACTTCTCTAATGCAAGGTTATTATGCTGAGTTCATTAATCTTAGGGTTCTTTGACATATTCTCTAATCAGTTGAGGCTTAGATTGCAAGGCATTGTAGCATGACATTCTATGATTCTATTTTTCACTAATTCAAGATCTTTTTAAGGTGTAAGGAAAGATTCATGGTTTGTGTAAGTAATGGGTTCATTTGTCTTTTGATAAATAAATCCAAGGTTTTTTATGACAAGATTGTTTCAAGTACAAGGCTATTATCCATCAAGGATCATCAAAAGGTTAGGGTTTTTATCTTGTGTATGATCATCATCTGAGGTTCTGTTAGTTCTCTTGTTTTAGGATTGGCTTAATTTTTGTAAAATAAATAATAACATCAATAATGTAATGTAGAATAGGATAAGAAGAACAGGTACAACAAAAAGTCCTATTACAATGTCATAACATGTTGTGTTGAACTTTTTCAACAACTGGAACAACATGTCGAAGAAGATGTCTTGACATCACGCCTGCTGAGCTGGGTTAATGAGATTCAGTTTGTTCTTAACATAGGCAGAATATTCAAGAGAATATTATGCATCCTGTGTGGCACATATTTAAACATCTAGAAAATTCAATAAGAAATCAAGGAGAATGAAGACTTTCTAAATAAGTAGATTATTTAGGAAAGTAAATATTGAAGACCTTTCTTGGTGCAGAAGTTTATGCAGTTTGTTACAGTTGATTTGTTGTAATTGAAGGCCCAAAGCCACTTGGGTAACATATTATAAATAGAAGGGTTTGTAACCTATAAAACATATGGCTCAAGATGAGAAGTCTAGGGTTTTGTCAAGGTAAATCTCCTGGGTTGTGGGAAGGTTACCAAGTTCACCTTGAAGCCTGTAGGTAAGAGGTGTATTGTTCTTGGAGGAAGCTTTGAAGCAACTCCTGGATATGTTCTTAGTTATGAGCAGAGCTAACAAATAGTGGAGTTTGGATTGGAGACTTAGCTAGGTTGTCATGGAAGTATGTCTTCCAAACTGTCTATCTGTATGATCAGAATCTTGGTGAAGGGTCGTCTATGCAGTGACTGAGGTGTTGACTGCTAGACATGATTGTGATGATTGAAAGTGGGATGGGGATATTCCATATCTAGGGAGGACCTGGGTAGAAGGGTCATTGGGTAGTGATTAAGTGCGTATATCGTCAACAGGTGTGTTGACTGTAGGATCTGCAAATTGTTACTCCTGATAATGGACTTCATTCCTAGCTTGGTAGCCCCCAGAGTAGGTGTTATTGTACACCGAACTGGGTAAACAATTTTGGTGTGTTCTTTATCTTTTGATTACTATTTTATCTTTCCTGTGTGTTTATGTCAGATCAGATGTTTCAACATCCTTGTAGGACATTTGAATCTGTTGTACCAGAATTTCAATTAGTATCAGAGCTGGCATCTTGTTCTGCTCTGGGTGAGATCCTGGGAAGGTACTTTATGGTCATGGGCAAGGAAGAAATTATTTACTGAAAAGAGGTATGAACTTGGACAATTCATACTATTTTATGGATGATCTCTTGGCAAGGAACATTGGTTATATGTGATAGGCATTGTTCCTTGTTGTTGCCGTCAGGCTTGCAGCTTGTGGGAAGCTGCTGTATGTAGGGTTTATTTTTTCAATCCTAGGTTGCGATGCTTGTACTTGGATAGTGGTGTAAGCACTGTTTCTGAATATTGTTGAGGAGGTCATTATATTCTGCTGCATGATTTCTGATATAACCCTGAAAGTATGGGAAAGATATTAGGGTTGTTACCCTCAACAGAATATATGCTGACATTTTCAACCATATTAAAAGTGTCAAAGATACTTAATATTCTCCTCAAGTCCACTCATAAAGACATTTATCAATAATGTTGATGAGAATAAATTGATCAATGATGATCATATACATCTGAATATTGACCTTGAAGACTGTCAAGGATGATGTATTCCAAGAAGAAGGAACTGATGTTCCATGGGATGTTAGAACATTATTTCAGCAGATATGCAACTACCAGTTGAAGAAAAGATGATTTGGGTGCTGAACAAAAATGTTATGAATACTTTTTGTTTAGAACCTACTCCTGATCTAGAAGAGGAGGCATCTGGTTTGTGCAGGTTGATTAGGACACGATCGACAATTTATCTACTCCATGTGTCAGTTTATTTCTGACCAAGGCTTATGGGAGTATAGAGGTTGGGCTCCATGTTCTTGAGAAGAACCCATAAAGGAATCTTCACCAGATTCTTTATGTATATGAGATGAGCTCGTATATGGAAGATCCTTCTAATCAAAGGTACCAGATTCAAGGAATCCTATTTGTGGCCATAGAACAAATTATGTTTAAAGAGGAGTACTGTGATCCAACCATAATATTTGATGCTCCTGAATATTCTTTTGATTTCCCTTGAGGAAGAGAATTTGTGATTCTCTTTGTGTACCTTCAGAAGTTGTTGAAAAAGATCCCCATGTCAAGGGTTGATATGATGTCAGACAGAATGTCGTGATATCTTTGAAGATTTTAAAATTTGAAGGGCATTGTTTTTTGAAGAATCAAGGGGAACAAATGCTTTTGAAAAGTCTGTACTTTTTAGTGTCATGCCTAGCAGAGTCTGATCCAGAGACCTAATAGAGGGAATTTCCTCTGTAGGTTCAAACAATGGCATCCATCATCTCAAAGTCATACATGAGGTCTAAAGAAAAGCTTATTAAGATGTGGCTCGTGCAATCCCCTACATATGTTGGTAGTCTGACCCTGAAGATTGATCAGTTGTTGTTGGTTTGTTTCCTTGTGTTAACCCCCACAAGAGTTGATTATAAGTTACTATGGAGCTTACCCCCAGAGCCATAGTAAGAATGGATGATGTCGTATCTAATGTCGGGACATAATCTCTAGGTGTGTTCTTCCTCTAAAAAGGAAGTTGTTGTGTAGATCATGAGGTGAGTATTGTTGTTCACCAGTGGAGTTCAAAGTTGGAATGTTTGATCATGATGGAGCTGAAGACTAGTCTCTGACCAAGTCTGGAATGTTGAAAGGATCCTCTTGTGTTGAATGATGAAGAAGAAGAATGTCAGTTCAAGTTCTCTAACATATGTTGAAAAGGATTATCATCTGCAGTTGTTTGTGTGGGGAAGTTTTTTCTCTGATGACAAATACCCTGTCCGGAGTTGAGTACTTATCTGAGGTATGGATGCAAATCTACTATCTGAACTGATGATTTTGATATTGTTGAGTTTATTTCTCTCTATGGTGATCAAGTGGCTTTATCAACCTGAATGAGTCGAAGAAGATATAATCTTTTGTGATCTTCTCCTAAAAAGACTATCAAGCTTAATAATCTCTTTGGTTGATAAATCAAGAAATGAATTATTAGGATCTGTGAAGAAAGGTTGATGTCCTAAATGATGTTGTAACATCATTTTATAAAGGAAGGTTTGGGATTATGATTATGGAAGATTAAGGATCAACATGGTTGTCAAAAGAAGGAGTTCCAACTTTGTGGATTAGAAGATGCATATCTTGATCTTATCTTTAGTATTATCATTGGTGAATGCATAACTACCATGTTGAAGACTTCACTAGTACCAGCAATTGCTAGTGATTGTTAGAGCAAAGGAATATGAAGAAGGTGGTTTTCCTCTGTTGCAAGTATGCTTAAAACAAGCTATTTGAGGGCTTGTGTTTGTATGATGTCCAAGTATGTGTTCACGATATCTTGGCTATCTAAAGAGGTATGGATATTTGTGTTGTTATGTAGGGAGATGTATCAGACATGACCTTGTCAAATTCTGAAGACCTAGAGTTGGTACATCAGATTCAGGATGAGTTATTTTCACAAGAGTGTTGATATGTTTCAGTGAGTGCGTGAAGTCTCTTATTTGTCTTCTGGTGTCCAAGTGTTCATCCTCAGTAGAAGCCTTGTTTGTCCATGATAGGGGGAACTTAGAACCTATCTATGGTTATTTCTATAGAAGTTATGGAGCTTGCGTGTAATTTAAGCTTGTGAAGATTACAGGAAACATGTTGTGACCTATGGCTACTAGATGTAGCTGTTTATGCCCCTGTTGGGTCTATGTGGTTCTAGCCAGGAGAAGCTAGTATATTTTGTTTTCTCCAAGGGTTGAGCTTAAGGTCAAGTAACTTACATAACCTGGAATGTTTTGGCTGCCATGATTAGATGTCTTGTATAAGATTCAACAAGTATCATATGAGTGAAGAAGAAAGGTGTCAGTTTTACCTAGTGTGAGAATCTTACTACAGAATATAGTGAGAGAACATTTCTGTTGTGTGGTTAATATGAAGATGAGACCTTGTGATATCCTCTTGTGAGAATGGGGAGTTTGTTAAAGGGCATGGATGGAAATAAGTCCCTTGGATGATGATTCTAGAACCAAAGTAGATAAGCTTTGTGGTAATGTTGCTGATGTCTCAAATGATGTTGGAACATCATTTTTTATGATAGTATATTAAAGATACTTGGAAATATGAATCTCAATATTCAAACTCCACACTCATTAGTGGCAGTTCTGTCTATGGTGTTGAATAAGGAGATTCTGATTGAAGGAGAAGTATGCTCAAGTAATGTATAACTACTATCTTGGTTTGAAGACTTTATTAGTGTCAGCAAATACTAGTAATGTGCAGAAGGAGGATTTAATCAGCACATTGGTTAAGGGGTACTCCTTCTGTTGGAGAGTCTGAATCTTAGTAAAGCTTTTAAGCACACTAATTAATGGTTGGAAGTTGGTTTCAGACTATGGTTGCATGACATCTTATCCATCCAAAGAGTCATGACAATATGTGTGGAGGTGAAAGGGCACGAATCATGTATCCTTATACTTAAAGTTATTCCTAGTGAACTAGTGGGTGCTTAGTGTTGTGTTTTCTCCATAATGAAAATTTTGATTGTCTATGACAGGAGGAGTCAGTGGACTAATTGGTTTGTTTGGAGCTTGTGATGTTCAAGCATATAGAGTTATTGCCCTCCTAAGAGGATGATGTTGGATAGCATGCTGAGACATGTTACTACAAAATGTAGATGTTTATGCCCTTATGAGTCTCTGAAGACTCTAGCCAGATGTTGCTAGAGTATACCATCCTTCTCCAAGAGGATGTGTTGGTTCTATGATAATTCATTTTTCTCTGCAATAGTGAATGGGATAAAGAAGACTATCCTGCTGGTTGTTAGAAGATGTTGACTCTGGTTATGCTGTCGAGGATGATGTCCAGGATATCTCTCCTTTGAAGAAGTCTGCAAGCAAGAAGCTTTCTATCAGGGTGCCTGATGCTCCTCTTGATAACATTTCCTTCCATTCTATTGGCAATGCTGAAAAGTGGAAATATGTGTCTCGAAGAAGAATTACCCTTGAAAGAGAATTAGGATCAGGTGCACTGGAGTACAAAGAGATTATGGAGTTGATTTCTTTTGTTGGCTTGTGCTGATCATAGAAGTAAGAAATATAGGAAGGTGTTTGTGTTGAATTTTCCCTTGATGTCATCAATAGTTATCAGGGCAAGTCTGAAGATGATTATTGTGAGTTGGATGTGACTGATAATCAGGTGTGAAAAGCCATTACTGCAAACCAGACTGTAAAACATGCAGGAACCTATGCACCGGATGTGTGTTCTAATGGGAGCTTCTGTATTATGAACTTGATGTACCACACGATGTCTTAACATCATGATTATTGATGGTTGTTTTGTTTAATGCTTGGGATTGTTCATGTGAAGTTGGATGCTTAAGCATTATTGTGAGAAGTTGCATTTCTGACTATGTGGATTAGAATATGGAGAGTCTAATCTTGTATACAGTAGCATGCTTGATGAATGCATGACTATTTTGTTAAAGACTCCACTATTATCAACAACTACTAGTGGATATAAAGGAAGAAGGCTGCTAACAGATACTTAAGGGGTATTTTTTTTTGCTGCAAGTCACTCCAGAAAAGGTTTGGTGATCTGGAGAAACTACGAGTTTTTGGATTTTGTGAGTGACTTCACACCTAGTATGCATGACATCTTTCCTATTCAAAAGGTCATGATACAGAGTGTGGTTATGATAAGAAAATGATCAAATGTATCCTTGTGTTGTGAAGAAGTCAGGGTTCCTAGAAGTATTATCAAGGAGTGAGAATATCTGACTCTAGTTTGACTCTACTGAGAGAGTCAAGGTTCAACATATGTAGGGAGTGTTGAAGTTTCTCATCTAGTCTTCATCTTCACCTGGAGCATTAGTTACTCATGACAAAGGGAGTCATGTGGATATCTGTAAATTGTTGCTGCAATGATATGGGTATTATCAAGCCAGAATAATGTTCACTTTTGTAAAGGTTCTATGAGGAAATGATGTTGAAACAACATGTTGTGACATTGTAAAGTTATGGATAAACTTAACAAGACATGGTGGTTTCTAATTATGAAAATCTCGGTGAAGATCAGAAGATCACATATCTCTTAGAAGTTTATTGGGAAGTCTGGGAGAATTTATTTTTCTCTATAGATTTCAAAAATACTCCTTGAGGGTCTATATTATGAAGAGGTGTCACAAATGTGATATTTTGTTATCTTAGTATATGTCACTAAGTCCAAGTGAAAGAAGAACACTTAAAATCCAGTATGAAAAGGTGGATAATCTGGTGAAGCATCCCTGATTGGTGGGAGATGATGTGTTGATCACTGAGATAAGAAGACAATGTCTGACTAAGTGTCAGGACATTATATAGGACATGTTCTTGCATGGTCAACATAGGGTGGAGTGGCCTATGTGTTCAAACAGGTGGCTGTAAATAGGAGGAGAAAAATTTGTCTGACTATGCATGTGAAGTAGCTATAGCATTCAAAGCCAATATGGACGGTGCATATTGATATTTGAAGTTTCCTCCTCAAATGTCATTTCTTTTGATCAATATTGGTGCTAGAATCTAGGATCGTTACTTTCCAAGTGAAAATCCCAGTTATTTATAGAGAGTTTTATGTATCTCTGTAACCCCGTGAGCTCATTGAGTCCATAATTCTTATGGATTTTATTTGGGTTTGGGTAAGTTGTGCTTGGGTCTGGTATTATGAAGGTCTCCTTTGCCAAGTTTTGGCTAAAAAGGGGGAGAAATGTGAATTAGCTCAGATGCTGTTGATTCCACAAGTGGTTATTATTAATGTTCACAGATGTTAAAATAATATGTTCGATCTTGTTTCTGTGACATATGTTTGTGACCTGTGATCTGAGTTATGAAAACAGTTGTGACATGTGTTCTGAGTTATCAGGGGCGGTGGTTGGTTTGGTCTTAAGGAGTTATTTAGAGTTCTCTTATTCCACCATTGGTCTTCTATGTTTAGAAGATTTTCCTGCATTGAGGGGGAGTACACGTTGTCTTCTTCTATCTTCTTCCTCGTGTGCATCAACCAAACTTCAGGACTTTCCTTCCTTTTATCCTGAAGCTGATGCTCATTGGTGCTAATGTAATTGAGTTCTTCAGAGTGCTGCTAAGAAGATGTCGAACAAGATGTTGAGAAATTACTTTCAACTGAAGATCTATTGTTGTGTGAAGTAGATTTTGAACACTATTTCCGAGTGTGATCGATGGGAATGAGAACTGACTGTTGTGGAATGCTGGTTCGCGTTTGCGTTTGTTTTTGCAAAATGTCGCGGTAAGCAAGAGTCGCCACCGTCTTTTATTTTATCCAACAAGGAAAGGACAAAAGCATAGAAAAATTCCTTTTTGAGATATTTCTCGGGTTCCGGAGGTAGATTATAGAAAGGGAAGGTATTAGCACCCTTTCTATCCGTGGTTATCCACAGGCTCTTAGGTATTTGCTCATTATGTTTTCAAAAGTTTGCTTTTCTTTGTGTTTGTGGGTTTGAAAAGGGTTTTTGTTTTGAAGAGAGTGTAAGTGTGAAAAGTTTTGTTTTGTTTTAAAAGGAGCAAGTACTTAAGAACTATCTACCTACTTAAAAAAGGAATTAAACTGTACAAGTGTCATTTGTACAATTTTATCCCACTATTGAGGAGTAGGTAGCACCGTCGTTGGAGTTTTCGGGTCAATTCGATTAAGGGACGTGTGGTCACTAAAGCAATGTTAGGATGCCTTAGCAGTAACCCTAATGTCTTAGATCATTTTTTCCGAGGCAACCGTTTCGAGGCAACTTATGATCTTTGGACAAAAGGACGACCTCTAAAACTTCCTATACTCAATGACCACGTTCGAGGCAACCAAGTGAGGCGTACCCTAAGAGTGGCATGTGCGAGTGTATTGTTTTTCAGTTATATTATCTTTGTACATGTTATGGTGAGCTACAGTTGATTTTAAATTAAAGGTTAATCTTATCATGCATCTCCTATTTACTAGCAAGCATATAAAAGTAACAAAGCACAGAAAGACAAAATCTTACACTATTACAACCATATTGAATTGCATGAAAATATAAAGGCAAAAATAAAATAAAAGCAAGAAAAATGAGGGTCTTTCGATTGAGGCAGAAAACCCTTCGATTCTGCACTTTTTGGCTCTCTTCGATTTGGCCTGAAAAGGGTGAAGGCATGATTTTCGACTGAGGCCTCAAGGTCAGCATGTTGTGCCTTTCGATTGGGACCATTGGGACAACATGTTGTGCCTTTCGACTAGGCCTGGAATCTGTGCAAGATGTAATCTTCCTTTCTGCCTCCTTCGACTAGGCCTGGAGTCAGTGTATGGCGAAGCCTTCTGGTTCTGTCTTGTTGCCTTGTTGTCTTCTTCGACTGGAGGTTGAAAGCAGTAAGGGAATGCCTTTCGAATGAGCCTGGAAGTCAGTGAAGGCATGCTTTTCGTTTGGGCCTAGAAGTCAACATGGTTTTCCTCCTGGTTGTCTCTTTCGTTTGACCTGGAGAAAGAGGGTAGAAGCCAGAAGTTTCGTTTCCTATTTCCTGTTTCATGTTTCTTTCATTTAAAGCACTTAAATGGAAACATGGCCTGAGGCCATGCTAGTATTTGTCTTGCAAACGGTTTAATAGTTAAAACTAGTTCAGGTAAACAGAAAGCAAAACGAAAGGGTTAACTCTAAAAAACATGTTAAAAAGGGGGGAAACCAAAGGAACAATGGTATATACATGCTTGAAACGAACGAAAAGATTATTTACATGTTATGTCATGAAATGAAAGGTTCAAGGGTAAGAGTGACTTACCTTGATGGAGGCTTTGAATGGGTGTGGGACCTTGAGTGGAGGCCCAAGGTTCTGGATTTGAAAGAGGGGGCCAACAGCTGTGCTTGGAATGCTGGATTCGAAGGAAGGAAAAAACAAGTGTGATGCTTTTTTCCAAACTGGATTCAAAGGATACTGAAGAGTAATTGTTCTTCAGAATCGAAGGAAGTAAGTATGTGATTTTGGGTTTGTTCTCACAAGTGTTAAAGGGACTTGAGAGATTTGTTGTGTTTGAGAAAATTTGGGTGATTCGTTCCTCTGGTCTAAAGATCCCCCTAGCTTTGTAAATGTTCCTCTATTTATAGAGAAATGTTGTCCAAATCCAGCCTTGCAAATAAATGATAAAATAATGTAACGTGAAAGTACACGTGGGGGCCTCTTGGCAGTTGGGGTGCAGAAGATAATAAAATAAGGCTCAACTGGAAAGTAAATGTCCACTTGTGCCACAAAAGCAAGATGAATGGTTCAGATGGGTTGCTTCCTTCTGAAGGAAAATAGGCGCAAGGCTCAAGACAAACTTTTCTAAAAGTAGTACTGTGCTATTAAGTGCAAGTGGTCTTAGACAACAAATGGGTAAAGGCCTAAAAAGGGAAAACACGTAGCCTAGCCTATGGGTCTAAATGTTCAACTTGATCTTTTGAGTCGAATCCTCCATCTTTCTACACCTTTCGACCAGACTAGGACAACACGACATTCGTTTTCACCAGCTGTGTGTCCTTCGAATAGACCAACTGTGTGTTCTTCGAATGGACCAACTGTGTGTTCTTCGAATAGCCCTTTTCAGAAGGTTATTAACTTCTGAATCGAAAGAAGCTTTTAGAAGATTATTTACTTTTGAATTGAAGAAAACCAACAGGAAGCCTTTCCCTCAGTCGAAGCTTGTGGTTGAAACAAGCTAATGCCCAGTCGAAGCTTGTATCGAAGAAAACATATTGCCAAATCGAAAGCTCATGCTTGAAGGAAACATATTGCCCAATCGAAGCATGTGGATCGAAACAAACATAAAGGGAGTCATTTCCTTGTGTCTTTTTTAGCATGAGGGAAGTTCATGGCTTCTGAATTGAAGGGCGCTTTTTCAAGGGAAGCAAGAACTTAGTCACATCTTGTATGAAGACACTTCTTGGATCAAATGAAGCTTGTATGATGCAAAGTATGCAAGAGGCCCTTGGTGCAAGTGGATTTGAAGGATGCATAGAGATGGTTACTTTGTCCCATCGAAACTTGTCCAAACGAAGCAAGCATGCAGGCAGCAAACTTGTCCAGTCGAAGCAGGCTTGTAGGGAGTAAACTTGTCCAAATCGAAGTAGGCTTTGTAGGCAGCACGCTTGGTGAATCGAAAAGGTTTCCTTACAGGGGGCATGTGTGGCCAACATGTCATGGCCTTTGATTGCAACCATGTAGGCAGCACACTTGTCCAATCAAAAGGCTGAATCAAAGGAGGTTTCAAATCCAAACGAAGGATGTACCTAAGTTGCATTCGAAGGAGGTTTCAAATCCAAACGAAGGATGTACCTAAACTGGCATTCGAAGGAGGCCAAGAGTCAATCGAAGGGTCTTGAATTGAAGGAGACCTGTTTTCCTCCAAATTTGTCAAAATCATATTTTTATCTGTTTTCTCTCTTTTTGACAGTTTCCTTTTAATTTTGGTACTGGAAAATTCCAAAGTACTTGTGCAAGCTTGAACCTTGAGAATCCTTGTGAGAAAGGCCTTGAAGAATGAGAGGGCAAATTTTGGGGTACAACAGTTGCCCCTGTTCAATTTTCTTAATCCTGAGGATATAGATTGGCTTTCGAGCCTTTCGTAATCCGAAGGTGGAAGATAATTGAACACTAGAGTGCCCAAAAATTTGCACTCGCATGGTGTAGTATCAGCATTGTGATGTCGAGAATGGGCTTACAGATGCCATTTGGAGATTTTTGGTAGGAGGATGGGCTTATAGATGCCATCTGCAGGAGTGTCGATCGCATAAGAGATTCCTTAGCGAGAACTTGCATACTTGTTGTTTGTAAAAGATTCTGCTGGGGAAGTCTAACTTTTGTTGAGATTTAGGAACTTGCCTGTACTTCAACCGAGAGAATGCCTCGGCTGAGTATTAAGAACCTATCCATAATTCAACTGGGGGGTAATCTTCATCAAGATCTAGGAACTGTATCGTGCTCACCGGGAGTATACCGTTGAGGTTATAGAACTCGTCCACACTATGACGTAGGAAAACATCAAGATCTAGGAACTGACTCGTGCTCACCGGGAGTATACCATTGAGGTTATAGTACTCATCCACACTATGACGGAGGAAAACATCTTCATCAAGATCTAGGAACAGTCTCGTGCTCACCGGGAGTATACCGTTGAGGTTATAGAACTCGTCCACACTACGACGGAGGAAAACATCAAGATCTAGGAACTAACTCGTGCTCACCGGGAGTATACCGTTGAGGTTATAGTACTCGTCCATACTATGACATAGGGAAGCATCTTCATCAAGATCTAGGAACTGTCTCGTGCTCACCGGGAGTATACCGTTGAGGTTATAGAACTCGTCCACACTATGACGGAGGAAAACATCAAGATCTAGGAACTGACTCGTGCTCACCGGGAGTATACCGTTGAGGTTATAGTACTCTTCCACACTATGACATAGGGAAGCATCTTCATCAAGATCTAGGAACTGTCTCGTGCTCACCGGGAGTATACCGTTGAGGTTATAGAACTCGTCCACACTATGACAGAGGAAAACATCAAGATCTAGGAACTGACTCGTGCTCACTGGGAGTATACTGTTGAGGCTATAGTACTCGTCCACACTATGACGTAGGGAAGCATCTTCATCAAGATCTAGGAACTATCTCGTGCTCATCGGGAGTATACCGTTGAGGTTATAGAACTCGTCCACACTATGACGGAGGAAAACATCAAGATCTAGGAACTGACTCGTGCTCACCGGGAGTATACCGTTGAGGTTATAGTACTCGTCCACACTATGATGTAGGGACACATCTTCATCAAGATCTAGGAACTGTCTCGTGCTCACCGGGAGTATACCGTTGAGGTTATAGAACTCGTCCACACTATGACGGAGGAAAACATCAAGATCTAGGAACTGACTCGTGCTCACCGGGAGTATACCGTTGAGGTTATAGTACTCGTCCACACTACGACGTAGAGAAACTATCGAGATTGAGAACCTTATCTGAAATTCAACCGAGGATAATTCAATTGAGATTTAAGAACTGGTCAGATCTTCGACTAAGCTGAGAACTCAACTGCATTTTTCCTGAAAGGTAAAGGTCAGTCACATGCAATGCATGAGATGAATCAAGCAATGATGTTCTCAACATAAATGAGATTGTATGGTATGATGCGTACATGCATGTTTCATGATGTATGGAAACGTGATGTTTTAGCTGGGGAAAATAAATCTCGGAATCGCTGGAGAATAAAGTTGAGTTCTTCGTTTCCGCTGGGGATGATGAACGAAGATGATTGTCAGAAGAAGCCTACAAGAGAAGAGAACTCCGTTGGGGAATAAGCTTATGAAGATATTACTCTATGGGGAATTACTCTGTGGGGAAGAGATGTTCTGTTGAGGATTTTAACGATAAACTCCGCTGGGAATTCCGTTGATAAGATCCGTTGGGGATTTTAATGATAAACTCCGCTGGGGATAGAAAGAACTTCGCTGGGGATGATCTTTCAGTTGCAACTTGCTGAGGATAACCCAGTTAGACTCTTGTGAGGATAACCTCTGAATTTGGCTGAGGAGACTTATTTGTGCTTCGCAGGGGATAAGCTTCCAGAGTCTACTGGGGAAGATGATTCAATTCCATCGGGGAAGCCTTTTTTAGACTGCGCTGGGGAAATGACTCCATTGTGGTATCTTGTATTCCGCCGGGGAACATTCTTATATTCTGTTGAGGAATATTAAGACTGCCGGGGATGCTCTTACGCTTGCTGGAGAATATCTTTATACTCCGCTGGGGAATATTAAGATCTTCTGGGGATACCAAGCCTTTTCGGGGATGACAGTAGACTAACTCTGCTTGGGGGAGAGTATTGCTGATTTATTCATGGTTGCAAGTCTCAGTGGGGAGAGTTGCCATTACTGTTTTACTTTACGGGGAGTGACGGTATCTTAGTCACGTTCTTCAGCTGAACCTACCTTGGTAACTTGGTGGACAGAGCAACTAGACAGCTCGGACGATTCTTATTGCCCCTGTTTCTGATATTACTAGTAATTCATCTTTCGTTTCGCACGTAAGTATTTATGATCAGCAGTTAATGTCAAATGCATATATCAAAAATGAACATTGGACGTTCTTTGCAAAACAAAACAGATAAAGGAAAAACAATTTGAAATTTGTCTGAAAATGAATTTGTATTGATTTTGATGTTTGCCTGTAAATAGGCGTTTTTGTCTTAGTAAGAGGGCGCCGCCGTACAAATAAAATTTATACAATTTGTGAAAAGAAAACGAAACAGCTATGTGAATAATCCCGCTGGGCTCCAACTCTGCTATTGCCTTTATATCTTCAAGCATCTCATCACTTTGCTGCTTAATTGAAGATGAATCTGATTGATTGGTGCCGTCCGAGCCTGATAGTTGATACCGGAATCTGGATGCAAGGTGATCCAATGAGACATAGTGTTACGCTTTAATCCCTAATTTTTGCCTGGACCGCCATTTCGGGTTTTCAGTCCATCAGGATACCCATTTTTGCCCAAGCCGCCTTTTCAGGTTTTCGACTTGTCGGGTGTACAGATTTTTATTTTCATCCCCTTTTTTGCCCGAACCCTTTTGGTTCACCGGGAAGCCCTTATTTTTGCCTAGGCCAGTCAACCTAGCGGGTCTTTGATTATGCATAGTATCTTTTTACTATGTTTGCATTGACGGGGTGAGGAAGGTCGTCACCATCCATGGTGGTTAGAATCATCGCTCCTCCTGAGAAAATGTTCTTAACCACAAATGGCCCCTCGTAAGTAGGGGTCCATTTTCCCCTGGGATCACCTTGAGGTAGAATAATGCGCTTGATTACTAGGTCCCCAACTTGATACTCTTGTCGTCTGACTTTCTTGTTAAATGCCTTGATCATCCGTTTCTGGTATGTCTGACCATGACAAATAGCAGTAAGTCTCTTTTCGTCAGTTAGATTCAATTGATTAAGTCGGGTCTGGATCCAGTCGTCCTCGTTCAAACTTGCATCCTTCATGATCCGAAGAGAGGGTATCTGAACTTCAATAGGCAAGACTGCCTCCATGCCATAAACCAAGGAATAGGGTGTTGCCCCTGTTGACGTTCGTGCTGAGGTACGATACCCATGAAGAACAAACGGTAACATCTCGTGCCAGTCTTTGTATGTCACTCTCATCTTCTGCACAATCTTCATAATGTTCTTATTTGCCGCTTCGACAGCCCCATTCATCTTTGGCCGGTAGGGAGAAGAGTTGTGGTGCTGTATCTTGAATTGTTCGCAGAGCTCAGTGATTATTTTGTAATTAAGATTGGTACCATTGTCCGTAAGGATCCTCTCTGGTACACCGTATCGATAAATCAGGTTGTGCCGAATGAACCGTGCTACGACGTTCTTGGTTACCGTAGCAAAGGAGGCTGCTTCAACCCACTTCGTAAAGTAATCAATCGCTACCAGGATGAAATGATGCCCGTTGGATGTCGTAGGTCTGATCTCGCCGATCATATCAATGCCCCACATTGCAAAAGGACAAGGTGCTGTCAAAACGTTCAGAGGAACTGGAGGACTGTGCACCTTATCAGCATAGACCTGGCACTTGTGACATGTCCGAGAATGCTGATAATAGTCGGCTTCCATTGTAGACCAGTAATATCCTGCCCGGAGGATTTTCTTTGTCATGGTATGTCCGCTGGAATGAGTTCCAAAAGTACCTTCATGCAGCCCTGCCATGATCGCTTCTGCTTCAGTCCTATCCACACAACGCAGTAAGGTTGAATCATGGTTACACTTGTAAAGAATGTCATTGCTGATGAAGAACTTCGCCGCGAATCTCCTCAGAAACTTCTTGCTATTAACAGATGCACCCTCGGGGTACTC
This sequence comes from Vicia faba, assembly GCA_948472305.1. Classification (NCBI taxonomy): domain Eukaryota; kingdom Viridiplantae; phylum Streptophyta; class Magnoliopsida; order Fabales; family Fabaceae; genus Vicia; species Vicia faba. The sequence goes on from OX451735.1 coordinate 546,695,983, forward strand.
CTGAGCTTCAAGGTATCTCTTCACCTCATGATACCAGGGCTTTTCTGTTACCTCTTCAGTCTCAAGATCATAACAATGTGCAGGTTCATCCAATTTCCAAATAATGATCCGGGGGGCCTCGTTGTCCCATTTGACTTTGAACATAGAAGACATCGTAGCCAACACGTCCGCCAACTGATTCTCTTCTCTCGGGAAGTGTTCAAAGGTTATCTCCTCAAAGTGGGGAAGCAACGTCAACACATACTCCTTGTAAGGAATAATATTTGGGTGTTTCGTATCCCACTCTCCTTTGATCTGACTGATCATGAGAGCGGAATCTCCGAAGACACTCAGAAACTTAATCCTTAGGTCAATTGCTGCTCGAAGACCCATGATGCAGGCTTCATATTCCGCCATATTGTTGGTGCAGTTGAAACATAATCGGGCGGTAAACGGAGTATGAGAGCCTTTAGGAGATATGATCACAGCACCAATGCCATTACCCAAAGCGTTTGAATCTCCATCAAAGTACATAGACCATCGGGATCCCTCTTCAGGTCCTTCATCCGGTCCAGGTGTCTCACAATCAGTCACTACCATGATATTCTCGTCCGGGAATTCAAAGTTCATAGACTTGTAATCATCCACTGCCTGATGTGCCAAATGGTCTGCCAATACACTTCCCTTGATTGCTTTTTGAGTTGTGTACTGGATGTCATACTCAGTCAAGATCATCTGCCATCTTGCTATTCTTTCGGACAAGGTAGGCTTTTCGAAGATATACTTGATTGGATTCATCTTTGAAATCAACAGAGTAGTGTGAGTCAGCATATACTGTCTCAGCCGGCCAGCAGCCCATGCCAAAGCGCAGCAAGTTTTCTCAACCAGTGAGTATCGGGTCTCACAGTCGATAAACTTTTTGCTAAGGTAATAAATAGCATGCTCTTTTCGGCCAGACTCGTCATGATGCCCCATCACACACCCCATTGAATTGTCAAGTACTGTCAAGTATAGGATCAGAGGTCTCCCTTCAACTGGTGGCATTAGGATGGGTGGCTTCTGGAGATACTCTTTGATTCTTTCGAAAGCGGCCTGGCATTCATCGTTCCAACGTACCACTTGATCTTTTTTCAGTAGCTTGAAGATTGGCTCACAAGTAGCAGTTAGGTGCAAGATGAATCGGGTAATACAATTCAGTCGTCCTAGAAAGCCTCTGACCTCTTTCTCCGTCTTGGGAGCTGGCATCTCTTGTATGGATTTCACTTTGGCAGGATCCACTTTGTGATCGATGGGAATGAGAACTGACTGTTTTGGAATGCTGGTTCGCGTTTGCGTTTGTTTTTGCAAAATGTCGCGGTAAGCAAGAGTCGCCACCGTCTTTTATTTTATCCAACAAGGAAAGGACAAAAGCACAGAAAAATTCCTTTTTGAGATATTTCTCGGGTTCGGGAGGTAGATTATAGAAAGGGAAGGTGTTAGCACCCTTTCTATCCGTGGTTATCCAGGGGCTCTTAGGTACTTGCTCATTGTGTTTTCAAAAGTTTGCTTTTCTTTGTGTTTGTGGGTTTGAAAAGGGTTTTTATTTTGAAGATAGTGTAAGTGTGAAAAGTTTTGTTTTGTTTTAAAAGGAGCAAGTATTTAAGAACCATCTACCTACTCAAAAAGGAATTAAACTGTACAAGTGTCCTTTAGACAGTGTTATCCCACTATTGAGGAGTAGGTAGCACCGTCGTTGGAGTTTTCGGGTCAATTCAATTAAGGGACGTGTGGTCACTAAAGCAATGTTAGGATGCCTTAGCGATAATCCTAATGTCTTAGATCATTTTTCCGAGGCAACCGTTTCGAGGAAACTTATGATCTTTGGACAAAAGGACGACCTCTAAAACTTCCTATACTCAATGACCACGTTCGAGGCAACCAAGTGAAGCGTACCCTAAGAGTGGCATGTGCACAAAGTATATTTTATTGCATGAATTTGTCTTTGATTTTTAGGTTGTCTACTTGTTGATTTTTATCTTGCCATACACGCCTAATTACTAGCATTTGTACAAAGTAAATAAAATGCAGAAAGATAACATCCTACGCTATTACAACCATATCAAAAGGCATAAAAAGTATGAAGGAAAAAATAAGATAAAAGTAAGAAAAATGAGTGTCTTTCGATTGGGGGGAAGCAGCCTTCGATTTGCATTCTGTTGGCCTCCTTCGATTGGGGCTGGCAACAGCAAAGTCACGTCTTTCAATTGGGCCTTGGCAGAGGCGAGGTCCTGTCCTTTGATTGGGAGTTCGCACCAGTGAGGTCATGGCCTTCGATTGGGCTTTGGCACCATTCAGGTCATGTACTTCGATTGGAGGCTGGCACCAACATGGGAGTGTCTTTCGTCTGAGCCTGGACTTAGTGCAAGTGTGCCTCTGGCTGGGCCTTTCTGCCTTGTTTCCTTCTTCGATTGGGCCAGTGGAATCAGTGTAAGCGTGTCTCAGGCTGGGCCTGGAAGTCAGTGTGGAAACCAAAGGCTTCGTTTCATACTCCTGTCTCCTGTTTCTTTCGTTTGAACTTTTTGAACAGCAACATGGCATAAGGCCATGCTAGTATTGCCTTACAATCCGTTAATACTTAATGCATATTTAAGTAAACAAGCAGCAAAACGAAAGAGGTTAGCTCTGAAAACATATTAAGTAGGTGGAAACGAAAAGAACCAAAGTGTTATGTACATGTTTTGAAATGAAAGGGAAGATTATTCACATACTATGCCATGAAACGAAAGGTTCAAGGGTAAGAGTGACTTACCTTGCTTCAGGTCTTGAATGGACGTGGGATTCGAACTAGAACTTCTACCTGGACGTTTCTGGAATTCAAAGAGTAGTCACAGGGGGTTTGCTTTTGGTTCGAAGAGTTGTCACAGAAGGTTGTCTTTGAGTTTGAACAAACTTCTATGTGTGGGGTGTTCTTCAGAATTGAAAGAGGTGAGTGTTTGGGATTATGGGTTTTTTTGATTTCTCAAGTGTTGATGAACTTGAGAGTTTTGTTGTGTTTGAGAAAATTTGGGGGATTCGTTCCTATGGTCGAAAGATCCTCCTTTAAACATGTGTTAGAGCCTCTTATTTATAGGTAAAGTTTGCTGAAGCTTTTGGAGGGAAAACAAAATAATTTGAACAATTTGAGTAAACTGCTCTTTGCATCCTTTGAGGGACAGTGCTTGTATGCTATTTCGGTGCAAGAATGGGGCAGTGTTTCAGGACTGCTGTGCAACAGTTTTGGCCAGTGTACCATGCCTGAACTTGGCAGCAAGCATCTTTGAATATTTCATCCTTTCATTTTGACCCTCCTTCGACCAAATTCTTCATCCAACATATTGTTTGACTTTCTTCCAACAAGTGTCCTTCGAACGAATCACCTTTGTGCATCGTTTGAAGGGGACAAATGTGTCTTAAGGTGGGGCTTTGTAAATCCTTCGAATGGGCCCTCAAGCATGTCCTTCGAATGGGATAGTCAGGCGTACCCTTCGACTGGGACTCATATGTATGCTCCTCAAGTCCACCACTATACGTCTTTTGAAGGGGCCATCAACCATGTGCTGAAGTTTGTCAAGGATGGAAATGCAGCACACTAAAGAGAAATGTTGTCCAGTCGAAGCTAGTACAAACGTAGTCAATGTTTTGTCGAAGCCTTATGGTCGAAACAAGCTAATGCCCAGTCGAAGCTTGTATCGAAGAAAACATATTGCCAAATTGAAAGCTCATGCTCGAAGGAAGCATATTGTCCAATCGAAGCTTGGGTCGAAACAAACATGAAGGGAGTCATTACCTTTTAGCGTGAGGGAAGTTCCTGGCTTCTGAGTCGAAGGGTATTCCCAAGTTGTATTCGAAGGAGGCTCTTGCTCAAAACGAAGGATGTAATCCAAGTTGCATTCGAAGGAGGTTTCAAATCCAAACGAAGGATGCACCTAAACTTGCATTCGAAGGAGGTTTCAAATCCAAACGAAGGATGCACCTAAACTTGCATTCGAAGGAGGCTTAGAGTCAGTCGAAGAGTGCTGAATCGAAAGAGACCTGTTTTCCTCCAAATTTGTCAAAATTTTATTTTTATCTGTTTTCTCCATTTTTGACAGTTTCCTTTTAATTTTGGTACTGGAAAATCCCAATGCACTTGTTCAAGCTTGAACCTTGAAAATCCTTGTAAGAAAGGCCTTGAGAATTGAGAGGGCAAATTTTGGGGTACAACAGCTGCCCCTGTTCAAAATTCTTACACCTAAAGAGTTAGATTGGTAATTCTACCATTCGTGACTTGAAGGTGGAAGATGATTGAACACTAGAGTGCCCAGAAAATTTGCACTCGAAGATGTGTTAGTTGATTATGTAGGGAATGGGCTTAAAGATGCCATTTAGAGAGGTAATGGATAGTTGTTGGAGATGGGCTTAAAGATGCCATCTGAAGGTAATTGTATCTAGACTAAGCAGGATGGTGAAGGAATCTTGGATGACTACAACCTCAGTAGGATGATGAAGGAATCTTGGATGACTACAACCTCAGCAGGATGATGAAGGAATCTTGGATGACTACAACCTCAGCAGGATGATGAAGGAATCTTGGATGACTACAACCTCAGTAGAATGATGAAGGAATCTTGGATGACTATAACCTCGGCATGATGATGAAGGAATCTTGGATGACTACAACCTCAGCAGGATGATGAAGGAATCTTGGATGACTACAACCTCAGCAGGATGATGAAGGAATCTTGGATGACTACAACCTCAGCAGGATGATGAAGGAATCTTGGATGACTACAAACTCAGCAGAATGATGAAGGAATCTTGGATGACTACAACCTCAACAGGGTGATGAAGGAATCTTGGATGAATACAACCTCAGCAGGATGATGAAGGAATCTTAGATGACTACAACCTCAGTAGGATGATGAAGGAATCTTGGATGACTACAACCTCAGCAGGATGATGAAGGAATCTTGGATGACTACAACCTCAGCAGGATGACGAAGGAATCTTGGATAACTACAACCTCAGCAGGATGATGAAGGAGTCTTGGATGACTACAACCTTAGCAGGATGATGAAGGAATCTTGGATGACTACAACCTCAGCAGGATGATGAAGGAATCTTGGATGACTACAACCTCAGCAGGATGATGAAGGAATCTTGGATGACTACAACCCCAAAAGGTAATGACTTTTATCTGTCGATCGATCTTTCCTGAAAAGGTAAAGAGTTAGTTGTATGCAATGTCATGATGTATGCATTGTGTAATGATGTTCTCAAAATAAAATGAGATTTGTGTCATATGTATTTTGTATGTATATGTTATGAATGTTGTTGAAGTGTAATTTTGTCTTGGACTTTGCTCAAAATGTTTCCAGCGGGGATCCCTGCTTTGTTGTTTGAGGAGAACTCCGCTGGGGGATATTGAAAACTCTGTGGGGAGTATGTTTATTTCTGCTTGGGAAAAGAGTTTAGGAGTCTCAGTCGTCCGTTGCTCTACTGGGGAGTCGAAGTTGAACTGATATCTGGTCGGGTCCAGGTTTCGCAATAACTTTCTGGGGATTGTAGAGTAGTCTACTGGGGAAGAGGAGTTGTGGTCCTTTGATTTGTAGTAGTCGGAGAGGAAAACTCAAGCTGGGGAATCCTGGTGTTGTTGGGGAAATAAACCCTGTCGTCAGTCCGCTAGAGAGGTGACATCTTCGTTGGGGGAAGTCCTCGAGGATTCTTGAGGTTGATTCAGCTGGGGAAAGGTTTTTAGAGATTAAACTCTTGCTGGGAGTCATCCTATGAGAAGGATTTTGGGGAGATTTGTCATTGCCCCTAGTAGCAAGTGTTTGTGACATTGCCAGAAAATGTTTAATTGTACGTAACCCTTCACTGAGATTGATGTTCAATGCCCCAAGTGACGGAGATGGAGACCTGCCCCTGGTTATTCTGCACTTCTTCAGAGATTTCTTGAAATCTTGACTGGACTGCCTCAGGTGTGCTGGATAGTGACATGTCATGCCCCCTTGTTGATAGGAGATTTGTCAATGGAAGTGTCATTCTTTTTGAAGTGATTTTGTTCACTGAGAGGGCTTTCGTTCATCGGATATTCGTTGTGTGAATTTCTCCGCTGTCAAACAAATAGCCAAATGCAAACAGTGATATTCAAGTAATGCAAAGTTTATGCTGTCTCGAAGTTTTGAAAAAATGCGTTTTTTAGCAGAAAACTTTTTATAAGACAAATTCAACACAAGATTTAGGGCAAAGCCTTACAGGAGTCAGGATACCTTTTGTAACACTATTCTTTTGAACTAACCCATGCTTCAATTAGGACTTTTGAAGGGTTGTAACGTGGCTTGGTTCACGGTTTAAGAAACAAAGGATAAAGGCTCAAAGTATATTTGTACCCACCCGCTCTTCGTGATGTTCTTCAATCCTAAACTCAGTTAATTGTGCGTCGAACTCTATTCGAATTTGGAACGACGTTTTGGTGATAGTTCACACAAGTTGGATTTTGGAAGGCAGTCATCATTTTTTTGCAACATTTTTCATGTTGTCGAGGATTTGTAATGACCTCGTTCTTTTGATTTATTATCCCTAATTTTTGCCTGACTGTTCCTGTTTTCGAGATTACAGTCAGCGGGATGTCCCAAATTTCGCAAGCCTCCATTGTAGGTTTTGGCTTAGTGGGCTTTTCTTTTTTGAGAGATAATGACTGCCTATGAGATAAGGAACCATCACTGTCTTTTGATTCCAGAGGAATGCTTTTGATGTCATTCGTTGTATTATGAACTGAGAGTTTTGCGACTTCAATGCGCATCTTTTGAATTAACTGAGAGACTACCCTGCCCCAGGTTTAAATTAAAGGTTTCAATTTGTGTTTAAAACAGAAAACTCCCACTTCTTTGGCTCGAAGGGGTTGACTAGGGATTATCTTCCTTATAACTCCAGTGTTTAGGATTTGAAAGAAACGCCTGTATATCGTCAGCAAGGTCTGTTCAAAAGCATACTGTATGAGATTATGGCATTGTTTTCGTCATCCTCCCTCTAAAGGCTGGTAACTTTTAGCAAAAGTTGAATGTCATAAACTGAGTAAAAAGCATAGTTTAAATGTAATGAAAATGAAATAATTCAAGACAAACATATGCAATGCATTAACAAAACAAAGTTTGACATTAATAGGTAATTGTTTGAATAACAAAAGAAATTACAACTTGAAAAATCAAATGAAACAAAAGCCTTCAATGACTTGGCATAGGAGCAGTGATCACATTTGGAGTCTCTGGAGGGTCAAACTCGATCTCCTTGGCATCAATTAAGTCTTGAATCTTGTTCTTCAAAGTCCAACATCCGTCGGTGTCATGTCCGGGACTGTCAGAATGATAGGCACATCTTACGCTCGAATTGTACCTAGAAGAGGAGGTATCAGGATTTTGAGAAGGATCCTTTAGTGTGATCAGTTTCAACTTCAGCAATTGTTGTAATGCTTGAGACAAAGGCATGTTGATGTTAGTGTACTGCCTTTCTTGATATCTTACCCTACGCCTATTGCCCTGTCTTTGTTGAACAGATGTAGGATTAGAGATCAGGATTGCCCCTACCTATTGATCATGACGACTCTTTCGGCTGTACACAACATTGGACTCTTTCTTTCCATTGTCTGGCTTTTTCTGAACGTCATAGGGTATAACTCCTTGGATTTTTCCACTTTTGATGCCAGCTTCGACCCTTTCACCAGTCAGTATCAACTCGGTGAACCCGACCAAGGAGCTTCCGATTAGGTGTTTGAAGAAAGGCCCTGTCAAAGTTCCCATGAAGATGTCAATCAACTCCCTGTCAGTTAAAGGAGGTTGTACTCTACCATCCAGATCTCTCCACTTTTGAGCGTATCCTTTGAAGTTTTCATTGGAACGCATGGTCATGTTCTGCAATTGCACACGAGTTGGTGCAAGATCAGCATTATACTGATACTGTTTGTAAGAAGCAGCAGCTAAGTCCTCCCAGGTGTGGATGCGAGAACTTTCCAATTGATAAAACAACTCGAGTTGAGTCCCTACCAGGCTTTCTTGGAATAAATGGATCCAAAGCTTTGGATCAGTTGTGTATGGTTGATTTTTGCGGACATAAGACTTTAAGTGCATCTTAGGGTAAGAGACTCCATCGTACAGGGCAAAGATAGGGACTTTGAACTTTGGCGGGATGACCACTCCAGAAACCAAACCCATGTCTCCTAAATCCAAGTCAGGTATTTGTTGAATCTCCATAGCATTGAGGCGATCCTCCAACTGTTTGTACTTGTCATCAGCGGGAGGATATTATTCCTCGGAGTAGTCAGCTTCAACTTCAACAATCTCCAAATTGTGGTCTTCTTCAAGACTATCCCCTATGTTGGATGGAGTTGAAAGATCTAGCGCTTTAGGTCTTCTTCTCAAGTTTAAGACACCTACTGTCTTCTTGGACTTCTTCTTCTTATCTTTGAGAAGGAGAGCTTTCAGATCCTCTTGCCCTTTACCCATAGCCAGAAGCATTTGTTGGAATTGAGCATTTTGAGCTTGGAGATCTTTCACCATTTGTCCCATATCCATCTTACTGAAATAAACAGTAGGAAGATAAGGAGACCTGTATGGGAGAAACCTGTCATGATGTGATGCATGATATGTGGATGCATGTTTCCAAGAATCTCGCGGGGTAAACACAAGAAAATGTTAGAAATTGAACATCCTTGATTGGAGAACTTTGTATCGGTGGATGTCTTTCCACGAGAATCAAGCTCACCATGTCAAGTGGGTCATATCCCCTGATTCAAGTTGTTGCACTTGATCTTTGATGGCGTTTGTTTAGAGGAGAACCCTCTTGCCCCTTGGTAGACATCTGGTTCAACGTGACCCTGCATCGAAAGACCCTCGAGATCCTTGAAATGGTTATTGAAAATGCTATGGTATGATGTTATGATGTTATGTACATTTATGCAAAAGTAAGCAAGTGTATATACAGGTAATCATATTCACACAAAGCAAACAAGTCCTTAGGTTTAGGCTTGCATGGGGTTTAGGCATTACCCTCTTTCAATTTAGTTGGTTTAAACCTGTCCTAAAAATAGTAACCAGGTTCTAGAGGATCTCAATATCACTGACTACCCTCAGTCGGTCATAATTCCAGTTTAGCAACCTTTTCTTGCGGCCGGAATCATCGTGAGAGTTTAGTCTCAATGAGTGTAGCATACTGCTACTGTTCTATGGCCAAGTTGGTCAATTTAAGGTTCTAAGGTCAGTTGGTGCTTAATGACTCCTTAGAAGACCCATAATCTCCTCGTTCCAACACAAGGGATATCGGTACAGACCAAGGTGTCACACCAACGTAGCTACTACTTCATCCGTGTCGGTCTATGCCGGATAGATCCCTCACAGTTTATTGCTACTTACCTAAAGGGTATCCCCAGATCCGGGTTAGGATCTATAGAACTCCGATACAAGCCCACAAAATTTAAAGCATACAAAGCATACAATTGAAAACACAAGTGATCTAATCCTAAGGTACACCTCACTTATATGTTCCCCAGCAGAGTCGCCAGTTCTGTGATCGGTGGGAATGAGAACTGACTGTTTTGGAATGCTGGTTCGCGTTTGCATTTGTTTTCGCAAAATGTCGCGGTAAGCAAGAGTCGCCACCGTCTTTTATTTTATACAACAAGGAAAGGACAAAAGCACAGAAAAATTCCTTTTTGAGATATTTCTCGGGTTCGGGAGGTAGATTATAAAAAGGGAAGGTGTTAGCACCCTTTCTATCCGTGGTTATCCACGGGCTCTTAGGTACTTACTCATTGTGTTTTCAAAAGTTTGCTTTTCTTTGTGTTTGTGGGTTTGAAAAGGGTTTTTGTTTTGAAGATAGTGTAAGTGTGAAAAGTTTTGTTTTGTTTTAAAAGGAGCAAGTATTTAAGAACCATCTACCTAGTCAAAAAGGAATTAAACTGTACAAGTGTCCTTTAGACAGTGTTATCCCACTATTGAGGAATAGGTAGCACCGTCGTTGGAGTTTTCGGGTCAATTCGATTAAGGGACGTGTGGTCACTAAAGCAATGTTAGGATGCCTTAGCGGTAATCCTAATGTCTTAGATCATTTTTCCGAGGCAACTTATGATCTTTAGACAAAAGGACAACCTCTAAAACTTCCTATACTCAATGACCACGTTCGAGGCAACCAAGTGAGGCGTACCTTAAGAGTGGCATGTGTGCAAAGTGTATTTTATTGCATGCATTTGTCTTTGATTTTTAGGTTGTCTACTTGTTGATTTTTATCTTGCCATACACGCCTAATTACTAGCATTTGTACAAAGTAAATAAAATGCAGAAAGATAACATCCTATGCTATTACAACCATATCGAAAGGCATAAAAAGTATGAAGGAAAAAATAAGATAAAAGTAAGAAAAATGAGTGTCTTTCGATTGGGAGGAAGCAACCTTCGATTTGCATTCTGTTGGCCTCCTTCGATTGGGGCTGGCAACATCAAAGTCACGTCTTTCGATTGGGCCTTGGCAGAGGCGAGGTCCTGTCCTTTGATTGGGAGTTCGCACCAGTGAGGTCATGGCCTTCGATTGGACTTTGGCACCAGTCAGGTCATGTACTTCGATTGGAGGTTGGCACCAACATGGAAGTGTCTTTCGTCTGAGCCTGGACTTAGTGAAAGTGTGCCTCTGGCTGGGCCTTTCTGCCTTGTTGCCTTCTTCGATTGGGCCAGTGGAATCAGTGTGAGCGTGTCTCTGGCTGGGTCTGGAAGTCAGTGTGGAAACCAAAGGCTTCGTTTTATACTCCTGTCTCCTGTTTCTTTCGTTTGAACTTTTTGAACAACAACATGGCATAAGGCCATGCTAGTATTGCCTTACAATCAGTTAATACTTAATGCATATTTAAGTAAACAAGCAGCAAAACGAAAGGGGTTAGCTCTGAAAACATATTAAGTAGGTGGAAACGAAAAGAACCAAAGTGTTATGTACATGTTTTGAAATGAAAGGGAAGATTATTCACATACTATGCCATGAAACGAAAGGTTCAAGGGTAAGAGTGACTTACCTTGCTTCAGGTCTTGAATGGATGTGGGATTCGAACTTGAACTTCTACCTGGACGTTTCTGGAATTCAAAGAGTAGTCACAGGGGGTTTACTTTTGGTTCGAAGAGTTGTCACAAAAGGTTGTCTTTGAGTTTGAACAAACTTCTATGTGTGGGGTGTTCTTCAGAATCGAAAGAAGTGAGTGTTTGGGATTCTGGGTTTTTTTGATTTCTCAAGTGTTGATGAACTTGAGAGTTTTGTTGTGTTTGAGAAAATTTGGGGGATTCGTTCCTCTGGTCCAAAGATCCTCCTTTAAACATTTGTTGGAGCCTCTTATTTATAGACAAAGTTGGCTGAAGCTTTTGGAGGGAAAACAAAATAATTTGAAAAATTTGAGTAAACTGCTCTTTGCAGCCTTCGAGGGACAGTGCTTGTATGCTATTTCGGTGCAAGGATGGGGCAGTGTTTCAGGACTGCTGTGCAGCAGTTTTGGCCAGTGTACCGTGCCTGAACTTGGCAGCAAGCATCTTTGAATATTTCATCCTTTCATTTTGACCCTCCTTCAACCAGATTCTTCCTCCAACATATTGTTTGACTTTCTTCCAACAAGTGTCCTTCGAACGAATCACCTTTGTGCATTGTTTGAAGGGGCCAAATGTGTCTTAAGGCGGGGCTTTGTAAATCCTTCGAATGGGCCCTCAAGCATGTCCTTCGAATGGGATAGTCAGGCGTACCCTTTGACAGGGACTCATATGTATGCTCCTCAAGTCCACCACTATACATCTTTTGAAGGGGCCATCAACCATGTGCTGAAGTTTATCAAGGATGGAAATGCAGCACACTAAAGAGAAATGTTGTCCAGTCGAAGCTAGTACAAACGTAGTCAATGTTTTGTCGAAGCCTTATGGTCGAAACAAGCTAATGCCCAGTCGAAGCTTGTATCGAAGAAAACATATTGCCAAATCGAAAGCTCATGCTCGAAGGAAGCATATTGCCCAATCGAAGCTTGGGTCGAAACAAACATGAAGGGAGTCATTGCCTTTTAGCGTGAGGGAAGTTCCTGGCTTCTGAGTCGAAGGGTATTCCCAAGTTGCATTCGAAGGAGGCTCTTGCCCAAAACGAAGGATGTAATCCAAGTTGCATTCGAAGGAGGTTTCAAATCCAAATGAAGGATGCACCTAAACTTGCATTCGAAGGAGGTTTCAAATCCAAACGAAGGATGCACCTAAACTTGCATTCGAAGGAGGTTTCAAATCTAAACGAAGGATGCACCTAAACTTGCATTCGAAGGAGGCTTAGAGTCAGTCTAAGAGTGCTGAATCGAAAGAGACCTGTTTTCCTCCAAATTTGTCAATATTTTATTTTTATCTGTTTTCTCCATTTTTGACAGTTTCCTTTTAATTTTGGTACTGGAAAATCCCAATGCACTTGTTCAAGCTTGAACCTTGAAAATCCTTGTAAGAAAGGCCTTGAGAATTAAGAGGGAAAATTTTTGGGTACAACACACTTGAATACCTTTGTCGCTTACAACGAAACCCAGCAGCTTACCGGACCTTACCCCGAAGGTGCATTTTTTTGGGTTCAATCTCAACTTGTACAACTTCAACCTATCAAACAGCTTTTGTAGATGGTCAAGGTGTTCCTCCTCAGTTTGGGACCTCGCAATCATATCGTCGACATATACTTCAATCTCATGATGGATCATGTCATGAAATAAAGCAACCATGGCACGCTGATATGTTGCCCCAACATTCTTCAACCCAAAAGGCATGACCTTGTAACAAAAGGTACCCCACTGAGTAACAATAGTGGTCTTTTCCATGTCTTCAGGAGCCATCTTGATTTGATTATAACCAGAGAAACCATCCATAAAGGAGAATACCTTGTGCTGAGCAGTATTGTCAACCAGAACGTCGATGTGAGGCAGAGGGAAGTCATCCTTAGGGCTTTCCCTGTTCAAATCCCTGTAGTCAACACACATTCAGACTTTACCATCTTTCTTCGGTACCGGAACCATATTGGCGACCCACAGAGGGTAAGAAGTCACTGCTAGAAAACCGACGTCAAATTGTTTCATAACTTCGGCCTTGATTTTCTCAGACATCTCCGGGCGCATACGGTGAACCTTCTGCTTTACCGGAGGGCAGTCTTCCTTTGTAGGCAGGCGATGAACCACAATGTCAGTATCCAACCCAGGCATATCTTCATAAGACCAGGCAAAGATCTCAACATAGTCATGCAACATCCGAATCAACCGCTGTTTCACACTAAGCTCCAGATTTGCACCGATCTTGACTTCTGTTGCACCCCAAAATTTGCCCTCTCATGTTTTCCAAACTCTTCCCCCTGCATGGCTAATCACAAACCCTTGCCTAAGGAAAAAGAAAATTTTTGAGTGGTGTTTTAAGTACCTTTCGATTGGCACTTTGTAAGACCTTTCGATTGGCACTATGGACAAGCATTTCGATTGACACTATGGACAAGCACTTCGATTGGCATTCAGAAATACCTTTCGATTGGCATTCTGAAGGAGCATTTCGATTGGCATCCTAAAAGACCCTTAGATTGGTATTCTGAAAGAGCCTTTCGATTGGCATGGACAAGCCCTTCGATTGGCATTATGCCAAGGGATCCTTCGATTGGCATGCCAAGGGATCCTTCGATTTAGCATTGTGTCAAGGCAGCTTCGACAGGCATGCTAACCATGTCCTTTGATTAGCGTGAATAACACCTTTCGATTGGCCTATTAACAAAGCCTTTCGATTGGCCTGTTAACAAATCCATCAAGAGGGCAATCAAAAAAACATGTCCAGATACACTGAACATGAGAAAATGGCATGTTTCCCTTGCAAATATGGAAATAATTAAATGCTGATTGTGGATTTAATTCCTGAGTTAAATGCCAAATTCTTGCCTTTTCTGTTCCTAAAGAGCTGATTCGACCAGAGTAACTCTTTTCAAATCAAGCAGTCGAAGCAGAAGGAGCCCCATTCGAAGGAGGCAAATCAGGACCAATCGAAGAGCAGGGCCTGAAGGCATTCGAAATCCAAAAGCGTCCAGGTTCATTCAAGGGACACAAATGTTTCAAAAAAGGAAATTATTTAATGTGTCTGTTTCTTGTCTCATGGCATTTAATGGCCTGTTTAATGGCTGTCTCTTGCCATTACTGCACCCTCACACCCCTATAAATACAGAGGCCAGCATACATATCCAACACACAAAAACTCTGCAGGAAAACAGAACACACGAAAATATATAGAAAAAATAGAGAAAAGAAACAGGGAGAACTTAGAGGTACGCTGCCAAAAATCATCAGCACTTCTAGGAAGCCATACCCAATCCTTGCACCAGCCATTCCACGCCCAGAAATCTCAGATTGAAAGTGCCTACATCCAGGAAGTGCCTAGATCGAAGGTGCCTACATCCTGGAAGCGCCCAAATTAAAAGTCCAATCTGCTGGTAAGAAAGGGTAAACTATCCAACCTCATATTTGCATAATACATTCATACTGGTTGTTACCTTCGATTTTCTATCCTAGACAGGATCAAGAGGCCTGGGTTTGGCACCCAGGCCATGTCCATCGTTTGCTAATATTTGCTGCAGACATAGCCTGAAGAGACCCAGCAAGCGCAGGATCGAAGGGCCTGGGGTTCAATACCCAGGCCCTGTGTTTTATTATGCTAACATACTTTTGTAGGTATAATATCCCAGATCGAAGGAGACACCTTCTCTGGATCGAACCCATTAGCATGCTGGATCGAAGGAGGCATCTCATTCCTGGATCGAAAGCCATGACCTCCATGATCAAAAGACAATCCTTTCCCTGGATCGAAGGCTGTTCATGCCCACTTCTTGGCCCAATCGAAAGAACCATGACCCTGTTTGGATCGAAGCTGCCATTCCCTCCCTGGTTCGAAACTCCTTTTTTTCCCTAGATCGAACGATTCCCCCCTTGTATTTTATTTTTGTTTTCATTAACATCTTTTTATCTTTTTAATTAACATTAAAACATAAAATCAAAAAAACCAAAAAAACATTAGGCTAGTTTTTTTTCTATTAAAATTAACTTTGTTAATTAATCTCTTCATTATCTTAACATTTTCTCAAAAACTAAAATTAAATAGATTTAGATCATTTTTTTCCAAAATAAAATAAAACAACAAAAAGATTTTATTCTTAGGATTTTTAGAGTTTATTTTCAGATTCACGCACATTTATTTTATTGTGACTGCTTATTGGTTTGTAATAACTTAGCTAAGACTTTTACACTTTACTGCTTTTTATCACCCCAATTTTTGGACATGTAAATAATCCCCCTTCCCGAAGCTTTGTAATAGCGTAGGATTTACAATTCCCGCACTTTAAATTCCTGTACATATATTAACTGCTTAGATGTATGCTAACTAGGATTGTATGACAAGATTAACTCTTAACTTAAAATCAACAGTAGCTCACCATGACATGCAAAGATAACATAACCGAAAAACAACACACTTGCACATGCCACTCCTAGGGTACACCTCACTTGGTTGCCTCAAACGTGGTCATTGAGTATAGGAAGTCTTAGAGGTCTCCCTCTTGTCTAAAGATCAAAGTTGCCTCGAAACGGTTGCCTCGATAAAAATGATCTAAGACATTAGGGTTACCGCTAAAGCATCCTAACATTGCTTTAGTGACCACACGTCCCTTAAATCGAATTGACCCGAAAAATCCAACGACGATGCTACCTACTCCTCAATAGTGGGATAGCATTGTCTAAAGGAAATTTGCACAGTTTAATTCCTTTTTGAGTAGGTAGATGTTCTTAAGTACTTGCTCCTTTAAAAAACAAAACAAAACTTTTCGCACTTACACTTTCTTCAAAAACAAAACAAACCTCTTTTCAAAACCCACAAACACAAAGAAAAGCAAACTTTTGAAAACATAGTGAGCAAGTACCTAAGAGCCCGTGGATAACCACAGATAGAAAGGGTGCTAACACCTTCCCTTTCTATAATCTACCTCCCGAACCCGAGAAAAATCTCGAAAAGGAATTTTTCTGTGCTTTTGTCCTTTCCTTGTTGGATGAAATAAAAGACGGTGGCGACTCTTGCTTACCGCGACATTTTGCAAAAACAAACGCAAACGCGAACCAGCATTCCAAAACAGTCAATTCTCATTCCCACCGATCACAGAACTGGCGACTCTACTTGGGATTTATAAGTGAGGTGTACCTTAGGACTAGATCACTTGTGTTTTCAATTGTATTGCTTTGTATGCTTTTAATTTTGTGGGCTTGCGTCGGAGATCTATAAATCCTCCACCCGGATTTGGGAAACATTCATAGATAGCAATACATTGTGGAAACTGTGCGGGGTATACCGACACGGTTGAAGCAATAGCTATATTAGTGTGACATATTTGTGAGTACCGGTAGCCTTTGAGTCAATCAAAGAGAATACGGGGCCGCTGAGTGATGTCACTAAGCACTAATGACCTAGAACCTTACTTGACCATCTTGGCCTTTTTTAGGGGTAGTGAGATGACCGACTTTGGTGCAGTCCGAAGTTGGTAGATACTCGATACTACACTCATTGAGGATTGTTTTCTTGGAATATTTTGGTCGCTAGTTCAGTGGCTAAACCAAAACAATGAACACAGAAAACAATCCAATGATATTGAGCTCCTTAGAACCCGATTACTATTTATAGGACAGGTTTTGAGCCAACTACACTCAAGAGGATACTTACCTATGAAACTCCATGCAAGCTTGAAATTTAAGGGCTCTTTTGTGTGACTTGTGTGCCTTCAAACTTGAACTACTTGCACATTCTTGTTATCTAACAACATGAGTTCCTTGCAGGTTTTGTTTACAGTCCTTATCAAATAATCTGGATTTATTGCAGGGCTTACTTACATCACCTTACGCTTTTGCTTAAACGCATATCATACACATCATAACATCATGCCTTAACATTTCTTAAACCATTTCAAGGAACTCAAGGGTCTGTGGTGCAGGTTATGGTAAATCAAATGGTTAGCAAGGGGCAAAGGGGATTTATTTTCCTCTAGCCAAGGTTGTCTAGAAATCCAAGCATGATAACTTGAGTCAGGGGCTATGACCCACTCGATATGGTGAGCTTGACTCTTGAAGAAGGGCTCTCAGCAACATGAAGTTCCTTCAATCAAGCTATCAGATTCAGATTCTAACAGTTTCTTGTTTACCCCGCGAGATCCTTGAAAACATTGCATACATATATCATACATATCATTGCATAATAGGTCTCCCAGTACATGTCTCTTATCTTCTTCGCTGTTTATTTCAGCAATCATCATGTCTACTGAACCTTCCAGTGAGCAAGCTATCAAGGCCCTCCAGGCCCAGAATGGCCAATTTCAAGAGTTGGTCATGAGCCTAGCTAAGGGTCAGCAGGACCTGAAGACCCTGATTCTAAAAGAGAGGAAGAAGAAGAAAAAGAGGACCATCCTATTCAACACTGGACGCAGGTTTGGAAACGGGCTGCAGAACAAAGTTGATCTGACCACCCCATTTGAAGGGAAAGACAGTCCACAAGAAAGGAGGGCTCCTAGCCCTGAAGCCTCCGACAACGAGACGGACTATGATGAACAACAGTATCCTCCTGTCGAGGATAAGTATAAACAACTAGAAGACCGTTTGAACGCCATGGAAATACAGAAGGTGCCCGGTCTGGACTTCGGAGATCTGGGCCTATCATCTGGGGTGGTGATTCCCCATAAATTCAAGGCACCTGCCTTTGCCAAGTATGACAGAGCTTCCTGTCCAAAGCTGCACCTCCGGTCATATGTGAGGAAGATTCAACCCTATACTGCTGATAGAAATTTGTGGGTTCATTTCTTTCAAGATAGTCTGTTAGGGACTCAACTTGAATGGTTTTGTCAACTGGAAGGAGCTACCATCCGCAATTGGGAGGACCTTGCTACTTCTTTTTACAAGCAATACCAGTATAATTCCGACCTTGCTCCCACGCGTACTCAGCTTCAGGGTATGTCTATGGGTACAGGCGAAGGCTTTAAGGACTACGCTCAGAAGTGGAGAGATCTTGCTGGAAGAGTCCAACCCCCTCGATCTGATAGGGAGTTGGTGGATATGTTTCTTGGGACTTTGTGTGGTCCCTATTTCAAACACTTGATCGGAAGCTCCTCAACCGGATTCACCGAGCTAATACTGACCGGCGAAAGGGTCGAAGCTGGCATCAAAAGTGGGAAGATTCAAGAAGAAACACCTTCTAATGCTCAGAAAAACCCTACAATGGGAAGAAAGAGTCCAATGCTGTGTATGGTCAAAAGAGTCATCATGATCAACATGTAGGGGCAACCCAGATCTCCGATCCCACGCCTGTTCAACAAAGACAGAGCAATAGGTGTAGGGTAAGATATCAAGAAACGCAGTATACTGACATCAACATGCCTCTGTCTCAAGTGTTACAACAATTGCTGAAGGTGAAGCTGATCACACTAAAGGATCCTCCTCAAAATCCTGATACTTCCTCTTCTAAGTATAATCCGAGTGTGAGATGTTCCTACCATTCTGACAGTCCTGGACATGACACCGACGACTGTTGGACTTTGAAGAACAAGATCCAAGACTTGATTGATGCCAAGGAGATCAAGTTTGATCACTGATCCTACGCCAAATCATTGAGAATGTCTTAGTTTCATTTGAATTTTCAAGTTGTAATCTTATTGTTATTCAAATAATTATCTATTAATGTCAAACTCTGTTTCATTAATGCATTGCATATGTTTGTCTTGAATTCATCCTTTCATTACATTTAAACTGTGCTTTTTACTCACTTTATGACATTCAACACTTGCTAAAAGTTACAAGCCTTTAGAGGGAGGATGACGAAACAATGCCATAATCTCATACAGTATGCTTTTGGACAGACCTTGCTGACGATGTACATGCGTTTCTTTCAAATCCTAAACACTGGAGTTATAAGGAAGATAATCCCTAGTCAACCCCTTCGAGCCAAAGAAGTAGAAGTTTTCTGTTTTAAACACAAATTGAAACCTTTAATTTAAACCTGGGGCAGGGTATTCTCTCAGTTAATTCAAAAGATGCGCACTGAAGTCGCAAAACTCTTAGTTCATAATACAACGAACAACATCAAAAGCATTCCTCCGGAATCAAAAGACAATGGTGGTTCCTTATCTCATAGGCAGTCAATCTCTCAAAAGAGAAAAGCCCACTGAGCCAAAACCTATAAAGGAGGCTTCAGAAAGCCGGGGCATCCCGCTGACTGTAATCTCGAAAATAGAAACAGTCAGGCAAAAGTTAGGGATAACAAATCAAAAGAACGAGGTCGCTACAAATCCTCGACAACATGAAAAATGTTGCAATGATGACTGCCTTCTAACAAATTCAACTTGTGTGAACCATCACCAAAAACTTCGTTCCAGACTCATTTGGAGTTCAAATGCGCAATTAACTGAGTTTAGTATTGAAGAAAATCACGAAGAGCGGGTGGGTACAAATATACTTTGAGCCTTTATCCTTTGTTTCTTAAACCGTGAACCAAGCCACGTTATAACCCTTCAAAAGTCCTAACTGAAGCATGGGTTAGTTCAAAAGCATACTGTTACAAAAGGTATCCTGACTCCTGTAAGGCTTTGCCCTAAATCTTGTGTTGAATTTGTCTTAAAAAAAAGTTTTCTGCTAAAAAACGCATTTTTCAAAACTTCAAGACAAGCATAAACTTTGCATTATTTGAATATCACTGTTTGCATTTGGCTATTTGTTTGACAGCGGATAAATTCACACAACGAATATCCGATGAACGAAATCCCTCTCAGTGAACAAAATCACTTCAAAAAGGATGACACTTCCATTGACAAATCTCCTTCCAATCAATGGGGCATGGCATGATCATTGTCCATCACCTGGGGAAGTCCAATCAAGATTTCAAGAAATCTCTGAAGAAATGCAGAGTAACCAGGGGCAAGTCTCCATCTCCGTCGCTTGGGGCATTGAACATCAATCTCAGTGAAGGGTTACATACAGTTAAACATTTTCTAGCAATGTCACAAACAATTGCTACTAGGGGCAATGATAGATCTCCCCAAAATCCTTCTCATAGGATAACTCCCAGCAAAGGTTTAATCTCTGAAAACCTTTCCCCAGCTAAACCAACCTCAAGAATCCTTGAGGACTTCCCCCAACAAAGATGTCACCTCTCTAGCGGACTGACGACAGGGTTTATTTCCCCAACAACACCAGGATTCCCCAGTTTGAGTTTGCCTCTCCGACTACTACAAATCAAAGGACCACAACTCCTCTTCCCTAGTAGACTACTCTACAATCCCCAACAAGTTACTGTGAAACCTGGACCCGACCAGATGTCAGTTTAACTTTGACTCCCCAGTAGAGCAAAGGACAACCGAGACTCCTGAACTTGTTCCCCAAGAATGAATCAATACTCTCCACAGAGTTTACAACTTTCCCCAACGGAGTTCTCCTCAACAAAACAAGGATCCTCAGTGAAAACATTTTAAGCAAAGTTTGAAGACATACCTGCTCTTCAACAGCAGTCCGGGATTTAATAACTCCCCAACACTTGTCAAAAATTTATTCTCCAAGACAAAATTACATTTCAATAACATTCATAGCATATGCATACAAAATACATATAACATGAATCTCATTTATTTTGATAACATCATTACACAATGCATACATCATGACATTGCATACAACTAACTCTTTACCTTTTCAGGAAAGATCGATCAACAGATAAAAGTCATTACCTTTTGGAGTAGAAGTCGTCAAAGATTCCTTCATCATCCCGTTGAGGTAGTAATCATCCAAGGTTCCTTCATCATCCTGTTGAGGTAGTAATCTTCCAAGGTTCCTTCTCCATCCCGTTGAGGTAGTAATCGTCCAAGATTCCTTCATCATCCTGCTGAGGTAGAAGTCATCCAAGATTCCTTCATCATCCTGTTGAGGTAGAAGTCATCCAAGATTCCTTCATCATTCTGCTGAGGTAGAAGTCATCCAAGATTCCTTCATCATTCTGCTGAGGTAGAAGTCATCCAAGATTCCTTCATCATCCTGCTGAGGTAGAAGTCATCCAAGATTCCTTCATCATCCTGCTGAGGTAGAAGTCATCCAAGATTCCTTCATCATCCTGCTGAGGTAGAAGTCATCCAAGATTCCTTCATCATCCTGCTGAGGTAGTAATCGTCCAAGATTCCTTCATCATCCTGCTGAGGTAGTAATCGTCCAAGATTCCTTCATCATCCTGCTGAGGTAGAACTCATCCAAGATTCCTTCATCATCCTGCTGAGGTAGAAGTCATCCAAGATTCCTTCATCATCCTGCTGAGGTAGAAGTCATCCAAGATTCCTTCATCATTTTGCTGAGGTAGAAGTCATCCAAGATTCCTTCATCATCCTGCTGAGGTAGAAGTCATCCAAGATTCCTTCATCATCCTGCTGAGGTAGAAGTCATCCAAGATTCCTTCATCATCATGCTGAGGTAGTAATCGTCCAAGATTCCTTCATCATCCTGCTGAGGTAGAAGTCATCCAAGATTCCTTCATCATCCTGCTGAGGTAGTAATCGTCCAAGATCCCTTCATCATCCTGCTGAGGTAGTAATCGTCCAAGATTCCTTCATCATCCTGCTGAGGTAGAAGTCGTCCAAGAATCCTTTATCATCCTGCTGAGGTAGTAATCGTCCAAGATTCCTTCATCATCTATTTGGAGTAGCAATCGTCTCAGATTCCTTCATTACACATCATTATCAAAAAAGACCTCCTCTGGTTAGATTTATTTCTTCCAGTTAATGACAGGCAATCAGAGACCTTCAAATAACAGTCCAGATACGATCCAGATTCGGATGTAATTTTGTCACTCATTCAAATACAGTCCAGCAATCATTTCTGGATGGCATCATTAAGCCCATCTCCAACAACTCTCCATCATCTCTCCAAATGGCATCTGTAAGCCCATTCCCGACATCACAATGCTGATACCACACCATGCGAGTGAAAATTTCTGGGCACTCTAGTATTCAATTATCTTCCACCTTCGGATCACGAAAGGCTAGAAAGCCAATCTATATCCTCAGGTTTAAGAAAATTGAACAGGGGCAACTGTTGCACCCCAAAATTTGCTCTCTCATGTTTTCCAAACTCTTCTCCCTGCATGGCTGATCACAAACCCTTGCCTAAGGAAAAAGAAAATTTTTGAGTGGTGTTTTAAGTACCTTTCGATTGGAACTTTGAAAGACCTTTCGATTGGCACTATGGACAAGCATTACGATTGGCACTATGTATAAGCACTTCGATTGGCATTCAGAAAGACCTTTCGATTGGCATTCTGAAGGAGCATTTCGATTGGCATCCTGAAAGACCCTTAGATTGGTATTCTGAAAGAGCCTTTCGATTGGCATGGACAAGCCCTTCGATTGGCATTATGCCAAGGGATCCTTCGATTGGCATGCCAAGGGATCCTTCGATTTAGCATTGTGTCAAGGCAGCTTCGACAGGCATGCTAACTATGTCCTTCGATTAGCGTGAACAACACCTTTTGATTGGCCTGTTAACAAAGCCTTTCGATTGGCCTGTTAACAAAGCCATCAAGAGGGCACTCAAAAAAACATGTCCAGGTACACTGAACATGAGAAAATGGCATGTTTCCCTTGCAAATATGGAAATAATTAAATGTTGATTGTGGATTTAATTCCTGAGTTAAAGGCCAGATTCTTGCCTTTTCTGTTCCTAAAGAGCTGATTCGACCAGAGTAACTCTTTTCAAATCAAGCAGTCGAAGCAGAAGGAGCCCCATTCGAAGGAGGAAAATCAGGACCAATCGAAGAGCAGGGCCTGAAGGCATTCGAAATCCAAAAGCGTCCAGGTTCATTCAAGGGACATGAATGTTTCAAAAAAGGAAATTCTTTAATGTGTCCGTTTCTTGTCTCATGGCATTTAATGGCCTGTTTAATGGCTGTCTCTTGCCATTACTGCACCCTCACACCCCTATAAATGCAGAGGCCAGCATACATATCCAACACACAAAAACTTTGCAGGAAAACAGAATACACGAAAATATACAGAAAAAATAGAGAAAAGAAACAGGGAGAACTTAGAGGTACGCTGCCAAAAATCATCAACACTTCCAGGAAGCCATACCCAATCCTTGCACCAGCCATTCCACGCCCAGAAATCCCAGATTGAAAGTTCCTACATCCAGGAAGTGCCCAGATCGAAGGTGCCTACATCCAGGAAGCACCCAAATTAAAAGTCCAATCTGCTGGTAAGAAAGGGTAAACTATCCAACCTCATATTTGCATAATACATTCATACTGGTTGTTACCTTCGATTTTCTATCCTAGACAGGATCAAGAGGCCTGGGTTTGGCACCCAGGCCATGTCCATCGTTTGCTAATATTTGCTGCAGACATAGCCTGAAGAGACCCAGCAAGCGCAGGATCGAAGGGCCTGGGGTTCAATACCCAGGCCCTGTGTTTTATTATGCTAACATACTTTTGTAGGTATAATATCCCAGATCGAAGGAGACACCTTCTCTGGATCGAACCCATTAGCATGCTGGATCGAAGGAGGCATCTCATTCCTGGATCGAAAGCCATGACCTCCATGATCAAAAGACAATCCTTTCCCTGGATCGAAGGATGTTCATGCCCACTTCCTGGCCCAATCGAAAGAACCATGACCCTGTTTGGATCGAAGCTGCCATTCCCTCCCTGGGTCGAAACTCCTTTTTTTCCCTGGATTGAAGGATTCCCCCCTTGTATTTTATTTTTGTTTTCAATAACATCTTTTTATCTTTTTAATTAACATTAAAACATAAAATCAAAAAAACCACAAAAACATTAGGCTAGTTTTTTTCTATTAAAATTAACTTTGTTAATTAATCTCTTCATTATCTTAACATTTTCTCAAAAACTAAAATTAAATAGATTTAGATCATTTTTTTCCAAAATAAAATAAAACAACAAAAAGATTTTATTCTTAGGATTTTTAGAGTTTATTTTCAGATTCACGCGCGTTTATTTTATTGTGACTGCGTATTGGTTTGTAATAACTTAGCTAAGACTTTTACACTTTACTGCTTTTTATTCCCCCAATTTTTAGACATGTAAATAATCCCCCTCCCCGAAGCTTTGTAATAGCGTATGATTTACAATTCCCGCACTTTAAATTCCTGTACATATATTAACTGCTTAGATGCATGCTAACTAGGATTGTATGACAAGATTAACTCTTAACTTAAAATCAACAGTAGCTCACCATGACATGCAAAGATAACATAACCGAAAAACAACACACTTGCACATGCCACTCCTAGGGTACACCTCACTTGGTTGCCTCAAACGTGGTCATTGAGTATAGGAAGTCTTAGAGGTCGCCGTCCTGTCTAAAGATCAAAGTTGCCTCGAAACGGTTGCCTCGATAAAAATGATCTAAGACATTATGGTTACCTCTAAAGCATCCTAACATTGCTTTAGTGACCACACGTCCCTTAAATCGAATTGACCCGAAAAATCCAACGACGATGCTACCGACTCCTCAAAAGTGGGATAGCATTGTCTAAAGGACATTTGCACAGTTTAATTCCTTTTTGAGTAGGTAGATGTTCTTAAGTACTTGCTCCTTTAAAAAATAAAACAAAACTTTTCGCACTTACACTTTCTTCAAAAACAAAACAAAACTCTTTTCAAAACCCACTAACACAAAGAAAAGTAAACTTTTGAAAACATAGTGAGCAAGTACCTAAGAGCCCGTGGATAACCACGGATAGAAATGTTGCTAACACCTTCCCTTTCTATAATCTACCTCCCGAACCCGAGAAAAATCTCAAAAAGGAATTTTTCTGTGCTTTTGTCCTTTCCTTGTTGGATAAAATAAAAGACGGTGGCGACTCTTGCTTACCGCGACATTTTGCGAAAACAAACGCAAACGCGAACCAGCATTCCAAAACAGTCAATTCTCATTCCCACCGATCACAACTTCCTTCTTGTCTGTCTCAGTACCCAGATTCACCGTTTCCACTGGCTCTTCATGTTGCTGAATGGCCCTCTCTTCCTGGAGTAGCAGTCTTGCAAGTTCACCAGGCACTTCGCAATCATCTTCACCTTCGTCATCGGCTAAGTTGATTAGATTTTTGAAGTTATAACCGGCAGTAGCAGAGTCGTTACCAGTGAGATCCAGAGTGGATGGAGACCTGTATATGTGAGTGTGTGTAAAATAGCTGTTTTGCAATATATAATAAAGAAAAACAAGGAGCGCAAAATGCAAAAAACGTCCAATGCTTTTATTAATGATATATGAAAATGGCACACAAAAGCCCTCACAAATGAAGCCACGGTGCCCCAGGTAAGACACCGAGCCATAAAGTTTCAAAACATTGTCTGTTACAAATTCAAAACAAAGAGTTCATTACTGGGTAACAAAAGTAATAGGGATGAAGTCCTTTGTTGTCCAGTTGCTTGGTCCACCGTTGGTCATAGGATAGATCCAGCTGTTGAATTCAGACTCCTCCACATCATCTTCAATGGCATTTACTCCCGAGTTGCTGATGAACACAGGAGGTCTTCCCATCCTTGCACTACAAACAGCCCTTTGAGCTTCTGCCGTGAAACCCAAACCAAACTTGTTAGTCTTCTGAGTGAAATCAGGAAATCGGCCCCAGTTTGAATACTCACCCTTCTCAATAACAGCCCGGGCATCCTTTAAGGAGCCATCTTCATAGGAGAATCTTCAACCACAGTCTCAGCTGATGCCAGTGTCTGAGGAACCTCTTCAAAGTGCTGAAATGGGGTCTCAATGAATTCCCCATCCATCTCCACGTATCTGAACGAGTTGAGGTGGCTGACCATATATTCTTCCTCCCCTTGTACTGTCACGATCTTCCCTCTGACCGGGTACTTCAGCTTCTGGTGGAGCGTTGAGGTTACAACTCCAACTTTGTGGATCCATGGACGACCCAACAAACAAGAATAGGATGGCCGAATGTCCATCACGTAGAACGTAGAATTGAAGACCTGAGAACCAACTTTAATTGGAATATCAACCTCACCATGCACCATCCTCTTAGACCCATCAAAGGCCCAGACAACAATGTTACTTGGCTTTAGCTCCAACCCTTCGTAATCCATCCTATCTAGAGCTTTCTTGGGCAAGACGTTCAATGAGGAACCAGTGTCAACCAACACATGTGCAAGAGTAGTGCCCCTGCATTCAATGGAGAGATGCAGGGCATCGTTATGGTTCTTCCCTTTAGAAGTCAGATCAGCGTCGGAGAAACCCAAACCATTATCAGCAGTTAAATTGGCCACACAATCAGTAAACTGATCAGTTGAGGTCTCTTGTGGCACGTGGGCAGACTTCAGGAAGGTAATCAGAGCCTTGGCATGGGCCTCTGAACACAACAACAGTGATAACAGAAATCTTGGATGGGGTTTGCCCCAGTTGCTCAACTACATTATAATCACTCTTCTTAATAATCTTCAGAATCTCTTCCATCTCCTGTTTGGAAGCTTCAACAGTAATAGTCTTTGGTGCCTCCGTCTGGGTAGGCACATCAGTGGTGATCCCTTTGCCCCGAGCGTTATATTACTTGGCGACAGGGATAGGACTAGGAACTTGATCAGGAATGGCAGTAGGTACCCTTGCAGGTGTAATGACAACAGGTCTTCGGACAGTTGGTGGAGCAATATCAGGTGAGAAAAGTCTACCGCTACGAGTGACTTTAGCAGGTCCAATAATGTTGCTGACGCCGGTATCAGCATCCAACTCTTGCTTAATTCCTAGAATATAAACATTTTCACCATAGTGCCAAGGGACAACTTTGTCAGAGGTATAGGGAATGGGCCCCAGAACAGTGATGATTATAGGTGCGATCTTCGGAGTGGATGTAATTCTAACAGGCTTCCTCGAGGGAGCCTTGGAAGAATTGTCGACAATGGTAATAATGGCAATTTCTTCAATAGGAAAGGATGGAACAACAACTTTTTCAAACAGGATCTCTTTATTATCCATCAGGTTTTGGATACCTGACTTCAGAAATGGGCAACCAGTAGGTAAAACAGAACACATATGGCAACCTTCGCCATAACCCGGAAATAAACTGGCTAGCAACAGGTTCTTCTTGACAGTCATCAGAGGGGTAACAATATCATCCACAGAAACTACAAACAAGTCTTCCTCTACAACATTTACTCCATGTTTGGGCATGGGAGCAGTCACAACATTAGGACTCTCAGGCGCCTCAAACTCAATCTCCTTTGCATCAATTAGGTCTTGCACCCTGTTCCTCAAAACCCAAAAATCATCTGTATTATGCCCCGGGCTATCAGAGTGAAAAGCACAGTGGGCATTAGGGTTATACCTTGGTGACGTTGTATTTGAATTCTTTGGAGCTTCTTTTATAGTCACCAGATTGGTCTTCAGTAACTGTGGCAGAATCTGAGACAAAGTCATGCCGAGACGAGTGAATTGCCTTCGAGGTCTCTCGTCCCTTTGTTGGCTGTGATGCTGAGGAGCACCAGCAGGTTTTGAAATAACAACCGCATTGACAGCTTGGCGGTGTTCAGGTCTATTCTGTCTTCTTGAACTGTAGACAACATTGAACTCTTTCTTATACGGTTTCTTCTCGGTGCTCGATGAGGCACCCTTCTGTATCTTCCCAGCTTTAATACCAGCTTCAATCCTCTCACCAGTCAAGATAAGGTCTGTAAACCCGGTTGAAGAGCTTCCAATCAGATGATTAAAGAACGGACCAGACAGGGTCCCCAAAACATGTCAACAAGTTCACGATCAGCCAAAGGTGGTTGCACCCTTCCGACAAGGTCTCTCCATTTTTGAGCATACTCTTTAAATCCTTCACCCGCTCCTATTGACATACCCTGGAGTTGGGTACGCGTAGGAGAGAGGTCAGAGTTATACTGATACTTCCTATAGAATACGGTAGCCAAATCTTCCCAGCTACGGATACTGGCTCCATCCAACTGATAGAACCACTCAAGCTGAGTCCCTGAGAGACTGTATTAAAAGAAATTGATCCATAAGTTCTTATCAGCAGCGTAAGGCTGGATCTTCCTCACATATGACCGGAGGTGCAACTTTGGACAGGAAGCTCCGTCATACTTGGCAAAGGCAGGTGCCTTGAATTTATGGGGAATCACCACCCCAGATGATAGTCCCAGATCTCCGAAGTCCAGACCGGGCACCTTCTGTATTTCCATAGCGCTCAAACGGTCTTCCAGCTGTTTGTACTTATCCTTAGCAGGAGGATATTGTTCTTCATCATAGTCCGTCTTGTTGTCGGAGACCATAGGGCTAGGAGCCCTCCTTTCTTGTGGACTATCTTTCCCTCTAGATGAGGTGTTCAGATCAACTTCATTCTGCAACCCGTTTTCAAACCTGCGTCCAGTGTTGAACAGGATGGTCCTCTTTTTCTTCTTCTTTTTCTCTTTTAGAATCAATGTCTTCAGGTCTTGCTGACCCTTAGCCAGATTCATGAACAGCTCTTGAAACTGAGCATTCTGGGCCTGGAGGGCCTTGATAGCTTGCTCAGTTGAAGGTTCAACAGACATGATGATTGCTGAAATAAACAACGAAGAAGATAAGAGACCTGTAAAAGGGTTCCTGTTTATGAAGTGCATTGGATGAAATGCGTATGATTTATGATTTCAAAGACAATCAGGATTCAAATTTGTAAACAAGAAAGGAAACGCACTTTATTAGAATTAAACTTCAAAATTTAAATTGTTCAACAAATTACCCTTAGGCGTTACAAGAATGGAAATACTGAAAAATAAATAAAAACTGTAAAAGAAATCATCAAAGGTCCATCAATGCTCCCATGGTCTCTTCTTCTCAGTGCGGACATAATCATTCAGGATCCGCTCATTCTCCAGTTGCCTAGTCAGCTTCTGGATTTTCTGCTCTTGTTCATTGAACCTCTCTCGGTAGGAATCCCGCTCATCCCTCAATTGCATCCAAGACCGCTTCAGGGTGCCAATATCAGTGGGCACATAAGGATGGAGAATAGTTGGAAGAACCCCGTCTTTATCAGCAACTTCAAGGGTAATAGGCCTGACAGCTTCATATGGCATACCTAGCTTCTGGGCACAGATATGGACCCATCTGAGATATGGCTCCATTGGCAGAGAAGTCTTTGGTCCCAACTCATGTGGGTCAGATTGGTGAACTTTGTCCCAAGCCCTGATGAATCTACGACGCAGCTCGTCGCTATCTCCCTGAAAATCAAAGATGATATGAGGCATCAACATCTCATGATGCCCTTCTCTTTTGGCTCTTCCAAACTGACGGAGAGCTAAACATGGGTTATAAGAAATTCCTCCATGGGTTCCGATCAATGGAACATTAGGATACTCTCCACAACGATCAATGACAGTCACCTCATCCAAGCCTTTGAGAGTCCAGATAATATCACTATTAGTAAGAGACATCACCCTATAAGACCAGCCCATTCCTTCTTTGTTCTTCAGTACAGACTTAGGGAGGTGCGAAATAAACCACCTCGATAATAAAGGATCACATCACATCAAAGTTCCCCGCTTTCGGGCAGTACGAGCATAGAGCTGATGAAGGATATCACCCAAGAGAGTGGGTACCGGATTCCGAGAGATGAAGATCTTTATGGCGTTAACATCAACAAAAGTGTCAGGATTTGGAAACAATACCAGACCATAAATCAAGAGAGCCTAAATGTCCTCGTACGCCTTGAAATCTAAGCTGTCCCAGAAGTAATTAGCTTTGTCAACCAAAAACTTGGCCAGAAAACCCTTAGCTCCACTTCTAGTTTCCCAGTTGGCCATTACCTCCTCTTTGGTCAAGTGAATGGCTGCAACAATTTCTTCGGGCTTAAGAGTCTTTTCCCAACCAGTAAATGGAGTCTGCTCCAAAACAGAGATACCAAGCAGCTCAGAGAATTCTTCCAGGGTAGGAACCAAATGGAAGTCTTGAAAGGTGAAGCAATGATATAGGGGATAATAAAACTGGACCAGGACACTCATCATTTGTACGTCCAACTTTGAGGTGACTAAATTGAGAAGAGAACCATTCCTCCTGATGAAGGAAGTAGTGTCTGGAATCCTGACAACCAACTCTTTAAGCAAAGTAGGTACTTGAACAAAGTTGATCCGGATAGTATTCCTACGCATGGGCATCATGATGTCCTACAAAACAGAGCAAAGATGAAACTCTCTTGTCTTTGAAATAGGTTAGTCCTTATGCAAGATGTATGCAATGTTTATGATGTTATGATGTCATGGTAAAGGCACACCACAAGTATCCACAAAAGGCAAACATGGTAAAGGGCACACAAGTCACACAAGAGAGCCCTTGGATTTCAGGATGGCATGGAGCTTAGATACTACCCTCTTTCAGTTCAGTTGGTTAAGACCTGTCCTAAAAATAGTAACCGGGTTCTAGAGGATCTCAATATCACTGACTATCCTCAATCGGTCATAATTCCAGTTTAGCAAACTTTTCTTGCGGTCGGAATCATCGCGAGAGTTTAGTCTCAATAAGTGTAGCATACTGCTACTGTTCTATGGCCAAGTTGGTCAATTTAAGGTTCTAAGGTCAGTTGGTGCTTAATGACTCCTTAGAAGACCCATATTCTCCTAATTCCAACACAAGGGATATCGGTACAGACCAAGGTGTCATACCAACGTATCTACTGCTTCATCCGTGTCGGTCTATGCCGGATAGATCCCTCACAGTTTATTGCTACTTACCTAAAGGGTATCCCCAGAACCGGGTTAGGATCTCTAGAACTCCGATACAAGCCCACAAAATTAAAGCATACAAAGCATACAATTGAAAACATAGTGATCTAATCCTAAGGTACACCTCACTTTTCAATAATTCCCCAGCAGAGTCGCCAGTTCTGTGATCGGTGGGAATGAGAACTGACTGTTTTGGAATGCTGGTTCGCGTTTGCGTTTTTTTTTTTGCAAAATGTCGCGGTAAGCAAGAGTCGCCACCGTCTTTTATTTTATCCAACAAGGAAAGGACAAAAGCACAGAAAAATTCCTTTTTGAGTTGTTTCTTGGGTTCGGGAGGTAGATATAGAAAGGGAAGGTATTAACACCCTTTCTATCCGTGGTTATCCATGGGCTCTTAGGTATTTTCTCATTATGTTTTCAAAAGTTTGCTTTTCTTTGTGTTTGTGGGTTTGAAAAGGGTTTTTGTTTTGAAGAGAGTCTAAGTGTGAAAAGTTTTATTTTGTTTTAAAAGGA
Organism: Vicia faba; assembly: GCA_948472305.1. Taxonomy (NCBI): domain Eukaryota; kingdom Viridiplantae; phylum Streptophyta; class Magnoliopsida; order Fabales; family Fabaceae; genus Vicia; species Vicia faba. The sequence continues at coordinate 546,727,245 of OX451735.1, forward strand.
GCAAGTACTTAAGAACCATATACCTACTTAAAAAAGGAATTAAACTGTACAAGTGTCCTTTAGACAGTGTTATCCCACTATTGAGGAGTAGGTAGCACCGTCGTTGGAGTTTTCGGGTCAATTCGATTAAGGGACGTGTGGTCACTAAAGCAATGTTAGGATGCCTTAGCGGTAACCCTAATGTCTTAGATCATTTTTTCCAAGGCAACCGTTTCGAGGCAACTTATGATCTTTGGACAAAAGGACGACCTCTAAAACTTCCTATACTCAATGACCACGTTCGAGGCAACCAAGTGAGGCGTACCCTAAGAGTGGCATGTGCGAGTGTATTGTTTTTCAGTTATATTATCTTTGTACATGTTATGGTGAGCTACGGTTGATTTTAAATTAAAGGTTAATCTTGTCATGCATCGCCTATTTACTAGCAAGCATATAAAAGTAACAAAGCATAGAAATACAAAATCTTACACTATTACAACCATATTGAATTGCATGAAAATATAAAGGCAAAAATAAAATAAAAGCAAGAAATATGAGGGTCTTTCGATTGAGGCAGAAAACCCTTCGATTCTGCACTTTTTGGCTCTCTTCGATTTGGCCTGAAAAGGGTGAAGGCATGAATTTCGACTGAGGCCTCACGGTCAACATGTTGTGCCTTTCGATTGGGACCAGTGGGACAACATGTTGTGCCTTTCGACTAGGCCTGGAATCTGTGCAAGATGTAATCTTCCTTTCTGCCTCCTTCGACTAGGCCTGAAGTCAGTGTATAGCGAAGCCTTCTGGTTCTGTCTTGTTTCCTTGTTGTCTCTTCGACTGGAGGTTGAAAGAAGTGAGGGAATGCCTTTAGATTGAGCCTGGAAGTCAGTGAAGGCATGCTTTTTGTTTGGGCCTAGAAGTCAACATGGTTTTCCTCCTGGTTGTCTCTTTCGTTTGACCTGGAGAAAGAGGGTAGAAGCCAGAAGCTTCGTTTCCTATTTCCTGTTTCCTGTTTCTTTCATTTAAAGCACTTAAATGGAAACATGGCCTGAGGCCATGCTAGTATTTGTCTTGCAAACGGTTTAATAGTTAAAACTAGTTCAAGTAAATAGAAAGCAAAACGAAAGGGTTAACTTTAAAAAACATGTTAAAAAGGGGGGAAACCAAAGGAACAATGGTATATACATGCTTGAAACGAACGAAAAGATTATTTACATGTTATGTCATGAAATGAAAGGTTCAAGGGTAAGAGTGACTTACCTTGATGGAGGATTTGAATGGGTGTGGGACCTTGAGTGGAGGCCCAAGGTTCTGGATTTGAAAGAGGGGGCCAACAGCTGTGCTTGGAATGCTGGATTCGAAGGAAGGAAAAAACAAGTGTGATGCTTCTTTCCAAATTGGATTCAAAGGATACTGAAGAGTACTTGTTCTTCAGAATCGAAGGAAGTAAGTATGTGATTCTGTGTTTGTTCTCACATGTGTTAAAGGGACTTGAGAGATTTGTTGTGTTTGAGAAAATTTGGGTGATTCGTTCCTTTGGTCCAAAGATCCCCCTAGCTTTGTAAATGTTCCTCTATTTATAGAGAAAGAATGGACATGTTGTCCAAAGCCAGCCTTGCAAATAAATGATAAAATAATTTAGCGTGAAAGTACATGTGGGGGCCTCTTGGCAGTTGGGGTGCATAAGATAATAAAATAAGGCTCAACTGGAAAGTAAATGTCCACTTATACCACAAAAGCAAGATGAATGGTTCAGATGGGTTGCTTCCTTCTGAAGGAAAATAGGCGCAAGTCTCAAGACAAACTTTTCTAAAAGTGGTACTGTGCTATTAAGTGCAAGTGGTCTTAGACAACAAATGGGTAAAGGCCTAAAAAGGGAAAACACGTAGCCTAGCCTATGGGTCTAAATGTTTAACTTGATCTTTTGAGTCGAATCCTCCATCTTTCTACACCTTTCGACCAGACTAGGACAACACGACATTCATTTTCACCAGCTGTGTGTCCTTCGAATGGACCAACTGTGTGTTCTTCGAATGGACCAACTGTGAGTTCTTCGAATGGCCCTTTTCAGAAGGTTATTAACTTCTGAATCGAAAGAAGCTTTTAGAAGATTATTGACTTTTGAATTGAAGAAAACCAACAGGAAGCCTTTCCCTCAATCGAAGCTTGTGGTTGAAACAAGCTAATGCCCAGTCGAAGCTTATATCGAATAAAACATATTGCCAAATCGAAAGCTCATGCTTGAAGGAAACATATTGCCCAATCGAAGCATGTGGATCGAAACAAACATAAAGGGAGTCATTTCCTTGTGTCTTTTTTAGCATGAGGGAAGTTCCTGGCTTCTGAATTGAAGGGCGCTTTTTCAAGGGAAGCAAGAACTTAGTCACATCTTGTATGAAGACACTTCTTGGATCAAACGAAGCTTGTATGAAGAAAAGTATGCAAGAGGCCCTTGGTGCAAGTGGATTTGAAGGATGCATAGATATGGTTACTTTGTCCCATCGAAACTTGTCCAAACGAAGCAAGCATGCAGGCAACAAACTTGTCCAGTCGAAGCAGGCTTGTAGGCAGTAAACTTGTCCAAATCGAAGTAGGATTTGTAGGAAGCACGCTTGGTGAATCGAAAAGGTTTCCTTACACGGGGCATGTGCGGCCAACATGTCATGGCCTTTGATTGCAACCATGTAGGCAGCACACTTGTCCAATCAAAAGGCTGAATCAAAGGAGGTTTCAAATCCAAACGAAGGATGTACCTAAGTTGCATTCGAAGGAGGTTTCAAATCCAAACGAAGGATGTACCTAAACTGGCATTCGAAGGAGGCCAAGAGTCAATCGAAGGGTGCTGAATCGAAGGAGACATGTTTTCCTCCAAATTTGTCAAAATCATATTTTTATCTGTTTTCTCCCTTTTTGACAGTTTCCTTTTAATTTTGGTACTGGAAAATTCCAAAGTACTTGTGCAAGCTTGAACCTTGAGAATCCTTGTGAGAAAGGCCTTGAAGAATGAGAGGGAAAATTTTGGGGTACAACACCGAGGGTTATATTTTTGTATTGCTGTAATCTCCTAGATTGCAATTGTTCTTAGATTATTTGTTTTAGCCAAAATTTTCCAAAGGGGGAAATTGTTAGTTCTCTTGTTTTAGGATTGGCTTAATTTTTGTAAAATAAATAATAACTGCAATAATGTAATGTAGAATAGGATAAGAAGAACAGGTACAACAAGAAGTCCTATTACAATGTCAGAACATGTTATGTTAAACTTTTTCAACAACTGGATAGCATGTCAAAGAAGATTTCTTGACATCGCACCCGCTGAGCTGGATTAATGAGATTCAGTTTGTTCTTAACATAGGAAGAATATTTAGGAGAATATTATGCATCCTATGTGGTGCATATTTAAAGGTCCATAAAGTTCAATTAGAAATCAAGGAGAATGAAGACATTCTAAATAAGGAGATTATTTAGGAAAGTAAAGATTGAAGACCTTTCTTGGGGAAGAAGTTTCTGCAGTTTGTTACAGCTGATTTGCTGTAATTGAAGGCCCAAAACCAGTTGGGTAACAGATTATAAATAGAAGGGTTTGTAACCTAGAAAATATACAGCTCGAGATGTAGAAGTATAAGGTTTTGTCAAGGTAAACCTCTTGGGTTGTGGGAAGGTTACCAAGTTCACCTTGAAGCCTGTAGGTAAGAGGTGTATTGTTCTTGGAGGAAGCTTGAAGCAACTCTAGGATGTGTTCTTAGTTAGGAGCAGATCTAACAAACAGTTGAGTTTGGCATGGAGACTTAGCTAGTTTGTCATGGAAGTGTGTCTTCTAAACTGTCTATCTGTGTGATCAAAATCATGGTGAAGGGCCATCTATGCAGTGACCGAGGTGTTGACTGCTAGACATCATTGTGATGATTGTAAGTGGGATGTGGATATTCCATATCTATGGAGGACTTAGGTAGAATGGTCATTGGGTAGTGATTAAGTGCGTAGATCATCAACGAGTGTGTTGACTGTAGGTTCTGCAAATTGATACTGTTGATAGTGGACTTCATTCCTGGGTTGGTAGCCCCTAGAGTAGGTGTTATTGTACACCGAATTGGGTAAAAAATTCCGTTATGTTCTTTATCTTTTCAGTACTGTTTTACCTTGCCTGTGTGTTTATGTCAAATCAGATGTTTCAACATCCTTGTAGGACATCTGAGTCTGCTGTACCAGAATTTCAGGTTCATTGAATTTATGTTAAGGCTATTGCTTCAAAGATATCTCATCGTCTTTATCAAGATTTTTCAGGGCTTATCTTCATCATTGTAAGGGTTTGATTTATTATAAAAGTTGTTGAGCTTGGAGATTCTTTGGTGATACATTGGTTGTTTAGGAGGAAAGTTAACTAGGATTGAAATTGGGATTATGGTTTTGGGTTGATTTTGATCAAAGTTTTCAAAGCATTGTAATGTTTATCGTGACTTTGATTCATGCTGAGCATTGGAAGGATCATGTACTTGGATTTCTTGTCAAGCAAGTAACTTGGGTCTTAAGTCACTTAATTGTGTCCCTCCATTTCATTCATTCAAAATTATCCACCATGTTCATGTTCATCATAATTTTTTTACCCCAATTTTTGCCCCTAAGATCCCTTCATCATACCATGTTGATTCAATCACAACAAGATCACATTAGAGATTTTGGTTTTTCTCCCTATCTTTAGTTTTTCTCTTTGAGGAATCACCAAGCACCTTGACTTGTTTTCTTTTGTGATCATGAATATTTTGTCTTATTTTTTCCTTTGAATTAATAAAATGCAGTTTTGGTTTGTCTTGCTTGTTACTAATGTAGGTAAAGACAATGAGGCTTAGCAATTTACTCCATGGGTTCATGAGTTTATTTCAATGCCCTAGTCAATAAAGCTTGAGAAGTTCAAACCCCACCATTATGGTCGTTTTGGAAGAAATGGCATGGTAAGGTTATTTTGGTTCACCACATTTCAAGATTATCAAATTTGGTTCAAAAGTACAAGGGGTTGATTGGAGAAGTTGTCATGCTTGGACAAAGCTTTGTTCCCATTGGTCACAAGTGCATATTTCTCTCAATTCTCAAGATATGGAAGTGGTTTTGGTGACTATGGGTTCTCATTTTCATCCTCAAAAACTTCTATTTACAAATCATTTGTGTTGATACAAGAAGTTTGTTCAAAATTATCAAAGTTCCTCAAGGCATTTTCTTGATATAGGAGTTAGGGTTTTAAACTTTAAAGAAACATATCTTGATAATCTTTTGGTATTTTTGAGTGATTCCAAAGACATCCTTCTCTTTAAATGGATATCAACAAATAACTTCAAAACTTTCAATGAGTTTTCATGTGGAAGAAGCTTGATGATGAAGAAAGATTACAAGCCCTCTGGATGAACCCCCAATTTCTCATGTGTGAATTCAAATGATCATAACATGGTCAATTTTTATCACCTTGAGCCCACTATTTTTCCATAATAATCTTGAAGATGTGAGATTTATGCCTTCTTTTATATACAAAGTGAGAAAATGGATGGAAGATGCCCTAAGGATACAAACGATTATAGGTTATTTCATGATTTTTTGCCAACTTCAACAAATCATAACTCTCTTAATTTTTGGAGATTTTGAATGGTTTAAGTTTAAAAATGTCATTCAAAGGGTCTATTTCATGCCATATTTTTTGGTCAAGAACAAATTCCAAGTGGAAGGCCATGTTTGGATGCAAAAAATTATAGGTCACTTTTGAAGAAAAATTTGAAATATTTCTAAGTATGGAAAGTCAACCCTTTTTCTCCAACTTTGACTCAATGCAACTTCTTGCTCAAACATCCATTTGATATCATTCCTTGCACATTGAAAAGCTTGCGACTTCATCTTTCAAATGCTTCAACAATCACATCATAAGGTGCCCTACATTGTTGGCACCATGGTTATAAAAGTGGCATCATGAAATGGAAATTCCAAGTTCAGTCAGATTTGAAAATTAGTTTAAATCAGATTAAAAGCCTGTTTAAGGATCAATTTCGTGTCTAATCATGTTTAGGAACTTCCCATAACAAGAAACGACCCTTAAACCATCCAATTTTCTGCATTTTGAGCCATGTGAAGACACACTTTTCACATTTAGCAGGTCCACACGATTTCACTCATTTTGCCTCCAATTCACACGCTTGAACCTTACATCATAATCAGATATAAATAAGGATCATCCCTCACTCTTTTTTTCAAGCTTTTGATAGCCAATTGACCCCTGTTAAGATCCCAAACGAACTCTGAATTTAAACTTCTGATTTCTTACACCCTCACCTTAAAACCCCAAAAGCTCCATTCAGTTAGCTTTAGTGAACTTCTCTGAAGCTAACCATACGGTTACTTTCAAGAATTGTGACCAATATTGATCTGTGGAAGTTTATTTTCAGAGAAATTTCTCACTACTACGTTCAGGTAGATTTCTTGGCCAAATTGATTCAAATAAAAGACTAACCCATTCATTGTGTTCTTCTGATCCTCGTGCTCTTTATAGTTTGCAATTTCATTGAGAATAGAGCAAGATATTCCATATTTTCGTGCTTGTTATTTTTTTCTGGTTTTTTTCAAACACAACCTTGCATAATTTATATAAATTTGGTGTGATGGTACCATTAGAATCGTCTTGAAGAGACGAATCTAATTGGTATCGGCCTGGTTTGCTAATTTTACAATTTGGAAGATTCAATTTGGGGATGGCTGGAGGTTGAAGACAATGACATGTCCGTCTTCAACCAATAACATGAAGCCACGCTATTTTTTTGAAATGGATACAATGTGCTTGCCTTCCAATGCGCGCGTCTCAGGAACCCTTGGATCTGATTACTTTTGTGAGTCAGACTCCATCCAACGCGCCATATTTTAAGTTGTTTTATTTTTAAAATGTTGGATCCAGTGTGATATTTAGTAATGACCGTGATATGCACAGCGCGTCAGATCCCTTGGATCTGATTACTAACGCGTTTTGACTCTCATCCATTGGTCCACATCTTATTGGTTTTTATTTTCGTTTCTTATTTTTATATTTAATTGTTTTAAATTTCAAAACATCATAGAAAATTCATTTTTAGTCCAAAAAATCTGAAAAAATTATGAAAAATATTTTTGATTATTCTCTTTCTGAATTTTATTTTTTCACAATTTAATTTTGTGTTTTGGTATTTTTTTATAAATTTTAACTTTATTTGAATTGTTTTAAATGTTTAAAAATACTTTCATACATTTTTAAATTATGAAAATATTATGGAATGATCCAATGACATTGTGACTAATATTGGTGACCTTATTTTATTTTTGTTTATGACTTTGTTATTTTTTATCATTTTTGGTTTATTTTACTCATTTCTTTTAATTTTAAAAATAGTTTATGACTTAAAAAATTACCAAAAGTTTTATAAAAATATTTGAGTCCTTTTCTGATTTTTCTATGGTCTTACTTTTTATTTCTTGATTAATTTGAACATAGTTGATATTTTTATCCCTTATTTATATTTTAAAACATTTTAAAACCCTTTAAATATATATATTAAATGCAATGTTATTTTGTGATCATTTTCTGGTTGATCTTGGGTTAAATTTTGATCATGGACTTTATTAACCTTATTGGATCTATGGTGTTGAGTCTAAATCCACATAAATGGATGAATGATTTTAATAATAGTTTGATTAAAATTTAATTCAAATGTGGTTTGTATATTCTTCCTCACCCCTCTCCATCTCACCCCTTTCATATTGCACTAAGTGTTAGTGGAGATGATCTCTATATCATGTCTCAAAACAAATGGTGCATAGATTGCTATTGACCAGCCTCAAAATAGGTGCGACTTCTATATAAGTCCACTTACGATTGCTTAACATAGCGCTAAATTTTGTCCCGATTCAAATAAATGATCATTCGTGGCCCAAACCTATGTTTGCAAGCCCAAGTATGTTAATTTGATCTCTTTAATCCAATAACCTTGAAATTCATTGTGTGAAGGCTTTGGTTCTACCAATCCTCTAATGTATCTACAACACTTTTGGTCGACGCAGATCACTTAAACATTGTTGATCATTAAATGGCACTTGTGAGGATTCCAAATGGGTAATATACTTGACAAAAAGAAAATGCAACTTGTTGTGTGGAGGCTTTGGTTCTTCCAATCCTCTAATGAATTTCAAATGCAAGTTTCAAGATGATTATCCAACTAACAACCAATCACCAATAATTTACTTTATCTTTTGTTTTTACTTCATACCCTTTTATTTTTTTATACTTTATGCACCATTTACTTTTAGCATTTACATTTCATGCTATCTTCATCTTTGCTCACTTGAGCCTTTTCTTTTCTCTTAGACACCTAATAATCAACATAAACCATAAAAAAACTTTAATGGTACTTGGACTATTTGGTTACTCTCCTTGGCATTATGGAGTATTGGACTTCTTGGACTTAAGATTAGAAACCTAGGCCTATGTTGGAGACCTTGGGACCTTAATTTATATTTTGTCTAGAGCTCTTGAGGTTTACCTCAAGACATTTGGCTGTTTGTTTTTTTTGTGTGCAGGTTATTGTGATTACATTCATTGTTTGTAATATGGAATTCACCCGTATGCAGCCGTAGCTCTGCCCAATTTTTTATGAAGACTTAATACACTTGAAGTTTGGTTCTCACAAGGGGTCTAGTATCTTTGCTTGCTTGGTTTCAATCCAAAGAATGAGAATTATATCTTGGCTCATTGTCAAGTATTGGCTTTTTGTCGGTTAGATGGTTCTTATCCCTAGCTTTTATCTTATTCCTTTAGGATAATCTCTTCTTCTTCTCCCACCTTCTTTAATATCAAAAATATCCTTCCTCCTTTTGAAAACTCTTCATGTTTTTAACTTGAACCACTTTCATAATGAACTTGGACTCATGTCCATGCCATTTCAAGACATTTTCATAAATAAACTTCAATCAACTTAAAATAACTTTTCATTTTTTGTGAGAAGACTAAAAGTCAATCAATCTCATTTCAAACCATTTTGCCACTTTGGCTCTTTTATTTTAAAACTTTTTTTCTCAAAAAAAGATTAGACTCTTGTCAATCCTTGTAGTGATGCAAACAACTATACTTCTACAATATGTAGTAAATAGGGATATTTTCCACTTGGGTGTTGAGTGAGGAATTGTTGATTTTAAAATCCAAGCCATATCCTCCACTTTGAGATGATGCAAATTCTCCTTTCTCATGATTGTGGGTAGTAATTACGTTCTCCACACGGACAATGACAATGATGTCTTATCTCATGAAATTAACCAACACACTTTTGTTTTAAAATTTTTAAAGAGGAACTACGTGTACCCTGATCCCCTATTGCACGGAAGGTGGTACGTAGGCACTAAAGGTTCGCAACCGCGGTGGGTGCAAAAATCATAAAAAATATATATTTCTTTTCTCACCTCTACCATCTATTTTTATACAACATTTTTATAGCCAAAATATACAGATTCTACAAAGAGGTTCCTGTGGAGTACCGTAGATGTTTAGGGTGCTAATACCTTCCCTTGGCATAACCAACCCCCATACCTTGAATCTTTCCCCCTCTTTTTTGGGTTATTCGCTCTTTTCCCATTCCTTTGGAAACAATAAAGCGTGGTGGCGATTTTTATTTTGATCTGTATAAGTCTAGTCAATCCAATGGCTTAGTCTTAAACATTTCTACCGCTACAGAAAAATGGTGACTTCACTGGGGAAAGATTGACCTCTTGCTGGTCCATCCCTAAGTGGGTTGAGCCTATCTTTGTTTTTATCTGTATATGTGCTATTGTTATTTATGTGTTATTTGTTGTATATATGTTTGCTTGGATTTTCCTAGTTTTCAGGGTGCTTGGTGATTACTCATAAGTCCTATACCCGGACTTGGGAAAACTTTAAGATAGGACGGGCGTTATAGTAATATTAACTATGAGGGAGTAATCCCAAAAAAAGAGGCATGAGATCCCCCACTCAGTGGAGGCCCCTTTGTCTGTAGTGTCATTTACTGAATAATCGGGAAGACATACTGCTTTTGACCTGGGAGCCTGCTGAAGCTGAGGACCGTATAATACCTAACCCATCTTGGCCTTTTAGGTGTAGTGCGGAAGCTATGACGGAGTAATTCGAAAATATTTATCACGCGATACTACGCTCGGACGAGTTTTTTCTTGAGAATATTACTAATTACCGAGTTAATCGGGAAGTTGGTAATATATGAAGGAACAATGTAGACTTTGAGAACCTCTAGAACCTTGTTCGGCAGGTGATAACTTTTAGAACAATGCCTTATGGGTAGTACCTTCGACCTCATGCTCGTGACGTTGAACCTATGAACCCTATATGTTTGTGATCTTGTGTGTGATTGTTGCATCATGTATCCATGCACTCATAAGCGTCTTTTGAAGAAATCTTATTTCAAGGGATTTAAAAGTTGACCATTTGTGAATGTCTCAGGTAACCATGGATTCTGGGAAAAGAAAGATCGGGAAATACAATTTCAAGGATCCCAAGGTAGATGTGTTGATCAGTCTAGTTCCCGAGATCGAGTTTTCTCTAGATTTTAGGAAGAAGTATGGATCCATCATTCCTATCATGAAGCTTAGGATGAAGGAGGGTTTCCTCCCGACCTTGGTCCAGTTCTATGATCCGATGTATCATTGCTTTACTTTTCCCGACTATCAGTTGATGCCTACACTGGAGGAGTATTCTTATCTGTTGGATTTACCTGTTACCGATCATGTTCCTTTTACTGGCTTGGAGGATGAGCCAAAATCACATGAGATTGCTGCTTTGATCCATCCGGGGAAGTATGAGGTTGAAGCCCATATGACTACTAAAGGAGGGATTAGAGGATTACCAGCTCAGTTCTTATTAGAGAAAGCTCGTTACATTGCCAGGATGAAGAGTGCAATCACTTTTGAGGCCATCTTTGCTCTACTTGCTTACGGGTTGTTCTTATTTCCTAATGTGGACAGGTTTGTTGTCATTAATGCTATCAGGATCTTCATGATTGGAAACCCAGTTCCTACATTACTGGGAGATACCTATTACTCTATTCATCTTCGAAAATCTTACCATGGGGGGATGATTATCTGTTGCACGCCTCTGTTGTACCGGTGGCTTATCTCTCATATGCTTCAGCCTGATACTTTTTGGGATGTCAAGAAGGAACCCCATTGGGCTCCTAAGATCATGGCACTTACTCACTCGAATATTGATTGGTATCATCGAGCTTACTAGGATATAGAGATTGTTGACAGTTGTGGTAGTTTCCCCAATGTACCTCTTATTGGTACAAAGGGAGGAATTAAATATAACCCTGTTCTTGCACGACGACAACTTGGTTATCCGATGAGGGATACACCAAATAGTATTCATTTGAGTAGTTTCTTTATGAAGGATGGAGAAGAACATATGGAAGCTAGGGAGCAGATTGCGAAGGCCTGACGTCACATTCATAAGAAGAGTAGGAAAGACTTGGGACCTAGGGGTGCTGTTTCGTTGGAGCCATATCTTTAGTGGGTCCAAACAAGAGCTATTCGGTTGAAGATGTCGTATTCCAGGGAAACACCTATGCCTGATTTATTTGTGAATACCACTCCTTCCCTATTAGATGATCTAGAAGAGCTGCAGCTTGCTTTGGTCAGGATGCAACATGAAAAGGACGATTGGAAGAATAAGTGCCAAACTCTAGAGATTTCCTATAGAGAAGATTTGAAGGAGAAAGACGACTTGATTGAGATCCTTGAGAGTCGGGCTGTAAAGACCATGGAGAGGCAAGTGGATTTATTTTCTCATAAGCCTCAGCCAGATGCTATTTGCTCACTCCCTGATTCAGGTGATTGGAAGGAGGTTGCCACCAGATATGCGGAAGAAAACCAGAGGTTGAAGGCTCATGTTTCCAGGCTCACAGGGAAGCGCCAGCATATAGAGTGATATCCACCGGCTTCACTTTTCAGGGTTTTAGATTTTATTTTCATCTTGTACTTGGGATCATTAAAACTTGTAATCCATTTTGAAGTTGTTATAATAAAATTTTCAGTATTTTTTAAATGCGTTATTACTTTGATATTTGCAATATGTCTATAAATTTTAAATCCCTTGAAATATTAAATAACAAAATAAAATCATGTGCATTGCACATCATGCATCATATTGCACATATTCCTTGCATTTGTTATGCATATCCAGGTGTCTTACCAAGCTTCTTTACCTCGTTCGGCAAGCTGACTCATTACTACAACACTCGGGCTAATCTCAGAAATAAGATGGACAACTTAGAACAGGAGAAGCGAGAACTGCGCGAGGAGGTTTCTGCTTTGAAGACCGACATGGCCAATCTTACTGCTCTGATTGAATCTCTGGTGGCTGCTTAGAATCAGCCACTGAGTGTTCAACATCAACAATAAGGGTTACTACTGAAGCTCCGACTGTTCCTATGTCTGCTACTCCACGTGTTATTCAGAATCGCATGCCTCAAGGTTACCCATGGGGAATGCTAGAGAATTTTGTGCCTGAAGGTTTCAACCTTGGTCCTCAAGATACTCCCATTGTACAGACTATTGTTACTCCTGCACCTCCTGTGGTGCATGCTTCTCCTGCTGCACCTCCTTCGGTGAATATGGTTCCATTTGTTAATGATGATGTGTGTCGTCCTTTCCCTCCACCAAGTGAAGACTTGGGTCTTTATGACATAATGGATGATTTACAAGAGCAGTTTGACAAGATGCAGAGAGAGATGAAGGCCCTCAGGGGAAAAGAGTTATTTGGGCAGAATGTGAATGAATTATGCTTGGTCCCGAATGTTAAGATACCTGCAAAGTTTAAAGTCTCAGAGTTCGAGAAATACAAGGGCAACACTTGCCCTCGTGCTCATCTGGTGATGTATGTAAGGAGAATGTCTACCCATACTGATGATCAGCGTATGCTGATTCATGTTTTTCAGGATAGTTTGACTAGTGCGGAACTAAAGTCGTATATGAGTTTGGATAGCATCAATATCCATACTTTCAATGACTTGGGAGAAGCATTTATCAGACAATACAAATATAACATGGAAATGGCGCCTGACCGTGATCAACTCAGGGCCATGGTTCAGAAAGACATGGAATCATTCAAAGAGTATACACAGAGATGGCGTGAGGTAGCCGCCCAAGTGATTCCTCCAATGGAAGATAAGGAGATGACTAAGATTTTCTTGAAGACTCTGGGTTCTTTCTACTACAAGAGAATGGTAGCGAGTGTGCCAAGTGACTTTAGTGAATTGGTAGGCATGGGTATCCGCTTAGAAGAGGCTATAAGAGAGGGCCGTTTAACAAAGAGTGAAGGATCTGGAGGTGTGAAGAAGCCATCTTATGGGTTTACCAAGAAGAAGGAATGGGATGCAAATGCTATCATACAAGAGAGGAGGGTTAACACTCCTAGAAGGAATTCTCAGCATCATCAACAAGTCGCCTCAGTTACTCTATTTATAGGTGTAGCTCCAATGACCGTTGCTTATCAAAGACCATCCCAGCAGGGAAATCAAGGGTATAATCGGAGAAGGGAGAGTTATGATCCTATTCCTATGAGCTATACGGAATTACTACCGGCATTGATTCAGAAAAAGTTGGTTCAGACCCGACCACCTCCCGCTGTACCATCACCGTTGCCGTGGTATTACCAGGTAGACCAAACATGTGCTTTTCATCAGGGAGCACCAGGGCATAATGTCGAGAATTGTTATCCTTTAAAGACTGAGGTGCAGAAATTGGTGAAGTATGGTATTCTATCTTTCAAGGATGTGGGCCCTAATGTGAAAGACAACCCTCTACCCAAGCATGGAGGAGTAAATGCTGTGAATATGGTGGTCGGTTGTCCAGACGACTTCCGGATTTTTGACATTCATCTAGTTATAGAAGATTTGGTGAAAATGCATGCAGACCTCTGTGAATTTAGCTACTATACGCATGACCATTCCAGTTGTGCTATTTGCAGTACAAACATACAAGGTTGCGACAAGATAAAGGCTGATTTGCAGGAGATGATGAATGAGGGCCTCATCCATATAATCAGGCCTAGGGTAGAGTATGAAGAATAAGTAAACATGGTTTCTGGATGTCCTGGAGAGTTTCGAATCTTTGATGTGGAACATATGAATGAGGATCTTGTACAATTGCATGCTACTTTCTGCACTTGGCTGGTCAGGTGGAACACCAGTATGGATCTTTCCGAATTTGCTGTCGAGATTCCCGAGGATGTTCAATCGTGAAGAAAGGTATTTAGTTGTTGTTGGACAATGGAACCATCAAGATTACAGGTCAAAGGGATGATTACCATTAAGTTGATGTGGTTGAGGTTTGTTTGGCTGAAGAAGAGTCAGATGAAGAGTATGCCTCTGCAGATGAGTATTTCTCCTCAGATGAGGATTTGTTTTCCAGAAATGACTCAATAATGACTGATTGTGTTGAAGAAGGGGTAAACGTCATTGTACCGTGTTTTAGTGCACCCGCCCATTTTGAAGTTGAATATTATAGCAAGCCAGCTGTTACCCCATTGGTGATAAGTTTGCCGGGTCTTGTTCCCTACGAGTCAGATAAGGTTGTACCCTACAAATACAATGCTACAATCTTAGAGGATGGAGTGGAATTTCCCATCCATCCAATGCCTGATGTTGGAAGTATTGCTGAGAATAGTAGAGTGATCCGCAACAGTCATGTGTTTGCACCAGTTGTTAGAGGAGATGTTAGTGCTGGAAAGAAAATTGCTGAGAATATTGAACCCAAGAAGGCTACGGGTGAATCTATTGGAGCTACGTTAGAGAAAGAAGTGGATGATTTTTTAAAGATAATCAATATGAGAGACTATAGAATTGTAGATCATCTACTGCAGACTCCTTCAAAAATATCTATCTTGGCTTTATTTATGAACTCATCTGCTCACAGAGAATCCTTGATGAGGGTATTGGACCAAGCTTTTGTGGAGAGTGATATGCCAGCAAACCAATTCAGCAGTGTAGTAGGGAACATTACATCATGTAATAACTTGAGTTTCTGCGATGATGAATTTCCAGATGAAGTAAGGAATCATAACCTGGCCCTCCATATCTCTATGAATTGCAAGAATGATTCACTATCCAATGTGCTGATTGATAATGGATCCGCTTTGAACGTTATACCGAGGAGAACTCTTATGAAGTTGAAATATCAAGGAACGCCTATGCGCCTGAGTGGCATCATTGTGAAAGAATTTGATGGATCAAGGAAATCTGTTATTGGTGAAGTGGACTTGCCTATTCATATAGGACCACATTTTTTTCAAATTACTTTCTAGGTCATGGACATTATATTCGCTTATAGCTGTTTGTTGGGACGACCATGGATTCATGAGGCAGAGGCTCTCACTTCAACTTTACACCAGAAACTGAAGTTTGTACGTGAAGGGAAAGTAGTGATCATAAATGGGGAACATATATTATTGATATCTCATTTGTCCTCTTTCAGCATTGTGGAGGCAGATGAAGCTGCTGTTGGAACCCAGTTCCAAGCTTTATCTATTGACAACATAAGAGGAAATGAGAATTCCATGGTTTCGCTTAAGGATGCGCAACAGGTTGTGCGTAAGGGTCATAGTGAAGTATGGGGATAGATTGTGGATCCATATGTTAACAAGAACAGAGCCGGCTTGGGGTTCTCTTTGAGGAATGATAAAGGTAAGAGCATGAAGCCGAAGTCTGCTGCAGACAAGTATCAAGACATTTTCTGTAGTGGGGGTTATCTTCATCCAACTGTTTCCGGGATTAATTCCATTGTGGAAGATGAAGCAGAGTAGGAAATTCCAAATTATGTGACGCACGGAGTTAGGGTTCAGAACTGGATCACCATTGATGTTCCCTCTTGCATACATGTTTCAAAGTAATTTGATTTTTTAATCTTTTTGAAAAGCTTCCACTCTGCCCAAGGTGGAAGTATTAATGTTGTAGGGCTTATCCAATGGCTCATATGTGCAGATTAATTAAAAAACCCGTTGAACACAATGACCCTGCACCCTCTCCCAACTTTGAATGTCCTGTGTATGGGGCCGAAGAAGAAGACTATGATGAGATTTTAGAAGAGGTCTCACGGTTGCTTGAGCGCGAGGAAAATTCCATTCAGCCATATAAAGAGTCATTGGAAGTAATCAATTTGGGTTCAGAAGAAGATCCGAAAGAGGTCAAGATCAGAGAATTGTTGCATCCTGACGTGAAGAGCATGGTGCTTGAGTTGTTAAAAGAGTATGTGGATATTTTTGCTTGGTCTTATCAAGATATGCCTGGTCTAGATACAGATATTGTAGAGCACCGTTTGCCGTTGAAGCTAGAGTGTCCACCAATCAAACAGAAGTTGAGAAGAACTCACCCAGATATAGCAGGGAAGATCAAAGAGAAGGTTCTAAAGCAGATTAATATCAGTTTTCTTGTGACGTCAGTGTATCCTCAATGGATTGCCAATATTTTCCTATTACCAAAAAAAGACGAAAAAGTTCTCATGTGCGTAGATTATAGAGATCTAAATAAAGCTAGTCCAAAAGATGATTTTCCATTGCCACACATTGATATGTTAGTGGATAGCAAAGCAAAATTCAAAGTTTTCTCATTCATGGACAGATTTTACGGTTATAATCAAATAATAATGGCTCTAGAGGACATGGAAAAAACAACGTTCATCACACCCTAGGGAACATTATGTTACAGAGTGATGCCCTTCGGGTTGAAGAACGATGGTGCAACGTACCAGAGGGCTATGACAACCCTATTCCATGATCTGATGCACAAGGAAATCGAAGTATATGTTGATGATATGATTTCTAAATCCCATACTGAAGAAGGGCATGTAGAAGATTTGTTGAAGTTGTTTCCAGCGTTTGAGGAAGTATCGTCTCCGCTTGAATCCAAATAAATGCACCTTCAGTGTTCGATCAGGAAAATTGTTGGGTTTCATTGTTAGCTTGAAAGGAATTGAAGTTGACCCTGATAAAGTCAAAGCAATTCAAGAGATGCCAGCGCCAAGAACTGAAAAGCAAGTCAGAGGTTTCCTCGGGCGTTTGAATTATATTTCCAGATTCATTTGCCACATGACTGCAACATGTGAACCGATCTTTAAGTTGTTAAAGAAAGATCAAGGTTGTGTGTGGACGAATGACTGCCAAAGGGCATTTGAAAGTATTAAAGAATATATGCTTGAACCTCCTATGTTGCTCCCTCCTATCAAAGGAAGACCGTTGATTATGTATCTAACAGTGTTAGATAATTCCATGGGTTATATTCTGGGACAACAAGATGAAATAGGGAAGAAAGAGTATGCCATTTATTATCTTAGTAAAAAGTTTACTGATTGTGAGTTGCGATAATCCATGTTGGAAAAGACATGTTGTGCTCTGGCCTGGGCGGAAAAACGTTTGCGGCAGTATATGTTGAATCACACCACTTGGTTGATCTCCAAAATGGATCCAATCAAGTACATTTTTGAAAAGCCTGCTCTTACCGAGAGAATTGCCCGCTGGCAGATGTTATCTAAATATGACCTCGAATACCATACTCAAAAAGCTACTAACAGCAGCGCGTTTGCATATTATCTTGCTCACCAACCAATTGAGGATCATCAGTCTGTGGAGTATGAGTTCCCCGATGAGGATGTGATGTTCTTGAAAGTGAAAGATTGTGATGAACCATTGCCTGAGGAAGGTCCCGACCTTGAATCTCGTTGGAGTATGATATTTAATGGAGCAGTGAATGCTTACGGTAAAGGAATTGGTGCTGTGATCGTCACTCCACATGGATCACACGTTCCTTTTATTGCGAGGTTAACATTTGATTGTACTAATAATATGGCAGAATATGAGGCTTGCATCATGGGTCTCGAGGAATCTATTGATCTCAGAATTAAAATTCTTGATGTGTACGGCGATTCAGCTTTGGTAATAAATCAGATTAAAGGAGAATGGGACACTCGTCACCCCGGCTTGATCCCTTACAAAGATTATGCTAGAAGATTGTTACCCTTCTTTAACAAAGTTGAATTCCATCATATTCCAAGAGATGAAAATCAGATGGCAGATGCTTTGGAAACTCTGGCTTCTATTATCAAGTGAATACTTGGAATGATATACCTTGAATTATAGTTCGGCGACTGGATAGGCCCGTTCATGTGTTTACAAAAGAAGAAGTAGTAGATGAGAAACCTTGGTATTATGATATCAAGCATTTTCTCTAGACTCAGGAATACCTGATTGGTGCTTCGAAGAAAGATAGAAAGACATTGAGAAGATTGGCTGGAAGTTTCTTCCTCAGTGAAAATGTATTGTATAAGAGAAATTATGACATGGTCTTGCTCAGATGCATGGATAGACACGAAGCAGACATGTTGACGCATGAGATTCATGAAGGTTCATTTGGCACCCATGCCAATGGATATTCGATGGCTAAAAAGATGCTAATGGCGGGTTACTATTAGCTACCAATGGAATCTGATTGTTACAAATTTGCAAAGAAGTGTCATAAATGCCAGATTTATGCCGACAAGGTTCATGTGCCTCCGACACTTCTCAATGTGATTTCCTCCCCATGGCCTTTCTCTATGTGGGGTATTGATATGATTGGGATGATTGAACCCAAAGCTTCGAATGGACACTATTTTATCTTGGTAGCAATTGATTACTTCACCAAGTGGGTGAAGGTTGCTTCGTATGCTAATGTTACTAAGCAGGTGGTTGTGCGCTTCATTAAGAATAATCTTATATGTCGGTATGGTGTGCCGAGCAGAATTATCACTGACAATGGCTCGAATCTGAACAACAAGATGATGACAGGACTGTGTGAAGAATTCAAGATTGTCCATCACAACTCATCTCCGTACAAGCTAAAGATGAATGAGGCTGTTGAAGCTGCTAATAAGAATATCAAGAAGATTATCCAGAAAATGGTTGTTACTTATAAGGATTGGCATGAAATGCTCCCTTTTGCTTTGCGTGGATATCGAACATCTGTCCGCACTTCAACAGGAGCAACCCCGTTCTCCCTTGTGTATAGAATAGAAGTTGTACTCCCAGTCGAGGTCGAGATTCCCTCTTTGCGCGTGATAATGGAAACCAAGTTGACAGAGGCTGAATGGGTCCAGAACCGGTTTGGCCAATTGAATTTGATCAAAGAGAAGAGAATGAAAGTTTTGTGTCATGGCCAGTTATATCAGAAGAGAATGAAGAAAGCTTTTGATAAAAAGGTCAAACCTCGTGAATTCAGAGAAGGCGACCACGTGCTCATAAAGATCATGTCTTTTAAAGCCGATTCTAGGGGCAAGTGGACTCCCAATTTTGAAGGCTCATATGCTTTCAAGAAAGCCTTCTCTGGAGGTGCATTAATTCTTGAAACTATGGATGGCGAGGAGTTCCCACGTCCCATGAATGTTGATGCAGTCAAGAAATACTTCGCCTAAATAAATAAAAGAACAACTCGCTAAGTTGAAAACCCGAAAGGGCGACTTAGTCAAAAAAGAGCGTCTCAGTAGGCCAAAAACCCGGAAGGGCGGTCTAGGCAAAAATTAGAGACATAAACAGAATAAATTTCCCGCTAAGTTGAAAACCCGCAAGGGAAGCTTAGGCAAAAGTTAGGGACTTTCTTGGAAAGTAACTACATCGGACAAGACTTGATCATTGAAGCAACAATCTTCTCAGATCCTCATCATACTTCAAACATAAGCTGTTGCTCGGGATTTCAAAATTTGTTAGAGGGGATAGTGGTCATTGTATCTCAATGTGTCTTTTACATTATATATTACCATTTTCTGAACTTTGTAATCATCCATGGAATCTCGCCATTCGCAGACTACCATTCTATTAATGAAATTTGAGCTTTTACCCAACTCTTTGTATTTCTTATTTTATTTAGCTTGCAAAGACTCCATTTATTATTGATAATAACTTTCAAAGCGAAAAGATTAAATAACAAAATTGATTTTAAAAAAGAATTTACAATTTTCTTTTACTTTAAAATTTGTGACGCAAGAGAAAACAACAAAAATGGTGATCCCAGGGATGGACAAACTCCAGCTGTTTTGAGAAGTTTTTTGTTTCCCCCAGGAAGGCTTACTCGGGATGTCTTCGCTGTATTGGGTTTGTGACTCCAGTGTCCCCGATCTAGTTTTGATTCATTTCTCCTATTTTCTGAGTTTGCATGATATGAAGATTCAATCCAAGATTTCTCCATTGAAGTTTACATTTGTTTAATAGAGGTTCTTTTTCCCAGAGAAGTTGGTACAATAATCACTCTTGAAGAACATAGGTCTCCGATTTCTCTAGTGAAGAACGTATATTGGTTTTCCCTTTGAGGATGTGGTTCTAACCTCCCCAATGAAGTCAGCACGAAATCCCCAGTTAATGTCTTGATGATGGGACATTATACGCCTTAATGAAGTTTGTGTGTTTCCTCTTTCAAAATGGTCCTAAATTCCCCAGTGAATGTTTTTATGACTTGGTGTCCATCTGCTTTACCTGAAATTGATTTTGCAATCCCAAGTAGAAGTGTTACTTTTGAAAACATTTGTTTTCCTGTTGAAGTCTGAGTGCTATTCCCCGGTGAAGCCTAGAGAAGGATGTTATATCCCTATACCTATACTATTTTTGTTACTTGGATTTGTTTACTTCCGGATTACGTTTCTCCCCAGTGATGTTAAACCAGGCAGTAGGTTTTGTTTCCTCAGTTGGAGCTTACTTTTTCTTGGATTGTTCACCTTGGATGTGATTTAGCCGAGTGTTGATTGTGCCCGAGTTGGTTTTTGCCTGGTTACTCTCAGTGTTATATGTTTGTTTTGTCAGCATATACATGATAACACTCATACATTCATACATACATCATGCGTAGTTAATTTTATCAAATCATTGCTTATTCGCATTCATTAATATTTTTGTTGACATACTACCCTGTTTTGTAGAGTTATGTTATCCTCTTTCCAATAGAGTGTTGGCCTTAAGCAAAAAGTGTATATTCTTTCAAATTCCCCATTGAGTTACCCCTTGTGGAAGATTTTTTTCTTTAGCCTTCCGGTGCAGCTCTTTGGTTGGATAGATTGGGTTTCCCTCTTGAGTTTATTTCTCAAAAGATGTATTTTGGTTGACTGTTTCACTCTAGTTTATTTTTGGTTTGAATCTTTGTTTCCCAACATCATTATCACCATGGATTTCTGCGAGCTTCGAGCATTGGTTTAGGAAATGTGCATTTATTTTGGCATGAGAAAACTTTTGTCTCCTCAGCAAGAATATGTTGGCATTTCCGTAGGAAGTCATATTTCATTCCCCAGGAAGCCGTTTTGCTTTCCCCAGGAAGTCATTTCTACAAATCTTCCTATAACAGCAAGTAGTAGGTGTCTTTATTTGAGCAACTCACGCTTCTCTGTAAAAGTCGACGTTACTTTTTTGTTATCTTCTCAATGAGTGGATAGTTTACAATTCATTGTCAAATTACTCCAGTGGATGGCAAGTCTTTCAATATCGCAGAGATAGTTCGTTGAGAAATCTTTGCAAGTGGAAGTCTCTTTATTTGAGATAGCTTATATATTACCCTTTCCAGGCGGAGTGCCTCGGTTAAAGAAGAAGTTGAGACCCATTCTAGGTGAAATGCCAAAATTTTGGGGAAAACTTGTTATCTTTTGCTACCTTCAGTGAACGTTGGTAGTTCATCCTCAGTGAAGGAGGTGCTATGATATATTTTATCTCTACCTTCAGTGAAAGTTGGTAGGTCACCATCAGTTAAAGTTGGTGATTGTTATCTTTTTGCTACCTTCAGTGAACGTTGGTAGTTCATTGTTAATGAACAACGGTGCTATGATATATTTTCTCTCTACCTTCAGTGAAAGTTGGTAGGTCACCATCAATGAAAGTTGGTGATTGTTATATTTTTTCTACCTTCAGTGAACGTTGGTAGTTCATCGTTAGTGAACAGAGATGCTATGATATATTTTCTCTCTACCTTCAGTGAAAGTTGGTAGGTCACCATCAGTGAAAGTTGGTGATTGTTATCTTTTTACTACCTTCAGTAAACGTTGGTAGTTCATCGTCAATGAACGACAATGCTATGATATATTTTCTCTCTACCTTCAACGAAAGTTGGTAGATCACCATCAGTGAAAGTTGGTGATTGTTATCTTTTTGTTACCCTTAGTGAACGTTGACAGTTCATTGTTAGTGAACGACGATGCTATGATATATTTTCTCTCTACCTTCAGTGAAAGTTGGTAGGTCACCATCAGTAAAAGTTGGTGATTGTTATCTTTTTGCTACCTTCAGTGAACATTTGTAGTTCATCATCAGTGAACGGTGATGCTATGATATTTTCTCTTCCTTCTACCTTTAGTAAATGTTGGTAGCTCACCTTCAGTGAATGTAAGTGTTGTCATTTCTTTTCTCTTTCTGCCTACAGTGAACGTTGGTAGCTTCGCCTTCAGTAGAAGTTGGTGTATCCTTGGACCATTTTACCAACCTCTCCGATTCGGGTCTTTTTGATCCAACAGTGATTTATTTTCCTGGTTGGGTTACTCTCTTGTTTCTTTATTTTTCTACATCCCCAATGGTGTTTTGTGTCCCTTTGAAGTTGTCCATATGCACTCATATTCATAAGCATTGCATGGCATCTTAGGGCCAAAAATATGGTTTGTTTTATATTTAATTATCTTCGATCGCATCGACACGAAGATTTCTAACCTTTGTATCTCCGGATAGAAGAAACTTAAATAAGGGCAGCTGTTGTACCCCAATTTCCCCCCTAAGACCCCTTCATCATACCATGTTGATTCAATCACAACAAGATCACATTAGGGCTTTTGGTTTTTCTCCTTATCTTTAGTTTTTCTCTTTGAGGAATCACCAAGCACCTTGACTTGTTTTCTTTTGTGATCATGAATATTTTGTTTTATTTTTTCCTTTGAATTAATAAAATGCAATGTTGGTTTGTCTTGCTTTTTACTAACGTAGGTAAAGACAATGAGGCTTAGTAAGTTGCTCCATGGGTTCATGAGTTTATTTCCATGCCCTACTCAATAAATCTTGAGAAGTTCAAACCTCACCATTGTGGTTGTTTTGTAAGAAATGGCATGGCAAGGTTATTTTGGTTCACCACATTTCAAGATTATCAAATTTGGTTCAAAAGTACAAGGGGTTGATTGGAGAAGTTGTCATGCTTGGACAAAGCTTTGTTCCCATTGGTCACAAGTGCATATTTCTCTCAATTCTCAAGACATGGAAGTGGTTTTGGTGACTATGGGTTCTCATTTTCATCCTCAACAACTTCTATTTACAAATCATTTGTGTTGGTACAAGAAGTTTGTTCAAAATTGTCAAAGTTCCTCAAGGCATTTTCTTGATCTAGGAGCTAGGGTTTTAAACTTTAAAGAAACATATCTTGCTCATCTTTTGGTATTTTTGAGTGATTCCAAATGCATCCTTCTCTTAAAAGGGTTATCAACAAATCACTTCAAATGTTTCAAGGAGTTTTCACGTGGGAGAAGCTTGATGGTGAAGAAAGATTACAAGTCCTCCAGATGAACCCCCAATTTCTCATGTGTGACTTCAAATGAACATAAATTGGTCAATTTTTATCACCTTGGGCCCATTATTTTTTCATAATAATCTTGAATATGTGAGCTTTATGCCTTCTTTTATATGCAAAGTGAGAAAATGGATGGAAGATGCTCTAAGGATACAAATGATTATAGGTCATTTCATGATTTTTTGCCAACTTCAACAAAACATAACTCTCTCAATTTTTGGATATTTTGAATGGTTCAAGTTTCAAAATTTCATTCAAAGGGTCTATTTCATGCCTTATTTTTTGGTCAAGAGAAAATTCCAAGTATAAGTCCATGTTTGGATGTAAAACATTATAGGTCACTTTTGAAGAAAAATTTGAAATATTTCTAAGTATGGAAAGTCAACCCTTTTTCTCCAACTTTGACTCAATACAACTTCTTTCTCAAACATCCATTGGATCTCATTCCTTTCACATTGAAAAGCTTGTGACTTCATCTTTCAAATGCTTCAAGAATCACATCATAAGGTGCCCTACATTGTTGGCACCATTGTTATGAAAGTGGCATCATGAAATGGAAATTCCAAGTTCAGTCATATTTGAAAATTAGTTTAAATCCAATTACAAGCCTGTTTAAGGATTAATTTTGTATCTAATAATGTTTAGGAACTTTCCATGACAAGAAACGACCCTTAAACCATCCAATTTATTGCGTTTTAAGCCATGTGAAATCACACTTTTCACATTTAGCAAGTCCACATAATTTCACTCATTTTGCCTCCAATTCATACGCTTTAACCTTGCATCATAATCAGCTATAAATAAGGATCATCCCTCACTCTTTTTTTCAAGCTTTTGATAGCCAATTGACCCCTGTTCAGATCCTGCACGAACTCTGAATTTGAACTTCTGATTTCTTACACCCTCACCTTAAAACACCAAAAGCTCCATTCAGTTAGCTTCATTGAACTTCTCTAAATCTAACCATACGGTTACTTTCAAGAATGTGACCAATATTGATCTGTGGAAGTTCAGTTTCAGAGCAATTTCTCACTACTTCGTTCAGGTAGATTTATTGGCCAAATTGATTCAAATAAAAGACTAACCCACTCCTTGTGTTCTTCTGATCCTCGTGCTCTTTATAGTTTGCAATTTCATTGAGAATTGAGCAAGATATCCCATATTTTCGTGCTCGTTATTTTTTCTAGTTTTTTTCAAACACAACCTGCATAATTTATATAAATTTGGCATGATGGTACCATTAGAATCGTCTTGGCACCTTCGACGGCCCCGTTCATCTTGGGTCAGTAAGGCAATGAATTATGATGCTCAAACTTGAAATCATCGCATAACTCCTTCATCATTTTGTTGTTCAAGTTGGACCCATTGTCTGTAATAATTATTGTAGAAACCCATACATGCATATGATGTTCTGCTTGATAAATCGTGTAACCACTTGCTTGGTGACATTTGCATAAGACGCAACTTCTACCCACTTGGTAAAATAATCAATGGAAACTAGTATGAATCGGCGTCCATTAAAAGCCTTTGGTTCGATCATCCCTATCATGTCAATTCTCCATATTGAGAATGTCCATGGTAAAATTAGGACATTCATAGGAGTTGTTGGTACATGAACCTTGTCAGCGTAGATTTGGCACTTGTGGAATGTCTTTATATAATGGTAGCAGTCAACTTCCATCGTTAACCAATAGTATCTTGCTCTTAAGATTTTCCTAGCCATGGTGTGTCCATTTGTATGAGTCTCGAAGGTTCTTTCTTGGATCTCTCTCATGATTGTATCTACTTCATGTTTCTCCATGCACCTGAGTAACACCATATCATAGTTTCTTTTGTACAATACATCAACATTTTAGAAGAACTTTGTAGCTAGTTTTTGTAGAGTTTGTTTGTCAATAATTGAGGCACCTTATGGATACTCTTGCTTTTCTAGATATATTTTGATGTAGTAGAACCAAGGTTTGTTATTTGGTCCTCTTCAAATGCGAGACAACATGCAGGCTCTTCAAAATGTCTGATTGTGATGCGTGGTTCATGATTTGGCCAAGTTAATTTGAACATGGCTGACAAAGTTTCCAAGGCGTCTTCCATCTGATTTTCTTCTCGGGGAATGTGAGTGAAAGTGATTTTTGGAAATTCTATAGCTAGCTTCAAAACATAATCTCGATATGGAATTAATTTGGGATACTGAGTATCCCATTCATTGTTGACTTGGTATATTACTAACACTGAGTCTCCATATACTTCGAGGTATTTGATACTTAAGCCTATAGTAGCTTATAGACCCAGGATACAAGCTTTATATTCAGCAATATTGTTGATTCAATCAAAACATATCCTTGCAGTATAAGGTTTGTGAATGTTCTTTGAAGAAGTCAATACAACCCCAATACCATGTCCTAGTGCATTTGAAGCACCATCAAATGTGAGTGTCCATCGTGCTTCTGGATCAGGTCCTTTGTTGGATCCTGGTATTTCGTAGTCACACATAATCATAATGTCACCGTCTGGAAAATCAAATTTCATTGGTTGATATACTGCCAATGGTTGAGAAGCCAAGTAATCATCCATTGAGTAATTCTTCCTGTAAGAGCTAACTTTTTGAACACGTACTTTAGAGGATCCATTATTGCTATTAACCACGTGGTGTGAGTTAACATATTTTTTCTCAGTCTTTTAGTATCCCAAGCTAGATCACAACAAGTCTTCTCGAGGAGTGAGTACCGATTTTCATAGTCAATAAATTTCTTGCTTAGGTAGTAGATGGCGTGCTCTTTTCTACCTATTTCACCGTGTTTCCCTAATACACATCCCATAGATCCTTCAAGTATTGTTAAGTACATAATAAGTGGTCTCCCAGGAATAGGAGGCATCATAAATGGTGGTACTTGCAAATACTATTTTATTATTTCAAAGGTTGTTTGACAGTTTTCAGTCCACTCCATTGATTGTCTTTTCTGAGTAGTTATAATATAGGCTCGCACGTAGTAGTTAGGTGTGATATGAACCTTGATATGTAATTCAATCATCCTAAGAAACCATAAACCTCTTTTCTATTATCGGAGCTACCATTTCTTGTATGGACTTCACCTTGTCAGGATCCACTTCAATACCCCATTGGCTTACAATAAAACCCAATAGTTTGCCTGACCTGACACCAAATGTACATTTTTTCAAATTCATCCTTAGATTGAATTTTATTAGATGTTCGAATAACTTTTGCAAATAAATGGTGTGGTCCTCCTCTGTGTGAGATTTGACAATCATATCATCCACATATACCTCGACTTCTTTATGGATCATGTCATGAAATAACACGAACATTGCTTGTTGATAAGTTTCCCCTGCATTCTTTAGACCGAAGGGCATTACTTTGTAAAAAAAAGGGCCCCAAGGAGTCATGAAAGTAGTATTTCCATATCCTCAGGCTCCATCTTGATCTTATTATATCCTGAGAAACCGTCCATAAAAGAAAATACTGAAGCTTAGGCTGTATTATCCACCAAAACATCTATGTGAGCTAACGAGAATTCGTCCTTAGGA
Organism: Vicia faba; assembly: GCA_948472305.1. Lineage (NCBI taxonomy): Eukaryota > Viridiplantae > Streptophyta > Magnoliopsida > Fabales > Fabaceae > Vicia > Vicia faba. Next base: position 546,754,340 of record OX451735.1, read on the forward strand.
CTTGCTTTGTTTAGATCTAGATAATCTACACACATGCATACTTTTCCATCTTTCTTGAGTACCAGCACAATGTTAGATATCAAAGGTGGGTAATCTACGACGACTAGGAATCCTGCATCAAATTTCTTGAGGTATTCTTCTCGAATTTTTTCAGACATGTCTGGATGAGTCATTTTGAGCTTTTGTCTAACCGGAGAATAACTTTCTTTAAGAGGTAGTTTATGCACTACTATATTTGTATCTAAACATGTCATATCTCAGTAAGACAAGGAAAATATATACACATACTCATGTAAGAGCTTGTTCAGCCTTTCTTTAACACTTTCCTCCATGGTTGCACCTATCTTGATCTCTTTTGGGTCCTTTTCAGTCCCAAGATTGATGGTATCAATAGATTCCTGGTATGGTTGAATGTTATCTGCCTTTTGTTCTAGTACCCTCGTCAATTCTTTAGAGAGTTCAAGACCTTCCTCATATTCCTCTTTATCTTGGTTAATTGGCGCATCAAAATAATGTTGTATTATAGAAGTATCATTATTGGTGAGTTTAGATGTGGATCTGCACATTTTATCATGTTTTAGTTCTTTTTATAATGTGAATTTGGAAAGTGCGAATGAAGAGAAAGTATTTCCATTTTAAAAAATAAAAAGAGAGATGTAAGACAAATACATGAATATTAATTGAATGTAAAACACAACTTTTATTAATTTAAAATATTGTTCAAAAATAAATGGGGGCCTTTACAAGCTACCCTATGCCTCGAGCAGGACATAAGTTCTTTTAAAAACAGAAAAATTACTTTGGGAAGAAAAAGATCCATGGAATCCCCACAACTGCCCAACTTTTGAGATCTTCGTTTGGAGCACATTCTTGGGTGAAGTTAGATGCTTCTTTGTTGTCTCCTTTGTTGGATAACATTAACACTTGTCCACCGTGCTCTACTCCTTTGTTGACGAAGGTTTCCTGGATGGCAGGAAACTACCCTTTGCCATTCTTAGTAGCCTTTGACGGTTGATAGCTCAAACCAAAGAAATCTTTCTTTTCAGGTATCTCCACAAGCTTGCCCTAACCTTTAGTTGTTCAATCCTCCACAGCTGTTTGTAAATCTCTCCATGATGCCATAGGGCGTCCAGGTTTTGAGACTTTCTCCACCGGGAGCGTAACCACTATATACACTTCCAAGACTTGGAATGGCGTCTCTACCCAATCTTCTTCTACACTGATATATGTATAGGACTCTAAATGACTTACGAAGATGTCTACCTCTCTGTAAATTAACACCAATTTTCCTTTGACGAGGAACTTCAATTTTTGATGCAGGGTTGAGGTAACAGCTCTTGCGGCGTGAATCCAAGGTCGCCCGAGAAAGCAAGTATATGCCAGTTCTATATCCATCAGTTGAAAGGTGATGTAGAACATATACGGACCAATTTTTATAGGGAGATCCACCTCTCCAAACACAATGCTTTGGGAACCATATAAAGCTTTGACCACTATAGAACTTGGTCTTATAACGATGCCATCCATTGTTAGTTTCATCAGGCTGGCCTTTGGTAGCACATTGAGGGAAAAACTTCTATCAGTGAGTACTCAGGATAGGATAGTTGATCCTATTTATATTGAAATATGCAACGCCTTATTGTGATATCTACCTTGTAGAGGTAAATAATTATCATTAAAACCTAGGCGTGTTCTTGTCGTCTGATTAGCCACGACTCCATCAAATTGGTTTACTGTGATCTCCTTTGTAACGTGCATAAAGCTTAGAATTTTCATCAAGTATTCTTGGTGATCCTCTGAATTGATTAATAATGAGAGTATTGAAATATTGGAAGGGGTTTGGTATAGTTTATCCACCACCCTATAGTCACTTTTCTTTATCATTTTCAAGAATTCATCAGCCTCTTGATCAGTGAAAGTTTTACTCTGGGGCTCTTTCCCCTGATTGGTTTCAGCCATAACCTTTCCTTTATCCTTAGTCATAGTGTCATCCTTTTTGTGTTGATCTAGAGCAAATACGCGACCACTGTGAGTCATGCCCCTTGTTCCTGCTATGTTTGTAACAATGAGTCCTTGGCTTGTTGATGGTTTACACTCTTGCTTCTGCCTATTGATGTAGACAGTAGATTCGTAACTCCATGCAACGGCTTTACCACTTTTATAAGGAGTGGGAGATGGTCCAGTAATCACCAATATACTCTTTGGGAGCATTAGTATTGTTACTGGTACTTTTGTTAAAATTGGCTCTCCACATGGAATGATAAGTGGTTTCTTTGCATAACTAGGACCTTGGCATGAATCACCAACCGTCTTCTTGTATTCCCATTAATCGCAACTATATATCCTTCTTCAGGGTAATACTCGAATTGGACTATCCCTTGATCCACCAATTTCTTGAAATTGCTCTCAAAATCATCATTGTGTTCTAAGAGAAAGTCATGTTCCAATAATTTCTCCTTCAACATATCTATAAGAGCTTTTAATTGCTTAGTCTCTCTGTGATTAGTGACTATTTCAATTGCATTCACAGTTGGACTACCATGTTACGACATGAGGTTCGTCTTGATATTTGGTTTATCAAAAGCGATATCATGGGAATCCAAAAAATCTTGAACTTTTGTATGAAGGCCCAACATTTCTCTATGGTATTCTTGAAGAATTGGAATGATACTCGCACCTTGAATTTGCATCATATTTTGGTGGGAATGCCCCAATTGGAGGAGCAAGTGGCTTTAGCTCTACCAAGGATTCCTTGAGTAAATGTTGTAGTAGTTGACTATGTTGCATAGGGGGAGGATCAAATCTTCTCGGAGGTCTTTTGAACTTATTTTGTTCTCGTCGGATAACCAATGGTTGCTGGGATTTTTGGTCTGTTATGACAACATTCACTTCTCCTTCTTTCTTTTTTGATAAGTTCATAATATGCTTCTTTGGGTTATAAAGAGTACTAGATGACGCACCTTATATCTTACCGCTTTTCACACTGGCTTCGATTCGTTCGCCAATTGTCACCAAATTAGAAAATTCGGAGGAGACGCTGCCTACCATTTTCTTACAGACCTTGTAGAGTACCCATGAAGATGTCTAAAAACAACTTTTCAAGGAGTGGTTGCTGCACTCGTGCTTCCATTTCTCTCCATTGTTGAGCATATTATTTGAAAGATTCGTCCTTCTTTTGGGAAAATTCTGAAGTTGCATGTGATTAGGAGCTATTTCCATGTTGTAATTGTATTGCTTCAAGAAGGCGTTAGCAATATCCACCTATATTCAGATATGGATCCTCTCCAACTGCATATACTAATCTAGAGATACCTCACTCAGGCTATCTTGAAAGCACTGGATCATTAGTTTCTGATTGTGGGCATAAGCATGTATCTTCCTACATTACATGCGTAAATGATTCCTTGGGCACGTGAGTCCCTTATATTTTCCAATGTCAGGTACTTTAAATTTAGGAGGAATCACCACATCTTGAACTAAACCCATTTTAAGAGCATCAATGTCGAAAGCGTCATAACCATCCATAGCCTTCAGTCTTTCTTCAAGGGCTTTATACTGGTTGACTGCCTTAGATTCTTCAACACTCTTTGGTTGGGGCATATTGCAGGCCTTTGTATTATCTATGTTTTTGACTGGAATGAAACCTTCAGTCATGACAGTCTCTTGTTGGGCAATGTTTAACTTCACGAGACCAGATTCTGGCTCACGTCTTGGTTGGTGACTGCTTGATGCACCAATGGTTTGGGCTACTTCTTCAAAATCCACCTTAGGAATCTCGTCTTGTCTTGCTATGATATTCTTCAAGGCGAGCACAACTTGACTCATGTCTCCTCTCATCGAGTCGATACTTCCCTTCACTTGTTCTAAGTCTTCTCGAAAGGCAGCTTGGTTCTCCTCGATTTTCTCCAGTACTTTCTTTTGATGAGCTCTTTATTATACCCCAAAATTCTCCCTCTTCATTTTAAACCTAATTGGTTTATATTTCATCATGATATACATACATGCATATCATTGGGTCTATACTCATGGAATCGAGGTATTTTCTCTGTGAAAAGAATTGTGAAAATTGACTATTTCGTTGAGCAGTACTGTGAAGTAGAACTCAGGTTTTTCCGCATTTAAATGCACTCCGCATGTGGTACAAGCTATTCAATCAACGATCAATCAAGTCATCATCACATCAAGCTCTTATATGTTCCAACACACTCTAAATTATGCAGAAAGTCGAGTGTTTTAGTTGATTTGAGATAGTGCAGGAAGAAATTAAGTATTGTATGTTTCCAGCTCAGAATTTCATAACTTGAGATTAGAAAATGGTTTAGGAATGATTCTCCAATCATTAGAACCATCTTGAGGTCTTCTTCATTTTAGTTGTTCATGTCGAAGGCTAATTTCGTAAGGAAGATTTTCTAAAGCGCAAAATACTTGAAATGTGTTATACAGTGGATTTGTCGTTCCACTAGTTTTAGGATGCTTAGGAATTTGTAACTTCTGACTGAAATATCATCTTTGGGTTCCTCTTGGAGAATTTGAACCGACTTATTATTTCCTTTAATTTTCATGTTCGGATCGGAAGCCAATTCATTAAGGAAAATCTCCGAATGTCCGAGTGTTTAGAAGCTATACGGTGCAAAAAACAATGAAAATAATGTACTGAACCGTTGTTTTTCAAATGTTCAAAATTTCATAACATTCGTCCAATTCAACGTTTTTATCTGGTTCTTTGGGATACAAATCTATCTTGATTTTTATCTTAGATTTGTATGTTCGGTTCGGGAGCCAATTCTTTGCAAAAGATTTCTGAAAGTGCGAATTACTAAAGAAAATTGCACTCCAAATTGTTTTTCTCCCAGACTGTTTCTCGATATTGTAAAAATCGTAACTCTCAATTTTTATCGTATCGGGACACTTCTTGAAGCGTGAGATCACAAATTTTATTAGCTTCAACTTTTCTTCAGGGCCTGAGTTCAGATTGTGCTCTGAAGGTTTCAGTTTGTGGATCGCATCCGAAAGAGCGTATAAGAATAAGTTGCAATTTTCAATACGGTGAAATAAATCCACTGTTTCTCGGCATTCAAAAAATTATAACTTGTTCGACTTTTATCATATCAGGGTGATTCTTTCGGCACACCGTCATAAATTTCTTCGCCTACATTTTTGCTTTAGGGTTCGCATCAAGATAATGCACCGAATATCATGAGCTTCTTGTTTGTTCGCGCACCGTACACAAAATAAGTTGAAAAACTTGCACTGTTAATTTTTACACTGCATTTCCCACCGTTCAAGGAAACATAACTTGCTTAATTTTTATCGTATCAAGGAGATTCTTTCGGCACTGCATCATAAATTTTGTCATCGACATCTTTGTTTCCATTCGCACGTCAGGATTTCATATCGATTGTGATAAGCTTGGGGTTCGATCTTGCACTGTGCACAAAATAAGTTGAAATTCAAGTTTGGAGCCAAGACTATATATTTCAAATTTCAAATTTCAAACAACAATAACTCTCATATTTTCACATTTCACCAAATCAAAACCCAAACTCTCTCAAATTCTCTCAACCATTCTTCAACTTTCTCAAGAAGCTTCAACAACAAAACACAAGAACTTCATCAATCTTCATCACTTCCACTCCAAATTTCCGCAAGCAATCACGTGAACCGCCGGCCTCCTCCGCGCCTTCTGACTCTGGCGAACCTCTGACAGTTTCCCCTCCGCCATTGAGCAAGTTTTTCCGGCGGAAGCCCCCTCCGTCTTCACCACACGCCTCTCTGAAGTCTACTCCCTCCTTCACACAAGATTCCGGCAACGCTCCATCTCTCCGGAAATTCCGATCTGATTCCTCATTCTAAGCTTCAATTTGGTAATTCTTTATTTTACTTGAATTAAGTTGAGTTTGATTGCATTGATTTCTTGAGATAATTATTTATGGAATGAAGGAATTGCAATAAAGTTGAATTAACTTCTTGATTTGAATTTTATTTAGATCTTGAAATTGGAGTTTAATTGATATTGATGATGATGAATAAATGTGGAGCAAGATAGATCTATGATGAATTCTTGATGATTGTGTAGATTCAATAATTCTTGTGTGTAGAATAACTTGTGTTGATGATGTTCAAGTGAATTTGCACGTCGATTTTGTTTTCGATAGGATTTTGTTGGAAAATAATATCGAATTCATGAGTTGAATTAAACAATGGTTCATTTTTTTCCTGACATTAAAATATTTGATTCAATTAATTGTGGCAACTCATGGATTATGTTTGTTTGTGATCAGAAACTATTGTTTTGATGTGAATTTATCGTTTGTAACTTGTTTACAATTTCTTAGCAATAATAATTGAATAAATAAGTGTATTTTTGCGTCCGTTTGGAATTGTTGAAATCGGTTCTGATAAATATTGATTCAAGCATGTATCGCTGGGAAAATGTTAATATGGTGCAAAATGCTTTCAAAAAATCATTTGAGTTTTCTTTGATCATGTTTATGCATTTATGGATGGTTATTGTTGAATTTAATCGATTCCGATATGTTTTTGTGCAATGGTGTGATACGGTGTAGTCTTGTTTGGATTTTGAAAATGCTATTGGAATGTGATTCGTTTGTGGTTTAATGCATAAGTCAGTATGCTTTGATGTTTGGATAACGTTTGTGTCGAGTTTCAATGGTTTTAAGTCGACATTTTGTGTGGTTCATGATATTAATGTGTTTCTGCCCGGTTTTCCGTTTAACATGTAAATTGTGATTTGATATTCATATGATGCATGTTTGTGCTTAATTGTTCAATTGTTGACCATTGTTGTTGAGTTTGTTGCTTTTAACGCGATTATTTGAGTAATTACATTAAGCGATACCGTGCTTCCCAGTTTTGTAATTTGAGCTTCAAGTGTGATTTAATTGTTGTTTTGGGATCAAGTGCACTTGTCTTGGCATTCGTTTGAGCTCAACGTTGAGTTTGTGTGGTTTTAAATCGATATTTTGTATGGTTCGTCAGATAACAACATTGCTGCCCGGATTTTCTTTTTCACTTGTCAATGCTTGTTTGGATTTAGTTCCTTTGCAAATCACTATTACTTTTGAGTTGTGCTTTGATACTTGAGCTTAGCTTATGTCATCTTGTTAGTTGCTAACTCGTTTTGTGACTTGTGCAAGCTTTTGGAGGCCTTTTTCATGCGACATGCGACATTTGGATTTTTGGTTGGTTGTGTTTACTTGTTTTGTGCAAGGACTTTTATTGGATGTGTTTGCTATCCAATTGGGATTTATTTTTGCATTATGACATTTGGTTCTTATATTGGATATTGTTTATGAGTATTTCACTATTGCTTGGTGAAGCTTGCTTGAAGTTTTTCAAAGTTATTTTTCTTTTGCTTACTTGCTACGAACTCTTATTTATTTGGTATTATACGGATTCTAGTTTATTTCTCTGCATCATTTACCGCTTTCCTTACCATGAGAATTAGGAATAAGGATGCATGAATGGGAGTCCCTACTTTAGGGGGGAAATCTATTTAAAGTCCTCAAGTAAGGCGATGTTTGTTCTATTAAAGTCCTCAAAATGAGGCCATGTTTGTGTTTGCTTTTGAGCAAAACACCTCAAAAGAGGAAAATCCCACTCCCCTTCTGTTTCCATTTTATTTTGTGCTTTCTATCGAGTCAAATAAGTGGAACAAAGGGTCCAGAATTGACCCCTACGCATTCTAGTTTTTGTCATTCCTAGCTATCATTTTATGTTGATGCTTCAAAACATGCTTACTCTTGTTATCGAGTCGGTCAAAGTGAATATTGGGGTATGTAACCAACCCCCCAGGCTTTGTCATTCGTTTCTATGATGTTAGCTCGCGTCGCTCGACGTTGATGCTCCGAGTTGTTACTTGATGTCAGTGCTCGAGAAAATTAAGTGGAAAGAGTTCCTTACTCCCACTTTGAGAACCATTAGACTCTTTGTTTATTGTTAGCTCACACTCAATTTTGTTTTCGCTTCGACTCGACTTTGTTTGATTTCACTTGTGTCGTGCTTCTCTATACGCGAATCGTATGCAGTTGAGTCTTCTGGGGTAGAGCAGATAAGTTTAGACTGAGCCTCACTCTATTTTCACTTTCAGACTTTATTACGGTTCAAGTTGCAAATTCTTTCACAATAAAAAGTATAAACCAATGCAAACCTTTTTTGTCTTTGGACCTTTTATCCCTTTAAAACCTTTTCAATAAGGATGTGTTGTTTCAATTTTGAACAACTTGGAAATGCTAAGTGTGCGAGGGGCCGAGCATGAGTCTTTTATAAGCCGCAACGCCAAGCACGAATTGCAATCCTAACCGTAAGGATATGAATGCGGAATTATCCATAAAAAACATAAAATAAACAGAAACTTTAGAGTCGAACTACGATGCTCTGATTCCTTAAAAGGTATACGTAGGCATTTGGTCGTAGGGCCTAGGCGAGCGAAACTTTGTAAATATTTCCTTCTTTTTTCCGTGTTTTATTTTGTATGCATTCCCTCTTTTCATTTGTATTCTTAGCTCATAAGCTTTAGATTAGAACACACCCTTTTATTAGAAAAACAAGAGTGGATCCCGTGGATCACCAAAAAAATGAGGGGGGCTATTATCTTCCCCTTGCATATTCGTCTCCCTTACCCATATCTTTCTATCCTTTGGCCTTGATTTCACCCTTCTTATGTTTATTCGATGTTTACATTTTCCCTTCCCGTGGGATAAAAAACGTTCGATGGCGATTTCATTGATTTTTCTCTCGATGATTTGTTCCGCCGGTTATTTCAGCTGGAAACTTCACCGGGGACAGGTTGACCAATTGCTGGTCCATCTCGGAGTCGCTCCTAGATCTTGTTTTTTTTTGGGTGCTTATCTTTATTCTTTATATTTTATTCATTTGTACATGTTTACCTGAGCATATGTATGCATTGCATCTTTATCGCTTTCCATATACTGATGATATGCTGCCTTCTGTGTTTCCTTGTTGGGTGGGTGGTACTATTGAGGTAAAAGGCCCCATACTCAGGCCAAAGTTGTACACTCTTAGGAAAACATAAAAATATACTGGAACATGACGACTAGGGGATGTTGATCTTTCAATTGCAGTGATATCATCCATGCTCAAATGAGGTTCAAATGAGGTATTATCATTATCACGTAGGTGTACGACGATAGTATTTTCAGGGAGACCCGAGATTCTGAGTACCATTAACCTTACCCAGACATAGTCTTGACCCATGAGTGGGTTGTGAATAATCTTTACATGTACATATGGTGACTTTATTCAGATGGTGACCATATGTTCTGTTGGTGACTACAGTTTTCTGGTTAGGTTCTGGATTTGTGGCTCTCGTATTCTAAGTATATTCAGAGACAACACAATAACCAGTATTATGGAAACCATGATTCCATGATTATTGCACTTGCATCATAACATATTTATTTTTACAAATGATATGTATAAAAAATGTATATGAAAAAAGAGCCAATCTGCATATGCATAACATTTCCAGGTTAATATGAGATTGTCATTTTCATCAGGGATGGATAACAACATAGAGATAGGCAAAGAGCCGGTTAGGAAGACGTTAAGTTACCATTTTCATGGCTTTGCTCTAGCTCCATTGAGAGAAGTAGGGGGTTCTTGTGACCGGTCCTAATTAGAAGACTTTAAGATACAATTACAAGAATTTGTTGCCATTGTTGAACGATGAGTATGAGAAGTGGGCTATGGTGTCGCTTTTGTAGTTTTATGATCCGCAACTACGTTGTTTCAATTTCCAGGACTATCAGCTATCACCAACACTTGAGGAATATTCTTATCTCCTTGATATCTAGATCTCGAATCGTGTTCCTTTTGTCTGTGCGCATGCGATCCCTGATTATGTGGCTATCTCTAAGGCTCTTTATTTGAATATTAGCGATGTAAAAAGCAATTGGACATAAAAGAGCCATACATCCCGTTTTCATATGAGGTTCTTGATAACCAAAGCTAAAGAGTTTGCAGAAAACATGGATTGGGTCGCTTTCAACGCACTATTGGCTGCCATGATTTATGGTATTGTCATCTTTCACAATGTAGATAATTTTGTATACTTCTCAGCAATTTGTGTTTTCATGAATAGAAACCCGGTGTCAACGATTCTTGCCAACACTTAATATGCCATTCATTCCCAAAATAACAAGAAAGGGAGTGCCATCTGTTGCATTCCTCTTTTGTAAAAATGGTTTATGTTGCGTATGCCAACAAGGGGACCATTTGTCGACTCCGCGGATACTCTTCTTTGGTCTCGAAGGATTATGGATCTCACTTGTTATGATTTCGTCGGGAATAAGATATGAGGGGTAAAAGAAATCATCATAAGCTATGGAGGATTTTCCAACATTCCGCTCATAGGGATGAAGGATTGTATCAATTATAATCCTATCTTAGCACGACGTCAAGTAGGATACATTATGACTGATAATCCCACCGATGATGAAGTGGAAGAAACCATTTGTTTCGGAAAAGGTGAAGATCTTATCTTGTTAGAGAGGATAAGAATGTCATGGAGTCATGTTCACAAAAAAGGAACAACTTTCTTTGGCCAAAGAGGATGTCTAGCTCTCGATCCATATATGCAATGCGTCAAGAATCGAGTAAAGGTGAGGTTGATGCCTTTCAATAGGGAATTATGGTTGTATCAATAACCTACTTTTAACTCGTCAGCTGATGGTCAGTTAGCACTAAATACTGTTGTTATCCAAGAAGTTCCTCATGAATCATCCAGTCAACCTTCAGTTCTAGATGTGTCGAAGTTTGTGCCAATGGAGTTCTACAAGCAGGCTAAAGCTGATAGTCTCAAGTTAGAATTGGAGAAGCAAGAGCGAAGTATGGAGCTTTATTTTGCTGTCCAAGAGAGGAAAAATATGCTTTTATGAAGCTAGACTAAAAGATAAAGTTCTAAAACAACATGGTTTGCTTGAAAAACTGAAGAAGCCAAGAGTCGAAAGTTCCCGCCCTACTTCTAAGAAGATAAGTGGTAGGAAAAGTGCAAGCCGATCTTGCAAAAAGTCAGTAAAAGCTTGGAAGTCTTCAGTTGTATAAAGATAAAGTGCAAGTAAATCATAGAGAAAAACTCAAAGTTTTGAAGAAACGGCTTCGAGAGATTTGGAAAAGAAGGTTCAAAGTCCGCAAGTGTAGATTAACCAGTTGACTAGTCAAGTCGACCAACTCAAGATTCAACTCAAAGTGAAGGATGATAAAAAGTTAGTAGCTGAATCCAGTTGTAGAGGAGAAGTACCCATTTGGCTTAAGTGATCGAATATTTGATAAAGCTCAAAGCTCATTTTGGAGTTTGACATCATTTCTCAATTTTTGTTGATCTCTTTGTACTTGTTAGGCTCACCGTCATTTTTGTTAGACGGGTTCCTTTTGACTTTATCTGTATGAACTCGTTTTATCGAGAATCTTGTGTATGGATGATTTATTCTTATGATATGAGCAGTCTCTTTATTTAATGATGATTTGTTTATATCTTGTTGCCTTTTGTTCGTGATGAAAAATATAGGATTTTCCTATAAATGGTGAAACATTGCATACATAATCATGCATTCATTCATATCATATCATGACTGGTGGTTACATTTGGTTTTCTTATTTCCGATCTAAGTTGTCTTTTCAGAGATTGATACTACAAACTCTCACCGCTACAACACTCGAAGTAATTCCAGAAGACAGATGCAACAGATTTAGCAGATGTTGCTGCTATGGGTGTCAAGATAGACTCTAAGGTTGAGAAACTGATGGAGATTATCTAGAATATGACACATCAGCAAGAAGAAATGAGAGCCCTGATTTTGAGGCCTGCTGCAATTGTAAATAACGGGAATGGGACTTTGGTCGTCACTCCTTAAGGGGTCGTTGTTAATAATATGAATGGTAATCCAAGTGGTGCTACTTTAAACGGTAATCTAGGTGGTCAGAATCTGAATGCAAATGACAGTTTTAATCAGAATGGTAATGCTACCACGAACCTTGGTAATCCTACTGTTCATAATCAAGGTGTTCCTCTGGTCCATGTTTTGGGAAATCAGCCTCCACCCGCTCCTACTCGACATAACAATGATCAACCTTTTTTTTCAACCGAGGTCTGTTTACATTCCTGTCCACAAGTTTGAAGAGGATAACTATGAGGTCTGGATGTCTAATGCTGTTAAACCTACATAAGCTGGAAAAATTTGTGTATGCTCGAGGAGCGTATGCGAGCCTTTGAGAATCAGGGCACCATGGGCCTTAATATGTCTGATTTGGGATTAGTCCCTGGAGTGAAGATTCCTCCAAAGTTTAAAGTTCCGGACTTTGTAAAGTACAAAGGCACCTACTTCCCTAAGACACATGTCAAGTCTTGCTACATGAGGATATTTGTGTACTCCGATAACGAGAAGCTTCTCATACACTTCTTTCAGGACAATCTGACTGATGGACCGTCAGAATGGTATATGCAACTTGAGAGCAACCGTATCCGTATATGGAGAGATCCAGTTGAAGCTTTCGTCCAACATGATTGATACAACTCTGACATGGCACCTACAAGGACTCAACTACAGAACATGTAGCAGAAGAAGAATGATTCATTTAAGGAATACACACAAAGGTGGTGTGAAATGGCGACCAAGGTCCAACCGCCTATAATGGAACGTGAAATGGTAGATATGTTCAGCAGCACCCTGCATGGGCAGTATTATACAAGCTGTAGTACTTCCGATACATTTGCTGAAATGGTAACCTATGGGGAAAGATTGAAATTGGAATCAAGCTGGGAAAGAATTAGGATGTCTCTGGAACTAATGTTGGTAATGCAAAGAAGTATTTTGGTGACTACTAGAAAAGAAAGAAGGTAAATCTAGTGCGCTCTATGCACAGAAGGGTAAAGGTATGGCTCATCGAGAGTCTGATCATCAGATTACTGCTGTGACAATCCCTATTGCTTCACCTCAGCGGCAGGAGTTTGTGCCTAAGTAGGGTAATCAACAAAGGTCGAGGCAGCCTGCTAGAAAATTTGATGTACTTCCTATGTCCTATGAAGAGTTGCTACCTAAGCTGCTTGAATTGAAATTGGTTGAGTTACGTACTTGGAAAGTTGATCCTGAAATATTTCCAGCCAGCTTTGATGCAATGCTAAATGTGAATTTCATTCCAGTGGACAAGGACATACCATTGAGAACTGTATAGCATTTAAACATAAAGTAAAAGACTTATTGGATTCACAGGATATTAATTTCGGGCCAGCGCCAACGGCCAATATTCTTCAGCAACCTTTACCACCTCATAGGGGCGCCACTGTCAGTTCCATCATTGAAGATGAAATCTTGAATCTGGTTATGGATGTAAGTCAATTGAATACACCTCTATCGTTTGTGAAAAAATAGTTGTCGAATAAAGGTGTGTTCTTGGGTTGTGGTCTTGACTACGAAGATTGTTTGATTCAGCCAGAGAGTTGCCAATGTCTTAAGGATGCAATTTAGAGTTTGATTACTAAAGAAACTCTTCATTTTGAATGTATGGTTGTTGAGCCTATGGTTGAGGTTGATGTGATTACTATTCCCATCAAGTCCAAAGGGACTTCTGTCACAATTCATGTTCTCGCCAAAAAGTCTCCACTGACCACCACTTTACCTGGTCCAGTGATGTATGTCAGTGACAAGGAAGTTCTTGGAATTTCAGTGGGGAATTTTACTATCAAGGTCATAAGCTAGTTACTTAGAAGCCCAAGGAAATTAAACTAGAAGAAGAGAAACCCGAGGTCCATGACATTGTCTGTGAAAGCAGGATTACCTGAAGTGGTCGGATTTTCTCTCTATATGTTCAACCAGAAAGTAGCGCAGGTGCCTTGGCTAAAGGCAAGCAAATTGTGGTTAATGGTGAAAAACCATGGCAGAATCCTCCTGTTCCAAATATGGATGTCGAGATGGCCAAAGATGTGACATAATTGATGAAATACATAAAGAAGAGCGATTACAAGATTATGAATCAGTTGAGCCAGACGCCTTCGAAGATTTTGATTCTTGCTTTTCTTTGGGATTCTGAATCTCATAGAAATGCACTAACGAAGCTATTGGGAACTTCTTTTGTTCCTTAGGAAATTTCAGTGAATCAATTTGAAGGAATCGTGGGTAGAATCTCTGAGAGCAATGGGTTGGGTTTCATAGATTTCGATTTACCTCCGAAGGGGAGGAAGCATAATAAGGTGTTGCGCATCTCAATGGAGATTGTGAAGACTACCTTATCTCATGTGATGGTTGACACGAGATCATCCCTCAATGTTCTGCAAAAGTCTGCTCTCATGAAATTAGACTATGATGGGCTTGTGCTGAGACCTAGGGATTTTGTGGTTAAGGCGTTTGACGGGTCGAAGAGAACTGTGTTTGGGGAAGTTGATTTTCCTATCAAGATAGATCCTTAGATCTTAAACGTGACATTATTTATCATGGATATCAATCCTTCTTACTACTATTTGATAGGGCACCCGTGGATCCATGGGGGCGGCGTCGTCACTTCTACTTTTCATCTGAAGTTGAAATTACTGGTTAATGGGAAAGTGGTCACCATTTGTGGTAAAGAGGACTATATTTTCTAACATCTTAGTACCTTCCATTATGTTGAAATTGAGGGAGAGGTACATGAGACTTCGTGCCAAGCATTTGAAACCGTGCAGGTTGTCAAGACTCCTCGTCAAGAGGTTAAAAAGTAGGAAGTCTCTATGGCATCTTACCGACAAGATCAGGCAGTTGTAGAATCTGGACACCCTGAAGGCTGGGGAGAGTGCTAGATCTCCCCACACGGAAAGATAAGAAGGGTTTAGGCTTCATGGTTGGACGAAGCGCGCCAATTCCTCCCAATATTCAAGGTGTTACTCCTCCGATTTAGTTCGTTAGTGGAGGTATCATCCATGAGGAAGCTCATGCCGTGAGTGAGGAAGGGGATATTGATTGTGAAATGGACAAATGGATTCGTCCTATTGTTCAAGATTAAGAGCCTGTTAATTGGTTTGCCGAATACGTCATCGAAGTCACCCTCTATGAAGAGTAATTTTCTTTTATTTTTATCATAAAATAATTCCTACATTTTGCCCAAGACGTAGTGATCATGTTGTAGGGCCACAATGTTTTTCTTTTCAAAATTATCATTAATAAAGGACGTCTTTTTGCATTAAAATATTTCGCTCCTTGTCTTTCTCTTTATTTTTCAAAAAAATTTGGCAAGGTGTTTTTATTTTTATTTTTTTTCATTTAAAACTAAAACAAAAACAAAATCATAATCATGCAGATACTGTCCCCCATTAATCTCAGATTTTGTCGAAAACGA
Source organism: Vicia faba (assembly GCA_948472305.1). Classification (NCBI taxonomy): domain Eukaryota; kingdom Viridiplantae; phylum Streptophyta; class Magnoliopsida; order Fabales; family Fabaceae; genus Vicia; species Vicia faba. The sequence continues at coordinate 546,769,685 of OX451735.1, forward strand.
TTATGCTATGGCTCATTATGAGTTTAAAAATCCGATCTATCTAGCTGATGAAGAAGCCGAGGAAGACTTTGAACTTCCCGAAGAGCTAGCCACATTGTTGAGGCAAGAGGAAATGGTCATTCAGCCTCACCAAGATACCATCGAAGTGATCAGCTTGGGTACCGAGGAGGTCTTAAAAGAAGTCAAGACTGGGGCAACATTAGAAGACAATGTCAAGCAGAGATTGGTTGAAATGCCCTATGAGTATGTGGATATCTTTGATTGGTCTTATGAAGACATGCTAGGGTTGGATAAAGATATTGTCGTGCACAAACTTCCTCTCTGAGAAGATTGTCCTCCTGTTAAACAAAAGCTTTGAAGATCTCATCCTGGGATGTCTAAGAAGATCAAAGAGGAGGTTCATAAACAATTTGATGCAGGTTTCTTGAAAGTTATCTCTTATCCGCCATGGATTGAAAATATTGTACTAGTGACTAAGAAGGTTGGTAAATGGAGAATGTGTGTGGACTATAGGGAATTGAATAGAGAAATCCCTAAAGATGATTTTCCACTCCCTCAGATTGATATTCTGGTTGAAAATACTTCTTAAGCTAAAGTGTTCTCCTTCATGGATGGTTTTTCTGGCTACAATCAAATTAGGATGGCGCTAAAAGACATGGAGAAGACTACTTTCATTACACCTTGGAGAACATTTTTCTACAAAGTGATTCCCTTTGGTTTGAAGAATGCAGGCGCAGCGTATCAGGGTGCAATGGTCACCCTCTTTCATGACATGATCCATAAAGAGATTGAATTTTATGTTGACGATATGATTGCCAAATATCAGATATAAGAGGAACATCTTATCCACTTGTTGAAATGGTTTGAAAGATTGAGGAATTTCAGATTGAGGCTGAACCCTAATAAGTGCACCTTCGGGGTAAGATCAGGGAAGTTATTAGGATTCATTGTAAACGACAAAGGAATTGAGGGTGATCTTGCCAAAATAAAAGCGATACAAGAAATGCTTAAGCCAAGAACAGAAAAAGAGTTTTGTGGTTTTCTCGGGAGGTTGAACTATATTGCTAGATTCATCTCTCATCTTACAGCCACATGTGAAATAATATTCAAGATATTGAAACAAGATCAGGTGGTCATGTGGAATGACAATTGCCAAGCGGAATTTGATAAAATAAAAGAGTATCTGCAGGAACCTCCAATTATTTTTCCCTTGTGGAAGGCAGACCCTTGATAATGTATTTGACAGTGTTAGAAAATTTTATGGGCTTCATACTCGGTTAACATGACGAGACTGGTAGGAAAGAGCATTCTATTTACTACCTGAGCAAGATATTTACTGATTGTGAGTCAAGGTACTCATTGCTGATAAAGACTTGTTGTGAACTCGTGTGGGAAGGAAAGCGTCTCAGACAATATATACTGACTCACACTACTCTCTTGATATGCAAGATGGATCCGATCAAGTAAATTTTTGAAAATCCAGCTCTCACGGGATGAGTATCCCGTTGGCAGATGATTTTCATTGAATATGATATCCAATATACTACCTAAAAAGCCATTAAGGGTAATGTATTGGTGGATTATCTTGCTCACCAGCCTATGGGAGATGGTTATCAGCCGATGAAGTTTGAGTTTCCAGATGAGGACATTGTGTACATACGGGATTGTAATATTCCCGACCCAAAAAAAGGACCTGAACCAGGATCGTAATGGATGATGGTGTTCGATGGTGCCTCAAATGCATTTGATAATGGTGTTGGTGCTGTAATTACTTCTCCTGAAGGTTTCCATACTCCTCTCACTGCCAGAATTTTCTTTGATTACACCAATAATATGGTCGAGTATGAAGCTTGCATCTTTGGGTTAGAATCTACTATTGATTTGCGAATCAAGATCTTAGAAGTATATGGGGATTTCGCTCTTGTGATTAGTCAGATCAATAGAGATTGAGAGACTCGTCACCCGAATTTGATTTCGTACCGTGAGCATGTTATGAAGTTGATTCCGTATTTAAATGAAATTACTTTCAATCATATTCCAAGAGAAGAGAAAAATTTGGAAGACACTTTGGCTACTCTATCATCCATGTTTAAAGTCAAATGGGCAAACGAAGCCCCCTTTATCACCATTTTAAGGGTAGATGAGCCAACATTCTGTTACGAGATAGAAGAAGAGGTTGTGATGAAAAAACATGGTTTTATGATATCAAAAGGTATCTTGAAATGGAAGAATATCCTGAGGATTCTTCTGTCATTGATAATAAGACTCTGCTGAAGTATGCAGCCAAAAGTTTCCTCAATGGAGGTTTTCTGTACAAGAGAAACTATGACTCTATTTTGCTCAGATGCGTGGAAAGACACGAAGCAAACAAGATCATATAGGAAATCCATGAAAGTTCCTTTGGGACATATTTTTGTGGGCATACCATGGCCAAGAAAATCTTGAGAGCAGGTTATTATTGGTCTGCAATGGAAAATGATTGTTACAATAACTCTAAAATCCATTACAAGTGTTAGATTTATGCCGATAAAATGTATGTGTCTCCCAATCCACTGAATATTTTGACCTCTCCTTAGCCAGTTGCAATGTGGGGTATTTATATGATTGGTTGGATTGAACTGACTTCTTCCAATGGACATCACTTTATTCTGGTGGCTATTGATTACTTCACCAAGTGGGTCAAAGCGACATCTTATGCCAATGTCACCAAGAAAGTGGTCACTCATTTCATCAAGAAGAATATAATTTGTCGTTATGGGATTCCCAAAAATATCATTACTGATAATGGGTAAAATCTCAACAATAAGATGATGAAAGAGTTGTGTGACAGTTTCAAAATAAAGCATCACAATTCTTCTCCATATCGTCCAAAGATGAATGGTGTTGTTCAGGAAACAAACAAGAATATTAAGAAGATTGTGCAGAAGATGGTTGTTACCTATAAAGATTTCCATGATATTTTGCCATTTGCGTTGCATGGTTATCTCACTTCATTGTGTACTTCGACTGGGGAAACTCCATTCTCTCTGGTATAAGACATGGAAGTAGTCTTGCCCGTGGAAGTGGAGATACCTTCTTTAATGAGCATGACATATGTACAACTGGATGAAGCCAAATGGGTTCAAAATAGACTTGATTAATTGAATCCTATTGACGAGAAGAGATTGATAACTATTTGTCATGGCAAGTTATACCAGAAGAGGATGATAAAGATTTTGATAAGAAGATGCATCCTTGGAATTTCCAAGTTGGTGTCCTCGTGCTGAAGAGGATCTTTCCTCCCAACAATACAGATGCTAGAGGAAAATGGGCTCCTAATTACGAAGTACCGTATGTTGTAAAGAAAGTATTTTTATGAGGATCTATTATTCTCACAACTATGCATGGAGAGGATTTCCCTCACCCCATCAACATAGACGTAGTTAAAAAATACTTTGTATAAATAGACCCGCTGAGTCGACGGCTCAGGCAAAAAAGGGCGTCCTGGCGAACCAAAAAAATGAATAAAGGTTTGGGCAAAAATTAGGGGTAAAAAATAAGAAGTTAAAAGAATGAAAAATAATTGTGTACACCCGCTAAGTTGAAAACCTGAACAGGAAACTTAGGAAAAAAAAAGGGTATCCCAGTGATTTAAAACCCGAAAGGGCGATCCAGACAAAAGTTAGGGATTTAAAGCGAATGACTACGGCTTGTGTTACATTTGTGCTATCATTCCTTTAATGATGTTGGTTAGCTGGGAAGGATAAGGAATCAGTCCAATCAACTTATTCAGAAAGCAAGATACTAAGGAGCTTCAAGGTTACAAGAGTCATAGTAGAGTCAGTACCCAATAAATCAGAACTTACATTGCCATCTCTGTATTCTCCTCTGTTTTCTTTGTACGTAATTACCTCTTTTTAGGAATCGCTTCTTGATGTAAATTCCTATTTAGAGGCCAATCAATCAATAAAATTGTTTTTTATCCAAATAGTGCCTCTTGTTTTTTATTTTTGTTGTTTTGTTTGCAAAAGACGTCCAACATTTTTGATAAACTTTACATTTAAAAACATTAAAGCTTTACAACACATGATGTAAATATCTGAAATTTCTTGAATTTTTGGGTGTCTGAGATGATGGCTAAGGTGGCCATTTCATACCCGGGGCATGTCACAGTAATTTCCCTTTTTGCAGGTATTGTTGGTCTTTTATGACAAGAGGTGTGCCAGCTGTGATACGGTGGGAGAGAATTGATTGTTTTTGGAATGCTGGTTCGCGTTTTGTGTTTGTTTTCGCAAAATGTCGCGGTAAGCAAGAGTCGCCACAGTCTTTTATATTATCCAACAAGGAAAGGAAAAAAGCACAGAAAAATTCCTTTTTCGAGATGTTTCTCGGGTCCAGGGGTAGATTATAGAAAGGGAAGGTGTTAGCACCCTTTCTATCAGTGGTTATCCACGGGCTCTTGGTACTTGCTCAAAGTGTTTTCAAAATTTTCTTTTCTTTGTGTTTGTGGGTTTGGAAAGAGTTTTTTGTTTGAAAAGGAGTGTAAGTGTGAAAGTTTGTTTCGTTTTGAAAGAGCAAGTATCTAAGAACCACCTACCTACTCGAAAAGGGAATCAATCTGTGCTAATGTCCTTTAGACAGTGCTATCCCACTATGAATGAGTAGGTAGCACCGTCGTTGGAGTTTAAGGGTCAATTCGATTAAGGGATGTGCAGTCACCAAAGTAATGTTAGGACGCCTTAGCGGTAACCCTAATGTCTTAGATCATTTTTCTGAGGCAACCGTTTCGAGGCAACTATGATCTTTGGACAAGAGGGCAACCTCTAAAACTTCCTATACTCAATGACCACGTTCGAAGGAAACCAAGTGAGGTGTACCCTAAGAGTGCGCATGTGTGAGTGTGATGTTTTCAGTTAATTTTGTCTTTGTACATGTCAATGGTTATCTATGTTGATTTTAAGCTAAACATTCGATCTTGTCATGCATTCCCTATTATCAAACATCTAACAGTTAATAAGTTGCGGAAGTTAAATTGCTGAAATTAAACTAACTATTACAACGCGTCGGGTATTTACATCGCCAAAAGCAACCCTTGAAATTAAAATGCGGAAAATAAATAGAGCGGTAAAAAATAGCAAAGTCCTGTTAAACTATTACATTTCGGAAATAGATACAATATTGAAATAAAATGGATCGCGTGCGAGAAATTAAATCGGGCTCAAGTTTTTTAGGGTTTTGACCCTTTAACTAAAGAAAAGATATTTTTGGTCTGTTTTTGAATTAAAAAGAAATTAAACTAAGTTAATTATTAAATTAATAAATTAATTAATGAAAATAATATTTTTGGATTTTTGGTATTTAAAGAAATAAAAATAAATTTGATCAATATTAATAAAAACCTAATTGTCTAAATTAATTTTAATTATTGCAAAACATATTAAAGGTTATTCCTAATTAAAACTAAATTAATTAAATTAATATTGTTAACAAAAAATAAAGATGCTGAAATTTAATTTAAATAAGAAAATATTTTTTAGTTTTTAATTTTATTAAGAAAAAGTTTTAATTGGTTAGTTAAAAATAAAATAATAACAACAAAATAAATAAAAGAAATAATAAAAGAAAAGGGAGAGTTTAGGAGGTTTGGGCCTGATTAGGGGGTGAGAATGGCAATTTTGTGGCTCATTTGTGCAAGCCTGTGTTGACCTTCCTTGATTCCCTGTGGCACGTTGACTTGGGAGTATGATGCACGTTCCATCTGGACCAGCAGATCTGGTCTGGGGCCATCTGGCAACCATTGGGATGAGGGAGCATGATGTACCACGCAATTGGATCATCACTGGATCACCTGAAGAGAAAAAATACAAAGCATATGGGGGGACCTGGGATTCGAACCCAAGTCCTATTGATCATTGGACAATGCTTCCACCACTCAACCAGCGCGCTTTAGTTGTTAACATAGTGGACAACAATTATAATATGGGGAAAAACAATAATATGCCAAAAATAAAAAATAAGGTGCAAATATTTGAACCAACCACTAAAACAGGGACACGTCTTCGTCTTCTTCATTCAACCCTGAACATTTACCTGCGGATTTATATCCGCAGCTAAATTCGTATGTGCATCCTAAAATCCATTCTAGTCCATGGAAATTGATTCCAAGCACATGGTTGTGCTCGTCTACCTTCCCTGGTCACGTTTATGTCCATCAATGGCTCCAATTTTGCCTGTAAAAGAAATGCCCAAAAACACAACTACAAAACCCTAGGTTCGGTTACAGGGCTACAGTTCATATAAATGCAATCAAACAATGCCAAAAGTTCAGAAATTGCATGAGAATAATAAACATGTCAAAGATTTGCCAAGAAAATGCAAGAACATGGAGTTACGATTTTGAATACAGGGCGGTAAAACGTGAGGCTTGTAGTGCGTTTGAGAGCGTGTGCAAGCTTGCTTTTGATCGCAGGAGGTTCAGTGATTGTCCAGCAATGGATTGGTGTTGAGATTTGCCCTTGAAAACGCCTCCAAGCTTGATTTCAGTTTCACACTTTTTCACCTTTTTTTCAAGTTTTGCTTTTGGTGTTCTTGCAGCCTCTAGACCTTGAACTCGTGTGCTTTCACTTGTATATGTATGCTGCACTGTATTAGGTCAACAATTTGGTCTTGAATCTTTGCACATCAATGCTTTGAGATTGGATTTGATCCTCCATTGAAAACTTGCTTAATTAGCCAAAAATCCAATCTTTTTGCACATGGAATGATTGATACGAATTTGATCATGACATTGATGATGATTAGGTCCTGAAAATAGAAAAAGATCTCATGTAATCAAGTTTTGTGATTTTATTTGATTTAAATTGATTTACAATGAAATAATTCAATAAAATAGAAAAATTGATAAATGGTCACAAGGCTGAAGCTATGACACTTGTGTAGTGTGACAAGATCAAATCAAGTGGAAAAGAATGGACCCATTTGACAAAATTTGAAGTTTTGGGGATAGTTGACTTTTGGCAATTTTGTAAAAATGCCCAACTTCAACAATGCATAACTTCTTAAATTTGGAACTTTTGGAAGTGTTCTTGGACTTTTTTAGAAAGCTTGAGATGTCCTATAACTAACCCTTTTGGTCTCATATCATTTTGATATTCCATGCTCTAGTTATAAGCTTTGGCAAAAAAGGTGTTTTTGTTAACTTTCAAAAATGACCTATAATGTCCAAATTTGTAACTTTTTGTGAGTGCATTTATTGATCTTGGGGTGTGAAGATGGACTGTAGGGAATTGCACCCTCTTCAAAATGAGCTTTGGATGGGTCATTTATCATAAAGTAAGAGAAAGTTATGCTTGGTCAAAGTTGAGTTGACTTTTCCTACAAAACCCTAATTTAGCAACTTTTGAGTCTTGATGAATTTTGAGCAATCCTTGATGAATCATGATCAACACTTGATAAAATTATGAAATATACTTCAAAATGATAATGTTGACAAAAAATATTGAAGTTTGACTGTATTTGGGTCACAGTTGACTTTTGCCCTAACACAGTCGATTTTTGGACCCCTTGAGCAATTGACTGACCAAACTTCCTCTGCAAGGCTTAAAATTTGACATGGATGAACTTGAGAACATATTAATATATTGGGGAGAACTTGAAGTAATTTGGATGCAAGGACCTTTATGCAACACAAAACCCTAATTTAGGGTTGACTGTCTTAGGAGATGACTTGTCTGACCCACTATTGAGCAATCTTGAGCCACTTGGAGATTTTTCTTGCAATGTCTGGAGAAATATGAGAGGGCAAATTTTGGGGTACAACACGAGAAAATGAACAAAGAGAGGTCTACTTATGATCAACATGAGATTCTTAATAGGAAGGAGGTTTTCTCATAACATAATCCAATACCCCTAATGAAGGCGTACTCTTGCTTGAGCAGAATCTAATATCTCTAGTACAGGTTGCACTCTCGCTAAGAGTTTGCTTAAGAGTATGTCCTTGTCTGAGGGCTTATCTCTTGAAAAGTGCGTTTTAGCAGGATTCCTGACATGTCCCCTTGGAGTCATCAGTGATCCCCAATGAAGTTAGTACACGTCTTCCCCATGAAGTGTGCATTTTCCTCACCAGCGAGGTTTGCAGCTTTCTTCCCCGTGTGTTAAGATACTGTTAGGTTTCATGAAGAGATTTCAATTTACTTATGGGAGATTTTTGTTTGTATCACCATGAAAGTAGTTGTTCTCCCCAAAGGAGCAAGATTTATTCTCACCAGTACAAGTCTTGTGTTGGAACGAATCCTGCAAAGATAGCTCCCCTAGTGTGGCTTATATCAATGAGATTGCTATTAAGAGCTTTTCAGTTCCCTAGCGAAAGGTGTGGTATTCTTCTGTTGGAGCCAAGTTTCGAGGATTGTCTTGATCAAATTTCCTCTTCTCCCTAGTGGAAAAAGTTTTGTTTTCCCCAATAAATCCTAGTGCTGTTGAAGCCCGTATAAAATCATGTTCCCCGGTGTGATGTACATATGGGAGTGCTGGTATGAAATTTTATTATCCCCGGTAGATTTTTGGAACCTCGAGTTTTTGGTTCGAAGAATCTCTCCTCTTCCCCAAGTGAAGATTTATATCCCAACAGTAATATACCCAGTGTGGTCTGATGGTAGATTCTTTTTATTTCAAGAATTTCTATGATCCCTAATGTAGCAGTGAAAATCGGAGATCAAGCTATTAATTAACTTGACTCGCAAATAAGCAAGAGTCTCCACCGCACTCTATTATTTCCAAGGGAAAAGGGAAAAGTGCAGAATAAAACCCATAAATATACAAAGTAAGTGCAATACTAAAAGTAAAGAAAAATACGATGCATTTGAAAGAGATTGAAGGTTCGGGGGTTGGTTATACAAAGGAAAGGTACTATCACCCTATGTATCTATAGTATCCTATAGGAACCTTTTGAAATATATGATTTCTGTTAAAATTGTTTTGCTTGCTAAATGATTATGGGTTTGAGATTTTGAAAATACAACGACCTAATGTCGGGGTTTTGACTTAAAAGAGGGTAAGTTTAAAAATTGTTTTTTTAGGAGATTTAACTTAAGTTTAACAAAAACTAAAATGTATGAAAGGGTTTCGCATAATCGTATCAGATTCTCGATGACATGAAGTCAACTAATTAATTCTTTCCCTTGGAATTTAAGCAAGCAAGAAACCATAAGATGAACACCAAAGCATAAGCACTCAAATATATACAAGTAAATAAATCTAAACAAACAAATAATGACAACATACAATGAGATTTTAATTAAAGAAACAAATGAAAAAACGTACATGAAAGAAAAGAAATGTAATTAAGAAAGTTAACTAAAAAATGTTAATCAAATTAAAATAAATTCCAAAGTTACTAACTTGATTCTAAAGGATAAACTTATTAATTGAATATTATAAAGATAAGAAAATTAAAAGAACAAAATTAAACTAATTAAAAAAAAAATAAAGTTAAGAAGATTAAAGTTAAACTAAAAAATCAAAACAAAGGGGTGTAAAGCAGAATATAGGCGTGCAATAGACAATATTTTCGCTGGGCTCAAGGTGGGAAATGGCAGGCCTAAGTTATGATAAGAGGAAGAAATTAAATAAACAGAAAAAAAAAATATACAGTTGGCCTTGTAGTAAAATTTATTGGGGGCGGATATTGAGCAGATAGAGGGGTATAAGAAATCAATTTCACTGGACTTATTAATGATGGCCCAAAGCAGTATTTGAAAACCCAAACAAACAAGGTGGGGGGGGGGGGTGAGAAAAGAGCGGATTAGGATGAAGGGGGCTTGAAGCTCAAATGCTTGAAGTTACAGAAACCCAAAACTATCTAAAATCTAACCGTTCAAAATTGCCTCACCCTCTCTTTCTCTCGGCCGATAAACTCTCTCCGCCTAATCTTTCTACCTTCTCTCGGTCGATATACTCCCACTGCCTAATCTTTCTACCTTCTCTCAGCCGATATACACCCTTTGCCTACTCTTTATATGATTCTCATCAAACATAACCCTCTGTTTCTATTGCTATGAATGAGAAAACACGACAACACAATTTCCAATTTCATCATCATCTTTCTCAAAAGGTTTATAAAACTAATTGGCTCTCAACAATATGTTATTATCTTTCTTAATTTCTCAACTGTTGAATTGCAGAACATTACGCTTGGAGATTAAGAGATCTAACGGAAGGCACACTCACTCCGAAGTGGAACCGAATGTTCGATCCAACTTATGCGAGTTTGCACCATTCTAAAGAGATTATTTGAGAAACTCTGACATTGGTATCCAAATTCAAATAAGTTTTCCACTTTATGACCTTCGAACTTACACAATTACACTCGGTGGATTGGTAAATACATGGTATCCGGGATGTGAGATTTATTGATGAAACTAAGCATGTTATGTTTGTTTATGCATCTATTGCATTTAGTGGTTGCATAAACCTTCATTTGTCAATAAAAGTTGTGGCTGTGTGCAATTTATGATACATCTAGCTCAGTTTGGATAGAAACATCAACAACAGTAAGGCAAAAAATGAAGGAAGAGAAGAATTACAGAGGAAAAGTTACTCCGAGGGGTCTTCATACTTCACATGTACATTTTTTTGAATGCTTTCTTATGGTCGAATTCGTCTCGAAATTGCTTGTAAGTTTGAAATTTGTTGTTGGTGTTTGTTCTTGTGGTTTGTCTGTTGCTTCTATTTATAGGTGAACGAGTTAGTGAAGGTTGACGAAAATGGATTGTTGGGTTCTGTGATAGACAGAGGTTTGAGTTTTCTTTGTGAAGAAAACTTCCATAAGTGTTTTGAGAGGTTTTTAAGGTAATCTTTTTGTTGATATTTCTGTAAGGTTTTTTTGTATCGAGCAAAATTTTGTAGTAATTGTTGTGTATCATTCTATGTGATATATCCCTCTTTATCTGTGGACTCCTCCTTTTTATAGTCATAGTTAAGTGAAATTGGGAGGTAAATATTAATACATTTGAACATAAGCAGTACCCTATCTCATTGTTTTTATTTATGCAAGTTTCATTGTTGTCTTATGGACTATATTTGGACTGTTTTTGCAGGGGCAGATTAGCAGGTTTTAGAGCAGCAAAACAGCAGCAATTTGGACTGGTTGGTTTGGCTTATCATGAATACTAGTGAATTATTTTTAGACTTATGAATTCATGCACAAACATATGATGCACCTTGTAATGTTTAAATTAAATGATTCTTGAAAAGGTTTATGTTTGGATTCCAAAAAATCAACCTTGAGAACTTTGTAACTGTATCCTTTATTGTATTATTTCAACTTGTAATGGCTAGGTGAATTGTAACTATTTCATCTTGAATGAATTTGAGACTTCTTGAATGAATTTTGAATGATGAATGAACATCTTATATTTGCTCCTAGCATTCCAAACAAATTACATGAATTGATCTTCAAAATTGAGCAAACTTGCATCATGAGAAATTAGTTCTTTTGTATATCTTGAATCTAAAAGCAAATTCATATGAATGAATTGTGCCCCACAACAGTTGAATCAATTTGAAATAAAAAAGAATTATTCGAATTGATCCTCAAATCTTCTTCTTAAAAACCCATATCTTTAATTCGTGGTAACTTGCAATATGAGCCAATAATATGAATCGTGCCTTTAAGAAATTTAATCAACAATCCACCTTAATCCAACAATCGCTAAAATTCAATTGCAAATGACTTAAAGTAGGCAACAAGCAATCAAAGAATCATTGAACTAAAACTATAGTTTCATGAATTATCCCAACATAATAATCAAATGTCCTTTGAGAAAACGACTGTGGCATGAATTGAACCTAGAAATTAAAATCATCATTAGTCAAGTAATGACATATAATGTTTCAGAAAATTTCATGGCTTCCCAAGCACAATTTGACCTCTATCTTTGAAGTAATCTCATAGACAATGCTATTTGTGATACTTCGCAAAAAGAATCGCCTCAGGACATTTAGAATTGAAGAAGTTATGATCGTTTGAACTTGAAATTGCAAGAGTTAACTTTTGGTCGAAGTGCTTTAAATCGTCTCACATAGCCTGATCTTTTCTTGCATCCCAAGGTGTATTAATGCATATGTGAACCAGTGATAATGAAACCTTGATTGTTCTCTTAATATTAGAGTCTAAGCTTTGATGATGTAGCCTTTGAGAATTGATGATTCATCATTCTTGAACACTTGAGGGACCAAAAACCCTAACTGAGTCGCAATACCTGATGCTCTTGATTCAGACCTGTCTCTGCACACGAAAAAAAAGAAACACAAACATACACTTTTGTATGTGATTATAATTTAGTGATACATAGGCTAAAAATGTTTAAAAACTTGACAATATCTGCATAGGCAATGCTCGATAACGAGAAGTTAAAATCGACCGTATTTTGTGACCTTGATTTTTTGTATAAAAATGAAAATGAAGATGGGATCTTAGGTCAAAAACTGGGGTATGACAGCTTCCCTTATTTAAGTTTCTTCTATTCGGAGATATAAATATTTAAATCTTCGTCTCGACGAGATTGAAGGGACTTAAATATAGAATACACAGTTTTTGGCCTTAAGATACCGCAATTGTGTTTATGATATGATATGAATGTAATATTTTGAATTTTATGGGGAATGATGCCGCATGAGACAAACTACTACTGGAGAAACCAAACACATGATAAAATAATCCCATAGTGGAAGAGATTATAACTCTATTGGAGAAACATAGCCACATACTTCGAATGAGAGACTCTTATTTGGGGAATATCTTTGATAGAAGAAAAGTTTATGACTCTAACGGGATAATACCCTGCATAGGTAGTGAAACGGAAAATCGCTAATGACTCGTGGATGATGTTAAATTTCCAACTCAAGGTCAAAAGGTAGAAAATAAGATACACCATCTTTGACCGAAGGTGAACTATCGAACTTTACTGAAGTTGAAACAAAGATGCACCAACTTTTATTGAAGGTGAAATACCAACTCAGGGTTGATGGTAGAACAAACATCATAATACTGACTCAGAAACGATAGTGAATTTCAGCCTTGAGACTGGTCAGAAAATAATTGACATCAACACTACGATTAGGGATGAAACGATTTACATTAGTACTGCAACTGGTGAAAGAAATGATTTGCATCAGTACTGAGACTGGTAACATCATCATCAGTACTGAGACTGGTAAATGATTGACATTAGTGCTTATGACTGGAGACAGATGATTAACATCAGTACTGAGACTGGAAAAGGAAATGATTTACATTAGTACTGAGACCGGTAACTTCAGTAGCGAGACTAGTAATATTTGACATCAGTATTGAGACTGGAAAAGGAAATGATTTACATCAGTACTGAGACTGGTAAATGATTGGCATCGGTACTGAGACTGGAGAAAAAATTGATTTACATCAGTACTGAGACTGGTAACTGATTGGCGTCAGTACTGAGACCGGAAAAGAAATGATTTACATCAGTACTGAGACTGGAGAAAGAAATGATTTACATTAGTACTGATACTGGTAAATGATTGGCATCAGTACTAAGACTAGATAAAGCTCAACTCTATTAGGGAAAAGTCTAATAATGAGAAAGAAGAAGATACTGACTAACAAACGAGTGAACTACCAGCTCGTAGAACAATAATAAGTTCCCAAAAATTCTGGCATTCCACCTAGAACTGGTCTCAACTTCTTCTTTGCTCAAGATATCACTCAGAAAGGATAATAAACTTCTCTGACTTTTGGATTTCGCCTAGAATGGAGAATATTTTTGTTGTACCCCAAAATTTTCCCTCCCATTTTTCTCAATACATGTCAAGTGAGGTCCTCAAATTGCTCAAGGAAGTCCAAGAGTTGACCAGACAAACTCTCTCCTAAGACAATCTATCTCAAATTAGGGTTTAATTTTTCATCAAGATGCTTGAGTCCAAAGGGTCCCAAATTCCTTACAAGGTCCTCATATGTTCTCAAGATCATCCATTTCAAGTTTCAAGCCTTGCAGAAGAAGTTTGCTCAGACAATTTCTCAAATGCCTGAAAATCGACTGTGCTAGGTCAAAGGTCATATGTGGCACACATACAGTCAAACTTCAAGATTTTTGGTTGACATCCTCATTTTGAAGTATCATTCATCATTTTATCAAGGGTGTATCATTATTCATCAAGGATTTATCACAATTCATCAAAACCCAAAAGTTGTTAAATTAGGGTTTTGTAGGAAAAGGCAACTAATCTTTGACCAAGCATAACTTTCTCATACTTTATCAGAAATGAACCATAAAAAGCTCATTTTTAAGAGGAAGAAATTCCCTACAATTCATCTTCATCTCCCAAGTTCAAAATATGCACTCACAAAAAGATATGAATTTTGACATTATAGGCCATTTTGGAAAGTCAACAAAAACACCTTTTGGGTCAAAGCTTCATACATGAAAATGGAAGACTCAATTGAGATGAGACCAAAAGGTTTGCTTATAGGACATCCTTTGATTTCTAAAAAGTCCAAGAACACCTCTCTAGGGTCAAAATTAAGAGAGTTATGCATTGTCTAAGTTGACCTTTTTTGCAAAATTGCCAAAAGTCAAATGTGCTCAAATTTGCATTTTTTGCTAAATGTGGCCAAAATTTTTTATGCTTGGTTTTTGCATTTTTTGATAAAAGGTGAATTAAATCAAATAAATGATGAAAATTAGCAAAGATTTGATTTGATTGGTTTTTTTGACAGGTTAGCAACCAAGATTTGATGAGCTTGCATGATCAATTCGTATCAATGGTAATTGGAACAAAAAGAGCATGATTAGGCCTAATTTGGAAACAAATCATACAAGGAAGGAATGAGATCAAGTCTTCAAAGTTTTCAAAGATACATGTAGTTTTTATAACCCTAATTCATCCAGGGTTATATATTGAGCGCAACCAAGGCAAGAAAGGAGGCTGACAGTCGTGCATAGCCAAGAACAAAAACTCAAATTTTGGTAGAAAAGTGGTGATCTGATCTCTACCCTAGCGGAAGATTCAAAGCCTTCCAACACTCCTAATCGCATCCTGGAATGTTTCTGAAGGTATCCCAACCAATTACATGTCATAACACGCACAAAAACGCCTTGTATGGGTGTCACGGTTTTCCATATTTTTGAATTTTGATTATCATAATTCGTGCATTATGAGTATGTTTTAATAGCATATATATGTTTGTCATCGTGTTTGTAACATGTTGGTTATGTTCAATTAAGTTTTTGATGCGTATACTGACAATTGCCATGGCTAGGGTTTGAGGTCACGATTTAGGGATTCTTGATATAGGTTAAATTCGGCGTTGATTCTGGTACCATGATACTCGTGAGGATGAGACGAGTTGATTGGTACCTTTGAATTCCATTTATATTGCTTGTAGACAATTTTTGAGATGAACAGGTCTGTAGCTACAGTGAAGCGTCTGTAGGTAAAAGTACCTTAGGCTAAAACGACGGTTTGGCGAAGAAGACAATGCGTGGCACTCACTGGTTGGGTGGTTTGAATTTTAGCGCGTTTTCTGAATATATTTCTTTGTTTTTCTTATATTACTTTATTGTTATTACATGAACAAATGGAGCGCGTGGCACATATGGTAGCGTGGTATTGGAAGTAAGTACGAGGACCTGGGTTCGATCCCCAGGTCCCAACCTTTGTTCATATTATTTTTCAATAGGTGATCCGGTACACTGCAGCCTCCAGCGTCCACCATAGGCCATTCAAATTCCACCATCAGATCCATCAGCAATCTAGATCCAACGCTCAGGTAGTAGGAGGCCTACCATGCTCCTCAAATCAACAGCCATACTGAATCAGGCAATGTCAAACATGCTGAGATTCATTTGGGCTCATAATTTCAACAATATACCCCCATGATTTCTAATACATAGGCCCATCTCATCTTTCTTTATTTATTTATTTTAATTCTTTTAATACTTTCTTTAATAATTTTTAATTCACTAATTAATCTTTTTTTCCATAAAATCATAAAATTAAGAAATCAACAAATTAGAATTAGACTTTTTTTAATCAAAATTATTTTTTTTAATTTAATTTAATTTAGTCTAATTTAGGGAAATTGTAATTTACTTTCATAAATAAAATCAAATATAAATTAGGTTAAAACTCTTGATTTAATTTTATTTTCTCTTTTTCTCAAATAAACAAAAATACAAAAAAATAGGTTTTTAGATGGAATTAATTTATTTTCCTTAATTTAGAATTAATTAGAAAGTAGGATTTTCTTTTTAACTATTTTATTATTTTCTTAAAACATGACAAAACAAAAATATTTTTTTAATCAATCGCCAATAGGTTTAGTCAAGGGTCAAAACCCTAGTTGTCTCGTACATGATTCATCGCGCGCGTGTTAATTATTTTTGCCAATATTTTTGGTAACTGTTCATGGTTTGTAATAGTTTAATCTACGGCTTTTTACTTATCGCTTTTCCCCGGGTTTTTGGCTATGTAATTAATCCCCCTCCCCGAAGCCTTGTAATAGCGTAGATTTACTTTCTCGCATTGTTAATTCCCGCAAATATTTGACTGTTTAGATGTATGCTAATAGGATTGTATGAAAAGAATGCATGACAAATTAATAAGGTTAGAAAACCCTAATGTGCAAAGATGAATAACTGAAAACAGATCACTCGCACATATCACTCTTAGGGTATACTCTCACTTTGGTTGCCTTCGGTAAACGATCATTAAGCATAGGGTGTCTTAGTGGTTGCCCTCCTGTCTAAAAAGATCAGATGTCCCGTTCAAATGTTGCCTCGGAAATGTTTCCTCGAATATGATCTTAAGACTCTAGGGTTGTTACTAAAGTATCCTAACATTGCTTGAGTGATCGTACGTCCCTTTAGAATTGAACCTTACAACTCCAATGACGGTGCTACCTATTTCTCAATAGTAGGATAGCGCTTTCTAAAGGAAACAAGAATATAAACAATCTTTTTTCGAGTAGGTAGATGCTAGTAGGTACTTGCTCAAATCAACTCTTTTCACACTTACACATTTCAAAACAATTTTCAAAACAACTTTGTCACACCTTTGAGGATTGATATGAGGGTTATCACGAAGTCAAACTTTTCAAAACAAAGCACACATACAAGCAATTTTAAAAAGATGAGAAAGTACCTAAGAGCCCATGGAAAACCATGGATAGAAAGGGTGCTAACACCTTCCCTTTCTATAATCTACCCCCCGTACTCAAAATATCTCGAAAAAGGATTTTTTCTGTACTTGTTTCTTTTCTGATTGGATGAAATAAAAGTCGGTGGCGACTCTTGCTTACCGCGAAATTTTGCAAACACAAAACTCAAAATGCAAACCAGTATTAACAGTCGGTTCTGCCAATGTATCACAGAACTGGCGACTTTGCTGGGGTCTTATAAGTGGGGTATAACTTAGGATCTAGTTCATCATAATTGCTTCTCTTGATTGCTTTGTTTGGTTTACTTTTAAGGGTTTTGTTTGGGGTTACTATAGATCCTAACCCGGATCTGGGGAATACCTTTTAGGTAAGTAGCAATAGACTGTGAGAGAACTGTACGACGTAGACCGATACGGTTGAAGCAGTAGCTATGTTGGTGTGGCACTTTGGTTGGTACCAGTATCCCTTGTGGAGAAACGGGGATAATACGGAGCTGCCACCTTGTGTCGTTAAGCATCAACTGACCTTAGAACCTTTAATCGCCCAACCTGGCCATTAGAAAGTAGTGAAATAGCTGACCTCGGTATAAAGCTGAGAACTGGTTGATACTCGATGCTACACTCATTGAGACCATACTCTTGGAATAATTTCGGCCGCAAGAAAAGATTGCGTGAGCTGAAACCATGACCGATGGAGGATGGTCAGTGATATTGAGATCCTCTAGAACCCGGTTACTTTTCTAGGACATGTTAAAACCAACTTAACTTCAAGAGGGTATTACCTTTGACTTCATGCAAGCCTTAAACCTAAGGGCTTTATGTGATTTGTTTGTCTTTGCAATACTTGTGTTTACTATACCTGTGGTTTATCATGACATCATGCATCATAACATAACATTCATGCTTCATTACACTAACCATTTCAAATACCAAGGGAATTTATCTTTGTTTTGTTTTGCAGATCATGGCTTCCGTGTGTAGAAAGACTATCCGAATCAACTTTGTGGAGATACCATCCCAACTCAAAGAGCTAGTGTCAAGAATTTCTGAAACTTATATGTTCATTAAGAGACATGGTCAACTTCTTAGCCTGGTTACTTCAAACCCTAATGAACAGATGATGAGCGTACTTTTTCAGTTCTTCGATCCCGAGCATCACTGTTTCACCTTTCCAGATTATCAGTTGGTACCTACCTTGGAAGAATTCTCTCATCTATTGGGCATATCAATTCTTGAACAGGTGTATGGAAGAAATTCCTAAGCCAGAATTCATTGCCTCAGCTTTGCATTTGAAACGGGCCGATGTGGTATCCAATTGGGAAACTCGGAGCAGAGTCGAGGGTTTTCTAGCTAAATTTCTGATAGACCAGGCTCAGCTATTCTGGGATGATTTGGATTTTCAGGCTTCTGAAGATGTCTTGGCTCTTCTTATCTATGGTTTGGTTCTCTTCTCTAATTCGGATTCCTTTGTATATGTGAATGCAGTCAAGATTTTCCTTTCTCGCAACCCTGTGCCTACCTTGCTTGGAGATATTTTGCACGCTCTCTATACTCGTACCACGAGGAGAAGAGGTACTCTTATGTGCTGTATGTCTTTGTTGTTGAGGTGGTTTATTTCTCACCTCCCTAAGTCCATACTGAAGAATGAAGAAGGATTGGGTTGGTCGCATACAATAATGTCGCTCGCTCATACGGATATTCTTTGGTGTTCCCGAGCTATGGAAGACGTTGCTGTTATTAACCACTGTGGGGGGTATCCTAATGTCCCATTACTTGGTATCATAGGAGGTATAACTTACAATCCTTGTCTAGCTTTGCGACAGTTTGGTTGTGCTCGGAGAGATGGTCCCCATAAGTTACTTCTTGAGGGTATTGCATTCGACTATGAGGATGATGTTAAGGGGCATCGCCGGAGGTTTATACGAGCTTGGAGAATGGTAAATAGATCTGACCCCCATGAGTTGGGACCAAAGACTTCCCTTCCTATGCAGCCTTACTTCCAATGGGTCCGAGCTGGTTCCCAGAAGCTTGTGATGCCTTATACGGCAGTGTTACCGGTGATTGTGGAACCCACTACTGAAGACGACATTCCTTACACGGTTCTCTGTCCTTACATGCCCACTGATCTTGGGGAGCTACAAAGGTCTTGGATTCAACTGAAGAATGAGCGAGATACTTATAGGGAGCAGTTCCATGAACAAGAGAGGAAGGTTTTAAAGCTCACCAGGCAGCTCGAGGAAGAAAGAGTGTTTAATGACTACATCAGCACAAAGAGAAAGCGTCCATGGGACTTTTGATTTTGCTTTTCTAGTTTTAGATTTGTTTTATTTACTTCTTTGTAACGCCTTAAGGGCATTGTTGAACCTTTCAATGTTAAGCTAATAAAGCTTGTTTATTTTTTTTGGTTTGCAAATTTAAATCTCCCAAAGTCTTTGAAATCATTACATGTGCATCCCATTATCATGCACATCATCAAAGGTACCACTACGGGTTTCTTATCTTCTTCGCTGTTCATTTTCGCAGAAATGTCTTCTGATCAAGCCATCAAAGATCTTCAGGCACAGAACGCCCAGTTCCAACAGATGTTCATAAGTCTGGCTAAGGGGCAAGAGGATCTGAAGACCCTCATTCTGAAAAATAAGAAGAAGAAGAAGAAGAAGAAGAAGAAAAAACAGAAGAAGGTCGTTATTCTGAATATGGGCAGAAGGTTTTGAGAAAGGTTGAAGCATCAAACTCATCTTACCACTTCATCCAAGGAAGGGGAGAACCAAGAAGGGGAAAAGGACCCTAGTCCTGCCGTTTTTGACATTGATACTAATTACGATGATGAGCAATATCCTCCTGCAGAGGATAGATACAAGCAGCTAGAAGACCGTCTGAGTGTTATGGAAGTTCAGAAGATAACTGGTTTGGATTTCAGAGAACTAGGACTGGTATTAGGAGTGGTCATCCCTCAGAAGTTCAAGGCTCCAGTTTTTTCTAAGTATGATAGAGTGTCCTGCCCAAAACTCCATCTCCGCTCTTATGTCAGGAAAATTCAACCCCACACTGCTGATAGAAATTTGTGGGTACATTTCTTTCAAGATAGTCTGTCAGGGACTCAGCTTGAATGGTTCTACCAGTTGGAAGGAGCCAGTGTCCGAAACTGGGAAGATCTTTCCGCTGCTTTCTACAAGCAGTATCAGTATAATGCTGACCTTGCTCCCACTCGTACTCAACTCCAGAGTATGTCTATGGGTGCAGGTGAAGGTTTCAAAGATTACACTAAAAAATGGAGGGATTTGGCTGACAGAGTTCAACCCCCTTTGTCTGATAGGGAGTTGGTTGATATGTTTCTGGGGACGCTGTCTGGTCCATTTTTCAAACATTTAATCGGCAACTCGTCATCTGGTTTCACCAAGTTGATTTTAACTGGAGAAATAGTGGAGGCTGGAATTCGAAGTTGTAAAATACAGAAGGATGCCTCTTCGAGTTTGATAAAGAAACCTTTTATTGGTAAGAAGGAAGCCAATGCAGTTTATAGCCCGAGGAGCCAAAACACATCTGAATACCGTCCAATGGTAAATGCTGTAGTGATACCAAGACCCGTAGTTGCTCCACAATGCAACAATCAACAGAGGGTGGAAAGACCACAATGACAGTTTACCCGCATTAGCATGACATTGGCTGAAGTGTTAGCTCACCTACTGAGATCCAACTTGGAAACCTTGAAAGAGGCTCCCAAGAATCCAAACACTACCTCTCCTAGATACAATCCCAACGTGCGGTGCGCCTACCACTCTGAGAGTCCTGGCCACAATACTAATGACTGCTGGGCTTTGAGAAATAAAGTACAAGATTTTCTGGAAGCTAAGGAGATAGAGTTCGATGCTCCAGAAAAGCCTAATGTAATAACTGCTCCTATGCCCAAACATGGTCGTGGGGTTAATGCTGTTGACACTGATTTATTTGTGACCTCTGTTGAAGAAATTTTTACTCCTCTTATGACTGTTAAGAGGAATTTGCTATTGGCCGGTTTATTTCCGGGTTGTGATGAAGGTTGTCACATGTGCTCGATTCTACCTTTTGGTTGCTACTTGCTGAAGTCAGGTGTTCAGCGCCTGATAGATAATAAAGAGATTCTGTTCGAAAAGACTATGATTCCTGTTGTTCCAAATGAAGATTTTGCCATCATAACCATTTCCTCCAATCCTTCCAAGGTTTCCTCGAGAAGACCTGTTAGGATTACACCTGTTCAAAGAATTTCTCCGCTAATAATCACCGTTCCTGGTTCCATCCCGTACACTTTAGACAAGGCTGTCCCGTGGCACTATGGTACTGACGTGTATTATCATGGCATTAAACAAGAGTTGAAGAATGAAGAAGATGATACTGATGTCAGTAGTATTTTCGGGGCTAGTAAGGTTACCCGAAGCGGGAGGATCTTCTCTCTCGAGATTTCCCCTCCGTCTGTCAACAAACCTATTGTCATTCCATCTGCTAGTACATCAACTACTGTTCTAGTTCTCACTCCAGTTGTCACCCCTGTCGCCGATCCATCTGGGACTCAGGGCAAAGAAATCATAGGTGAGCCTGCCCGAACGGAGGCGCCTAGAAAAATTGTTATGGAAGCCTCTAAACACGAAATAGAGGAAATACTGAAAATTATCAAGAAAAGCGACTACAATGTGGTCGAAAAGCTGGGGAAGACCTCGTCTAAGATCTCCATGTTGTCTCTAATATTGTGTTCTGAAGCCCATGCAAAGGCTTTGATTGCATTTCTCAAGACTGTGCATGTGCCGCAGGAAACTTCAACAAATCAGTTCAAAGATTGTGTGGCCAGTCTGACTGCTGACAATGGGCTAGGATTTTCATATGCGGATCTGACCGCTAAAGGGATGAATCATAATGATGCTCTGCATGTCTCGATTGAGTGCAGGGGCACCACTATGGCTCACGTGCTGGTAGACACCGGGTCTTTGCTAAATGTTTTGCCGAAGAAAGTGTTGGACCGTTTGGATTGTGAGAGTTTGATTTTAAAGCCGAGTAACATCGTGGTAAGGGCGTTTGACGGATCAAAAAGAATGGTGCATGGGGAGGTGGACATCCCTATCAAGGTGGGTTCCCATAATTTAGGGTCCACCTTCTATGTAATGGATATCAGACCATCATATTCTTTCTTGCTGGGTCGTCTGTGGATCCATATGGCTGGGGCAGTTACTTCTACACTTCATCAAATGCTGAAGTATCCGGTGAAGGGGAAGATTTTCATAGTGCAAGGTGAAGAGGAGTATATGATGAGTCATCTCAATTCCTTCCGTTATGTGGAGATGGACAGGGAGTTCATAGAAACTCCTTGTCAGAACTTCGAAGAGGTCCCTCAGACTTTGGAGTCAACTGAAGTTACTACAAACAAACCTCCGCTGAAGATGGCTTCTCTCAAGGATGCCAAGGCTGTTGTTGAAGAAGGTGGGTGTACCAATTGGGGTCGGCTCCATGATTTCACTCACAAAACTGACAAATTTGGTTTGGGCTTTACTACAGGGGCTCAAAGGGCTGTTAGGCACGCACAGATTGTAAGACCTCCTCTACACATCAGCAATCGGGGAGTTAATGCAATTGAGGATAGTGAAGAAGATTCAGACATCGACAGCTGGATCTACCCAACAATCAACAGTGGACTGAATAACTAGACAATGAAGGACTTCATACCTGTTTCTTTTATTCCGCAGTAATTGACTTTTGTTTTAAGATTTGTAATAAACAGTTTGAAACATTACGGCCCGGTGCCTTGCTCGAGGCACATTGGCTTTGCTTGTGAGAGCTTATTATTTGTCATTTTCATATATCATTAATAAAGCATTGGACGTTTCTTGCATTACAAATCTTGTGCTCCTTGTTTTTCTTTTTTGTCTCTCACTATCGAAAATAGCTATGCTCTTACACACTCTCACGTATCATACTACAAATCCATATCCACTCTGGATCCCATTGATAACAGCTCTGCTACTGCCATTTATGACTTCAAAAATCCAATCAACCAAGCCGAGGACAAAGGTGAGGATGATTGTGAGGTGCTTGGAGAACTTGCTAGACTACTAAAGCAGGAAGAAAGGGCCATACAACCTCATGAAAAGCCAGTTGAGTCAATGAATTTGGGTACAAAGGAAGACAGGAAAGAGGTTAAAATAGGTGCGAATCTGGAGCCTAGTGTCAAACAACGGTTAATACAGATGTTTCACGACTATGTTAAGATCTTCTCCTGGTCCTATGAAGACATGCCTGGTATGGACACTGATATTGTGGTATATCGCCTGCCAACCAAAGAAGACTGCCCTCCGGTAAAGTAGAAGGTCCTCGTATGCGCCCTGAAATGTCAGCGAAAATCAAGTCAGAGGTCATGAAATAGTTTGACGCAGGATTCTTAGCTGTCACTTCTTATCCGCAGTGGGTTACCAACATCGTTCCAGTATCTAAAAAGGACGGTAAGGTACGGATGTGTATGGACTACAGGGATCTGAACAGGGCAAGCCCGAAGGATGACTTCCTACTTCCTCACATTGATGTTCTAGTCGACAACACCGTGCAACACAAGATCTTCTCCTTCACGGATTGGTTTTCTGGCTACAACCAGATCAAGATGGCTCCCGAGGACATGGAGAAGACAACCTTCATTACATAGTGGGGCACCTTCTGTTACAAGGTAATGCCTTTTAGGTTAAAGAATGCTGGGGAAACTTATCAGCACGCCATGGTCGCTTTGTTCCACGATATGATTCACCACGAGATTGAGGTTTATGTTGATGACATGATATCCAGGTCTCAGACTGAGGAAGAGCACCTTGATCATCTCCAAAAGCTGTTCGACAGGTTAAAGATGTATAAGCTGAGGTTGAATTCGAAAAAGTGCATTTTTGGGGTAAGGTCTGGTAAACTTCTAGGTTTCATTGTCAGCGACAAAGGCATCCAAGTAGACCCCACAAAGTTAAAAGCCATACAAGAGATTCCGTCTCCTCGCATAGAAAAGGAAGTTCGAGGTTTCTTGGGACGTCTGAATTACATCGCCAGGTTCATTTCACATCTGACTGCTACTTGTGAGCCAATCTTCAAGCTGCTGAAGAAAGATCAAGTGGTAAAGTGGAATGATGAATGCCAGACTGCTTTAGAAAGAATCAAGGAATACCTTCAAGAACCACCAATTTTGATGCCTCCAGTTGAAGGAAGACCTTTAAAATTATACTTGACAGTGCTGGATAATTCAATGGGGTGTGTGTTGGGGCAGCATGACGAGTCTGGTCAAAAAGAGTACGCTATTTATTACCTTAGCAAAAAGTTTACCGACTGTGAGACCCGATACTCATTGCTCGAGAAAACTTGATGCGCTTTGGCATGGGCTGCTCGCCGACTGAGATAGTATATGCTGACTCACACTACTTTGTTGATATCAAAGATGGATTCGATCAAGTATATTTTCGAGAAGCCCGCTCTCTCCGGAAGATAGCGAGATGGCAGATGATCTTAACCGAATACGACATCCAATACACAACCCAAAAGGCAATCAAAGGAAGTGTATTGGCGGATAATTTGGCGCATCATGCCGTGGATGACTACCAATCCATGAATTTCGAGTTCCCGGATGAGAACATCATGTTGGTGACCGACTGCGAAGAACCTAGACTGGATGAAGGACCCGATGGGGGATCCCGATGGTCTATGTATTTTGATGGAGCCTCGAATGCATTGGGTAATGGCATTGGCGCCGTAATTATATCTCCTGAGGGATGTCATACTCCATTCACCGCCCAATTATGTTTTAACTGCACCAACAATATGGCGGAGTATGAAGCGTGTAACATGGGTCTTCGAGCTGCAATTAACCTGAGGAGTAAGTTCTTGAGTGTATTCGGAGATTCTGCTCTGGCGATAAGTCAGATCAAAGGCGAGTGGGATACGAAACAGCCGAATCTTATTCCTTACAAAGAATATGAACTGACATTGCTCCCACACTTTGAGGAGATAACCTTTGAACATTTCCCACGAGAAGAGAACCAGTTGGCGGACGCACTAGCTACCATGTCTTCTATGTTCAAAGTCAGGTGGGACAATGAAGCTCCCCAGATTACCATTGAGAGGTTTGACGAACCCGCACATTGTTATGATATTGAGAGTCAAGAGGTGGCAGATAAACCCTGGTTTCACAAGGTAAAGAGGTATCTTAAGGTTCAAGAATACCCCGAGGGGGCATCTGTTAATGATAAGAAGTTTCTGAGAAGGTTCGCTGCGAAGTTCTTCATCAGTAATGGTATCCTGTATAAACATAACCATGACTCGACCTTACTACGGTGTGTGGACAAAAGCGACGCAAAAAGGATCATGGCAGAATTACATGAAGGCACCTTCGGAACCCATTCCAGTGGACACACCATGGCGAAGAAAAGCCTACGGGCCGGATATAACTGGTCCACTATGGAAGCCGATTGTTATCATCACTCTCGAACCTGTCATAAGTGCCAAGTCTATGCAGATAAAGTGCATATACCTCCAGTTCCCCTGAATGTTTTGACAGCTCCTTGGCCCTTTGCAATGTGGGGCATCGACATGATCGGCGAGATCAGACCTACTGCGCCTAACGGGCATCGCTTCATTCTGGTAGCAATTGATTACTTCACAAAGTGGGTTGAGGTAGCCTCCTTTGCTACAGTAACCAAGAACGTCGTCGCGCGGTTATCCGACATAATATGATCTGTCCATATGGTGTACCAGAGAGAATTATTACTGACAATGGTACAAAACTCAATAACACAATGATCACCGAGCTTTGCAAACAGTTCAAGATTCAGCATCATAATTCTTCTCCCTACCGGCCGAAGATGAATGGGGCTGTTGAAGCGGCTAACAAGAACATCAAGAAGATTGTGCAGAAGATGACGGTGACATACAAAGACTGGCACGAGATGTTACCATTCGCTCTTCATGGGTATCGTACCTCAGCAAGGACATCGACAGGGGAAACACCCTACTCTTTGGTGTATGGCATGGAGGCAGTCTTACCCATTAAAGTCCAGATACCCTCTCTCATAATTATGAAGGATGCTGGTTTGAACGAAGACCACTGGATCCAAACCCGACTTGATCAGCTAAATCTAATCGATAAAAAGAGACTTACTGCTATCTGTCATGGTCAGACGTATAAAAAACAAATGATCAAGGCTTTTAACAAGAAAGTCAGGCATCAAGAATACCAAGTCGGGGATCTGGTGATCAAGCGCATCATACTACCGCAAGGTGATCCCAGGGGAAAATGGACCCCCACATATGAAGGGCCATTTGTGGTTAAGAATATTTTCTCGGGAGAAGCTATGATTCTAACCACCATGGATGGTGATGACCTTCCTCACCCCGTAAATGAAAACATAGTGAAAAGATACTATGCATAATCAAAGACCCGCTAGGTTGACTGGCCTAGGCAAAAATAAGGGCTTCCCGGCGAACCAAAAGGGTTCGGGCAATAGTAAGGGATGAAAATGAAAAAAACCATACACCCGGCAAGTCGAAAACCTGAAAAGGCGACTTGGGAAAAAAAGGGTATCCCGGTGGACTGAAAACCCGAAAGGGCAGTCCAGGCAAAAGTTAAGGATCGAAGCGTAACACTATGTTTCATTGGATCCTCTTGCAACCATACTTCGGTATCGACTATCAAGCTCGGACGACGCCAATCAATCTGATCCACCTTCGACCAAGCAACAAAGTGATGAGATGCTTGAAGATATAAATGCAATAGCAGAATTGAAACCTGATGGAATCGTTCCACATAGCTGTTTTTCTTTCTTAAACACAAATTGTAATTTCTATCTTTCGGCGGCGTTCTCTTACTAGAGCGTCAGCCTCCTTGTACAAAATGCCTATTGCAGGCCAATTTTAAAATTAATACAAGTCATTTTCACAAAGCTTTGATTTATTTTCTTTTTCCCGTTTTGTTTTGCTAGAACATCCAATGGTTCATTTTTTATATACGCATTTGACAATAATTGTTGCTCATAAATATTTACATGAAAAACAAAAGACAATTACTCGTAATTCTAGGAGTAGGGAAAACAAGAAGTGCCCAAACCTTACAGTTACTCTGCGCATCAGGTACCGGGATGGAGCCAACTTGAGAACATGAGCAGTGGTACATACACTCCCTACAGAGTAAAAAAAATCCAAAGACGGTGATGTCAGCTTCCCCTAGGAGGACATGACTCTCTCCAGCTGGGGTTCACAATCGCGAGTGAGTCAGTAAATTATTCCCCAAGCAGATTTTATTTCTCTCACAAGTAGAAATTCAATCTCCAATCGAATTCATTACCACCAGCAACGAAAATTCATCCCTAGATGAGTTTATTTCTCCAAATTAGCGATCTATCAACAGAGTATCTCCTCTCCAACAGAGTCATTCTCCGCAGAGTTATCCGTAAAAAAGGGGCAAATCCCCAGCATAGTCATCTTTGTTCACCATCCCTAACAGGAGTAGAGGAACCATGTTTTGACAAACAGTCAAGAACACCATTTCTCACACTCTCTAAACAGCAATCAGGGATTTATTTTCCCGAACTCAGATTATTACGTCAACATTCCATCACACATGCATCATGACATGTGCATACATTGCATATAACATAATCTCAATTATTTTGAGAATGTCGTCACAATGCATCTCATGCATCGCACATAACTAACCCTGTATTTCTTTTAGGAAAGGCAGTTATTATCAACAATTTCCAGCAGCGACAAATGCAACCCTATCCAGGCTTTCATATCGAAGTTACCCTACTATACAGGTTCCTTCCCACAACCCTACTATCCAGGCTTTCATATCGAAGTAACCCTACTATCCAGGTTCCTTCTCGCAGCCCTACTATCCAGGCTTTCATATGAAGTAACCCTACTATCCAGGTTCCTTCTCACAACCCTGCTATTCAGGCTTTCATCTCGAAGTAACCCTACTATCCAGGTTCCTTCTCGCAACCCTACTATCCAGGCTTTCATATCGAAGTAAGCCTACTATCCAGGTTCCTTCTCGCATCCCTACTATCCAGGTTTTCATATCAAAGTAACCCTACTATCCAGGTTCCTTCTCATAGCCCTACAATGCAAGCTTTCCTCTCGAAGTAACCCTACTATCCAGGTTCCTTCTCATAGCCCTACTATCCATGCTTTCATATCGAAGTAACCCTACTATCCAGGTTCCTTCTCACAGCCCTACTATCCAGGCTTTCATATCGAAGTAACCCTACTATCCAGGTTCCTTCTCACAACCCTGCTATTCAGGCTTTCATCTCGAAGTAACCCTACTATCCAGGTTCCTTCTCATAACTTTACTATCCGGGTTCTTCCTCTCTTGATCCCCAGATAACAATCCACAACATCGTAATACCGGGTCCCGATCAAACACAATTGATTTCACATTTCCCCATAAAGTCGTGGTGCAGCATATACCCCGACCAGACACGCACTTCACTTCCGCTTCCCCAAACCGGAGTTATTCCACTGTAGAGTAACAGACAATTGAAGCTCCTAAAAGTTTATTTCTCTCAAGACAGAGACCAGCATTCTCCAGCGATGTCCTCCTCGACAACAGGTATATGAGTTCTCGAAAAGGAATCTCTTGTGCGATCGACATCTCTTCGGATGGCATCTTCAAGCCCATCTCCGACAATTCTCTAGCATCTACCAAATGGCATCTATAAGCCCATTCCCGATATCACAAATCACTTCATGCGAGTGCAAATTTCTGGGCACTCTAGTGTTCAATCATCTTCCACCTTCAGATCACGAAAGGTAGACGAGCCAATCTATATCCTCAGGTTTAAGAAGATTAAATAGGGGCAGCTGTTGTACCCCAAAATTTTCCCTCACATATTTTTCAATATATGTCAAGTGAAGTCCTCAAATTGCTCAAGGAAGTCCAAGAGTTGACCAGACAAACTCTCTCCTAAGACAGTCTATCTCAAATTAGGGTTTCATTTTTCATAAATATGCTTGAGTCCAAAGGGTCCCAAATGCCTTCCAAGGTCCTCATATGTTATCAAGATCATCCATGTCAAGTTTCAATCCTTGCATAAGAAGTTTGCTCAGTTAATTGCTCAAATGCCTGAAAATCGACTGTGCTAGGTCAAAGGTCAATTGTGGCCCACATACGGTCAAACTTCAATATTTTTGTTCAACATCCTCATTTTGAAGTATCATTCAAAATTTTATCAAGGGTGGATCATGACTCATCAAGGATTTCTCAGAATTCATCAAAACCCAAAAGTTGCTAAATTAGGGTTTTGTAGGAAAAGTCAACTCAACTTTGACCAAGTATAACTTTCTCATTCTTTATCATAAATGACCCATCCAAAGCTCATTTTGAAAAGGATGCAATTCCCTACAATTCATATTCATCTCCTAAGTTCAAAATATGCACTCACAAAAATATATGAATTTTGACATTATAGGCCATTTTGGAAAGTCAACAAAAACACCTTTTGGGACAAAGCTTCATACATGAACATGGAAGACTCAATTGAAATGAGACCAAAAGGGTTGCTTAGAGGACATCCTAATATTTCTAAAAAGTCTAATAACACCTCTCTAGGGTCAAAATTGAGAGAGTTATGCATTGGCCAAGTTGACCTTTTTTGCAAAATTGCCAAAAGTCAAATGTGCTCAAATTTGCATTTTTTGCTAAATGGGCCCAACTTTTTATGCTTGCACCTCAATTATAATGTGGACCACGACTCAAATTCTTATCCACCAATTTTTTGCTTCATTTTTCGATTTATTTTGATTTTTCATTAATTAAAAGGTGAATTAAATCAAATAAATGATGAAAATTAGCAATGATTTGATTTGA
This sequence comes from Vicia faba, assembly GCA_948472305.1. Taxonomy (NCBI): domain Eukaryota; kingdom Viridiplantae; phylum Streptophyta; class Magnoliopsida; order Fabales; family Fabaceae; genus Vicia; species Vicia faba. The sequence continues at coordinate 546,799,713 of OX451735.1, forward strand.
GTGGTTTTTTGACAGGTTAGCAACCAAGATTTGATGAGCTTGCATGATCAATTTGTATCAATGGTAATTGGACAAAAAGAGCATGATTAGGCCTAACTTGGAAACAAATCATACAAGGAAGGAATGAGATCAAATGTTCAAAGTTTTCAAAGATACATGTAGTTTTTATAACCCTAATTCATCCAGGGTTATATATTGAGCGCAGCCAAGGCAAGAAAGGAGGTTGACAGTCGTGCATAGCCAAGAACAAAAACTCAAATTTTGGTAGAAAAAAGGTGATATGATCTCTACCCTAGAGGAATATTCAAAGCCTTCCAACACTCCTAATCGCATCCTGGAACATTTCTGAAGCTATCCCAACCAATTATAGGTCATAACACGCACAAAAATGCCTTGTAAGGGTGTCACGGTTTGCCAAGTTTTTGAAATTTGATTATCATGATTCGTGCATTATGAGTATGTTTTAATAGCATATATATGTTTGTCATCGTGTTTGTAATGTGTTGGTTATGTTCAATTAAGTTTTTGATGCATATACTGACAATTGCATTGGCTAGGGTTTGAGGTCACGATTTAGGGATTCTTGATACAGGTTAAATTAGGCGTTGATTCTGGTACCATGATACTCGTGAGGATGAGACGAGTTGATTGGTACCTTTGAATTCCATTTATATTTCTTGTAGAGAATTTTTGAGATGAACAGGTCTGTAGCTACAGTGAAGCGTCTGCAGGTAAAAGTACCTTAGGCTAAAACGACGGTTTCGTGAAGAAGACAATGCGTGGCACTCACTGGTTGGGTGGTTTGAATTTTAGTGTGTTTTCTGAATATATTTCTTTGTTTTGCTTATATTACTTTATTGTTATTACATGAACAAATGGAGCGCGTGGCACAAATGGTAGCGTGGTATTGGAAGTAAGCACGAGGACCTGGGTTCGATCCCCAGGTCCCAACCTTTGTTCATATTATTTTTCAGTAGGTGATCAGGTACACTGCAGCCTCCAACGTCCACCATAGGCCATTCAAATTCCACCATCAGATCCATCAGCAATCTTGATCCAACGCTCAGGTAGCAGCAGGCCTACCATGCTCCTCAAGTCAACAGCCATACTGAATCAGGCAAAGTCAAACGTGTTGAGATTCATTTGGGCTCAGAATTTCAACAATATACCCCCATGATTGCTAATACACAGGCCCATCTCATCTTCCTTTATTTATTTATTTTTAATTCTTTTAATACTTTCTCTAATTATTTTTAATTCACTAATTAATCTTTTTTTCCATAAAATCATAAAATCATAAAATCAAGAAATCAACAAATTAGAATTAGAATTTTTTTTATCAAAATTAATTTTGTTAATTTAATTTAATTTAGTCTAATTTAGGGAAATTGTAATTTACTTTAATAAATAAAATCAAATAGAAATTAGGTTAAAACTCTTGATTTAATTTTATTTTCTCTTTTTCTCAAATAAACAAAAATACAAAAAAATAATTTTATAGATCGAATTAATTTATTTTCCTTAATTTAGAATTAATTAGAAAGTAGGATTTTCTTTTTAACTATTTTATTATTTTCTTAAAACATGACAAAGCAAAAACATTTTTTTAATCAATTGCCAATAGGTTTAGTCAAGGGTCAAAACCTTAGTTGTCTCGTACTTGATTCATCGCGCGCGTGTTAATTATTTTTGTCAATATTTTTTGTAACTGTTCATGGTTTGTAATAGTTTAATCTAGGGCTTTTTACTTATCACTTTTCCCAGGGTTTTTGTCTATGTAATTAATCCCCCTCCCCGAAGCCTTGTAATAACGTAGATTTACTTTCTCGCATTGTTAATTCCCGCAAATATTTGACTGTTTAGATGTATGCTAAAAGGATTGTATGACAAGAATGCATGACAAATTAATACGGTTAGAAAACCCTAATGTGCAAAGATAAATAACTGAAAACAGATCACTCACACATATCACTCTTAGGGTATACTCTCACTTCGGTTGCCTTCGGTAAACGATCATTAAGCATAGGGTGTCTTAGTGGTTTCCCTCCTGTCTAAAAAGATTAGATGTCCCGCTCAAATGTTGCCTCGGAAATGTTGCCTCGAATATGATCTTAAGACTCTAGGGTTGTTACTAAAGTATCCTAACATTGCTTGAGTGATCGTACGTCCCTTTCGAATTGACCCTTACAAATCCAACAACGGTGCTACCTATTTCTCAATAGTAGGATAGCGCTGTCTAAAGGAAACAAGAATAGAAATGATCTTTTTTCGAGTAGGTAGATTCTAGTAGGTACTTACTCAAATCAAAGCTTTTCACACTTACACATTTCAAAACAATTTTCAAAACAACTTCGTCACACCTTTGAGGACTGATACAAGGGTTATCACGAAGTCAAACTTTTCAAAACAAAGCACACACACAAGCAATTTTAAAAAGATGAGCAAGTACCTAAGAGCCCATGGAAAACCATGGATAGAAAGGGTTCTAACACCTTCCCTTTCTATAATCTACCCCCCGTACTCAGAATATCTCGAAAAAGGATTTTTTTCTGTACTTTTTTCCTTTCTGATTGGATGAAATAAAAGTCGGTGGCGACTCTTTCTTACCGCGACATTTTGCAAACACAAAACGCAAAATGCAAACCAGTATTAACAGTCGGTTCTGCCACCGTATCACAAGTTTCTTCTTTATCCAAGATATCACTCGGAAAAGGTAATATACAAAGTTCTCTGCGGGACTTTTTTGGAGAGATGCCATTTGTTGTAGATGAGAAAACTTCTCAAAAGAGAGGCCATTTACTGTTGATGAGCAAACTTCTCAAAAGAGATGCCATTTGCTGTTGATGAGCAAACTTCTCAAAAGAGACGCTATTTGCTGTTGATGAGCAAACTTCTCAAAAGAGATGGCATTTGCTATTGAAATAACATATTGTTAGGGATATACAAGTTGCTCATAAAGAGGCAGCCACTTGCTATCTTTCATAGATATCAATAATACACAAGCTGCTCATAAAGAGGCCGCCACTTGCCATCTTCTAAAGATATCAATAATACACAACCTGATCATGAAGAGGTCGTCACTTGTTGTCTTTCAAAGATATCAATAATATATAAGATTTTCATGAAGAGGCCACCACTTGCTATATTCCAAATATATAAATAGTACACAAGCTTCTCATGAAGAGGCTTCCACTTACTGTCTTCGAAAGATATCAATAATACACAAGCTGCTCATGAAGAGGTCGCCACTTGCTGTCTTCCAAAGATATCAATAATACACAAGCTACTCAAGAAGAGACCGCCACTTGCTATCTTCCAAAGATATCAATAGTACACATGCTGCTCATGAAGAGGCCGCAACTTGTTGTCTTCCAACGATATCAATAATACACAAGCTGCTAATGAAGAGGCCTCCACTTGCTATCTTCTAAAGATATCAATAATACACAAGCTTCTCATGAAGAGGACGCCACTTGCTATCTTCCAAATATATCAATAATACACAAACTTCTCATAAAGAGGCCACCACTTGTGGCCTTTCAAAGATATCAATAATACACAAGCTGCTCATGAAGAGGCTGTCACTTGCTATCTTCTAAAGATATCAATAATACACAAGATGCTCATGAAGAGGCCGCCAATTTCTATCTTCCAAAGATATCAATAATACACAAGCTAATCATGAAGAGGCCACCACTTTCTATCTTCCAAAGATATCAATAGTATACAAGCTGCTCATGAAGAGGTCGCCACTTGCTGTCTTCCAAAGATATCAATAATATACAAGCTGCTCATGAAGAGGCCGCCACTTGATATCTTCTATAGATATCAATAATACATAAGATGCTCATGAAGAGACTGCCATTTTCCATAAAAGAGGAAATCCAGAAATAATCAAGTTTCTCAAATAAAGAGTCTTCTAGTTATTATCATGTTGGGATTCCAAAAGAGTGTTGCAACAACACTACTGGGGAACAAAGTTCACCTTCAATGGGGAACCATGAATAGAATCTTCCCGAGGAGACCAAGTATTTAAATGTGCAAAATAAATTCTCCTCTAGGTTTCACAGTTCAGAGAGATCCACAGGGTAGCGTCCGCAAGAGACAAAGCTCAATCCAGGAATAAGCTGGAGAGGAAACAGTCAAACAAGACTCCACCCAATAAGGAAATAACTCAATTGGGGATTTATCCTATCCAGAGATGGAAAAGGAAAGCTAAAGCAAGATTCTTCCACGAGAGTTAACTCAGTGGGGAATTAGAAAGGAGGCACACTTTCTGCTTAAGTTGACACTCTATTTGAAAAGAGAAAATACGCTATTTGAATAGACATAACCAAGGTATACGAACCCAATAACATCAACAATTACGAATGTGCATGCATGATGCAAGTGTGAATGGATAAATGAATGTCATGTATATGTTTGACAAAACAGATAGAAGAGATAAACTGGAGATGACAAGATATCACAGTACAACCAGATACCCGACTAACCTCAACAAGATGAGAACATTACTAGAGATAGAATAAAAGCCATCGATGAAGCATATTTCTTCTATAAGGCTCTAATATCTCTAGGGAGGAAGATATTTTTTCGGGAGAAAACCCAAAGTCCAATCTTCTAACATCAATAATCCATTGAAAGGATAACAACACGAACTCCGCTTTAGCTGGAGAAAAATCTTACTTAGATGGAGATATTGGGAAACTCCATCATCTGATAATTGGTGCAAAGCAGATCACATATCTTGATAAATATGGATTGCCCCTGGAAATCATTTTGGATGCCCCCGGTTTACTGTTGATAAGTTGCGTGACGAATGATAATTCTTGCGAATAACTTCACTTCTAAAATACCCCAAGTTATATGGTTGATGAGAAGAAATCGTCTAAAGAGGATTTTACAAAAGACCTGGCATCCAAAATGCTCTATTGTCTTCAAACTCTTAGAGAGATTCGCCGAATCTTGACGTGACTGCCCCATATTGACTATTTTGGCACAATAGAGTTTTCAAATTTTCCCTATGATGGTAAACGAACTATGAAGGAAGTAACATGTTCATAATGAAGGTCTTCAGGCAACATGGCAATTGATATGATCATTCTTGAAAATGATTCTCCAATCACTTAACAAAGTTGAAAAACCTTAAAAGATTAAACTCATCATTGATACTTATATGAAAGCTTCCTTGATATCAAACAAATGTTTTACAAGAAGAAAAAGTTTATTCTGACAATGAAAATTCTAATGCAACAGTTATGTAAGTGTTGATGATTTTGAAAAGATATCGCACAAAATTTGCAAGTTAGAGCAGCATTTATTTTTGTATAGAAAAAGCATATGATACCAACACAAATAATTAACAAAACTTATGAGAGTCAGGAACGCAATCTTGTCGAAGTATGCTTTCGAAATAACCTTGCTTCAATTAGGACTTTTTAAGGTTGTAACGTGGTCTGGTTCACGGTTTTCTGAAGAAAAAAAATATTTTTAGGATCAAAATTTATTGGTGCCCACCCATTCTTCGTGATGTTCTCCAGTCCTAAGTTCGGTTAATTTGATATGAGCACTCATCTCTCAAGAGGAATTAGTTGATGGTTGGTGAACCACTGACATTCTTAGGACATGATAATCCCTCACTTTTGTCACACAACTTTGTTCTTTGCTGTGGATTTTTCTTTGTAATCCTTTCTTTACAATATTGTTTTCCCAATCTTTTACCTGAACTAATTCTTTTGAATTGATAGTCCAGCGGGATGCCTTGAATTTTTCCTAAGCGACTTGTTTTTTTAAGTTTTGACTTAGTGGGGCTTTTTATCTCTTTCTTTTTTTATCATTTTTTATTCATTTCATTTTTTCTTTCCCGTTGAACACGTCGTGTGACTCGAGTCATTTGCGACTTGTTGGAAGAATTGTGACTGCCCGATTTCTTGGTAGATGAGGGATAACTATTGTGGTATCGTCATATGTTGATCTCCTGATGTGTGAGAGGTAACCATTGGGATACCATCTTCTTTTGATGCACACTAATGATAGACAAAGGTTGACCATTATGGTTTTGAATTTCCTCAACCTTTTGAAAGATAATCATTGTTTTACCCTTGGACGTGCACTTATGATGAGATTTGAATACTCAATCAGAGTAACTGAACACTACCCTGCCCCAGGATAAAAATGAGGTTTTTTCTAAATAGAAAAGAAAGTCCTACTTCAACTCTCAAAGGGGTTAATAAGGGTTTCACTCCATTATATCTCCGGTGTTTCGGAATTTGAAACAATGCCTGTACATCATCAACAGGGTATTATCCAAAAGTATACAACCAGAAATTTTGTGTTTAAAATCATCATCTCCCTCCAATCTCTACTTAGGAAAGATAATGAGTAACAAGTTGGTATCATAATGCAAAAAGCAATTTAAAATTGAAAACAAACACGGGTGAAATGAATGGGTTTCTTTAAGACAAACATATTCCTTGTATTATCATTATCATTCAAATACAAAAAAATTCTTACATGCAAACAAAGCTTTGACACACATGAAAGATTACAAAAATGAAAAGCATAAACGAGCTAATAATTTGAGAAGCCTTTCCCCATCTAGATTTGTGCGAGAGAAAACGTCTTTCAAACCTCAGGGCCGTTATCAACCGAGATTCACTCATGTTTTTTTCATAAGGGTGATTCAGACGTTAGGACCACCATCTTTAAATGACAAAATACCACTCTTTACCAACTTATGTACTTCACCCTTCAAAGCGAAACAATGATCAAGATCATGCCCAGGAGCACCTTGATGAAAAGCATAAAAAGCATCTTCCTTATACCACCATGGTAGATCCTTAGGGACAATTGGTGGTGATCGAATCTAAATCAAATTAGTCTGAATACAACATTGGAATCGTGTCAAAATCGGGTTTCCTCTGATTATGAACTTGCTGACTGGGAGCTTCGGAAGCCGCATTTACTATAGTGGTGATAGGAAAAACATGTTGTTGCTAATGATGATTATTCTTTCTTTGGGGTCTCCTCGACCCTTCTCTCGAAATAAAATTGGAATTAAGTTCTTTCTTCTTGACAAAGTCATCACCATACTTCTTTGCATTATCTGTCAAGTTACCATTCTCAGACAGAAGCACTCTCATATTCATCTTTTCATAGTAATCGTTAGATGTATTGACTGTCACCTTCTCATGAAATAAATACTTCAGAGTTTTTGCGAAGACCTTTTCCATCTCTTATTTCTTCATAGGAATTGACTTGTGTGGAGACCAAAGTTTCAACCAAACTAGTTAGATACTCCATACCAGCTTTCAAAGTAATCATCTCCTTACGGAGTCCAAACATATCTTGCTTAATATTTTCCATCTTCCTCTTAGCGCGAGTGTTGTACTGATGAGACCAAAGGAAAAATAAGGCTTGGAAATGACTTTTGAAAGTGAAACAAAAAATGTAGAATGATTCATGATATGCAAAAGAGAGTTTTTATTTGATTTTCAAGGAACTATAGATATTAAGTTGTAAACAACAAAGTATGAAGATAGAAGATGAATTTTAAATTGGATCAAAACATTGATCAAGTTATCATCAAGATCAATCATCCATTTTGGTGGATTAGGGTTTTCACCCCATCAACACCTAAGATCCATTGAGCTCGACGAAACTTGTGATGTTTACAAATAAAGAATCCTAAATTCCTTAAAAATCAAGTGAAAATGGGTTTCATGGATGCATGCAGGCATGGCTATGCAACAACCACAAGAAAGGTCACAAACAATATTGAAAGGTTCAACGTCACGAGCATGGAGCCGAGGGTAAGAACCATCCACAAGGTATGGACTAAGGTTTCCAAGTCACCTGTAGATCAAGGTTCTAAGGGATCCAAAAGTCTACATTGTTCTTTCGGATATTACAAACTTCCCGATTACTCGATAATTAGCAATATTCTCAAGAAAATCTCGTCTGAGTGCAACATCGCATGACAACTACTTTCAGATTACTCCATCATAGTCTCCACACTACATCTAAAAGGCCAAGATGGGTTAAGGGTTCTATGGATCTCAGCTTCTCTGGCTCCCAGGTCGAAAGCAACAATGTCTTATTGATTACTCGGTAAACAAATAATACAGTCCAAGGGGCCTCCACTGAGTGGGGGATCTCATGCCTCCTTTTTCGGGATTACTCCCTCAAAGTTAACATGACTATATTGCCCGTACTATCTTAAGTGTACTTAGTCCGAGTATAGGACTTGTCCGTCGTAATCAACATGCAAATAAACCACAAGATAACACATATAAGCAAACAAGAAATAATAACAAAAAAGGGTATAACAAATTAGGTTTAACCCACTTAGAAATTAAATCCCCTGTAGAGTCGCCAATTCTGTAGCGGTGAAAATCGGAGATCAAGCTATTAATTAACTTGACTAGAAAATAAGCAAGAGTCGCAACCGCGCTTTATTATTTCCAAGGGAAAAGTGAAAAGTGCGGAATAAAACCCATAAATATACAAAGTAAGTGCAATACTAAAAGTAAATAAAAATACAATGCATTTGAAAGAGATTGAAGGTTCGGGGGTTGGTTATACAAAGGGAAGGTACTAGCACCCTATGTATCTATAGTATCCTATAGAAACCTTTTGAAATATTTGTTTTCGGTTAAAATTAATTTGCTTGCTAAATGAGTGTGGGTTTGAGATTTTGAAAATACAGCGACCTAATGTCGGGGTTTTGACTTAAAAGAGGGTAAGTTTAAAAATTGATTTTTAGGAGATTTAACTTAAGTTTAACAAAAACTAAAATGTTTGAAAGGGTTTCGCATAATCGTATTAGATGTTGGATGACATGAATTCAACTAATTAATTGTTTCCCTTGGAATTTAAGTAAACAAGAAACAATAAGATGAACACCAAAGCATAAGCACTCAAAGATCTACAAGTAAATAAATCTAAACAAACAAATAATGACAACATACCATGAGATTTTAATTAAAGAAACAAAGAAAAAATGTACATGAAAGAAAAGAAATGTAACTAAGAAAATTAACTAAAAAATGTTAATCAAATTAAAATAAATTCCAAAGTTACTAACTTGATTCTAAAGGCTAAACTTATTAATTGAAAATTATAAAGCTAAGAAAATTAAAAGAACAAAATTAAACTAATTAAAAAAAAATAAAGTTAAGAAGATTAAAATTAAACTATATAAATTAAAACAAAGGGGTGTAAAGCAGAATATAGGCGTGCAATAGACAGTATTTTCGCTGGGCTCAAGGTGGGAAGTGGAAGGCCCAAGTTATGATAAGAGGAACAAATTAAATAAACAGGAAAAAAATATACAGTTGGGCTTGTAGTAAAATTGATTGGGGCGGATATTGAGCAGACATAGGGGTCTAAGAAATCAATTTCACTAGACTTATCAATGATTGGGCTGAAGGATATTGAGCAGTATTTGAAAACCCAAACAAACAAGGTGGGGGTGTGAGAAAAGAGCGGATTGGGCTGAAGGGGGCTTGAAGCCCAAATCCTTGAAGTTACAGAAACCCTAAAAATATCTAAAAGTTAACCATTTAAAATTTCCTCACCCTCTCTTTCTCTCGGCCGATAAACTCCCTCCACATAATCTTTCTACCTTCTCTCGACCGATATACTCCCTCTACCTAATATTTCTACCTTCTCTCAACGGATATACTCCCTCTGCCTACTCTTTCTATGATTCTCATAAAACATAAACCTCTGTTTCTATTGCTATGAATGAGCAAACACGACATCACAGTTTCCGATTTCACCATCATCTTTCTCAAAAGGTTTATGAAACTAATTGGCTCTCAACAGTATGTTATTGTCTTTCTTAATCTCTCAATTATTGAATTGCTGAACATTACGCCTGGAGATTAAGAGATCTAACGAAAGGCACACTCACTCTGAAGAGGAACCGAAAGTTCGATTCAACTGATGTAAGTTCGCATTGGTCTAAAGAAATTATTTGAGAACCTCTGACATTGGTATCTTAATTCAGATAAGTTTTCCACTTTATGACCTTTGAACTCACACAATTACACTCTGTGGATTGGTAAATCCATGGTATCCGGGCTGTGAGATTTATTGATGTAACTAAGCAATCTATGTTTGTTTATGCAGCTATTGCATTTGGTGGTTGCGTAAACCTTCATTTGTTGATAAAAGTTATTCGTGGTTGTGTGCAATTTAAGATACAACTAAATCACTTTCGATAGAAACAACAACAATAATAAGGCAAAAAATGAAGGAAGAGAAGAAATACCGATGCGGAGTTCCTACGAAGGATCTTCATACTTCACAGGTAGATTTGTCTGAATCCTTTCTTATGGTCAAATTCGCCTCGAAATTGCTTATAAGTTTGAAATTTGTTGTTGGTGTTTGTTCTTGTGGTTTGTCTGTTGCTTCAGTTTACAGGTGCACGATGTGATACGATGGGAGAACTGACTTGAGGTTTTGCGTTTGTGTTCGCAAATGTTTCGGTTTAGCAAGAGTCACCACCGACTTTTATTTTATCCAAAAGGAAAGGTAAAAAAGCACAGGAAAGACCTTTGAGATTGTTTTTGAGTTCGGGGGGTAGATTATGAAAAGGGAAGGTACTAGCACCCTTTTTATCCATGGTTTTCCATGGGCTCTTAGTTACTTGTTTTAGATCACTTGCTTTGCTTTTCCAATTGTTTGAAATGGTGCTTTGTGTGGTTTTGAAAGTATTTTGAAAAGAGGCCATCGTTTTGGCAATCTTTGTAATGATTCTTGTTTGTAAGAATGTATACAAAGATGTTTGCTTTTGAAAAATGTTTCAATGTATTGAAAGTTGTTTAGAAAATGTTTTGAAATGTGTGTGTTTGTTTGAAAATAGCAAGGATGCTTTGCAAATTGATCAAGTAACTAAAAGCTATCTACCTACTCAAAAGTCTTTCTTGTACATTTTTATTCCTTTGACATTGTTGACCTACTATTGTTTTTAGTAGACAACCCTATCATTGGATGTTAAACGGGACGGGCGTGGGTCATTGTATGACCATGATAGCAATGGTGCCAAGTATCTTAGCAAGTTTTAGGGACTAAGATCATTTGTTTTTAGGCAACCTTGTCGAGCATCATCGAGGGACTATGATATTTTGTTTTGTTTTGTTTTGCCAAGATACCTAGCATGCATACCATGGCCATTTTGTAAGGCAGCCAAGTGGGTGAAACCCTAGAGGTGCTTGTGTGCAAGGTGTTATCATTTTTCATGCATTTTTGTCTTGTATTAGGTCATGCTATTTGTTGATTTATGTCTTATCATACAAACCCTAATTTACTAAACATGTATATAATGCGATAAATTGCGTAAAGTAAATCTAAACTATTACAACAATATTATGGGAGGGGGGATACAAGTTTTGAATGTGGATTTTTGCACAAAATAAAACCCCAATTCACTATTACAACCCAATTGAATTTATACAATAAATAAATCAACAAATATTTAAATATGCAATAAAATGTAAATATGCAAAAAAATGTTTTTGTATTTATTTTTATATATGTGAAAAATAAATTATTTAAGTCCAAAATAAGGAAAAATATTGTGATTATTTTTGAAAGGGTGAAAAACCCTAATTTTTGTTCAAAAGAAATATATTCCATATTATTCATTTTTATTCAAGAAAAATAATAATAATATGTACAAAAATGTTTTAAAAAATTGAAATATATATGAGAATAATATTTTAAGTGTGAGAAATAATAAAATAAAAATATATGATATTTTTATATTATTTACAAATTATTTTAAGAAAATGATTTCTATTTATTAAAGTAAAACTATTTATATATGCAAAAAATAAGATAAAAAATAAAATAAAATGCAAAAAATAAAGAAAATATTTTTTGTGATTTTCTAAAGTTCAGAAAAAATAAATGCAAGTCAAAAATATAAAATATGCAAGAAAAATGCAAAAATACAAGAAAATAAGTCAGGGGATGCAAATAACAAAATGGGGGGTATGGGAAGTAAAGCCAACAGGCCCAAATGCGCCAAGCCCAAGCCAGCCTTCATCCCTGACCTTTGTCTCCTTCGCACGCCTGGTTCAGTTCAACCTGCAACTCTCTATTCTTTGCACAAAAACAAAATCTTGCAACATAAAACGTAGAATTTTTTATCACGATTCCAATGATATAAAAAACGTGACCTCTCTAAAAGATCAAGGAGAATTTTAATGGCCCTAATTTCTGACCTAGTTTTTTCAGCATGTTCAACAACCAAATACTCCTAGCTCAGTTAATATAAATAAAAACTATGCATATGTACAACTCAAGCATGTTAAGGACTACATCTTTGCTTCACAAACCTATGCTTAAGGATGCCTAAGTAGAGAGATAGAAACTTGACAAATACCTTGTTATGTTGAGTTTGGATATGGAAATGTAGGAGTTTTGAGTGAGGCCTGAAGTTCTTGTGAGCTTCCTTGAAGTTCCCTCAAGCTTCTCTAATGCTCAGCTTTCCTTGAAGTTGCTTGAAACTCCCTGTAGAAGTCAACCTGCAAACTCAGAAAATGGAAATGGTGAAGCTCGAAACAGGGGTTACAGTTTCTAGACAAAGGTCTCGATACTTTAGGTAGGAGGTATGGAATGTGTTTGAAGCGATTCAAAGCAAAACGCACGAGCCAATAATGATTTGGCCAAGGTTCTACAGATGATGCCCTGTTTGGGCAGGAACTTGGGTTTTTTGTGTTTTAGGGTGTTTTGGAGGTTGTGAATTACTGTTTCTTGCTCGTTACAATGTTCTTAGGGTGTTTGAAATGAAGCCAAGGCTTGCCTTTATCAGATGTATGAGTTTACTTGACTTTTGCAAGTTTGCTTGTTTTTGAAGAAAAGGTGAAGTGAAAAAGCCAAAGGCCTGTACAAGCTAGCTTATGGACTGCATAGAGTTGGTAAAAAATTTCTGATGTTTGTGGATCTTGTTTGTAACAAGAGATTAGGTCCATGGCTCAAGAATTACAAAATTGCAAAAAGCATGCTTTATAAAAATGGTATTATGCACTTTATGCCATAAATGGATTAATTCTTTGTGCAATGCTTCAAAGATCAGAACAAGACCATTATCCAATGTGTTTGCATTTAATTTTTTAGTGTAGAAGGGATTAGGACCTGTAAAACCAAGTACAAGCTTGTTTGAAACTGATTTGCAACTTGTAACATTGTAAAAATGCCTTGAACAAAAGTGATAAATTTCCATTTTCATTTCTTTGATTCTCCCTAACCATAAATGATCTTGGAGAGTTCTTGGACATTTTTTAAAGCTTGTAATATGCTCTACAATCCATATTTGAAATGCATTTTGAGATTACACTTGGAACTAGGAGAAAAGTTTCCATGAAGTTAGGTCAAAAATCTGCCTAAACTAGGGCAAAATTTCACTAAGTTAAAGAGTTTATTGACCCCTATTCACAAAATCATAACTTGAGATCCAAGCATCTTTTGGGAAAACTTTTTGAATCAAAGTTGTATATTTCATGGAGGACTACAAGTTTCATGTTGTAAGTTTTCTTTGAATCCAATTGCATCATGGTGAAAAAGTTGTGGAAAGTTGGGAAAAAATAAGAGATTTTCATAACTTAGAAAATTTCTAAGTTATGAAAAATTTCAAATTAAAACCCTAATTTGCAAAATTAGGTTTCTTGGTGAACAAGTTTCATGTTTTGACACATCTTGATGAAATATGAACCTTGGCACTTGATTTTGACCAAAAAGTCAAAGTTTGACTTTTCAGTGTAAAGTTGATTTTTGATCAGTTGATTGGAAAATTCATCTGTCAATCCAATGCACTTTGAGATATTTTGAACCTTGTGATTAGGTTAAGATTGTGCCATTTAGTCCTTTAAACCATGCTTGAACCTAATTTTCCATGACTGGGTCAAAAATCAGAAATTGCCCTTCTACAGTCAAAACCCTAATTTTGACCATTTTGCCCTTTTGATGATCTGATCAAATTTCTTGAGGAGTTGTGGTCCAAACTTGATCAAATGGTTCATATGAGTCTATAATGTTGATCTGGATCAAAAATTATGAGGTTTGACTGTAAATTGGCCACAATTGACTTTTTCCCCAATACAGCTGATTTTTAGGTCAACTGTCCAATTGACTGGGCAAAAAAGTGATTCAAGGCTTGAAACTTGGTATGAGAAATCTTAGAGGTCCAACATGAAGTATGAAAGTCACATGAGGCATTGGAAGTCCAAAAATACCTGTGAAAACTTAAACCCTAATTTTAGGTTATAAGTGCAAGGATATGTCTTGAGCTGAGCAAACCCTAATTTGATCTTGAATCTAAGAAGTCTTGTGAGGGGAAATCCTAAGAGGGCAAATTTTGGGGTACAACAGCTGCCCCTGCTCAATCTTCTTGAACCTGAAGGGTTTTATTGGCGAATTTTTCCGTTCGTGACTCGAAGGCAAAAGATGATTGGACACTACAGTGCCCGTAAATTTGCACTCGATAAAGTGTAGTTGAGGGAATGGGCTTAAAGATGCCATTTGGAGAGGTGATAGAATCTTGTTTGGATATGGGCTTGTAGATGCCATCCAAGAATGCTTGTTGTAAATCAGGAGAAAGAACATCAGAATTGTATCCGTATTTGGAACGTATCTGAGTTGTATCTGGAGATTGAATTTGAATGAGCAAAGGAATAACAGCCGTGTCTGGAGCATGTCCGAGCTGTATCTGTATTTGAATTTGAATGAATAATAGAATGAATTCCTTGTCTGGAGTGTATCTGTATTGTATCTAAGTCAGAAATCTGAATAGGCGACAGAATGGCATCCATGTCTGGAGCGTCTTTGGGCTGGGGAAAAAGTCAGAATAAGTGACAGAATGGCAACCGTGTCTAGAGCGTATCTGTATTGGGATCTGAACAAGAGATCTACAAGCTGAATCTGAATGAGTGCCAGGATGGCATCCGTGTTTGGTGCGTATCTGAACTGTATCTAGACTTGAAATCTGAATAAGTATCAGAATGACTTCCGTGTCTGGAGTGTATCTGTATTGTATCTGAATAAGAGATCTGAATGAGTAACAGAATGACTTCCGTGTCTGGAGTGTATCCGTACTGTATCTGAATAAGAGATCTGAATGAGTAACAGAATGACTTCTGTGTCTGGAGTGTATCCGTACTGTATCTGAATAAGAGATCTGAATGAGTAACGGAATGACTTCCATGTCTGGAGTGTATCTGTACTGTATCTGAAATCTTTGAATATTTGTTAAAGATAGCTGTTAATCTTATCCTGAAAAGGGTAAAATGTTAGCTGAAACACCAAGTTATGTTGCATGAAATGTATGATGCAATAAATGTGTTTTATCAATGTTTATGATATATGAGTGTAATGTATGCGCATGTAAGCTGATTCGTTGTATTGCTGAGGAAAACAAATCCTTGACAGTTGGGGATAACAAAACCCTTGACTGCTGTCGGGGAAGATAAATCCTTGATTGCTGAGGATGAGAAATCCTTTGACTGCTGGGGATTAAGAAAAATCTTGACTTCTCTGGGGATGTAGGGATCCTTCCTGTCCTTGAAATTGGAGGATGATAAACATTCTGTTGTGAGAATAATGCCAAGTGTTTCTTGAGAAACCTGCTTGGGGAATCCCGAGAACTTTGATGATTATGGCTGGGGATTACACAATGGGAATCCTTACTCGGTTGGGGAATAGGGAAAACTCTGATGGTTTCTGCGGGGAACTAAGAATGAGAATCTTCATTCTGTTGAGGAGTAATGAAAACTTTGGCGACTTCACTGGGGGATGATGAAGACTCTGTGGGGAATAGCTATCCTGCTAGGGAGATCAGGAGTTTGGGTTGTATGCCAATCTACTGGGGAATTATCCGAAGTTGTCGTCTGGTTAGCTGTCAGGGTTCAAAGCAACTTGCTGGGAAATTATCAAGTTTTAAGATAACTCGCAGGGGAATTTGAGGAAACTGGAGGATTTCCACTGGGGTTTAAAGGTTAAAGTTTTAGCTCCGATGGGGACCTTAATGATGTATTGTAGGGATTGCCCCTAGAATAGCCTAAAGACGTTTTCCTATAATTTCAACCCGTCAATAATTAATCTTTTCCAAATTGTTTATTTGTAAACAGTGATTATATTCAAATGCATGTGCTCATTAATAAATCAGTGGACGTTTTCAAATAAAACACAAGTGTAAAAAGGAAAAGACAAATAGTTTTTTGCACTTTGAAGTATCTTTGTATTAACTTTGTGTAAGTATTTTGTACAAAGGAGACAGACATCCTAGTAAGAGAACGTTGTCATAAAAATGAGAAAAATTTATACAAATAAAGATGGCTATGTGTAAAAATTCCATGGGGTTCCCATTCTGCTATAGCCTTCGTAACTCTGAATATCATGTCCATTTGTTGCTTCGTCCGAATATGATTGAGTTGATCAGAAGCCCGGAGCTTGTCCGTGAAGAGATTGTCTTTAAAGTGATCCGACGAGACATAGTCATACACTTTAATTCCGTAACTTTTTCCTGGACCGCCCTTTCGGGTTTTCGATCCACCGGGAAACCCTTTTTTTCCCATGTCTCCCTTTCGAGTTTTCAACTTGCCGGGTGTACAGATTTTTTGTTTTATCCCTAACTTTTGCCTGAACCGCCCTTTCGGGTTTTCGATTCACCGGGATGCCCTTTTTTTGCCTAGGTGTGTCAACCTAGCGGGTCATTTATGCGTAGTATCTTTTGACTATGTCTGTGTTCGCAGGGTGCGGCAGGTCGTCGCCGTGCATGGTGGTTAATATCATTGCCCCACCAGAAAAGATGTTCTTGATCACAAATGGTCCTTCGTAGGTAGGAATCCATTTTCCCCTGGGATCACTTTGTGGCAAGATAATGCGCTTGATCACAAGATCTCCGACTTGATATATCTGGCGTTTGACTTTCTTGTTGAATGCCTTGATCATCCGTTTTTGATACGCCTGACCATGGCAAACAGCAGTAAGTCTCTTCTCGTCAATTAAGTTCAATTGATCAAATTGGGTCTGGATCCAATCGTCTTCACTCAAACCAACATCCTTCAAGAATCTCAAGGAGCGAATCTGAACCTCGATAGGCAAAACAGCTTCCATGCCGTAAACCAAAGAATAGGGTGTTTCCCCAGTTGATGTGCGAGCCGTGGTACGGTACCCGTGGAGAGCAAACGGTAGCATCTCATGCCAGTCTTTATAGGTGACTGTCATCTTTTGTATGATCTTCTTAATGTTTTTGTTCGCAGCTTCGACAACACCATTCATCTTTGGCTGATAGGGAGATGAATTGTGATGTTGAATCTGGAATTGCTCGCACAAGGCGGTGATCATAGTGTTGTTAAGGTTTGTACCATTGTCAGTGATGATCCTTTCGGGGATGCCGTACCGGCAAATGAGGTTCTGTTTGATGAAGCGGGCAACAACATTCTTTGTGATGGATGCGAAGGAAGCTGCTTCGAACCACTTGGTAAAGTAATCAATGGCCACTAGGATGAAGCGGTGTCCATTGGATGTTGTAGGCTTGATCTCTCCAATCATGTCGATTCCCCACATAGCAAAGGGCCAAGGAGCTGTTAAGACATTGAGAGGAACTGGAGGTATATGTACCTTGTCGGCATAGATTTGACATTTGTGACAAGTCCTGGAATGTTGATAGTAGTCAGCTTCCATGGTAGACCAGTAATAGCCTACCCGTAGGATCTTCTTAGCCATCGTATGCCCGCTAGAGTGAGTGCCAAAGGTACCATTATGCAGTTCAACCATGATCTGTTCAGCTTCAATCTTGTCCATACAACGGAGCAGAATGCAATCATGATTGGGCTTGTATAGGATACCATTGCTCAGGAAGAACTTGGCAGAGAATCTCCTCAAGAACTTTTTGTCCTTGACTGAAGCTCCTTCAGGATATTCTTGAGCCTAGAGATACCTTTTGACTTCATGAAACCAAGGTCGGTCCACTACTTCTTCGGTATTAATCTCGTGACAATGTACAGGTTCTTCCATCCGTTCAATGGTGATTTGGGGAGTCTCATTATCCCAGTTAAGTTTAAACATGGATGACATTGTAGCTAGAGCATCTGCTAGCTGATTTTCTTCTCGCGGGAAGTGCCCGAAGGTAATCTGCTCGAAATGTGATAACAATGTCAAGACATGTTCTTTGTAAGGGATGATATTGGGATGTTTAAGGTCCCACTCTCCTTTGATCTGACTGATGACCAAAGCTGGGTCTCCAAACACAACCAAAGATTTGATTCCCAGGTCTATTGCAGCCTTGATACCAAAGATGCAAGCTTCATACTCAGCCATGTTGTTGGTGCAGTTAAAGCAAAGTCTGGTGGTGAAAGGAGTATGGCATCCTTCTGGAGATATAAGCACAACGCTACCAAGTGCATTGGAGGCACCATCAAAGTACAGGGTCCATTGGGATCCTTGTTCAGGTCCGTCATATGGTCTGAGATCTTCAATGTTGTCCAATGTCAAAATGTCTTCGTCAGGGAAGTTGAACCTCATGTATTGGTAATCTTCGACAGCTTGATGAGCCAGATGGTCAGCTAGCACACTCCCCTTATAGATTTTTGGGTCGTGTACTGTATGTCGTACTCTGTGAGGATCATTTTCCATCTAGCTATCCTTCCAGATAAAGCAGGCTTTTCGAAGATGTATTTTATCGGATCCATCTTAGATATCAGCAAAGTGGTATGAGTCAACATATACTGCCTTAGCCGGCGAGCAGCCCATACCAAAGCACAAAAAGTTTTATCGAGCAGCAAATATCTGGTTTCATAGTCGGTAAACTTTTTTCTAAGGTAATAAATGGCGTGCTCTTTTCGGCCAGACTCGTCATGCTGCCTCAGTACGCACCCCATTGAATTTTCTAGGACGGTCAGATACATGATTAGCGGTCTTCCATCAACGGGTGGCATCAAGATAAGAGGTTCTAGCAAATACTCCTTGATTTTATCGAAAGCAATTTGACAGTCATCATTCCATTTAACCACCTGCTCTTTCTTCAATAGCTTGAAGATTGGTTCACAGGTAGATGTTAGGTGAGAGATGAACCTAGCAATGTAGTTTAGGCGTCCCAAGAAACCTCTGGCCTCCTTCTCAGTGCGAGGAGCAGGCATTTGTTGTATAGCTTTGAATTTGGCAGGATCAACCTCGATGCCTTTGTTGCTGACAATGAAACCTAAGAGTTTATCAGATCGGACTCCGAATGTGCACTTGTTAGGGTTTAACCTTAGCTTGTACTCCTTCAACCTGACAAATAGCTTTTGTAAGTGATCAAGGTGTTCCTGTTCAGTTTGTGATCGGGCTATCATGTCATCCACATAGACCTCTATCTCATGATGTATCATGTCATGAAACAAAGCTACCATGGCGCGTTGATAGGTTGCCCCGACATTCTTTAGTCCGAATGGCATCACTTTGTAGCAGAACGTACCCCACTGTGTAACAAAAGTAGTTTTTTCCATGTCCTCAGGGGCCATTTTGATCTGGTTATAGCCTTAGAATCCGTCCATGAAAGAAAACACTTTGTGCTGAGCTGTATTGTCAACCAGGATGTCAATGTGCGGAAGTGGAAAGTCATCTTTAGGGTTGGCCCTGTTTAAGTCTTTGTAATCCATGCACATTCTCACTTTGCCGTCCTTCTTAGGCACAAGCACAATGTTAGCAACCCATTGTGAATAGGAAGTAACGGCAAGAAATCCAGCATTGAACTGCTTCATAACTTCTGCTTTAATCTTTTCTGACATGTCGGGCCTCATGCGGCGGACTTTTTGTTTGACTGGTGGACAGTCTTCTCTTGTGGGCAGACGGTGAACCATAATATATGTATCGAGTCCCGACATGTCTTCGTATGACCAGGCGAAGATCTCAACATATTCATGTAATAGCTGAATTAGGCGCTCTTTGACACTTGGCTCTAGGTTGGCACCCACTCTGACTTCTTTTCTGTCTTCCTCAGTACCCAAGTTGATTGTCTCTAACAGCTCCTCATGAGGAAGAATTGCTCTTTCTTCCTGTTGTAGCAGTCTAGCCAATTCTCCCGGCACCTCACAATCTTCCTCACCTTCGTATTTGGCATGGTAGACCAGATCTTCAGAGTCACTGAAGGCCATAACAGAATTGTTACCCATGGAATCTGGAATGGAAGGGTACCTGCATTTGTGAGTGTGGGTGTGTGTAAGGGATAACCATCTTTAAACAAATAAAATGTAAAAAGAAAGACAATGAACACAAAAGTTTATATGTGAAAACGTCCATGATTCATTAAAATGGCATATGAAGATGAAAAATCAAACCCTTACAAATGGACATATGTGCCTCGGGTAAGGCACAAGGTTAAAAGTGTATGAATTGTTTGAGAATTATTACAAACCAACAGAAATGTTTGAAAGATAAATTACTACGGTACGAAAGTAATCGGAACAAAGTCTTTTGCTTCCCAGTTGCACAGTCCTCTGTCAACATTAGGGAAAATCCAGTCTTCCAAGTTGCTCTCCTCTTCACTATCCTCCAAAGCATTGATTCCATGATAGGTGATCTTCACTGGTGGCCCTCCAGCACGGGTGCGGCGTACAGCCTTTTAAGCAGAAGAAGTGAACCCCAAGCCAAATTTATCTGATTTGTAAGGAAAGTCTAGAAGCTGCCCCTAGATTGTGCTTCCTCCTTCTTCAATCACAACCTTTTCATCTTTGAGAGACGACATCTGAGGTGGAGGTCTGGTAATCATGGGTACAGAAGACACTGTCTTGGTTGCCGCAATCTCCTGAGCTACCTCTTCAAAATGATGGAAAGGGGTTTCGATGAATTCGCGATCCAATTCTACATAGAGGAAAGAATTTAGATAGCTTATCATGTATTCCTCTTCGCCGTGAACAATTATGATTTTCCCCTGGACAGGGTACTTGAGCATTTGATGCAGAGTAGAAGTGACGACTCCAGCATTATGAATCCAGGGTCTTCCCAACAAGCAAGAATAGGAAGGACGGATGTCCATCACATAGAATGTGGAGTTGAAGGTTTCAGTTCCCACTTTAATCTGGATGTCCACCTCCCCATGGACCATCCTTTTAGAACCATCAAAGGCTCTGACAATTATATTGCTGGGCTTCAAGGTTAAACCTTCATAATCCAGTCTATCCAAGGCTTTCTTCGGCAAGACATTCAGCGATGAACCAATGTCTACCAATACGTGTGCTAGAGTAGTCCCTCTGCGTTCCACTGAGACATGTATATCGTCATTATGTTTTCTCCCTTTGGATGTTAAATCAGCATCGGAGAATCCTAGACCATTGTCAGCTGTTAAGCTAGCTACACATTTCTGGAACTGATCCGCGGAGGTTTCCTATGGCACGTGGGCCGTCTTCAAGAATCTTATGAAAGCTTTAGTATGAGCTCTAAACAAAGCAGCAGGGCCAACATAGTGATCTTTGAGGGGGTTTGCCCCAGTTGTTCCACAACATCATAATCGCTTTTCTTGTTTATTTTCAAAATCTCTTCCATTTCTTTTTGAGAGGTCTCAGGGATAAGCAATGGTTGAGCCCTCGTCCTGACGAGCTCTTCTTGGATCCCTTTCCTTCTATCATCAGCAGCAGCAGAGGGGACAACCACAGGAGTTACAACTTCTTCAATAATTTGGGTTCTTGCAGATATGTTTACCGGTGCAGGGGTAACCTTAGGAGCAGCTGAGGGTCCAAAGATTTCCTTTGGAGGGAAAATCTCTGGAGAAACAATTCTTCCACTGCGGGTGATTTTGCTCATTCCGGAAATGTTTCCAATGTCAGAAGTATCTTCATCAGAACTCTCTTCAGTTGATTCAATTTGTTTAATACTGTGGTAGTAGATTTCTCCATAATAGTTCCACGATACTGATCTGTCGGACTTGTACGGGACGGTCCCAGGAATGGTTATCTTCAAAGGTATAGTCTTTGGAGCGGGTGTAATCTAAACAGGTCTTTTGGAGACCTTGGAAAGATTTGCAGATATGGTTATTATTGAAACATCATTGACAGGAGTCAGTGTAACATGAGTCTTTTCAAAAAGGATTTCTTGGTTATCCATTAGGTGTTGGATGCCTAACTTCAACAATGGACAGTCGGTTGGTAAGGATGAACAAAGGCAACAATCTTCTTCACAACCTGGGAAAATCCCAGCCTTCAGCAAATTCAACTTGATTATCGGTAGCGGAGTTATCAAATCATCAACAGTAGCAACAAACAGATCCTCTTCAACAGCATGGGCATTGTGACCATGCTTTGTCATTGGAGCAGAGATTACATTCGGCTTTTCAGGGGAGTCGAATTCAACTTCTTTAGCGTCTATCAAATCCTAAATCTTATTCTTGAGGGCCCAACAATTGTTGGTGTCGTGCCCCGAGCCTTCTGAATGATAAGAACACTTGGCGTTCAAATGGTAGTACGGAGAAGCAGTATTCAGGTTCTTCGGGGCCTCTTTCAAACTCGCAAGGTTTAACTTCAAGATATGGGGTAGAACTTGAGCAGGAGTCATGTTTATCTTGGTGAATTGCCTAACAGGCCTTTCCACCCTAGCTTGATTGGTTCTGGGTTGATTGTTTCTGGACTGATCAGTTGTAGACTTCTGAATCATTACGGCCCCCACCGCTGGCCGGAGCTCAACTCTTCCTTGACCTCTTTGGGGGTATACAGTTGATGCTTCCTTCTTTGTCAGAAAAGTCTTTTTGATGTTAGCAGAAGCAGATGCATCTTTTTGAATTTTCCCGCTTTTTATGCCGGCTTCAACTCTCTCACCAGTTAGAATCAACTCAGTGAACCCCGCAGAGGAGCTTCCAATCAAATGATTAAAGAAAGGCCCTGACAGAGTTCCCAATAACATGTCTACTAGCTCTCTCTCAGATAGACGTGGTTGTACTCGTCCTGCCAAGTCTCTCCATTTCTGGGCATACTCTTTGAAACCTTCATTTGAGACCATGCCCATACTCTGTAATTGAGTACTGGTTGGTGCTAAGTCCACATTATATTGATACTGTTTATAAAAGGCGGCTGCCAAGTCTTCCCAATTATGCGCATCAGACCTCTCTAACTGGTAGAACCAATCCAGCTGTGTCCCCGACAAACTGTCCTGGAAAAAGTGGACCCACAGGTCTTTGTCAGAAGAATGTGGTTGAAATTTCCTGACATAAGATCGTAGGTGCATCTTGGGACAAGACAACCCATCATACTTGGCAAATAGAGGTACTTTAAATTTGGGAGGAATTACATTTCCAGATACCAGCCCTAACTCTTCAAAGTCCAGCCCAGACACTCTCTGTATATCCATGGCAGCTAGACGCTCTTCCAGATTTTTGTATTTGTCATCTGCAGGAGGGTATTGTTGCTCAGAGTAGTCTTCATATTCCTCTTCCTATGCTTCAGAATCAGATGGCACTACCGTTCCTTTACCTTTTCTTTCTCTAGCAAAGTCTTGAGCTCCTCCTGCCCCTTGACCAAGGTCAAGAGTAGCTATTGAAGTTGTGAATTCTGAGCTTGCAAGTCTTTGACCGTTTGTTCAATATCCATCTTGTTGAAATAAACAGCAGAGAGATGAGGAAACTTGGTGTGAAGACTTGTTTATGCATATGATGAATGATATGTATTCATGTAATGCTTTCAAGGATTCAGAAATTCAAATTTGTTTTAAACAAAAAAGAAACACACGTCATATTAATAAGATAGAATTGTTAGTACATCAATGCCCCATGGGCAAAATAATACAAAATTCTAGGGTAAAAAGACGTTGCGCATCCTCTTTGGTGCAATGTAGGTGTTTAGAGTCCGCTCTTCGTGAAGTTGACGAGTGAGTTCCAAAACCTTTTTCTTGCTTGTGTAGAATTGGGCTTCAAAAGTATCGCGCTCTCCCTTGAGCTGTATCCAACTCCTTTGTAGATCTTTGAGTGATGTTGGCATGCCAGGATGTAGGAGGGTGTATGGAACCTCTCCTTCCATAACAGGCTCTGTAATCACAGGGAGAATGGAGGGGTAAGGCATTATAAGACTTTGGGCGCGGGTTCGTACCCACTTGAGGTAAGGCTCATGGGGGATGGAATTCTTGTGTCCCAAGGTCTTACTGTCTACCTTGTTTGGCATCCTCCAAGCTCGGATAAACCTTTGTCAAAGTCCTTGATCGTCGTTGTCGAAGTCAAAAACCAAGTCTGGAATTAGCATGTCATGTGAGCCATCCCTTCGGGCATACCCAAACCATCACATAGCCAAGCAGGTGTTGTAGGTAATGCCTCCCCTAATGCCAAGTAGAGGGATATTTATGGAATTCCCCACAATGGTCGACGATGATAACATTCTCCTTGGATCGAGAACTCCAATGAACATCTGAATGTGTAAGAGTTATCAATCGTTGTGACCACCTCAAACATTGCTCATTCTTCAAGACTGATTGGGGAAGATGAGAAATAAACCATCTTTCCAGTAGAGGAGTGCAACACATGAGAACACCTCTTTTCCTCATTGTTCGAGTGTGAATAGAGTGGAGGATATCCCAAAGCAATGTAGGCACCGGGTTATGAGTCATGAAGATTTTGACATCACTCACATCTATAAGTTGGTCAGGGTTAGGGAATAAGACCATCCCATAGATGAGAAGAGCTACAATCTCCTCAAAAGCTTTTAAGTCAAAAGAATTCTAGCAACTTTGGGCCTTCTCAAACAAGAACTTTTCCAAGAAGCCTCTGACACCACTTCTAGTTTCCCAATGAGTTGTAACCTCAGATGAGTGCAAGTGTAGGGCTTGAGCAATCTCTTCTGGCTTTGGATCTCTTTTTGTACCGTTGAAAGGTAGTTGATTGAGAATAGGAATCCTCAGGAGTTGAGAAAATTCCTCCAAAGTGGGCACAAGCTGGTAGTCATGAATTGTGAAGTAGTGATGCAAAGGGTCAAAGAACTGGAAAAGAACTTTCATCACGTCTTCCTCTTTGTTGGAAGTGACTAAGTTGAGAAGACGACCATTCCTCTCGGTGAATGGAGAATTCTCAGGAATCCTTGAAGCTAGCTCCTTGAGTTGTGGAGGAATTATTACAAGGTTGACTTGAATAGTTTTCCTGCGAAGTGAATCCATAACCTACAAAACAGGAACAAAGATGAAAATCCAAAATCCTTGAAATGGTTAGTGTATGCATATGATGCTTCATGATGTTCATGATGTTATGCACAAGTATATATGTACAAGCAAATCACACAATTTCCTAGTTTAGGCTTGCATGGGGTTTCATAGGTAAGTACCCTCTTGAAGTTTAGTTGGCTCAACCTGTCCTAGAAATTGTAACCGGGTTCTAAGGAGCTCAATATCACTGGATTGTTTTCTGTGTTCATTGTTTAAGTTTAGTCACTTTACTGGCGACCGAAATATTCCAAGAAAAGAACCCTCAATGAGTGTAGTATCGAGTATCTACCAACTTCGGACTGCACCAAAGCCGATCATCTCACTACATCCTAAAAGGCCAAGTTGGTCAAGTAAAGGTTCTAAAAGTCCATTAGTGCTTCATGACATCACTCAGCGGCCCAATATTCTCTTTGATTGACTCAAAGGCTACCGGTACCCACAAATATGTTGCACTAATATAGCTATTGCTTATACCGTGTCGGTATACCCCGCACAATTTCCACAACGTATTTCTATTTACCTATGAATGTTTCCCAAATCCGGGTAGAGGATTCAAACCCAAACAATAGAACCAAAGTGTAAAGCATACAAGTCAAACAAGATAAGCATGTAAAGGTGATCTAAAACCCTAAGGTAACCCCACTTTTAGATAGTCCCCAGCAGAGTCGCCAGTTCTGTGATACGGTGGGAGAACTGACTTGAGGTTTTTCGTTTGTGTTTGCAAATGTTTCAGTTTAGCAAGAGTCGCCACCGAATTTTATTTTATCCAAAAGGAAAGGTAAAAAAGCCCAGGAAAGACCTTTGAGATTGTTTTTGAGTTCGGGGGGTAGATTATGAAAAGGGAAGGTACTAGCACCCTTTTCATCCATGGTTTTCCATGGGCTCTTAGTTACTTGTTTTAGATCACTTGCTTTGCTTTTCCAATTGTTTGAAATGGTGCTTTGTGTGGTTTTGAAAGTATTTTGAAAACAGGCCATCGTTTTGGCAATCTTTGTAATGATTCTTGTTTGTAAGAATGTATATAAAGATGTTTGTCTTTTGAAAAATGTTTCAATGTTTTGAAAGTTGTTTGGAAAATGTTTTGAAATGTGTGTGTTTGTTTGAAAATAGCAAGGATGGTTTGCAAATTGATCAAGTAACTAGAAGCTATCTACCTACTCAAAAGTCTTTCTTGTACATTTTTATTCCTTTGACATTGTTGACCTACTATTGTTTTTAGTAGACAACCCTATCTTTGGATGTTAAACGGGACGGACGTGGGTCATCGTATGACCATGATAGCAATGGTGCCAAGTATCTTAGCAAGTTTTAGGGACTAAGATCATTTGTTTTTAGGAAACCTTGTCTAGCATCATCGAGGGACTATGATCTTTTGTTTTGTTTTGTTTTGCCAAGATACCTAGCATGCATACCATGGCCATTTTATAAGGCAACCAAGTGGGTGAAACCCTAGAAGTGCTTGTGTGCAAGGTGTTGTCATTTTCCATTCATTTTTGTCTTGTATTAGGTCATGCTATTTGTTGATTTTTGTCTTATCATACAAACCCTAATTTACTAAACATGTATATAATGCGATAAATTGCGTAAAGTAAATCTAAACTGTTACAACAATATTATGGGAGGGGGGATACAAGTTTTGAATGTGGATTTTTGCACAAAATAAAACCCTAATTCACTATTACAACCCAATTGAATTTATACAATAAATAAATCAACAAATATTTAAATATGCAATAAAATGTAAATATGCAAAAAATGTTTTTGTATTAATTTTTATATATGTGAAAAATAAATTATTTAAGTCCAAAATAAGGAAAAATATTGTGATTATTTTTGAAAGGGTGAAAAACCCTAATTTTTGTTCAAAAGAAATATATTCTATATTATTCATTTTTATTCAAGAAAAATAATAATAATATGTACAAAAATGTTTAAAAAATTGAAATATGTATGAGAATAATATTTTAAGTGTGAAAAATAATAAAATAAAAATGTATGATATTTTTATATTATTTACAAATTATTTTAAGAAAATGATTTCTATTTATTAAAGTAAAACTATTTATATATGCAAAAAATAAGATAAAAAATAAAATAAAATGCAAAAAATAAAGAAAATATTATTTGTGATTTTCTAAAGTTCAGAAAAAATAAATGCAAGTCAAAAATATAAAATATGCAAGAAAAATGCAAAAATACAAGAAAATAGGCCAGGGGGTGCAAATAGAAAAATGGGGGTATGGGAAGTAAAGCCAACAAGCCCAAACGCGCCAAGCCCAAGCCAGCCTTCATCCCTGACCTTTGTCTCCTTCGTGCACCTGGTTCAGTTCAACCTGCAACTCTCTATTCTTTGCACAAAAACAAAATCTTGCAACATAAAACTTGTAGCATTTTTGATCACGATTCCAATGATATAAAAAATGTGACCTAACTCTAAAAGACCAAGGAGAATTTTAATGGCCCTAATTTCTGACCTAGTTTTTTCAGCATGTTCAACAACCAAATACTCCTAGCTCAGTTAATATAAATAAAAACTATGCATATGTACAGCTCAAGCATGTTAATGACTACATCTTTGCTTCACAAACCTATGCTTAAGGATGCCTAAATAGAGAGATAGAAACTTTTCAAATACCTTGTTTAGTTGAGTTTGGATATGGCAATGTAGGAGTTTTGAGTGAGGCCTGAAGTTCTTGTGAGCTTCCTTGAAGTTCCCTCAAGCTTCTCTAATGCTCAGCTTGCCTTGAAGTTGCTTGAAACTCCCTGTAGAATTCAACCTGCAAACTCAGAAAATGGAAATGGTGAAGCTCTAAACAGGGGTTACAGTTGCTAGACAAAGGCCTGGATACTTTAGGTAGGAGGTATGGAATGTGTTTGAAGCGATTCAAAGCAAAACGCACGAGCCAATAATGATTTGGCCAAGGTTCTGCAGATGATGCCCTGTTTGGGCAGGAACTTGGGTTTTTTGTGTTTTAGGGTGTTTTGGAGGTTGTGAATTTGTGTTTATTACTTGTTACAATGTTCTAAGGGTGTTTGAAATGAAGCCAAAGCTTGCCTTTATCAGATGGATGAGTTTACTTGACTTTTGCAAGTTTGCTTGTTTTTGAAGAAAAGCTGAAGTGACAAAGCCAAAGGCCTATACAGGCTAGCTTATGGACTGCATAGAGTTGGTAAACTTTTTCTGATGTTTGTGGATATTGTTTGCAACAAGATATTAGGTCCATGGCTCAAGAATTACAAAATTGCAAAAAGCATTCTTTATCAAAATGGTATTATGCACTTTATGCCATAAATGGATTAATTCTTTGTGCAATGCTTCGAAGATCAGAACAAGACCATTATCCAATGTGTTTGCATTTAATTTTTGAGTGTAGAATGGATTAGGACCTGTAAAACCAAGTACAAGCATGTTTGAAACTGATTTGCAACTTGTAACATTGTAAAAATGCCTTGAACAAAAGTGATAAATTGCCATTTTCATTTCTTTGATTCTCCCTAATCACAAAATCATAACTTGATATCCAAGCATCTTTTGGGAAAACTTTGTGAATCAAAGTTGTATATTTCATGGAGGACTACAACTTTCATGTTGGAAGTTTTCTTTGAATCCAATTTCATCATGGTGAAAAAGTTGTGGAAAGTTGGGAAAAAATAAGAAATTTTCATAACTTAGAAAATTTCTAAGTTATGAAAAATTTCAAATTAAAACCATAATTTGCAAAATTAGGTTTCTTGGTGAAAAAGTTTCATGTATTGAAACATCTTGATGAAATATGACCCTTGGCACTTGATTTTGACCAAAAAGTCAAAGTTTGACTTTTCAGTGTACAGTTGATTTTTGATCAGTTGACTGGAAAATTCATATGTCAATCCAATGCACTTTGAGATCTTTTGAACCTTGTGATTAGGTCAAGATGGTGCCATTTAGTCCTTGAAACCATTCTTGAACCCAATTTGCCAATGACTAGGTCAAAAATCAGAAATTGCCCTTCTACAGTCAAAACCTTAATTTTGACCATTTTGCCCTTTTGATGATCTGATCAAATTTCTTGAGGAGTTGTGGTCCAAACTTGATCAAATGGTTCATATGAGTCTATAATGTTGATGTGGATAAAAATTATGAGGTTTGACTGTAAATTGGCCATAGTTGACCTTTTCCCCAATATAGTTGATTTTTAGGTCAACTGTCCAATTGACTGGGCAAAAAAGTGATTCAAGGCTTGAAACTTGGTATGAGCAATCTTAGAGGTCCAAAATGAAGTATGAAAGTCACATGAGGCATTGGAAGTCCAAAAATCCCTGTGCAAACTCAAACCCTAATTTCAGGTTATCAGTGCAAGGATATGTCTTGAGCTGAGCAAACCCTAATCTGATCTTGAATCCAAGAAGTCTTGTGAGGGGAAATCTTGATAAAATGAGAGGGAAAATTTTGGGGTACAACACACGAGTTATTAAAGGTTGATGCAAATGGATTGTTGGGTTCTATGATAGACAGAGGTTTGAGTTTTCTTTGTGAAGAAAACTTGCAGAAGTGTTTTGAGAGGTTTTGAAGGTAAACTTTTTGTTGATAATTTTGTAAGTTTTTTCTATATCGAGCAAAATTTTCTAGTAATTGTTGTGTTTCATTATTTGTGATATATCCCTCTTTATCTGTGGACTTTTCCTTTTTATAGTCATAGTTAAGTGAAATTGGGATGGAAATCTTAATACATTTGAATATAAGCAGTACCCTATTTCATTGTTTTTTATGCAAGTTTTGTTTTGCTAAACTAGTGCAAATATTGAACTGACATGGTGCAGGTTTGGACAGCAAGAGATAGGCATTGTTTCTCATATTGTAGCAAGTTTGTTTTAGTCTTATGGACTGTATTTGGACTGTTTTTGCAGGGGAAAATTAGCAGGTTTTAGAGCAGCAAAACAGTAGCAATTTGGACTGGTTGGTTTGCCTTAGCATGAAGACTAGTGAATGATTTTTAGACTTAGTAATTCTTGTACAAACTTATGACGCACCTTGTAGTGTTTAAATTAAATGATTCTTGAAAAGGTTTATGTTTGGATTCAAAAAAATCAACCTTGAGAACTTTGTAACTGTATCTTTTATTGTATCATTTCAACTTGTAATGGCTAGGTGAATTGTAACTATTTCATCTTGAATGAATTTGAGACTTCTTGAATGAATTTTGAATGATGAATGAACATCTTGTATTTTCTTCTAGAATTCCAAACAAATTACATGAACTGATCTTCAAAATTGAGCAAACTTGCATCATGAGAAATTAGTTCTTTTGTATATCTTCAATCCAAAAGTAAATTCATATGAATGAATTTCGCCTTGCACACTTGCACCGATTTGAAATCAAAAATAATTATTCAAATTGATCCTCAAATCTTCTTCTTTAAAACTCATATCTTCAATTCTTGGTAACTTGCAATACGAGCTAATAATACAAATCGTTCCTTTAAGAAATTTAATAAACAATCCACCTTAATCCAACGATCGCTAATGTTCAATTGCAAATGACTTAAACTAGGAAACAAGCAATCAAATAATCCATGAACTAAAACTCTAGTTTCATGAATTATCCCAACATAAGAATCAAACGTCCTTTGAGAAAACGTTTGTGGCATGAATTGAACCTAGAAAATAAAATCATCATTAGTCAAGTAATGACCTATAATGTTTCGACAAATTTCATGGTTTCCCAAGCATAATTTGACCTCGATCTTTGAAGTAATATCATAGACAATGCTATTTTTGATACTTCGTAAAAATAATCTCCCCAGGACGTTGAGAATTGAAGAAGTTATGATCGTTTGAACTTGAACTTGCAAGAGTTGACTTTTGGTCGAAGTGCTTTAAATCGTCTAACATAGCCTGATCTTTTCTTGCATTCCAAGACACATTGATGCACATGTGAACCAGTGATAATGAAACCGTGATTGTTCTCTTGATATTAGAGGCTAAGCTTTGATGAAGTAGCCTTTGAGAATTGATGATTCAGCATTCTTGAACACTTGAGGGACCAAAAACCCTAACTGAGGTGCAATACCTGATGCTCTTGATTCAGACATGTCTCTGCACAGGAAACAAAAGAAACACAAACATACACCTTTGTATGTGATTAGAAGTTAGTGATACATAGGCTAAAAATGTTCAAAACACTTGAAAATCTCTGCATAGGCAATGCTCGAAGGTGAGAGGTTAAAACCAACTGTATTTTGTGACCTTGATTTTTTGTATAAAAATGAAAATGAAGATGGGATCTTAGGTCAAAAATTGGGGTATGACACCTAGTTGAAGTTATCTTCATCAAGAACTCTACCCAAAAAGATCTCAATTCTTAGTGAAGTCCTCTTCATCCTCGGGAAAAGATAGTGGATCTCTTCCCCAAGAAGTCAAGAGTTTGTCCAGAATCAGAAGTAGTGTTCTTTTAAACTGCAATTTATTATTGTAGCTTTCTTCTCAAAAACTCACTTCCTCATTGATATCTTTATTCAGAAGCTGATGAATTAGAATCTCAGTTATCCAATAAATTTTAATTTTTTATACAAAGATCAGATGTGCAAGGATGGTTGCTATCATACTACTTGCCTCCTCGATAGTTTTTATTTCCATGTTTTTCCCCAGTGAAGTAGTTAAATATGCATCATTAAACATGTATCATTGCATTACATCCTTAAAATGTGTAGCATTTCCGTTGTATGGAGCATTATTCTATAAAAAGAAAATTCAAACATGTATTGAGGTATAAGTCAATTATGTTGAGTACCCGAAATAACCCTAGGGTTTACCCTGTTTCCCCTAGTAGAGTCTTTTGTGGTGGCTATCACCAATCACATTTTCGGTATTCTGCTTTTCCTTGGTAATATTCCGACATTAATTGGTTGGGAAAGTGCATCCTTCCTTGTTAAAGTCTATTTCGATCAATCTCTTTCTTGATACATGTTAACTATTCTTACCGGACATGTAAATTCAAGTTCACCTTTGATCGGTGTTCTCTGGTCGAGATCTCTTTTTTAGATATCTTCCATCTGTGATATGTTAGGTTGAGTCTGCTTTGTTAGGTCTCTTCCATCTTTGATATCTTATGTTGAAATCGATGTGTTAGATTTGTTCCTTCCTTGATATCTCTGGTCGAGATTGCTTTGTTATATCGCTTCCATCTTTGATATCTTTGGTTGAGTCCACTTTGTTAGGTCTCTTCCATCTCTGATATATTTGGTTGAAATTGTTGGGTTAGATTTCTTGCTTTCTAGAAATCTCTGGTCAAGATCGCTTTGTTAGATCTCTTCCATCTTCGATATCTTCAATTTAGTCTGCTTTGTTAGGTCTCTTCCATCTTTGATATCTTTGGTTGAAATCACTGTGTTAAATTCCTTCCTTCCTTGATATCTCAGGTCGAGATCACTTTGTTAGTACTCTTCCATCTTCGATATCTTCAGTTGAGTTTGCTTTGTTAGGTATCTTCCATCTTTGATATCTTTGGTTGAAATCATTATGTTATATTTCTTCCTTCCTTGATATCCCTGGTCGAGAATACTTTGTTAGATATCTTCCATATGCGATATCTTCGGTTGAGTCCTCTTTGTTAGGTCTCTTTCTTGCATGTCTAACCATTACCTGACATCTAAGTGATTCTACTTCCAAAAAACAAAAACAAAATATAATAATACCCGACTATCTTCAAAGTGAAAATTTTATGGTTCTATTAAGTATTCAATCCTCTTCTACCTCGATTCTTCGAAAGGCATCTGCCAATCTCACCCTCTAATTAAAGAAGATTGAATAGGGGCAGTTATTGTACCCCAAAATTCGTCCTCTTTATTTTCAAACCTAATTGGTTTATATTTCATCATCATATGCATACATGCATGTCATTGGGTCTATACTCATGGAATCGAGGCATTTTCTCTGTGAAAAGAATTGTGAAACTTGACTATTACGTTGAACAGTACTGTGAAGAAGAACTCAGGGTTTTCCGCATTTAAATGCACTTCATACGTGATCCAAGCTATTAAATTAATGACTAATTAATTCAACATCACATCAAGCTCTTATGTGTTCCAACACGCTCTTAATTATGCAAAAAGACTAGCGTTTCAGTTGATTTGAAATAGTGTAGACAAAAATTCAGTATTGAACGGTTTCAAGCTCATAAATTCATAACTTGAGTACAAAAAATGGTTTAGGAATGATTCTTTAGTCATTGTAACTGTCTTGAGGTCTTCTTCATTTCATCTGTTCATGTTGAAGGCTAATTTTATGAGGAAGATTTTTTAAAGTACAAAATACTTGAAATGCACTACATAGTGGATTTGTCGTTCCACTGGTTTTCAGATGCTTAAAAATTCATAACTTTTGACTGGAAGTTCATATTCGAGTTCCTCTTGGAGAAATAGAATTGTATTATTGTTTCCTTCAATTTCTATGTTCGAATCGGAAGCCAAATCTTTAAGGAAGATCTTCGAATGTGCAAGTGTTCAGAAGCTATACAGTGAAAACAATAGTGAAAATAGTGTGCTGAATGGTTGTTTTTCAGATGTTCAAAAATTCATAACCTTGGCCCGGTTTGATGTTTTTGGCTGTTTCTTTGGGAGAAAAATTATTCTTGAGTTTATCTTTGATTCGTATGTTCGGGTCAGGAGCTAATTCTTTGCATAAGATTTACGAAAGTGTGAATTACAAGAGAAAATTGCACTCTGAATTATTTTTCTATCGAACTGTTTCTCGATATTGTAAAAATTGTAACTCTCTCAATTTTTTTAGTATCGAGAAGATTCTTGAAGCGTTAGATCACAAATTTTACCAACTTCAACTTTGCTTAAGATCCCGAGTTCATATTGTTCTTCGAAAATTTCATTTTGTGGCTCGCATCCGAAAGAGCGCACGAAAATAAGTTGAAAATTTCAATACTGTGAAATAAATCCACTGTTTCTCGCCATTCGAAAAATCATAACTTGTTCGATTTTTATTGTATCAGGGTAATTATTTCGTCAAGGAATCACAAATTTCGTCACCGACATTTTTGCTTCAGCGTCCGCATCGAGATCCTGCACCGAACACATGAGATTATGGTTTGTTCACGCGCCATACACAAAATAAGCTGAAAAATCTGCACTGTGAATTTTTACATCGCATTTCTCGTTGTTTAGGGCAACGTAAGTTGCTCAATTTTTATCGTATAGAGGCGATTCCTTCGGTGTTGCGTCATTAATATTGTCTCTTAACATGCTTAATGTCAAAAGATGATGAAGTAAATTTATGGCATCAAAAGCTTGGACATCTACACTTGAAGGGTATGAAGAAGATCCTACCAAAGGAGTCTATTAGAGATAATCCAAAGCTAAATATTTATGAAGGGAGAATTTGTAGTGAGTGTCAAATCGGGAAGCAGACAAAGATGTACCATAATAAGATTCAACATCTTGCCACCTCAAGAGTTCTAGAGCTTCTTCACATGGACTTGATGGGACCTATGTAGGTAGAAAGTCTTAGAGGCAAGGGGTATGCCTATATTGTTGTTGACGATTACCCAAGATTCACTTATGTGAAGTTCATCAAAGAGAAATCTGAGGTGTTTGAAGTGTTCAAAGAACTATGTTACAAGATTCAAAGAGAAAAGGTTTGTGGTTTTGTCAGAATCAAAAGTGACCACATGAAGGAATTTGAGAACAACAAGTTTGAAGAATTTTATGCCTCTGATGGGGTTAGTCAATAGTTTTCCTCACAAATCATGCCTCCTAAAATAATGTGGTTGAGCGAAAGAACATGATCATTCAAGAGTGTGCTAGAGTTATGCTTCATACCAAGAAATTACCCCTTTACTTTTTGGCCGAAGCCATGAACACTTCCTGCTATATTTACAACAGAGTGACAATCAGGGTTGGAATTTCGGTTACTCTATATCAATTGTGGATAGGAAGAAAGCCAACTGTCAAGTATTTCCATGTCTTTGGAAGTAAATGTTATATTCTGGATGACTGTGAGCCAAGAAGGAAGTTAGATGCTAAGAGTGACTAAGGAATTTTTTTGGGATACTCTACAAACAGTAAAGCATATAGAGTATTAAACTCCAAAACCAAGGTGATGATGGAGCCTTCAAATGTGATTACTGATGACTCAACTAAAGAAGATGATGTCCAAGAAGAATTTGAGACAATTATTCCTACAGAAAATGTGGTTCCTGAAGAACATGTCACAACATCTACCATAAATGTTACAGGTTCAAGTGTTGATTCTAAATTTGAAGAACCTCAAGTAACTGATATAAGACCTTCTCTCAGAATTCATAAGGAGATGATAATAGGAAATCCTTGATAAGGAGTAGTCACCAGATCAAGGTAAGTTGTATCAAATGCTTGTTTTGTGTCAAAGATTGAGCCTAAAAATGTGAAGGAAGCTTTGACTGGTCTATTCTGGATCAATGCTATGCAAGATGAGCTTAGACAATTCAAGAGAAATGAACTCTGGGATTTGATACCAAGACCTGAAGCGAAGAATATCATTGGTACAAAATGGTTGTACAAGAACAAGACAAATGAACAAGGAGGTGTAATTAGAAAAAATCCAGACTTATTGCTCATGGGTACACTAAATTTGAGGGAATAGACTTTAATGAAACATTATCTCATGTGGCTCACTTGGAGTCTATTAGATTACTGCTTGGAGTAGCTTGTCATCTAAGGTTCAAGTTATATTAAATGGATGTCAAGAGTGTCTTTCTAAATGGGTACTTGAATTAAGAGGTTTATGTTGAACAACTAAAAGGGTTTGTTGATCCTTCCTTTCCATATCATGTATTTAGACTGAAGAAGGCACTGTACAACCTAAAATAGGCTCCAAGAGCCTTGTATGAGAGGTTGACTGAATTTCTAATTAGTCATAGATATAGAAAGGGTGGAATTGAGAAGACACTCTTTGTCAAAGAAGAAGCTGGAAAATTGTTGATAGCTCAGATCTATGTGGATGACATTATTTTTTGGGGAATGTCGGACGACATGGTCCAACATTTTATCAGGCATATGCAATCTGAGTTTGAGATGAGTTTGGTAGATGAACTGACTTACTTCTTTCTATTGCAAGTCAAGCATATGGAAGAATCCATTTTTCTTTGTCAAAGCAAATATGCAAGGAATATTGTGAAAAAAGTTTGGTTGGAAAATTCAAGCCATAAGAGGACTCCTGCCCTTACACACCTGAAGTTAACCAAAGATAAAAAAAAGAGTTAGTGTTGATCAAAGTTTATATAAAAGCATGATTGGAACTCTTATATATCTTACTACTAGCTGACCATACATCACATTTGTTGTTGGAGTATGCGCAAGATATCAAGAAGAATCTAAGATAAGTCACATTAACCGAGTAAAAGGATTCT
Source organism: Vicia faba (assembly GCA_948472305.1). Taxonomy (NCBI): domain Eukaryota; kingdom Viridiplantae; phylum Streptophyta; class Magnoliopsida; order Fabales; family Fabaceae; genus Vicia; species Vicia faba. Next base: position 546,836,243 of record OX451735.1, read on the forward strand.
AAAGTATGTGAATGGAACATGTGACTATGGTATGTTGTACTCCCATGATACAAATTCCTCGTTGGTGGGTTTTGCGATGCTGATTAGACTAGAAGTGCTGATGATATGAAGAATACCTATGGAGGATGTTTCTTTATGAGAAACAACTTGATTTCTTGGTTCAGTAAGAAGCAAAATTGTGTTTCTCTATCTACTACTGAAGTTGAGTACATAGCAGTAGGAAGCACCTGCTCTCAACTGGTATAGATGAAGCAAATATTGTCTGAATACAATGTCACACAAGATGTTATGACATTATTTTATGAAAATTTGAATGCTATAAATATTTCTAAAAATCCTATTCATCATAGTAGGACCAAGCACATTGACATCAGGCATCATTTCATCAGAGAACTTGTGGGGGACAAAGTCATAAAGCTTGAGCATGTCTGTATGGATAATCAACTTGCTGATATCTTTACAAAAGATCTTGATGTTGCTGCTCACTTTGAGACCCTAAGGAGGAGACTTGGGATCTGTATCTATGAAGAGTTATCTCAATTACTGTTTGTGTTGCATCTTTTGTTGAAGATGCTAAGTATGGTGTTGCACCTGATGAACATTTTGCAAGTACTATTGAGGAAAAGAAAGATGTTAATGCATAACATTTGGTCATGGGATTTTGTTTGGATTTATCTTATAATTATGTTTATTTTGGTTTATGATTTTGTAAGGGTTAAATGCCCGGGATATTTTTAATTTTTTCACCCTAATACTCAAACTTTACGTGCTTAAATTCTTTTACTAATATTGTCTACTTACCTTTGTCATATTATGGCTAAAATGGGGGAGTAGTATGATATTGAGGATGATGAAGCAGGCACTAGATGGTGCTACTAGTGAGGGGGAGAATTTTATGGTTCTCTATTTTTGATAGCAAGTGTTGAGAGGGAGTACCTGTTTTTCTAAAGAGATGTCAGACATGATGTCTTGAAATCATGGTGTTGAGAACATAGGTTCTATATTTGTTGTTTCTGTTGTTGTACCTCTGATGTGTGTGTTTGTTTATTTTCAAGCATACTTTATGTTGGTTTTCTTAAGCAAGGGTTATTTGGGTGTTTTAATCAAAATGTGCCGAAGGGAAAGATTTATATTTCTCTGAAATTATGATTGGCATACCTTTTGGTAAAACCAACTTGGCAGCAACATGTTAAACAAGATGTTCCAAATTGCCGTTTTCAACATGCCGAGTAAAGATCTCCTAACCAGGAGATAAGACACCGCGTCTGCAGCAAATGATAGTTATAGTTCAGTTGATTTGTTAGCTACTGAATATTCAAGGAATATTTAGTTAGCTTATATGGCATCCAAGATTGACAAATCAGAGTTTTTGTGTAATCTGAGTTTTCAGGGAGTTTGGGTGAGTTTGAGTGCTTGCTAGTTCGTTTCCTAAGTTGCATAAGAGTGTCTTAATTTATGGGGAAAGGTTTGGAGACTTGGAATGATCAGCATTACAAGATCACAAGTTATGGGATTTTGACTTATTTTTTAAGCAAGCTTGACAAGTATGGTTTCAAGGAAGGGTACAAAGCTATCTAGAGTGGTTACAAAATTTAAACATGCTTATCTAACATTGTAGAGGAATCATGTGCAGAAGGAACAATTGCAAAGCTCCATACAAGTTGACTTTGTGATTAAAACAACTTTACAAGAATGGAATGGTAACTTTGTGCCATAAACGGAAATGGTACTTGGATAATGGATCCAATGCTTGGATCATAGCTCTATCAATCATGTAAAACATTAATTAAGGAGTGAAACACAAGTTAGAAGCCTGCAAAGCAAGATCATGTAGCATGGCTATGGATTTGGTCAAGTGTTCTTCATGAAAGATGCCTCGTAATTCAAGTTTGAAACCCTGACTTCATCTCTTCGATTATCCTAGCTCAAAAATGATCTCAATGAGTTCTTGGATATTTTAAAAAGCTTGAAACATCCTCTATAACCTTAATGTTTTTAATTTTTGAAGAATCAATTTGGAACTATGTGAAAAATTTCCATGAAGTTAGGTAAAAAATATGCCTAAACTAGGTCAAATTTTCACTGTGTTTTTATAAAAAGTGCATGACTTTGTGAATTCATAAATCAAAATCCAGGAATTTATAGAACTTGATCAGTAAAGAAAAGTTGTAGATCTCGTCAAGATATACAAATTTAATGTTGTAAGTTTTCTCTAAATCATCTTGCATCTTGGTGCAAAGTTGGCATGAAGTCATGAAAAAAATAATACTTAAAAAACTTAGAAAATTTTCTAAGTCTTGAAAACTTTGACTTTTCAAAATGACTTTTGACTTTCTTGATTTCTTGATGATCAAGTTTCATATTTTTAAATGTCTTGATGAAATTTGATCTTTGAAATTCAATTTTGATCAAAAAACCAAATTTTGACTTTTGATGTATCAGTTGACTTTTCCTCAATTGACTGAATTTCAACTATCAATCAATTGATATTGAGAAATAAATTGAATCATGAAATTAGGTCAAAATGATGTTCTTGAATCCTTGAGATTATGTTTCAAACCATTAAGTCATGCATTAGGTCAAAAGTCAAAAATTAAGTCTTCTCAGTCAAAACCCTAATTTTGACCATTTTGCCCTTCTGATGATTTAAACATTTTTCTTGGGGAATTGTGATCCAAACTTGATCAATTGACACATATGACTTCAAAATGTTGATATTGGTCTAAAATATTGAAGTTTGAATATAGGTTGACCACAATTTACTTTTTACCCAATACAGCTGATTTTTAGTCATTTGAGCAATTGACTGAGCAAAATTGTGATTCAAGACTTGAAACTTGCATGAGTATTATTGGAGGCTTATAATGATATATGAAAGTCATTTGAGGAATTATAAGTCCAATTATCCTTGTAAAAATAAAAACTCTAATTTGAGGCATCAGTGTTGAGGAGATGACTTGACCTAGTCAATACTTGTGCAAGCTTGAACCATTGAAGATCTTTGTGAGAAATGTATTGAGAAAAGAGATGGAAACTTTTGGGGGACAACGGCTGCCCATGTTCAATCTTCTTAAACTTGAATAGTTAGATTCACGAGTCCTCCATTTGTGACTTGAAGGTGAAAGATTATTGAACACTAGAGTGCCCAGAAATTTTCACTTGATGATATGTTAGTTGATTATGTCGGGAATGGGCTTAAAGGTGCCATTTGCAGAAGTGGTAAAGAATTTGTCAGAGATGGGATTACAGATGCCACCCTATGTGATTGTTGATAGAGATCGGAAGAAGTATCAGAATAGATATTTGGTCGATTTATAGTGAATCAACTAGAAGTCTTAAACAATCTTTAACTAGATAATGAATCAATGTAAATCTTTGAAGCGATTTAACTGAACCAGAGAAAGTGTCTACCGGAACAGAATCATGATAAGTCATTGATCGATTTAAAATGAACCAGAAGAGGTCTTGAATAATCTTTAACTGGAGAACGAATCAGTATAAATCTTCAGAGCGATTTAAGTGAACCAGAGAAAGTGTCTTCCAGAACGGAATTAGGATAAATCAGTGATCGATTAAAGCTGAACCAGTAGAGGTCTTGAATGAACTTTTAACTGGATAATGAATCAGTATAAATCCTCGGAGCGATTTAACTGAACCAGAGAAAGTGTCTACCGGAACAGAATCAGGATAAACCATTGATCGATTTAAACTGAACCAACAGAGGTCTTGAATAATATTTAACTGGAGAACAAATCAATATAAATCTTCGGAGCAGTTTAACTGAACCAGCAGAGGTCTTAAATGAACTTTTAACTAGATAACGAATCAGTATAAATCTTAGGAGCGATTTAACTGAGCCAAAGATGGTGTCTACTGGAACAAAATCAGGATAAACCATTGATCGATTTAAATTGAACCAGCAGAGGTCTTGAATAATCTTTAACTAGAGAATGAATTAGTATAAATCTTTGGAGTGATTTAACTTAACCAAAGAAAGTGTCTACCGGAATGGAATTAGTATAAACCATTGATCAATTTAAACTGAACCAACAGAGGTTTTGAATAATATTTAACTAGATAACGAATCAGTATAAATCTTCAGAGCGATTTAACTGAACCAGAGAAAGTGTCTACCAGAACAGAATCAGGATAAACCATTGATCGATTTAAACTGAACCAGTAGAGATCTTGAATGAACTTTTAACTGGATAACGAATCGGTATAAATCTTCGGAGCGATTTAACTGAACCATAGAAAGTGTCTACAAGAACGAAATCAGGATAAACCATTAATCAATTTAAACTGAACCAACAAAGGTCTTTTTGTTGCTGATGATATTTATCTGATGACTAATCTTTCCTGGAAAGGTAAAGAATTAGTTGTGATGCAATGTCATGATGCATGTATTGCGTAATGATGTTCTCAAAATAAATGAGATTATGATATATGCATTTTGTATGCATATGTCATGATGCATGAATGTGAAATGTTATTGAAGTAAATCTTTGTCTGGAAAATAAATTCTTGACAACTACTAGGGAGATTTGGGAAGCTAAATCCAGAATTACTATTGGAGATGAAGAGTATGTGTATCTTCAACCCTACTTAGAGTGCCTATGCTGGGAATTCCTATTTGCTGTTTGAGGAAACTCTACGGGGAATGTTGATTTCTGCTTGAGGGATAGAGCTCAGGAACCTTGGTTGTCCATTACTCTACTGGGTAATCATAAATTGACTGGGGAGAGTAAAAGTTAACTGGTTTTTGGTCGAATTCCAGGCTTTGCAGCAACTTTCTAGGGGTAGTAACGACTCCGCTGGGGACAAAAGGGTTTTTCCCGTTGATTTGTAACAGTCATAGAAAAGACTCCTGTTGGGGAATTTGTAGTATGTTGGGGAAATAAATCTTGTTGAGGAGAATATTTTCGAAGACCTTATTGGGGAGATGAATTATTTTACGGAGAACTCTGCAAGGTTTCTTTTTTCAGTTAAGATCAACTTGGCTGGGGAGAGGGTTTTCAGGAGATTATACTTTGTGTGGATAATCTTATTGAAGCAACTCTGTGGGGATATCCCAAATCCTTAAGGAAATGCGTATTACATTCATATGCATATGTTCATTCAATTTTAATCATTGTACATTTTTGCACTCAAAATAGAAAAATAAAAAAGGTTGCACTTCGAAGTATATTTGTATTGATGTTTCGCCTATAAACAAGCGTTCTTGTACAAGGAGACAGAAATCCTGGTAAGAGGAAATTGTCGAAAGAATGAAAGGAAGACAAAGTGAAAACAAAATAATAGCCATGTGGAAGTAATCTCATTGGGTTCCAACTCCGCCATTGTCCCTATGTCTTCGAACATCATCCCTTGCCATTGAAAGAAGTTGGCTAAATTGATCGTATACCATTGAACTTGCCCCTTGGTAATAAAGCCTTCTATAGTGATTTCACGGGACATAGTCATACGCTTTGACACTTAACTTTTTCCTGGACTGCCCTTTCGGGTTTTTCAGCCCACCAGGATACCCTTTTTTGCCCAAGCCTCCCTTTTGGGTTTTCGACTTGCCGGGTGTACAATCTTTTGTTTATATCCCTAACTTTTGACCGAACCTCTTTGATTTTGTCATACCCCAAACTTGTCCTACCACGACGATTATATTTTTGAGATTTGAAATAGAGAAAATATTTAAGACGATACAGTAGCATCCGACGGTCTGTCTTTATCTGGCTAGGGGGTGTCTTTTAACTTAGGAAAATGAGGCTTTCTAAATCAGAGAGACTCATAGACTTATTCGCAAAGCATGTTGGCCAATGGCCCATGCAATTCAGAAATGAGGATTATTTCAAATAAGGATTAAGCTCTTAGGTATATTAAAGTCTACTCTAAGCTTATTGTCGTTAGTAAAAGGAAGAGGTGAAAATTTCGAATCAAAGCCCATTAAGCAAATTCTAGGTTAGCCCATTTGATACCTTGAAAAATTATTTAAAAAAATTGGGTGTTATTATTTCAATCAAAAAATATAATAAAGATAATAAACAATATCTGTTTCTTTATAAGAGAATATGTTTTGCTGATAAATCGTTATAATAATGTTTTAATATAAAAAAGGATGTTAGATTAAACATTAATTATTCCAAATATTAAGGATGAAAAGTTTCTGTTGCTGTAGTTTTTAAAAGATTTGGGGCCCAATTGAGTAAAAAATATATAATACTTTTTGCTATAAAATAGAGTTGATGGGCAGAAGAAGGACTAAGTATGCAAGGCCCAATTAAGGTTTTATTACAGTCTAACGGCCTTGCTGCAAGGTTTTGGTTGCTAGACCAGAATTTTAACTCAAAGCCCAATTATTGAACTAGCTAATAGACTACTGTTCCAATTCGTACCAAAAGAAAAAACTAATGCAGGCCCAAAAGTGCAAAACATGCAATGTATCAATCATCCAGTAGTTACACGTATTTTGCTTCAGTATAACAAATATTGTTGAGATCAAATCCAGTTATTCTTATCTTTACAACACATTCAAATCCGAAATTAATGCTAGCTAAATGAAAACGAAAACGATATCAAACAAAATCCAAATAAAATTATGGCACTTAATTTACTGAATCATCCAAATTTGGAAAATGGTACACCTATATTCAAAATCAAATCTAAAGCATTGCAAATAAAATCCTAAATCTTCAAGTAATAGAACTAAAAATACATATAATTCAAGATTACAATCTCAGAAAACCTAATTAAATCTATAAAAAAATGATTGACAACGTATTAAATCCATGCAATCAATATTCAATCAATTACAATCTTTAATCCCTAAACCTAAACAATTTCTAACGGAAATCTAAAAAACCCGAAGAAAATAAACCTATATAAATTAAAGGAGGGTTTTACAGAGAAGGAGGAGAGGCTGAGAGATGGAGACAAAAATTTATACGAACCCTCAAACTAAAGATCTAGAAGAGAAAGGGATTAGAGTTTTCAGATCGGAAACCCTAATCACCTTCGAGCGCCACCGCCATCACCATCTTCAAAGTTCTCACCGAAAGCTTACGATTTTGGAGTTCCTCCGTGACGAAGCTTGTAGAACGCCACGAAGAAGGTAACGAGTTAGTTTTCTTTTTTGGATTATTTTTGTTCATTGGCTCGAGGGGTTTATAGGAGGGTGGTGGTGGAGGGTGGTTGCGCCGCCGAAAGATTAGAACAGGTTAGGGTTTGGGGTAACAAAAGGGGAAGAAGATGAAGTGAGAGAGAGAGGGAGGGTATTACGGTGAAGACTATGGAAACGAAAAATGAAAATGGAAATTAAAAAAAAACAATGTTATGTTACGTTTTAATACCCCACGCACGCACACACGATAATAATCACGCGCCTTCAACCTCATCCTTTAGATGCGCATCAAATGGCCGGTAGGCCAAGTTCCATGGTAAGACCGTGTTGTCTCGCCTCACCCAATCTACCAGACTTCTTTCCAAATGCGTTGGGCTAGGCCCGCTGCTCTTCACACCCTCTTTCCAGCAGTTTTCTAAAACGCAAAGCCAAACACCCCCCCTGGTCTGAACTATTTTTGGGCCCAATCAGTTTCCTAAGCAGACCCTATTTACTTACTAGTAAATTAAAAAATGCACCCCCAGGTTTACTTAAACAATTTTTTTTTATTTCCTTCATATTTTTTTATTTATTATATTTTATTTATATTATATTTTATTAATTATTTATTAATAATTATAATTATAATTATTAATTTTTATTACCATATTTTAGATATTAATTGTTATTTATTATATGTAAGTATTACTGTATGATAAAATAAATTAGTTTCATAAAAAATGCATATATTATTTTCTGTATTATTTAGCATTAAATATTTTTCACTCATGAATTAATCGAGACGTTTTGAAATTAATACCAATAAATAAACACAAACAAATCTCAACTATTTTCGCGAACAAATTAAGCTAATCAACAGTCTTTTCGTAAATAGGGTTTCAAACCGATTTTGGCTTATTGCGTACTCAGTCAAAATCTCTGCAATCACTACCCCCGACCGAGTACGAAGTGATTCAAAATGTGTTTACAAACCCTCTAAAAGACACAAACCCATACTAACTACAAATTGGGACTCTGATTCCTCTTAAGAGGATACGTAGGCATACCATCTAAAATCGTGGCGAGTCTTTCTAATTAAAACTTAACCCTGTTTATCCCAAACCTAAACCTACAGCTTAATATCCTTGTGAACAAGGTGGATGAAAGGTGCCTAACACCTTCCTTTCTTCTAATTGAGTCCGTAGCCTAGAATCTCTATCCGTGAATTAGGGTTTTCTGTTAGGTTCCCTTCCCTAGGATAAAAACTAATAGTGGCGACTCTTGATTAAAAAAGTCGGTTGTTACAGTTGGAGACTCTGCTGGGGACTCTCCTTAACCCTAGGTTTAGGTTCTTTTGGGTTTTTATTTTTATTTGCTTTATTTATTTATTGCATTTATATATTTTATTGAATTCATTTATTTACCATCAAATTCTTTTATTGTCATATGTTTACTATGTGACGGGTTTTTTATCTCAAAAAAATATTTCCAATAAACCTTAAAAAAAAAGGTATGTCTATTAGCTTATGGGGTATATCATCCCTGCTAGTTTATGTGACGACTTCGCCTAGAGTCGGTGAACTTTCTAAAACGAAATACTTATCGAGAGATATCCTTTTGACGAGTAGGACTTTGGAAGGTTACCAATGACTCTTTGTAACGGCCTTAATCCAAAATATCATGACGAGACCTTTCACGACTTTGAAACGAAAGTTTCAGTCCGTAAAGAGGCTCCACCTAAGGGAGGCCCTTATGCCTTTTCGCTCTGGTGTATTCATGACACCCTTAAGGAAGCCACCTTTCGGGAGGGTAGACTTACCCTAGGTCAAAATTAAGGAGCCTACCTCATAGGGGTATCCATCACAAAAACTTGTCACAAAATCTCGTTGCTCAATCTAACACTTATACATTCATGCATTCATATATATATCTCATGTTCATCATTTGTTCCTTTTATATGTCTTATTCACATGGCAAAAAATAAAAGATAACAAAATCAAGATTCATGGTGACTATCTTAAAAATGGATGCCAAAGGGAAACAACTTGTCCGCATCAACGGCTGCAAGCCTGACCTTTATGAAATCAAAACTATAAAGGGTAAACTGTCCGAAAGAGCTCTGAAGATGTACACTCGCCACTATGGGGATACCCTTGATTTGACTAAAGTAGAAGTACAGATGGATGCAGTCTCTGACCTAATTCAATTTTATGACCCTCCATTGAGATGTTTCACCTTCCAAGACTTCCAGCTAGCACCGACTCTGGAGGAATTTGACAGAATCCTGAATTTCTCCAAAGAAAAGGCCTATGTAGGTATTGGACAAACTATTGAAGTCAAAGCTTTGGCAAAAGGCCTAGGGATCCCCTATCCTGAGTTGATGCAGAATTATCGAAGAGAAGGTCCAATACAAGGAATCAAAAGAATATACCTGGAAGCTAAGGAACTAAAATTTGCTAATTATAAGGAGAGGGAATCTTGTGTTGATTGTTTAGGGCTGTTGGTATTTGGTGTAATCTTATTTCCTCGGACTGTGGACTATATTGACTACGCAGCCATTAGCATATTTCGGGGTGCGAAATTCTTTAATACGGATCCTACTCCCGCCTTGCTTGCCGACATTTATTACACTTTGCATATGATGTATGAAAAAAATAAGAGGTACACTAAATTGTTGTATCCCGCTTCTATATACTTGGTTCATGACTCTTCTCTACAAGGAAGACTATATGATCCCAGAACTGACCAGGTGTGAGTGGCCAGAGAAATTGAGGTCTCTCTCTGCAAACTCAATATTATGGTATGCAAGAAAGTTGGATATTGGTGACATCACTATTAGTTGTGGGGATTTTCCTAACGTCCATTTGATTGGATCGTGAGGCTGTATTAACTATAACCCTACTCTAGCCCTACGACATCTAGGGTATCTGTGATATGGTGGCAGGACCGACTATTAATACTGGTTTGTGTTTTTTGTTTGCAAATGTCGCGGTAAGCAAGAGTTGCCACCGACTTTTATTTTATTCAATCAGGAAAAGGAAGAAGAATAGAAAAAACCTTTTTCGAGATGTTTCTGAGTACGGGGGGTAGATTATAGAAAGGGAAGGTGTTAGCACCCTTTCTATCCATGGTTTTCCATGGGCACATAGGTACTTGCTCATTTTGAAATTGCTTGTGTGTGCTTGTTTTGAAAAGTTTTGTTTTACTTCGTTTTAACCCTTGTTTATGTCCTCAAGAGTGTTACGAAGTTGTTTTTGAAAACTTTAGTTTGAAAAGTTTGTTTGAAAGTGTATGGTGTAAAAGATTTGTTGTTTTGAGCAAGTACCTAACAGTTATCTACCTACTCGAAAAAAAAGGCGGTATTTTCCTCCTATCCTTTAGGCCGTGTTATCCTACTATTAATGAGTAGGTAACCCTAGTCGTTAGATGTTTAAGGGACTATCGAAAGGGACGTAATGGTTATTGAAGGAAACATGTAAGGATACCTTAGCATTTCGAAGGGACTGTCATCATATATTCGTAGGCAACATTGAGGGACAAGATCATTTCTCATAGGAAACTCGAGGAACGTTAAGGGACTATGATCTTTATGATAACTTTTAGATTGAGGGTCTTTTGCTAAGATATCCCTACGTTCGAGGGACATGACCATTGTTTTCCGAGGCAACCAGGTGAGGCAAACCCTAGGAGTGAGCATGTGCATGTGTTTGATTTCAGTTATTTAATCTTTGCACAATTAAAGTTATCTACGGTTTTAATTTTATTTGTCTTTTGCATGCAAGCCTATTATCCATACATCTAGACAGTTCATTGTTGCGGAAATTAAAAGCGGGAAAGTAAATCTACGCTATTACAAGGCTTCAGGGACGGGGTTACATGACCAAAATCCTGGGATTAAAAAGTAAATAATATGCGGTAAACCCTAATTAAAAACTATTACAAACCCGAAGCAAATATAGTAATTGGAAAAGAAAATATTGCGCCCGAGAATTAAGTTTGAGAATCAAAGTTTAAATTCTAAAAATCTAATCTATTAAAGAGAAAATATTTTTTTCTATTTTATTATTGAGAAAATTAAATATTTGTGAATTAAACCTAATTTATATAATTAATTTTAATTATGAAAACAATCAAGTCAATATCATTAAATTAATTATTTTCCAAAAAAACTAATTTTAATAAAAAACCCAATTCTACATTTTTGTGGTTTTCTTGATTTTATGATTAAATAAAAAAAGTAATGATTTTTGTGTTATTTTTGTAAAAGGAAATAATTAATCAAATAATTAAAATAAAGGAAAAAAATAAAAAAATAAAAAAAATTGGTCCTGTATTGTTGAGCAATTCAGGGGGTGTAGTACTGAATTTGTTAGGCCCATTCCTTGCTCAGCCCAGTCAACGCGCTAGATCCAGTGTGATGCTCTTTCTAACGGTCCATGGTATGACTTGAGCGTTGGATCTGGATTGATGATGAATCCAATGGCTGGATGGTTAGTTGTAAATATAATAACATAAATAAAATATAAAGGAAATAAACTGGTCTTTCCCAAACGCGCGTGTGATTCAAATCACCAAATGGGATTCTGCCACCTAATTGTCTTCTTCCCCATAACTGTTATTTTTTTGCCACACTTTTACCTACAGTTGTTTTTGTCACTAAAAGCTATAATGACGAATTTTGTTCGTAGCCATAAACCTCTGATTTTGTCCAATTTTGCCTCTATATGGAATTCCCAATTTGGGATCTCAAAACCCTAACAATGGCATCGTGCCATTCCACGCTTAAACTTCAATAAAACCAATAAAAAACATTGCAAATATGATAGCAAGCATGGATATATGATCAAAACATGTTTATGATGGATAAATTATTGAAAACGAGTCTTGAAAAAGATGCAAACCGTGGCACTGTGAGGCGTGATTTCTGAAGGTTTTCAGGCTTGAGGATGATTGGAATGGCTTCAGAAAATGTCCAGGAACAAATTGCTGGCCTTGGAATTGCTTGAATCAGTCTATGATAGAATATGTGATCAGCACTTTTTTTTGACAAAAATTTGAGGTTGACTCCTTTGTTTTCATGACCAAGAACCCTTTTTTATGCTTTGTAAATGTTGTGTATATATATCGTAGAATGATGTAGGTCAATAAAAACTGATCATATCTTTGCAAATTATGGAGATTTGATTTCATTCTTTGCCTTGTATGATTTGTTTCCAAAATAGACCAAATTAAGATCTTTTCCAATCAATTAGCTCCTGCACGAATTTTTTGATTTCCTAGCTGCTCATGGACTCATAATATGCTCATAAAATCAAAACTTTGATTTTATTTGATTATTCTATTATTTAAATTGATTTATTTTAATTTAAATGGATAAAAAATAAAAATAATAAAATAATAGGTGGATAAGCTCAGGGTCGTATGCCATCTTAGTAGCAAGTTTCAAACAATAAAACATGGGCCCATTTGAAAAAAAAAGTCATTTTGATCAATGTTGACTTCATGCACATTTCCAACAATTGGTCAAATTTGACAATACATATCTCCCTCAATTTTAACCCTAGAGAGGTGTTCTTTGACTTTTTAGAAATCTTAGGATGTCACCTAAACAACCCTTTTGGTTTCATCTCAATTGGGTCTTCCATGTTCATGTAAGAAGCTTTGACCCAAAAGGTGTTTTTGTTGACATTTCAAAAGGACCTATAATTTAGAAATTCATATCTTTTGGTGAGTGTATATTTTGAACTTGGGGGCTGCAGATGAGTTGTAGGGAATTTCATCCTCTTCAAAATGAGCCTTGGATGGAAAATTTCTGATAAAGTATGAAGAAGTTATGCTTGGTCAAAGTTTGGTTGACTTTTCCTAAGAAACCCTAATTTAGCAACTTTTGGGTTTTGATGAATTTGGGGCATTCCTTGGGGAATAATGATCAAACCTTGATCAAATGATGGATATCACTTCACAATTTTGATGTTGAGCAAAAATCTTTAAGTTTGAATGTATGTGGGACACAATTGACTTTTGACCTAATACAGTCGATTCTCAAGCATCTGAGCAGTTGACTCAGCAAACTTCTTGTGCAAAGATGGAAATTTGACATGGATGATCTTGAGAACATGTTGAGACCATGGAAAGCATTTTAGACCTTTAGAGTCCACCTATCTTGAGGAAAATGGAAACCCTAATTTGAGGTACACTGCCTTAGGAGAGGGTTTGTTTGGTCAACTCTTGGGTATCTTTGAGTAAATTGAGGATCTTAATGAGCATATGTTGAGTAAGATGAGAGGGAAAATTTTGGGGTACAACAGCTGCCCCTGTTAAATTTTCTTAAACCTAAGGATGTAGATAGGTTGTCATCCTTTCGTGATCTAAAGGTGGAAGATGATTGAACACTAGAGTGCCCAGAAATTTGCACTCGCATGAAGTGGCACTTGATTTGTGATATCGGGAATGGGCTTATAGATGCCATTTGGAAGTCGATAATGGAAGATTGTCGGAGATGGGCTTAAAGATGACATATTGGATGTGACAGATAATTGTCGGAGATGGGCTTAAAGATGCCATCCAAGATGTGACAGAATACTGTCGGGGATGGGCTTAAGGATGCCATCTAGAGGATGTTGATTTCCTGAGCCATTCCTTCGATGAGAGTTCCTGTTGCTGTTGTTGATGAGGAATCTGCTGAGGAACATTGGTATCTGTCTTGGGAGAAATAGAATTTTAGGAGCTTCAGTTGTCCGTTACTCTACTGGGGAAATAACTCCGACTTGAGGAAGCGGAAGTGAACTACATATCTGGTCAGTGTATAGGCTACACCACGACTTACTGGGGAAATGTGAAACCAATCGTGTTTGATCAGGTCCAAGTCTTACAGTGTTGTGTACTGCTTTCTGGAGATAAGAGGAAAGAAACCTGGATGGTAAGGTTATGAGAAGGAACCTGGATAGTAGGGTTACTTCGATATGAAAGCCCGGATAGTAGGACTGTGAGAAGGAACCTGGATAGTAGGGTTACTTCGATATGAAACCTGGATAGTAGGGTTGTGAGAAGTAACCTAGATAGTATGGTTACTTCGATATGAAAGCCTGGATAATAGGGTTGTGAGAAGGAACCTGGATAGTAGGGTTACTTTGATATGAAAGCCTGGATAGTAGGGCTGTGAGAAGGAACCTGGATAGTAGGGTTACTTCGATATGAAATCTTGGATAGTAGGGCTGTGAGAAGGAACCTGGATAGTAGGGTTAATTTGATATGAAAGCCTTGATAGTAGGGCTGTGAGAAGGAACCTGGATAGTAGGGTTACATCGAAATGAAAGCCCTGGATATTAGGGCTTATGGGAAGGAACCTGGGTAAGGTTGCTTCATGAGGAGTTTGGGTAAAATTGCATCTGAACCGAGAAGGAACCTGTGTAAGGTTGCTTTGTGAGGATTTTGGGTAGAACTGCATCTGAACTTAGAAGGAACCTGGGTAAGGTTGCTTTGTGAGGAGTTTGGGTAAAATTGCATCTGAACTGAGAAGGAACCTGGGTAAGGTTGCTTTGTGAGGAGTTTGGGTAAAACTGCATCTGAACCGAGAAGGAACCTAGGTAAGGTTGCTTCAGGATAAGTTTGAGTGAAACTTCAGAAGGAACCTGGGTAAGGTTGCTCGCAATGAGTCCGTGTAGCGATTTAGGAGGAACCTAGGTAGGGTTACCTCAGGATAAGTCAGTGTAAAACTTCGGCAGGAACCTGGGTAAGGTTACTTTGGGCTAAGTATGTGTAAAACTTCAAGAGGAACCTGGGTAAGGTTACTTTGAGATAAGTTCGTGTAAAACTTCAGAAGGAACTTGGGTAAGGTTACTTTGGGATAAGTTCGTGTAAAACTTCAGAAGGAACCTGGGTAAGGTTGCTCGAGATGAGTTCGTGTAGGGATTTAGGAGGAACCTGGGTAAGGTTAGTTTGGGATAAGTTCGTGTAGAACTTTATTCGGAAATGTATGAGAAAGGACCCGTGTAAGATCTTTCAGGATAACCCCGTGTGAAGCTGCATTTAGGAGAAACCCGTCTAAGATTGCTTCGTGATGAACCCGTGTAAAGCTGCATTTGATCGTGCAGATAATTACTCTGTTTAGTTTCAGGAGCTAATCTTGAACTTGCTGGAAGTTGTTGATGATAACCATCTTACCTGAAAAGGTACATGATTAATCGTATATGATGCATGAAATGCATTGTAAGATGACGTTCTCAAAATAAATGAGATTATGTTGTATGCAATATGTATGTGCATGTCATGATATATGAACATGAAATGCTATTATGGCACGTCCGAGTTTGGGAAAATAAATCTCTGACTGCTGTTGGAGAGTACTGGGAATTACATTCACGATCATTGTAGAAACAGTGGTTATTCTACTTCCGCTGGGGATGGTGAACCGGAGATGACTATGTTGGGGATTTACCCCTTTTTTACGGATATTTTGCCGAGGAGATACTCTGCTTGAGAACAACTCTGCGGGGGAATAACTCTGTTTGAGAGAGGAGATGCTTTGCTGGAAGATTTTGCCGATTCGGAGAGATAAACTTCGTTGGGGGATGAACTTCCGTAGCTGGAGGAATAAACTCTGTTAGGGATTGAGCTTTTGTATTCAGAGAAATAAACTCTGTTTGGGAGACAACTTTACGAACCACTTGCGATTATAAAATTCGGCTGGGGAATATAGATATCGGCTCTCTGAAGGAACTTTTCTGGGGAAAGTACCTCCTGTTTGAGGAAACTGATGTCAAAGTTTTTGGTTGTCTATACTCTATGGGGAACATAGACGTCACAGGGTCGTATGCTGAGGATACGACAATGACTTTGCACCAGGACTTTTCTGCCCCTATACCTGTTTGAGAAAGTATCTGTGGAGGCTTTGTGGATGCTGATCAGGATGATAAGTCTTCTATCGATAAACAAATGATAAGATGACAGTACATAGTCGTACGCTTCAAATCCCTAACTTTTTCCTGGACCGCCCTTTCGGGTTTTCAGTCCACCGGAATACCCTTTTTTTCTCACGCTGCCTTTTCAAGTTATCGACTTGCCGGGTGTACATATCTTTTTTTGTTTTTATCCCTAATTTTTGCCCGAAACCTTTTGGTTCGTCGGGATGCCCTTATTTTTGCCTAGGCCAGTCAACCTAGCAGGTCTTTGTTCATGCGTAGTATTTTCCGACTATGTCTGTGTTCATCGGGTACAAAGAATTGTCACTGTCCATCGTAGTAAGTGTTGCCACACTACTAGAAGATGTTTGTTTGATCGTACAGGATTTGTTGCTGGAATTCATGCCCAATGCCCCAAGTGATTCAGATGGAGATCTGCCCCTGACTATTTGGCATCTTTGAGAGATTCCTTGAATCTTGACTTGACTGCCCTAGATGATGGACAATGATCATGTCGTTCCCCCTTGGTTGGAAGTGTTTTTCCACTTGAGGTGATCCTTTTTATTGAGAAGTTTTTTGTTCACTAGATATTCGTCATGCGAATTTCTCTGTTGTTGAACAAGTAGTCATATGCAAACAATTTATTTTAAGAATGCACAGCTCATGTCTGTCTTGAAGTTTGAAAATTCATTTTTTAGTAAATCAAACAAATTTTGTAAAAGTGTGATGTCAACTCAGGATTTATAGCAAACCTTATAGGAGTCGCGATACTTTAGTAACAGTATGCTTTCGAACTAACCCATGATTTAGCTAGGACTTTTAAGGGTTATAACGTGGCCTAGTTCATGGTTTAATAAATAAAGGATAAAGGCTCAAATTTTATTTGTACCCACCCGTTCTTCGTGATGTTCTTGGAACCTATGCTTGGTTAATTATGCATTTAGATCCCGTTTGAGTCTTTGCTCTAATATTCCAGTGATGGTTTGGATACTGACAATTTATTTTGAACAGGCAGTCATTTTTTATTGAGGGTTTGCAGGACCCCTTTCTTTTGATTTTATTATATCTATCTTTTGCCTGAACTATTTCTTTTGTGGTTACAGTCAATGGGATGCCCCGGTTTTTTCTTAAGTCTCCTTCATAGGTTTTTACTTAATGGGCTTTTATTTCGAGAAATAATGACTGCCTGTCTTGACGATTATAGGGAACCATCACTGTCTTTTGTTTTGGAAGGACGTCTTCGATGCCATTCATTGTGCATCTGGATTAGAAAACTACCCTGCCCCAGGTTGTGATTAAGGGTTTTAATTTGTGCAAAAGAAAAACTCCTACTTCTTTGGCTCAAAGGGGTTGACTAGGGATTATCTTCCTTATAACTCCACTGTTTGGAATTTGAAACAACGCCTGTACATCGTCAGCGGGGTTAGTTTAAAAGCATACTGTAGAGATTATGGTATCATTTTCGTCATCCTCCCTCTAAAGGCTTACAATTTATTTTAGTCGAGAGTTGAATATCACGAAAAGGAAATATAAAGCGATTTAAGCATAATGAAAACAAATTAATTCAAGACAGACATGTGTAATGCATTAATGAAATAATAAAGTTTGACATGACAATAATTGTTCGAATAAGAAAATAAAGTACAACTTCAGAATTCAAATGAACAAAAATGCTTTCAATCCTAGCCATGTTTTGGCAAGGGAGCAGTGATCATGTTGGGAGTCTCAGGAGGGTCGAATTTGATCTCCTTAGCATCAATCATAATCTGAATCTTGTATTTCAGCACCCAACAATCGTTAGTATTGTGCCCCGGGCTACCAGAATGATAAGCACACCTTGCATCCGAGTTGTAGTTAGGAGAAGAAGTCTTAGGGTTCAGATGAGGGTTTATCACCGTAATCAAATTCATCTCCAACATGTGTTGCAATGCTTGTGACAATGGCATGTTGATTTGGGTGAACTGCCTTGGAGGTGTTTCCACCCTTGGCTGATTGTTTTGTTGTTGTGGTCGTTGTGTGCGTGTCGAATTAGAGATCAACACTGCCCCCACAGATTGGTGGTAGTCTTCCTTGCTACGCCCCTTCTGGCCGTGCACAACATTGGCTTCCCTCTTGCCACCAAATGACTTATTCTCCATACTCGAAGAGGTATTTTTCTGGATCTTACCACTCCAGATCCCAGCTTCTACTCTTTCTCCAGTCAGAATCAACTCGGTGAAACCCGATGACGAGCTGCCAATCAAATGATTAAAAAATGGACCAGACATCATCCCTAGAAACATATCAGCCAACTCCCTATCAGACAACGGGGGTTGGACTCTTCCAGCCAAGTCTCTCCACTTCTGGGCATAGTCTTTAAAGCCTTCAATTTCCCCATGGACATACTCTGGAGTTGAGTATGAGTAGGAGCCAGGTCGGCGTTATATTGATACTGCTTGTAAAAAGAAGCAGCCAAATCTTCCCAATTACGGACATTGGTTCCCTCTAGCTGATAGAACCACTCAAGCTGATTCCCACACAGATTGTCCTGAAAGAAATGGACCCACAAGTTCCTATCAACAGTGTGAGGATGAATCTTCCTTACATAGGAACAGAGATGAAGCTTGGGACAAGACAACACATCATACTTCACGAAAACCGGAGCTTTAAATTTTGTGGGATGACTACCCCCAACACCAATCCCAGCTCTTCAAAATCTAGCCCGGGTATTCTCTGGACTTCCAAGCACTCAAACGATCTTCCAACTGCTTATATCTATCCTCAGTCGGAGGATACTACTCATCATTGTAGTCTGTGTCATTGTCAGAAACTTCAGAACTGGGATCCTTTTACCTTGTCTCTCTTTCTTGATTCTCCCCTTCCTTGGATGAGGAGGTTAGATCGACTGGTTTCTTTAATGGACCCCTGAACCTTTTGCCCATATTCAGAATACCAGAGACCTTCTTCTTTTTCTTATTCTCCTTCAGGATGAGGGCTTTCAGATCCTCCTTCCCTTTCGCCAGAGTTATGAACATCTGTTGAAATTGGGCATTTTGTGCCTGAAAGTCCTTGATGCTTTGTTCGAAAGACATTTCTGCTGAAATAAATGTAATCTCAAGCCTCAACTCAACTTTAGTTTTGATGAAAGACAAACAAGCTAGTTTGATGAAAGACAAACAAGCATTATGGAAAGAAGGAAAAGAAGTGGAAATCATCTTAAAGCATCATTCACTCAAAGCTTCAAGGAACTTGGCAAGCAATCAAGTATATCAATTCTCAATTAAACTACATTGATTAGAAATGCTCAAAAATGATATACACACTTGCCACATCACTTCAATTATATTTCAAAACAAATTTTAAGTTTTTCTCTGCTGTAAATCGATTAACATCTTGTGTAAATCGATTTACACATGCTTTTTCAAAAACTGTTTGCTCCTGCCAGCAATCGATTTACAGGTTGTGTAAATCGATTGATCACAGAACAAACTGATTTTTTAACACTTGTAAATCGATTGACACAACATGCTAATCGATTTACACTTCAAACTTTTTGAAATTCTGAACGTTACAAACACGTGCAATCGATTTGCATGTTATGTTAATCGATTTGCACATTGAAAATTTTGAAAAATCTGAACTGGTTTTCAAGATATCCTTCACACCTTTTCTCCAATAGTTGCATGATCAAACATTGCATCTTGTCAAGTTTCACAAACAGAAAAGTGTCCTTTTGGAAAGGTATCTTGATTACTATATATTACAAAATATTTTCAAATCAAAAACAACTCTTCTCTTGCAATAAAATCTGAACTTTGTAAAATATTCAAACTTCATATTTCTTAACTTTTAAGAACAAAGATTTTCTGCACTTTCACACATATAAAGAACAGAAATCTTTGAGCATTATCTAACCATTGTGTTACAGTTTGAATTGCTTACAAGAGAAGAAAGAAGAAACTTCAAAGAAGTCACTCTAAGTGATCAACATCTTTCAAGAAATCATACTTCATAAAAACATACAAAGTGTAACTTATTTCCAGGATTGTTGGAATTAAGTGTTAGATTACTTTTGTTCCTTGTTGTCCATTATTGGAAACAAGAGGTATCTTTTGAGAGGATTGTTCTCATTAGACTTATTGGAAATCCAAGAGGGTGTTCTTGGTTATTTGTTAGGTTCTTTAGTGGATAAGACTAGGAAGAGTCTTGTAAAAGTTCTAACAATATAGTAAAATCTCTTGCGTGTTTGCAAGGGGACTGGACGTACTTCCGGGTTGTGGAAGGAACCAGGATAATTCTCCGTGTCTCTTTACTTTCTGCACTTTACAGTTTTCAAAGCACTAAATCAAAACCAGAAAGTATAAAATAAGTCAAAAATCGACCATCACCTAATTCACCCCCCCTCTTAGGCGCAATCTTAATCTTACAATTGGTATCAGAGCAGGTTATAGGTAACCTGCTCCTAGAGATCCAGAATGGCTTCCGCAAATCATCAACCAGTTTTCAGAGATGGTGGTAGTAACAACAAGCCTCCTCTATTTTGTGGTGAATATTTTGATTTTTGGAAAATACGCATGAAGGCGCATTTAGAAGCACAAGGAGAGGAAGTATGGGATGCTGTTGAAAATGGTCCATTTATCCCAATAACGGTAATCAATGGCGTTGGGTCTGCAAAGCCCAAAACTGTATGGGACGACGATGATAAAAAGAAAGTTCTCTATGACAAAAAGGCAATAAACCTTCTTCAAGGTGCTCTCAGTATGGACGAATTTTTCCGTGTCTCAAACTGCAAAACAGCAAAGGAAATTTGGGATACCTTGGTTCAAACTCATGAAGGAACGGCTGAAGTAAAAAGATCAAGGCTAAATACCTTGAGTCAAGAATATGAACTATTTCGAATGCAGCCCGGAGAATCCATTCTTGACTTACAAAAGAGATTTGTGCATTTGACAAATCACTTAATTGCTCTTGGTAAAACCCTGTCAAATGATGAA
This sequence comes from Vicia faba, assembly GCA_948472305.1. Lineage (NCBI taxonomy): Eukaryota > Viridiplantae > Streptophyta > Magnoliopsida > Fabales > Fabaceae > Vicia > Vicia faba. The sequence continues at coordinate 546,857,206 of OX451735.1, forward strand.
CTCAACTTGAAAATCCTTAGATCATTGACTAGGGAATGGCAACCAAAGGTAACGGCAATCTCGGAAAAGAAGAGTCTCTCCGCAATGACTTCCGCTACATTATTCGGCAAACTTCAAGAATACGAAACGGAACTCGGTAGACTTGAAAAACATGAGAATCTAGAAAAGAAGTCCAAAAACATTGCCTTAAAAATTGATTCAAAAGAAGTGGTAAAAGAAGACAATCCGGAAGAAGATGAAAATTTCATGCTTCTAGTGAAAAGACTTGGGAAGTTTTTTGGCAGAAATGACAAAGGCGGATCTCATGCACATAAGAGAAAGCACTTCAAGAAAAGAGAAGCCTCCACATCAACTCAAGATGTCTCATGTTATGAATGTGGAAAGCAAGGACATATCAAGCCAAACTGTCCAAATCTCCCAAAGAAAAATGGATTCAAAGGAAAGGACTCAAAACAAAAGAAAGCCTACATAGCATGGGAAGATAATGATATGAGCAGTTCATCGGAATCGGAAAGCGACGAATGTGCAAACTTAGCCTTAATGGCATCGCATCACTCCGACAATGAAGAAGAGGTTAGTAATGAATTTAATCTTTTTGATGATGATGTTCAAGGTGCAATTGATGAACTCTTGAAAGAATGCAAAAGTTTATACAAAAAGGTGTCAAAACAAGGAAAAGAACTTCTAAGTTGTCTAGAAAAAATTGACACCATGACTAAAGATTTTGATCTTCAAAAACAGAATTTTATAAAAGAAAAGGAAAACTTTGCATGCTCCAAGTGTGAATCAAATGTCTTTCAAATTGTTCAATTGAAAAGAGTCATTGAACGATATGAAAAAGGACAAATAGGATTGGAAGGATTACTAAGCCAACAACGTTATCCAAATGATAAAAGAGGTCTTGGTTATGTGAATACTAAGAAACCAAGTAACAATCCCACTGTTTTTGTAAAGGCTAGTAATAGTTCCAATCCCAAGAAAGTAGAAAAGAAGCAAGTTGTTCATAATCATCAAAAGAAAAAGGCTAATGTATCTAAAAGAAAACAAATGCCTAGATACAAGAGCAAATTTGTTCCAAACTGTTTTTACTGTGGTATTATTGGACACACACCAAATGCATGCTATATTAGAAATTTCAGTATGGCTAGTGGACATTATGCATGGGTGAAAAAGGGAACTAACTATGAAGGACCCAAGGCAACTTGGGTACCTAATAAGAAATAATTTGTTTTTGTAGGTATGCTTGAAATCCACTTCAAATGTTTGGTATCTTGACAGTGGATGTTCAAAGCATATGACAGGAGATGTACACCAATTTTCATATCTAGTACATAAAGCCAAAGGGTATGTCACCTATGGAGACAACACCAAAGGAAAGATTCTTGGCGTTGGAATAGTTGGCACACCTCCATCCATTCAAATTGAGGATGTTCTCTATGTTGAAGGATTAAAGCACAACCTTCTTAGCATAAGTCAACTTTGCGATAGAGGGTTCAAGATCAAATTCAACAAAGAAGAATGCCTTATTATGGATGAGGCAACCAATGAGGTAAAACTCAAAGGTATAAGATCTAACAATATTTTTGTGATTACTCTAGATGATTTGTCTATGAAGGTACAATGTCTTATGGTAAACAACAATGACGCTTGGTTATGGCATAAGAGGATTGCTCACATTCACATGGAGCACTTGAACAAATTGGTTAAGCATGACTTAGTTATTGGTCTACCAAAGATGAAGTTCATCAAAGACAAATTATGTAGTGCATGCCAAAAGGGCAAACAGACCAAATCAACTTTCAAACCAAAGAATGTGGTTTCAACATCAAGACCACTTCAATTGTTGCACATGGATCTTTTTGGTCCATCTAGAACAAGAAGCTTCGGAGGTAACATTTATGCATTAGTTATTGTAGATGATTTTTCCCGTTTCACTTGGACTTTGTTTTTAGTACACAAGAATGAAGCATTCAAGGCATTCAAGAGATATGCAAAACAAGTTCAAAATGAGAAGTCATCAAAGATAACATCAATCCGAAGTGATCACGGTGGAGAGTTCCAAAACAGTCTATTTGAAGAATTTTGTGAAGAAAATGGGATCTTCCACAATTTTTCAGCACCAAGAACTCCACAACAAAATGGAGTAGTTGAAAGGAAAAATAGGTCTTTGGTGGAACTTGCTAGAACCATGCTAAGTGACTCAAGTTTGCCTAAATATTTTTGGGCAGATGCGGTAAGCACGGCATGTTATGTAAGCAATCGCGTGATCATAAGACCTATACTAAAGAAAACTCCATATGAGATCTACAAAGGAAGAAAACCAAATATCTCTCACTTTCATATTTTCGGGTGCAAATGTTTTGTCCTTAACAACGACAAAGACAATCTCGGTAAGTTCGATGAAAAATCGGATGAAGGTATCTTTCTTGGTTACTCCCTTTCTAGCAAAGCTTTTAGAATTTACAATAAAAGAACTTTAACTATAGAAGAATCAATGCATGTTTCTTTTGATGAATCTAACACCTCCAAGGAGGAAGTTGCTATTTGTGATGATGATGATTCTATAGATCTATCTCATGAGATTTCCTGCGGAGATGGCAAAATTGTCAATCCGGAACAAACACATGAACTTTCACATCAAAATGAAAATGATGATGATCTTCCTCAAGAATGGAGAACTCATCGTGATCATCCAATTGACAATATAATTGGAGATATTAGCAAAGGAGTATCTACTCGACTAAATCTTAAGGATGCATGCTTAAATATGGCGTTTGTATCTCAAGTTGAACCTACTAAAGTGGCTCAAGCACTAGAAGATGATCAATGGATCCTTGCCATGCAAGAGGAGTTAAACCAATTCGAGCGGAATGAAGTTTGGGAACTTGTTCCTAATCCAGGAAATAAACGTATCATTGGAACCAAATGGGTTTTCAAAAACAAGATGGATGAAAATGGAATAATCACTCGAAACAAGGCAAGACTAGTTGCTCAAGGATACAACCAAGAGGAAGGAATTGATTTTGAAGAAACTTTTGCTCCGGTAGCACGTTTGGAAGCAATAAGACTATTACTTGCATATGCATGCTCATTGGACTTTGAACTTTTTCAAATGGATGTAAAAAGCGCATTTCTCAACGGATTCATAAATGAAGAAGTCTATGTAAAGCAACCTCCCGGATTTGAAGACTTCAAACATCCTAATCATGTCTTCAAACTGAAGAAAGCTCTCTATGGGCTGAAGCAAGCACCAAGGGCTTGGTATGATAGACTAAGCGCATTCCTATGTGAAAAAGGGTTTGTAAAGGGTAAAGTTGATACCACTCTCTTCATAAAAAATGTTAATCATCATACCTTACTTGTACAAATCTATGTAGATGATATTGTTTTCGGTTCAACTAACCAAAATATGTGCAAGGAATTTTCGTCTATGATGCAAGGAGAGTTTGAGATGTCTATGATGGGAAGATTGAATTTCTTTCTTGGTCTACAAATTAAGCAACTCAAACATGGTATCTTCGTAAACCAATCAAAATATTGCAAAGACCTTATAAAGAAGTTTGAGATGGAAAGTAGCAAAGAAAGTGCAATTCCTATGGGATCCGGCACCTATCTTGACCCAGATGAATCAGGAAATTCTATTGACATAACTAAGTATCATGGAATGATTGGCTCACTCCTTTATTTAACAGCAAGTAGACCTGACATTATGTTCAGCGTTTGCCTATGTGCAAGATATCAAGCCAATCCTAAAGAGTCTCACCTTGCAGCAGTCAAGCGCATAATAAAATATCTCAAAGGAACAACCAACGTCGGATTATGGTATCCAAAAGGTAGTATGTGCAATCTAGTTGGTTATTCTGATGCTGACTATGCAGGTTGCAAAACTGATCGCAAAAGTACAAGTGGAACATGTCACATTCTTGGAAATGCCTTGGTTTCATGGTCATGCAAAAAGCAAGCAAGCGTAGCTCTCAGCACTGCCGAAGCAGAATACATTGCGGCTGGAAGTGGATGCGCTCAAATTCTTTGGCTAAAACAACAATTACTTGACTATGGAGTAAACCTTGGATGCATTCCTCTTCGATGTGATAACACAAGCGCGATCAATATTACGAAAAATCCAGTTATGCATTCCCGGACGAAACACATTGACATCAGACATCATTTCATCCGAGACCATGTACTCAAAGGAGATGTCGAGATCACATTTGTGGACACTCAAAATCAACTCGCGGACATCTTCACAAAACCACTTGCAAAGGATGCATTTTTCAAAATTCGTCGTGAACTTGGAATCCTCGATGAACAAGATATTTAAGGTGCACTCAATCCTTAACTATACCCTAATGTACATATATATGTGGTTAGATATTTTTTCAAATATTAAAAATAATGATGTTTTAAATTTTCTCTTTAAGTAAATCGATTTACACCATATGTCAATCGATTTACTACTGAAGCAAATCATTTCTTTTATTAAAATCTTCTGTGTAAATCGATTTACACAATATGTCAATCGATTTACTACTGAAGCAAATCTTTTTTTTAATAAAATCTTGTGTGTAAATCGATTTACACAATATGTAAATCGATTTACCACTGAACGAAAATTATTTTTCATAAAAAATTTATGTGTAAATCGATTTAACCAAGGGGCAAATCGATTTACCACAGAATCTGAAGCATTTTTCATTCATGTTCCTATACATTTCTTTCTGGTATACTTTCTTGTTGCATCTTTCCCTTCTTTTTGATAATGTCAAAGGGGGAGAAGGATGTAATAGCACTTTATGGTTGTTTGTTTTCATTATCTTTACAGAGCAAACTTTCAAATCTTTTTCTCCATAGGGGGAGAAATCTTCTCAGGGGGAGAAAACACCTTTTGCTCAAATTCTGATCAACACATAAAGGAAAATGGTTTGTCATCATCAAAAAGGGGGAGAATGTAATCTCAAGCCTCAACTCAACTTTAGTTTTGATGAAAGACAAACAAGCTAGTTTGATGAAAGACAAACAAGCATTATGGAAAGAAGGAAAAGAAGTGGAAATCATCTTAAAGCATCATTCACTCAAAGCTTCAAGGAACTTGGCAAGCAATCAAGTATATCAATTCTCAATTAAACTACATTGATTAGAAATGCTCAAAAATGATATACACACTTGCCACATCACTTCAATTATATTTCAAAACAAATTTTAAGTTTTTCTCTGCTGTAAATCGATTAACATCTTGTGTAAATCGATTTACACATGCTTTTTCAAAAACTGTTTGCTCCTGCCAGCAATCGATTTACAGGTTGTGTAAATCGATTGATCACAGAACAAACTGATTTTTTAACACTTGTAAATCGATTGACACAACATGCTAATCGATTTACACTTCAAACTTTTTGAAATTCTGAACGTTACAAACACGTGCAATCGATTTGCATGTTATGTTAATCGATTTGCACATTGAAAATTTTGAAAAATCTGAACTGGTTTTCAAGATATCCTTCACACCTTTTCTCCAATAGTTGCATGATCAAACATTGCATCTTGTCAAGTTTCACAAACAGAAAAGTGTCCTTTTGGAAAGGTATCTTGATTACTATATATTACAAAATATTTTCAAATCAAAAACAACTCTTCTCTTGCAATAAAATCTGAACTTTGTAAAATATTCAAACTTCATATTTCTTAACTTTTAAGAACAAAGATTTTCTGCACTTTCACACATATAAAGAACAGAAATCTTTGAGCATTATCTAACCATTGTGTTACAGTTTGAATTGCTTACAAGAGAAGAAAGAAGAAACTTCAAAGAAGTCACTCTAAGTGATCAACATCTTTCAAGAAATCATACTTCATAAAAACATACAAAGTGTAACTTATTTCCAGGATTGTTGGAATTAAGTGTTAGATTACTTTTGTTCCTTGTTGTCCATTATTGGAAACAAGAGGTATCTTTTGAGAGGATTGTTCTCATTAGACTTATTGGAAATCCAAGAGGGTGTTCTTGGTTATTTGTTAGGTTCTTTAGTGGATAAGACTAGGAAGAGTCTTGTAAAAGTTCTAACAATATAGTAAAATCTCTTGCGTGTTTGCAAGGGGACTGGACGTACTTCCGGGTTGTGGAAGGAACCAGGATAATTCTCCGTGTCTCTTTACTTTCTGCACTTTACAGTTTTCAAAGCACTAAATCAAAACCAGAAAGTATAAAATAAGTCAAAAATCGACCATCACCTAATTCACCCCCCCTCTTAGGCGCAATCTTAATCTTACAATAAACAGCGAAGAAGATGAGAAACTTATAATGGTACCTGCAATGATGTGTATAATATGCATGCAATGTTTTCAAGGATCTCGCGGGGTAAACAAGAAACTGTTAGAATTTGATTGCAGCATGATTGAAGAAACTTCGTGTCATTGAGAGTCCTTCTTCAAGAGTCAAGCTCACCATATCAAGTGGGTCATAGCCCCTGACTCAAGATCCTTTGACAACATTGGCTAGAGTAAAATAAATCCCCTTGCCCCTTGCTAGACGTCTGGTTCGCCATGACCGACATCACAAACCCTTGAGATCCTGAAAATGGTTAGTATGATATGCCATGTTTATGATGTCATGATGTCACGATTATGTTGAGAAATCACAGGTATAACAAGCACAAACAAATCAAACCAAGTTCTTAGGTTTAAGGCTTGCCTGAGTTTAAGGTAGTACCCTCTTGAAGTTAGATTGGTTCAGTCTGTCCTATAAATAGTAATTGGGTTCTAAAGATTCTCAATATCACTGATCATCCTTTATCGGGCATTGTTTCAGCTCAAGCAATCTTTTCTTGCGGCCGAAATATCCAGAAAGTATGATCTCAATGAGTGTAGCATCGAGTATCAACTAATCCTCAGCTTTATACCGAGGCCGACTATCTCACTACTTTGTAATGGCCAAGTTTGTTCAACTAAGGTTCTAAGGTCCGTTAGTGCTTCACGACACCACGCGGCGGCCCCGTATTCTCCTTGTTTCCCCACGAAGGATACCGGTACCAACCAAAGTATCACACCAACACAACCATCGCTTAAACCATATCAGTCTACGCCGTACAGTCTCCACGATCTATTGTTGTTTACCTAAAAAGTGTCCCCAGATCCGGGTGTAGGATCTTTAATAATACCCAAACAAAACCCTTGAATTTAAAGCAGGCAAGGCAAAACAAGAAAGCAATTTTAAAATGACCTAGATCCTAAGGTAAACCCCCACTTTATATTCCCCAGCAGAGACGCCAGTTCTGTGATATGGTGGAAGAACTGACTGTTAATATTGGTTTGCGTTTTTTGTTCGCAAATTTCGCAGTAAGCAAAAGTTGCCACCGACTTTTATTTTATCCAATCAGGAAAAGGAAAAAGAATAGAAAAAACCTTTTTCGAGATGTTTCTGAGTATGGGGGGTAGATTACAGAAAGGGAAGGTGTTAGCACCCTTTCTATCCATGGTTTTCCATGGGCTCATAGGTACTTGCTCATTTTGAAATTGCTTGTGTGTGCTTGTTTTGAAAAGTTTTGTTTTACTTCGTTTTAACCCTTGTTTATGTCCTCAAGAGTGTTACGAAGTTGTTTTTGAAAACTTTAGTTTGAAAAGTTTGTTTGAAAGTGTATGGTGTAAAAGATTTGTTGTTTTGAGCAAGTACCTAACAGTTATCTACCTACTCAAAAAAAAGGCGTTATTTTCCTCCTATCCTTTAGACCGTGTTATCCTACTATTAGTGAGTAGGTAACCCTAGTCGTTGGATGTTTGAGGGACTATCGAAAGGGACGTAATGGTCATTGAAGGCAACATGTAAGGATACCTAAGAATTTCGAAGGGACTGTCATCATATATTCGTAGGCAACATCGAGGGACAAGATCATTTCTCGTAGGCAACTCGAGGGACGTTAAGGGACTATGATCTTTATGATGACTTTTAGATTGAGGGTCTTTTGCTAAGATATCCCTACGTTCAAGGGACACGACCATTGTTTTCCGAGGCAACCAGGTGAGGCAAACCCTAGGAGTGAGCATGTGCATGTGTTTGATTTCAGTTATTTAATCTTTGCACAATTAAGGTGGTCTACTGTTTTAATTTTATTTGTCTTTTACATGCAAGCCTATTATCCATACATCTAGACAGTTCATAGTTACGGAAATTAAAAGCGGGAAAGTAAATTTATGCTATTACAAGGCTTCATGGAGGGGGTTACATGTCCAAAAACCTGGGATTAAACAGTAAATAATATGCGGTAAACCCTAATTAAAAACTATTACAAACCCCAAGCAAGTACAGTAATTGGAAAAGAAAATATTGCGCGCGAGAATTAAGTACGAGAATCAAAGTTTAAATTCTAAAAATCTAATCAATTAAAGAGAAAATATTTTTTTGTATTTTATTATTGAGAAAATTAAATATTTGTGAATTAAACCTAATTTGTATAATTAATTTTAATTATGAAAACAATCAAGTCAATATCATTAAATTAATTATTTTCCAAAAAAACTAATTTTAATAAAAATACCTAATTCTACATTTTTGTGGTTTTCTTGATTTTATGATTAAATAAAAAAAGTAATGATTTTTGTGTTATTTTTGTAAAAGGAAATAATTAATCAAATAATTAAAATAAAGGAAATAAAATAAAAAAAGAAAATAAATTGGGCATGTATTGTTGATCAATTCAGGGGGTGTAGTACTGAATTTGTTAGGCCCATTCCTTGCTCAGCCCAGTCAACACGCTAGATCCAGTGTGATGCTCTTTCTAACGGTCCATGGTATGACTTGAGCGTTGGATCTGGATTGATTATGAATCCAATGGCTGGATGGTTAGTTGTAAATATAATAACATAAATAAAATATAAAGGAAATAAAGTGGTCTTTCCCAAACGCGCACGTGATTCAAATCACCCAATGGGAATCTGTCACCTAATTGTCTTCTTCCCCATAACTGTTGTTTTTGGCCACACTTTTACCTACAGTCGTTTCTGTCACTAAAAACAATAATGACGGATTTTGTTCGTAGCCATAAACCTCTGATTTTGTCCAATTTTGCCTTTATATGGAATTCCCAATTTGGGATCTCAAAACCCTAACAATGGCATCGTGCCATTCCGTGCTTAAACTTCAATCAAACCAATAAAAAACATTGCAAATATGATAGCACGCATGGATATATGATCAAAACATGTTTATGATGGATAAATTATTGAAAACGAATCTTGAAAGAAGATACAAACTATGGCATTGTGAGGCGTGATTTCTGAAGGTTTTATGGCTTGAGGATGATTGGAATGGCTTCAGAAAATGTCCTGGAACGGATTTCTGGCCTTGGAATTGCTTGAATTAGTCTATGGAGGAATATATGATCAGCACTTTTTTTTGACAAAAATTGAGGTTGACTCCTTTGTTTTCATGACCAAGAACCCTTTTTTATGCTTTGGAAATGTTGTGTATATATCATACAATGATTTAGGTCAACAAAAACTGATCATATCTTTGCAAATTATGGAGATTTGATTTCATTTTTTGCCTTGTATGATTTGTTTCCAAAATAGACCAAATTAAGATCTTTTCCAATCAATTAGCTCTTGCACGAATTTTTTGATTTGCTAGCTATTCATGGACTCATAATATGCTCATAAAATCAAATCTTTGATTTTATTTGATTATTCTACTATTTTAATTGATTTATTTTGATTTAAATGGATAAAAATAAAAATAAATAATAAAAATAATAAAATAATAGGTGGATAAGCTCAGGGGTCGTGGGCCATCTTAGAAACAAGTTTCAAACAACAAAACATGGGCCCATTTGGAAAAAAAGTCATTTTGATCAATGTTGACTTCATTCACATTTCCAAAAATTGGTCAAATTTAACAATACATACCTCCCTCAATTTTAACCCTAGATAGGTGTTATTTGACTTTTTAGAAAGCTTAGGATGTCCCCTAAACAACGCTTTTGGTTTAATCTCAATTGGGTCTTCCATGTTCATGTAAGAAGCTTTGACCCAAAAGGTGTTTTTGTTTACTTTTCAAAAGGACCTATAATGTATAAATTCATATCTTTTGATGAGTGCATATTTTGAACTTGTGGGATGAATATGAGTTGTAGGGAATTGCATCCTCTTAAAAATGAGCCTTGGATGGAAAATTTCTAATAAAGTATGAAGAATTTATGCTTGGTCAAAGTTTGGTTGACTTTTCCTAAGAAACCCTAATTTAACAACTTTTGGGTTTTGATGAATTTGGGGCATTCCTTGGGGAATCATGATCAACCCTTGATCAAATGATGGATATAACTTTACAATGTTGATGTTGACCAAAAATATTGAAGTTTGAATATATGTGGCCACTGTTGACTTTTGACCTAATACAGCCGATTCTGAAGCATCTGAGCAGTTGACTGAGCAAACTTCTTGTGCAAAGCTTGAAATTTGACATGGATGATCTTGAGAACATATTGGGACCATGGAAAGAATTTGAGAACTTTGGAGTCCACCTATCTTGAGTAAAATGTAAACCCTAATTTGAGGTACACTGCCTTAGGAGAGAGTTTGTCTGGTCAACTCTTTGGTATCTTTGAGCAAATTGAGGATCTTAATGAGCATATGTTGAGTAAAATGAGAGAGAAAATTTTAGGGTACAACAATATCCTTTGGAAGACAAACCTTTAGACGAATAACTCCGACTACTTATCATCCATAATATGGGTATAGAAGACCAAGGGATGCTCAACAAGGTTATTCGGGCCTGGAATAAGGTTAACAAAAGGAAGGCCGAAAGAAAGAACTCCATAGCAAGAGAGCCCTACACCGAATGGGTCCAAGATAGGGTACGAGTTATCAAGATGCCATTCGAGAAAGATCCATAGTACAAGTCAAAGGTCCAAGAGATAACACCTATATCTTTGGAAGAAGTCGACAATCTGAAAATGCCTTAAAGCAAGCTCAAAAAGAGAAAGAAGCACTGTAAGCCAACCTCCTCAATTTGACCAGAGAAAAGAAACAGATGCAGCTTATACTTGAGTCGAAGGACGTGCAAATTGATAAAAGTCAAAAGGACTTGGATAAAGAAAGTCTCAAACGAAAGCGTACAACTGAAGGGCTGTTAAGTGCAACGTTCAACCTAGATTCCCACAACCAAAGGTTAGAAGAGGCCGTTGCTGAAATCGGGAGGTTAGCTAGGTGGTATGAAAAGGCGACACATGACAAAAAGGTTCTAGAGGAAAGTTGGAGAGCCCAAATCCAAAGTCTGGCACAAGCTTCCTTAGATCAAGAGGAGAAAATAAAGTATCTCCCCACCAAACTCCAAGACAACCACGAATCAAAGGTCAAAGCACGCCTTGAAAGGATAAAAGTAGAGAAACTTTTGACTCAGAGGACTCGAGAATATGAACATGTATGTTTAGAGCTGCGGGGTCTTCAAAAGGATTTTCTCATCCAACGAAGGCTTGACACAGAAATGAGGGGTGAAAAGATGTATTGGGAGGAACAGTATACCAAGATCGCTCAAGCTGGGAGAGATAATCATAAGATAATCCCACATCTTTATCAGGAATACAGGTACTACAAAGACAGACATGAAAACCTAGTCTTCTTAGCCAACAATCTCATTGAGGAAATCCCTATAAGTTTAAGAGATGCAGAGAATGTGATGGTTCCTCTTTCGAAGGACGTCGAAGAATTTCTACAACTTTGTCGAGCAACGGTTGATGGCTTCAGGGCAAACATCCACAACCGTGCTTAGGAAATTTAGTTCTTTTTTCAATTATGTTTACGCAAACAAGCTTTGATTTCAATTTGTAATATTTTTCAATATCTGGATTATGTTACTCTTAATAAAGGAATTTTGTTTCCCTATCTCGAAGGCGTATCTATTTTTAAGCTGGTCACCAAATAAAATAATAAGTGGATACAAATATGTACCCTAGTAAATAAGACAGTTAAAATAAGAATAATTTCATAATCATGCACATCCATCTGCACGCATGCATCTATAAAACACTCGCATGTCATTTTAAAGAAAAAAACTCATTTTCTTTACAAATCTCTCTAGTTAAGCTATTGGTAAAAGAAGACCTCCGCCTCCTTGGCCCCCATATCAAAAACAGCCCGTCAACTGAAAGCAATGGAACAGATCAAAGAGACTCAAGCTGTGTTCAAAGAGGATCTTGATCAGGTGAAGGGTGACGTAAGCTCAATGAAAGGAGATTTGAGCCAAGTTCTTCTAGCTTTGAAGAACATTATCGACCGACAAGATCAAATCCCCAGGGTAGCTTTTGAAGAGGTAGCCCAAACCGTTGGTGCATCGAGGGGTCACCAACTGAGGAAAGAGCCGGAAGCAGGACCCTAAAAGTCCTCCATGGCCCAGCAAGAGGTTGAAACTGAAGGATTCATCCCACTACCGTAGAAAGTAGGGGCATCACATACCTTACAAATTCCAACCAATAACACAGATAATTACCTAGACTTGCAATACGAAGATCATGGCCCAAAGGATGCTCCCCAGGAACCCTTGAAGACAACTGGTGCTCGGGCTACGAACAACCCACTGGTAATGAATCAGTATAAAGCCTTGGAAGAAATACTGAAAGCTGTGGAGGGCTTCGACGCTTTCAAAGTAGACGTTCTGGAAATGAGTTTAGTCCCTGATGTGGTGATACCACCAAAATTTAAAGTACCTGAATTTGGAAAGTATAAAGGGCTCACTTGTCCGAGGAATCACCTTCATATGTACTGCAGAAAGATTCATTCCCACACCCATGATTAGAAACTAATGATTCACTATTTCCAAGACAGTCTAAGTGGGGCATCCTTGGACTGGTACATGCAGTTGGAATGAACACATATCCGAACTTGCGTGGATGTTTCTAATGCTTTCTTGAAGCATTACAAGTGTAACTTGGACATGGCGCCTACTCACTTGCAACTCCAAAATCTATCCCAAAAGAAGGAAGATTCCTTCAAAGAATACACTCAAAGGTGGAGGGAGATGGCATCCTGTGTGCAACCCCCACTGCTGGAAAAGGAACTCGTAGACATGTTCATAGGAACCCTACAAGGGCTCTATTATGATAAAATGGTGAGAAGTGTCACATCAGGATTTTCAGACTTGGTAACTATTGGCAAAAGAATCAAAACTGGTTTGAAGAGTGGAAAGATATCAGGGAGGTCATCAAGCTCCCCTTACAATTCAAAAAGACCGGCTTCAAAATTCCCAAGAAGGAAGGAGGGAGAAGTCAATGTTTTGGCCTCACAAAAAAGGACCTTACAACCATTGGTAATCCCGCAAGGACAAAGGCAAGACAGGTTTAAAAGGCCACCTAGAAATTTTGATCCACTGCCCATGCCACCAAGCCAATTATTACAACACTTGGTTAAGGCCTCCCTGGTGGAAATCAAGCCTTTAGCTCCTCCGGTCGGGGACCTCCCGCAAAGATACAATGCTGATGCTAGGTGTGAGTATCATGAAAATTCTCCAGGGCACACCATAGACCAATGTTGGGCCTTCAAGAATAAGGTTCAGGATTTGCTAGAGTCTCAAGACATCACCTTCGACAAGCCTAATATTAAGTCAAACCCCATGCCTTCGCATGGTGGACCGACAATAAATGCAATCGAGGTGGTCACCGACTGTGGGGAAACCATAAAGGCAAAAACCCATATCAACTTGTTAAAGGAATATTTGTTCGAATGTGGATTCCTGTTAGAGCACAATAAAGCTTTTCAACCAACTTTGGAAAATCTGGTGGATCAAGGGATAGTCCAATTCAGACTGTACCCTGAAGAAAAATATGTAGCCACAATCGGAGGGAAAAAGCCACTGGTAATCCCTTGCCAAGCTCCAAGCCTTACCAAGAAGACTCTAGTCATTCCATGGGGAGGATCGGCAAAGGTCACCAGAAGGGTACCTAAGAAGACCCTCTTAATACCCATTATTCCAAAGGCTACGATGGTAATTAAGGGACCGTCACCTATCCCTTACAAGAATGATAAAGCGGTACCTTGGAGTTATGAATCAGCTGTATACATCAATGGAGTGAAGCAGGAGAGTGGGCCATCCGCAAGTCAAGGACCTACAATTTCGAACTTAGCAGGAACAGGAGGTATGACCCGAAGTGGGCGAATCTATGGAGCCGAACCATTAAAAAAGATAGATTTGGTTCCAACAAAGGACAAAGGAAAAACAGTGATTGATACAAATCAGGGAACAAAATCTCCGAACAAAGACTTTACTGATCAAGGGGCAGAGGAGTTTCTGTAAATAATCAAAAAAGAGAGGCTACAAAGTGGTGGTTTAGCTCCATCAAACTCCAGCAAAAATCTCCATACTCTCGTTACTAATCAACTCTGAAGCGCACCGGGATTCTTTGATGAAGGTGTTGAGCTCAGCTCGTGTCGTAAAAGAAATTTCAGTAAATCAATTTGACAACGTCGTAGCAAATCTCACGTCTGAATCCTACCTGGGTTTCAGCAACAATGAACTACCGCCACAGGGTCAGGCCCATAACAAAGCACTCCACATTACTATGCAGATAGGCATTACCCATCTGTCCAGGGATGTTACTGACACCGGTTCCGCTCTTAATGTGTTGCCGAAGTCAAGTCTTGTAAAGTTAACAATATACGACGTGATAATGAGACCAAGTTCTACGATAGTAAAGGCATTTGATGGTTCTCGAAGCTCGATAGTAGGGGAGGTGGACCTTCCAGTCAAGATTGGGCCACATATCTTCAACATCACTTTTTAGGTCATGGACATCGAACCAACATACACTTGTTTACTGGGGAGACCTGGGATCCATGCGGCAGGGGAAGTAACCTCGACCCTGCATCAAAAGTTGAAGTTCCTAGTAGAAGGAAAGTTGATCATAATTGACAGCAAAGAAGACATTTTTGTAAGCCATATTGAATCATACAGTTATATCAGTGCCGACGAAGATTGCATAGCTACCACGTTCCAGGCTTTAGAAATTGCTTTGATGGTAATGTTACCGATTGAGAAGAGCAACAATACTAAAGTGACATCATTGAGAGATTTGCAAATGACTATGGGGGTGATGCCTTAAAACGCTGGGGAAAACTCCCGGAAATTCCTGAGAAAAAGAATCGCTTTGGTTTGGGTTACAAATCGTCAAAGGCTACTCTAAAAGGCAAAGCATGTTTTCCTCCGATCTGGGAGACGTTCTTCATTAAAGGAACAGAGCATGGAGGGCACGTGGCAATGATATCAAGCAAGACCAATACTAAAAAGGCAACCGACTTCATCAGAGAAGGCGCCCCAGGAGAAGAGCTTAAAGGATGGACTGTTGTGGAGATTCCTGAGATATCTTTCTTTTCTAAGTAATATTTCTTGTTTTGAAAGAACCTATGTCGAACCCGAGGCATAAGGGTTGCTTGTAAGGGTTTTCTTTGTTCTTATTTCAGACAATATTTATAATTAATAAAGTTATATTCAGTTTTCAATTAAGATCCTTGTCTTTATTTTGCATTTATCTATTAAATATAAAATGGCAATACTTTCTTTGCATATACATTTTCAAATTCCAAGCGCTAAAATATGCACCAAAACATGATAAATGTGCAGATCCATGCCCAAAATTACCGATAACACTATTACTACGACCCGATACAATTTTGATGTTCCTATCAACCAAGCCGAAGAGGAAGATGACGAAGATCTTGAACTCTCCGAGGAAATGGCGAGGGAAATTGAGAGAAAGGCTAATAGCATACAACCGTACAAGAGCCTATTGAGACTATTAACCTGGGCACGGAAGGAGATCCAAAATAAATCAAGCTAGGGGAAATGTTGGAGCAGAGCGTCAAAGACAGGCTAATCAAGTTATTGCACGAGTATGTGGATATATTCGCTTGGTCCTACAGGGACATGCCAGGGTTGGATACAGACATCGTGGTGCATAGATTACCTCTCAAAGAAGGTTGTTCTCCAGTCAGGAAAAAACTCAGAAGAACTCGTCCAGATATGTCCAGCAAAATCAGAGAAGAGGTTCTCGAACAATTTGACACAGGGTTCCTAGCAGTGGTAGACTATCCACCTTGGATAGCTAACATTGTACCAGTACCCAAGAAGGATGGCAAAGTATGCATGTGCGTAGATTATCGAGACCTAAACAAGGCAAGCCCCAAAGACGATTTTATGTTGCCTCACATAGATGTCCTAGTGGACAATACAACTCAAGCCTCGGTATTCTCATTTATGGACAGTTTCTCGGGCTATAATCAAATCAAAATGGCGCCTGAGGACATGGAAAAGACTACCTTCATGACACCTTGGGGAAATTTCTGTTATAAAGTAATGCCATTCGGTCTCAAGAACGCAGGGGTAACTTATCAGAGGGCAATGGTCACGCTATTCTATGATATGATCCACAAGGAGGTTGAAGTATACGTCGATGATATGATTTCTAAATCCCATACAGAGTTGAAACATATCACACATCTGCAAAAGTTATTTAAGCGGCTACGTAAGTTCGGACTAAGGTTGAACCCGAATAAATGCACCTTTGGCGTCAGATCAGGAAAATTGCTAGGTTTTATCGTAAGCCAACGAGGCATCGAGGTGGATCCAGACAAAGTAAAAGCCATACAAGAGATGACCGCTCCAAGGATAGAAAACAAATTATGTGGTTTCATAGGGCAATTGAACTACATATCAAGGTTCATATCACATCTAACAGCTACGTGCGAACCAATATTTGAGTTATTACGAAAAGATCATACGGTAGTATGGAATGACGATTTTCAAACTGCCTTCAAAACAATAAAATAGTATCTGCAAGAGCCACCAATCTTAATACCACCGGTCCCCGGAAGGCCGCTCATCATGTACTTGACAGTGCTCGAAGGGTCAATGGGTTGTGTTTTGGGACAACAGGATGAAACTGGTAGAAAGGAGCATGCATTCTATAACCTCAGTAAGAAATTCACTGATTGTGAGACCAGGTACTCACTCCTTGAGAAGACTTGTTGCGCATTGGCTTGGGCTACCAAGAGGTTGAGGTAATATATGTTAACCCATACTACATGGTTAATAGCAAGAATGGATCCTCTAAAATATGTGTTTGAAAAGCCAGCTCTTACCGGAAGAATTGCACGATGGCAGATGTTACTATCAGAATATGACATCCAATATGTCACACAGAAAGCCATCAAAGGTAGTATACTAGCTGATCATCTAGCTCACCAACCGCTATCGGAATATCAGCCCATGAAGTTTGACTTTCCTGACGAAGATCTCATATTTATAGCTGACTACGAAATACCAGGACCTGATGAAGGGCCCGAGCCAGAGGCACATTGGACACTCACGTTCAAAGGGGATTCAAATGCACTAGGTCACGGTGTAGGGGCAGTGTTAACATCTCCTAAGAATCACCACCACCCCTACACGGCCAGGTTATGTTTTGACTGCACCAACAACATCGCTGAATACGAAACACGTACACTAGGGCTAGAAGCTGCCATCGATTTCAAAATAAAGCACCTGGAAATGTTTGGGGATTGTGCGTTATTCATATACCAGGTTAATGGGGAATGGGATACTAAACACCCTAAACTAATTCCATATCGGGATCATGTTTTAAAGTTAGTTGCAGAATTTACAGAAATCACTTTCAATCATATACCACGAGAAGAAAATCAAATGGCAGATGCTTTGGCAACTCTATCAGCTATGTTCAAAGTGACTTGGCCGAATCACGAACCGCGTATTACGAATTGACATTTCGAAGAGCCTGCACATTGCCTTGCTATTTAGGAATGACGCGAAAGTAAACCTTGGTTTTATGACATCAAGAAGTACTTGGAAAGGCAGGAATACCCGGAAAATGCCTCTATCATTGACAAGCGAACCTTGTGCAGGTTAACTTCCAAGTTCTTTCTAAGTAATAAAGTGGTATACAAAAGAAATTACGATATGGTATTACTCATATGTGTGGAAAAGCAAGAAGAAGATACACTCATGAGAGAAATCCATGAAGGCACCTTCGGGACTCATACAAACAGGCACGCCATGGCTAGAAAGATTCTGCGAGCACGGTATTACTGGTTAACAATGGAAGTTGATTGCTATCACTACTTGAAGACATGCCATAAGTTTCAGATCTACGCCGACAAGATAAATGTACCACCGACTCCTCTGAACGTCATGAGCTCCCCTTGGCCATTTTCGATGTGGGGAATTGATATGATTGGTATGATTGAGCCGAAAGAATCCAACGGACACCACTTTATATTGGTAGCCATCGACTACTTTACCAAGTGGATAGAAGCAGCATCCTACGCCAATGTAACAAGTCAAGTGGTTACACTCTTTATCAAACAGAATATCATATGCAGGTATGGTGTCTCAACCCGGGTAATTACATATAACGGGTCTAATTTAAACAGCAAGATGATGAAGGAATTGTGCGACCACTTCAAAATCAAGCATCACAATTCTTCACCATACAGACTAAAGATGAACGGGGCCATCGAAGCAGCCAACAAAAATATTAAGAAAATCATCCAGAAAATGGTGAAGACATACAAAGATTGGAACAAAATGCTTCCCTTCGCTCTGCACGGCTATCTCACTTTTGTACGCACGTTAACAGGCGTGACTCCTTTCTCCCTTGTATACGGCATGGAGGCAGTGCTCCCGGTGGAAATTGAGATACCATCACTCCGAGTCCTGAGGGAAACAAAACTTGAAGAGGCAGAATGGGTACAGGCTCGACTCGACCAACTCAACCTAATTGAAGAAAAACGATTAACGAATTTGTGTCATAGTCAATTACATCAAAAGAGAATGGAGAGGGCCTTCGACAAGAAGGTACGCCCTCGAAAATTCAAAGAAGGGGATCTTGAGCTCAAAAAGATTTTACTACCTCGCCTCGATTCACATGGTAAATGGACACCCAACTACGAAGGTCCATTCATAGTCAAAACAGCATTCTTCGGAGGTGGTCTCATCCTCACAACAATGGATAGGGAAGAACTACCACATCCAACCAACTCGGATGCAGTCAAAAAATACTATGTATAAAAAGCTCGCTAAGATCGAACCTCCAAAAGGTGTGACTTAAGAAGAAAAAAAAAGGAGCGTCATGGTGGATTGAAAACCCTAAAGGGCGATCCAGGCAAAAATTAGGGGCACACAAAATTTTGTATCCCGGTGGATCGAAAATCTGAAAGGACAATCCATGCAAAAGTTAGGGATTTCATACAAAGAAATAAAAGATAAAAAGACTGTGATCTGGGAGCCACGACTACAAACCACGAAGGGAAGGATAGATTGGAATCATAAAACTCAGAAGCAAGGGGGATAAGAACATCAAAAGATATGGGGGAACGACATTAGCAATTATCATTTTTTTTATTGCCATTTACTATTTTAAAGACTTTATGTAATTACCTCTTTCTAGGAATTGCATCTTGTATTCTCGCCCACTCTGGGACATATCAATAAAACATTTTTTTTCATTATATTTGTCGAATCATGTTTTTACTGTCTCAGATTTGTTTACAGAATACTACAATTATTACTCATGAATATTGTCTTAAATTAATTTCGGGGAATTAACAGAATAAAAGCATCTGACAAACATCGAAAAACACTTGGGCTAGAAAAATAACGAAGGAAGATCCACGTATATGTCCACGCGCATGGCTACTCTTACGTCTTGCAAACAAAAAATACACATGTCTACGTTTGTATCTAAGCATATCTACGCCCATGTCCATACACATGTCTGCGCCTATGCCTGCACTCAACAGTACCAAGTCTACGCCTACACATCTACGCATAGACCATCATTTACGTCTATGCCAACATATATACAGAATCAATATTCAAAATGTTGCTAACACTCAAGTTTAACAATGCTATGACACAACATACAACACCAAGGAATGGGTAAATTCTAAGCTAGTGGTTTAACGGAGAATGCCAAGAAGAATTTTCATAATGTTCCAAAGCATACATGCATCTTACACACATATATATTGCATATCCCAAGCATACATACACTAAGCGCTTTTGCATATAATGCTCATATAGTCAGGGTTCCATGTCAAGATCAAACATCATACATTTTGCATGCCCATAACATTCAGTGCACATGCATACAAATATCTCTGAGCGAGCAAACAAATAATTTTACCCTCGATACAACCATTTTAGGGTCAATCCACACAATAATCCTCCTACGGTTCAACCCGTCACCTCAGCCTTCATGCCGTGATGCATTCAGCCTATCACCTAAGTCTTCCTGCAGTGATAAGCTCCTTACAAACTTAGTATGTTGCCTCTAACCCACAGCATATCTTCAAAACCCATTACCTTGCCTCTAAGCCGCAAGTGAATCCTCGATGCTCCATACGTTTCCTCTAAGCCACAACACATTCTCAAAACCCATTACATTTCCTCAAAGCTGCAATGTATTTGCAAAACCCATTACGTTGCTTCTAAGCCACAACATATTCGCAAAAGCTCATTACATTGCCTCTAAGCCGCAATGTATTTGCAAAACTCAACACATTGCTTCTAAGCCGCAATGTATCTTTCCAGATCAACTTATTGCCTCTAAGCCGCAATATATTATCCAAATCAACACCTTGCCTCTAAGCCGCAATGTGTTCTTCAAATTCAAGCACATTATCCACAATGCATTCTTCGGACTCAAATAAATTGCCTTTAAGACGCAATGTACCCTCTAACTCAACATGTTGCCTCTAAGCTGCAACACATTCTCAAAACCCACTGCATTGCCTCTAATCCAAAATGCATTGGCAAAGCTAAGTATATTGCTTCTAAACCGCAATATACCATTCAATTCAAATACGTTGCTTCTAAGCTGTAATGTATCTTTCCAGATCAACATATTGTCTCTAAGCCGCAATATACCATTCAATTCAAATGCATTGCCTCTAAGCCACAATGCATTACCCAAACTCAAACCACCATGCAGCGATGATCGAAACAAAATTTTTGTTTTTAGCTTATCACATCAAACTTCACGCGGTGATCTGCGAACATAAACCATTGCCTCCGATATCAGGCAGCAATCCGCAAACATAATTCATGGCCCCAGTCTTCAAAACAGCCATACATCATCAATCATTGCTATACTCACCTTCTAGATGGTTGAGTAAACCAAGACATACAAAGTTGCGCTATCTGCCTCGTTATCAAACCCCGGTAAGTGATATATCAACGGCCTCGCCTACCTCCTTAAGACACTTAAGGGTATGCTATATCAGTGTAACCTTGTGTTTGCCGGACAAATTTTGGGATACTTCAAGTAGTCAATAAACTCCTAATCAGAATGTGTAAGACTCGCGTTTTCTCATGCTATTCGATTGGAAGATAATTGAATAGGGGCAGCTGTCGTACCCTAAATTTGTCCTACCACGACGATTATATTTTTGAGATTTGAAATAGAGAAAATATTTAAGACGGTACAGCAGTATCTGGCTAGGGGGTGTACTTTAATTTAGGAAAATGAGGCTTTCTAAATCAGAGAGACTCATAGACTTATTCGCAAAGCATGTTGGCCAATGGCCCATGCAATTCAGAAATGAGGATTATTTCAAATAAGGATTAAGCTCTTAGGTATATTAAAGTCTACTCTAAGCTTATTGTTGTTAGTAAAAGGAAGAGGTGAAAATTTCGAATCAAAGCCCGTTAATAAAATTCTAGGTTAGCCCATTTGATACCTTGAAAAATCATTTAAAAAAATTGGGTGTTATTATTTCAATGAAAAAATATAATAAAGATAATAAACAATATTTGTTTCTTTAAAAGAGAATGTGTTTTGCTGATAAATTGTTATAATAATGTTTTAATATAAAAACGGATGTTAGATTAAACATTAATTATTCCAAATATTAAGGATGAAAAGTTTCTGTTGCTTCAGTTTTTAAAATATTTGGGGCCCAATTGAGTAAAAAAATATATAATACTTTTTGCTGTAAAATAGAGTTGATGGGCAGAAGAAGGACTAAGTATGCAAGGCCCAATTAACATTTTATTACAGTCTAACGGCCTTGCTGCAAGGTTTTGATTGCTAGACCAAAGAGAATTTTAACTCAAAGCCCAATTATTGAACTAGCTAACAGACTACTGTTACAATTCGTACCAAAAGAAAAAACTAATGCAGGCCCAAAAGTGCAAAACATGCATTGTATCAATCATCCAGTAGTTATGCGTATTTTTCTTCAGTATAACAAATACTGTTGAGATCAAATCCAGTTATTCTTATCTTTACAACACATTCAAATCCGAAATTAATTCTAGCTAAATGAAAACGAAAACGATATCAAACAAAATCCAAATAAAATTATGGCACTTAATTTACTGAATCATCCAAATCTAGAAAATGGTACACCTATATTCAGAATCAAATCTAAAGAATTGCAAATCAAATCCTTAATCTTCAAGTAACAGAACCGAAAATACATATAATTCAAGAAAACAATCTCAGAAAACTTAATCAAATCTCAGAAAAAAATGATTGACAACATATTAAATCAATGCAATCAATATTCAATCAATTACAATCTTTAATCCCTAAACCAAAACAATTGCTAACAGAAATCTAAAAAACCCTAAGAAAATATAAAGGAGGGTTTTATAAAGAAGGAGGAGAGGCTGAGAGACGGAGATGAAAATTTATATGAACCCTCGCACTGAAGATCTAGAAGAGAAAGGGATTAGATTTTCCAGATCGAAAACCCTATTCACCTTCGAGCGCCACCGCCATCACCGTCTTCAAAAATCTCACCGGAAGCTTGCGATTTTGGAGTGCTATCGTGACGAAGCTTGTAGAACATCGTGAAGAAGGTAATGAGTTAGTTTTCTTTTTTGGATTATTTCTGTTCATTGGCTCAAGGGGTTTATAGGAGGGTGGTGGTGGAGGGTGGTTGCACCGCCGAAAGATTAGAACAGGATAGGGTTTGGGGTAGCAAAAGGGGAAGAAGATGAAGTGAGAGAGGGAGGGTATTACGGTGAAGACTATGGAAATGAAAAATGAAAATGGAAATTAAAAAAAAACAATGTTATGTTACGTTTTAATACCCCACGCGTGCAAACACGATAATAATCATGCGCCTTCAACCTCATCCTTTAGATGCACATCAAACGACCGTTAGGACAAGTTCAATGGTAAGACCGTGTTCCCTCGCCTCACCCAATCCACCAGGCTTCTTTCCAAATGCGTTGGGCTAGGCCCACTGCTCTTCACACCCTCTTTCCAACAGTTTGCTAAAACGCAAAGCCAAACACCCCCCTGGTCTGAACTATTCTTGGGCCGAATCAGTTTCCTAAGCAGACCCCCTTTACTTACAAGTCAATTAAGAAATGCACCCCCCAGGTTTACTTAAACAATTATTATTATTATTATTTTTTATTTCCTTCATACTTTTTTATTTATTATATTTTATTTATATTATATTTTATTAATTATTTATTAATAATTATAATTATCATTATTAATTTTTATTACCATATTTTAGATATTAATTGTTATTTATTATATGTAAGTATTATTGTATGATAAAATAAATTAATTTCATAAAAAATGCATATATTATTTTCTGCAATATTTGGCATTAAATCTTTTTCACTCATGCATTAATCGAGACATTTTGCAATTAATACCAATAAAAAACACGAACAAATCTCAACTATTTTCGCGAACAAATTAAGCTAATCAACAATATTTTCACAAATAGGGTTTCAAACAGATTTTGGCTTACTGCGTACTCAGTTAAAATCTCTACAATCACTACCCCCGACCGAGTGCGAAGTGATTCAAAATGTGTTTACAAACCCTCTAAAAGACACCAACCCATACGAACTAAGAATTGGGACTCTGATTCCTCTTAAGAGGATACGTAGGCATACGATCTAAAATCGTGGCGAGTCTTTCTAATTAAAACTTAACCTTGTTTATCCAAAACCTAAACCTAGAGCTTAATATCCTTGTGAACAAGGTGGATGAAAGGTGCCTAACACCTTCCTTTCGTCTAATTGAGTCCGTAGCCTAGAATCTATATCCGCAAATTAGGGTTTTCTGTTAGGTTTCCTTCCCTAGGATAAAAACTAATAGTGGCGACTCTTGATTAAAAAATCCGGTTGCTACAGATTTGTCGAGATGCCCTTATTTTTGCCTAGGTATGTCAACCTAGTGGGTCATTTTTATGCGTAGTATTTTTTAACTATGTCCGCGTTCACCGGATGTGGAAAATATTTGCCGTCCATAGTAGTTAGTGTTGTACCCCAAAATTTGCCCTCTCATTTCATCAACACCTTCTCATCACAAGACTCTTGGAATTCAGGATCAAGCTAGGGTTTACTCTACTCAAGACCCCTCCTTGCACTGTTAACCCAAATTAGGGTTTGAGTTTGCACAGTGATGTTTTGACCTATAATGCCCAAATTGACTTCCATACTTCATGTTGGAATCACAAGTTTGTCCATACCAAGTTTCAAGCCTTGATTAAAATTTTTGCCCAGTCAATTGGACAATTGACCTAGAAATCAGTTGTATTGAGGAAAAAGTCAATTGTGGCCAATTGACAGTCAAACCTCATGAATTTTAACCCACATCAACATTATGAACTCATATGAACCATTTGATCAAGTTTGGATCACAATTCCACAAGAAATTTGATCAGATCATCAAAAGGGCAAAATGGTCATTTTTAGGGTTTTGACTGCACAAAGGCAATTTTTGACTGTTTGACCTAACCAATGGCAAACCAAGCTCACATATGGACTCAAGGACTCAATGACATAATCTTGACCCATTCAACAAGTTCAAAACATCTCAAATGCATAGGATTGATAGATGAATTTTTCAGTCAACTGATCAAAATTTGACTGTATACTGAAAAGTCAAACTTTGACTTTTTGGTCAAAATCAAGTGCCAAGGGTCATTTTTCATCAAGACATGTCAATTTATGAAACTTTTTCATCAAGAAACACAAAAATGAAAATTAGGGTTTAAAATGGAAAATTTTCATAACTTAGAATTTTTCTAAGTTATGAAATTTTCTTATTTTTTCCTAACTTTGTCCCATTTTTTCACCAAGATGCAAATGGATTCAAACAAAACTTGCAACATGAAAGTTGTATTACATCACAAAGTCTACAACGTTTATTCACAAAGTTTTCTCAAAAGAAGCTTGTATCTCAAGTTATGATTTTTGGAACAAGGGTACCTAAAACTTTTAACTTAGAGAAAATTTGCCCTAATCTAGGCAGGATTTTGACCCATCTTCTTGGCCATTTTTAACATAGTTCCACTTGTATTTTCAAGTTTCTTTACAAATATGGATTGTATTAGATGTTACAAGCTTTCCAAATTGTCCAAGAACTCCTCAAACACCCTTGTGGTTAGAGAGAATCGAATGCTTGAAGTTGGCAAAAACTCACTTTTGTCCATGGCCAATACATGTTCATAACAACTTGCAATTCTGATCTAGCTAGCTTGGTTCAACATTACAGGCCTCAAAACCAATTTGTATTCCTTAATTTAATGCATATCCATTGTATTAAGGTTTTGTCTTGGTCATTAGGGCATTATACTTTAGTTTAAGCCTTAAAAGGAAAAAGCAACAATGCCATTTTTGCCTAAACTTCACTTTATGTCAAAAACCAAATCCTTGAGGCATGGGGCCAGATCTTTGAGGAAAAATCTAGTCCACTAATTCCAGTAACGAAGAACAAAAATTGCAGCATGATAGGAGGGTTGGTACAGGGCTATAACATCATTTCCATTCTCTTGCTTCAAGTAGAAGAAAAGTGGCAAAACATAAGCAATCTCTCATATCTGTTGACACAAGCTTACAAGAACTTTGTGAACAAATTCCATACCTCCCAACAAGCCTAAAGCACGACCCTTTTACCCCTAAAACCTCCTCATACTCAGAACCATTGTTTTTTTGCAAAATAGGGCAGGTTCTGCATTTTGCAAGCCACAACAAAATTCCATCGTGCGTTTTGTCCCAAGATAGTTCCAACACCTTCCAATCCACTCACCTGAACTATCCAAGGCCCCCATTGCAAGCTGTAACACCTCTAACACACTTTGACATTTTCATTTCAAAGCTCTGCAGGTTGAGTTCTACAGCACGATTCAAGTTGTTTCAAAGCAAGCCAAGCATTGGAGAAGCTTCCTTGGACCTCAGGCAAGCTCAACAGAAGCTCAAACATCATTGAAGGTTGCTACATTATCCAGCTCGAAGTCAACTGAAACAGGTATTTCATGGACTTCTATCTCCCTATCTAGGAATGGTTAGGCTTAGGTTTGTGAATGAAATATGTTGTACCCATAGCCCTGAAGCCATACATATGCTTAGTTTTCATTTACATTAATCGTGCTGAGAGAATTTCACTCATGAACTTTCTGAAAAAACTAGGTTAGAAATTAGGACCAGAGAAATTCTCTATGGTCTTTGAGATTTAATCCAAGTTTTTGATATGGTTAGATTCCTTATTTGATGCTCTACAAGTTTCATGTTTTGAGTTTTGTCAAAAGATCAAAGAATCGGGAGATACAGGTTGGGGTAGTTAGCGCGTGTTTTTTCAAATTCTGTTGGGCAGAGGAAGAAGATGAAGTAGCTGGGCTGGGCCTGGCTACTTCCTACTTTTGGCACCCCCCACTTTCAGTTTCACACCCCATGGCCCATTTTCTCATATTTTGATATTTTTGCATTTTTATTTTCTTTTCTGACTTTAATATTATATTTTCAAATATAAAAAATGATCCAAAAATATTTTTATAATTTTTTACATTTAATTGGTATTTACTTTTATTAATACTAGCATTAAAATATTTTATATGTTTTTATATTATTTTGTTTAAATTTAAAAATAATGCAAATAATACTTTTTATTTTTTATTTCTTAATTTTATTCACACTAAAATACTTTCTTAAATATATTTTATTTTTGTAAAAATTTTATCTTGTTTTATACATATTTATTATATTTAATACATTTAATATATATATATATATATATATATA